>OX637582.1:5412433-6080976 GCA_951800085.1 Comarum palustre | reverse complement strand
AGAACCTTGAACAGTTGAACAACACCTAATTTTCCCCTGGAATATGATTAGCTTTGGCAAAAAGGTCTTATAATTTGAATTTCTTCTCTTATCGATAGGACCTAAAAAAGCTTTTAAAGGGGTATTATTTGTAGACTTCGGATAGGAATCACACTTGAAATTGAAAAGAGCTAAATAAAATTGGCTTTACTAAGGATGAGAATTAAATGAGTTGAGATTTATTGAAAAAGGCACCAAATACTGATATGAAGGTCATAAAGGATTATAATTATTGTAGATAGTTCTAATCAGACCTTGTACAGCTGCTGCTATTTCAACCAAGATTAAGCTTCTTTTACATATTGTTTCATGTTATTAAATTTCAGAAGGCTTCATTTTCTTTATCATTATAACTTCTGCATACCATTCACTTCTTACTAGTCCATTATTAAAAGTCTTTAAATGTTAATGCTGCAGGGAAAATACGAAGATGCAGTTAAGGAATGCACAAAAGCACTGGAGCTAAATCCTTCATATATGAAAGCGCTGATTAGAAGAGCTGAAGCTCATGAAAAACTAGAACATTTCGAAGAGGCTATTGATGGTATTTATGGCACTTTGAACATTTTATTGTTATATCTTGGAAAATGTAGAACCTCTGTTTAAAATAGCGTGCCTCAAGGCGTGCCTTAGACGTAAGGCGAGGCAAGGCATGATTATTTTGCCGCAAGGCATCATCTAAAAGGCGTTTGTCCCAAAAGGCGAGTAATAGCGCGTCTCAAGGCAAAAAAAGTGCGCCTTGAGGCATCACCTTTTTTTAGTACAACAGTTAAAACCCTTAAGCAGTTAAACTACGTCAGTTTATTTTGGGTTTAAAGATAAAAACTAGGATTTAAAGAGAAAAAAAATTGGGTTTCAAGGCATGAAAATGCTCTTAGTGACAAAGAGGGAAAAAATGCAATCGGTGAATGAATTTACGTTAAATTTAGACATTATGTTCGTATTGTAGCTGTTTAATTTCAATTTTAAATGTAAAAATGAATTTTTAATGGCTTTATATCATTAATTAAATTATTTTTATTTTAAATATTAGAATGTCTCAAAGGCTTTGCCTTTTCGCCTCAAGGCTTTCAAGGCTTGAGGCTCTGACTTGATGTCTCGCCTCACGCCTTCGCCTTTTTAAACAGTGTAGAATCATTACTGACTTTTTTTAGAAGAAACTTCTTTGTCTTCTCATGTGTACGGGTTTGTTGTATTATGCTGAACTCTGTTGCTTCATTTTCTTTTCATTTTGGAGATTTGAAAAAGATCTTAGAACTTGATCCTTCAAATGACCAAGCCAGGAAAGCCATCCGGCGCTTGGAGCCACTTGCTGAAGCAAAGAGAGAAAAGATGAAAGAAGAGATGATTGGTAAGTCGAGAAACAATTTCTTTCTTTGGCATTTATATTATCTTTCATGATTTGTTGTGATATGTTTGTTTGCTGGTGGCCACTGGACGAAACAATTTCCAAATTTTCTCTGTACCCTAAACATAAGTAAGTAAATAAACAAAAGAAGAGGAGAAAGAAAAAGAATAAAACTCAATCGTTTTTATAATACACCACTCCGCTACCTTTCCATATCTGAGGGACAGGGGATCTAGATTGCATGTAGGGTACCCAAGCAGTTTTGCAAAATCCAAATACCTTCAAATGACTAAGTAAATATTTTGTTTGATTTGGTGAACAAGGCCAAGGCTGATAGAGAACAAAAGAATCTTAAAAATTTCAGGCTGGCAATATAGATTTCTGTTGAAGTATTTCATTTAGATGGAAGTTCTGTTCATGATTTCTCAAGTGAGCATCTATTTTATTGTAGTGAATGATGTGAAATGAACAAAAGAGTTTTGATTATATGTGTTTATTTAGGAGAATGAAAACTTATATATATATAAACAGAAAAAGGTTGAAGGGATGTGTTTTATTCTTTCTTGGATCTATGATTGTTATTCATTTATTTTCTTCTTCCTGTTGATGCTCAGTACCATGTATGAATCTGCTATGCCTGTGGATCGTATAATTTGCATGCTGTGGAATATTTTGTTATATAGTGTAGGCTGCAATTTAACTAGGCATGTAATTTTTCTATGTGAACAGGGAAGTTAAAAGATATGGGCAACTCTTTGTTGGGCCGATTTGGAATGAGTGTGGACAACTTCAAAGCTGTAAAAGATCCTAACACTGGATCGTATTCTATTTCATTCCAACGTTAAACATGGTTGTGGAATTGTTGAATGTACTTTCCCCCTGTTCATGAAATAGGACTATTCTATGTGTGAATCTCGTTGGTAGTTGATGAGAGTTTTATATTTGATCATGTTGTTTTTGGTGGTTCATTGTCAACTCTCATCATTCATCTAGACTTGTTTTTTTCATTGTTGCTTCTCTGAAATGCAGTGTGTATTGTTTCTCTGCATTAAGAGTCGATCTAGATATGGTTACCATCTGGAAAAAGTGAATAACCCATATAATTTGTAAACTAGTTACCATGCATATTGAAACACAACTTTCTATTTACGTTTGTGAATGATTCCCAGAAGAGGTTAATGGACTTGGTGGATATTGGTCTATTCTGGGTAACTGTAGTCTGTACTCTGTAGTCCCTGCACCTTCATTGCTGCATCATCATGAAAATATCGTTGTTGTTGCAACTTCTATCAACCTTCATTAACTTTATAGAAAAATTTTCATTAACTTTCAATACAAGATCAAAAGGTTTTGAAGACCTCCTAATTGGTTAAATCACTATGCAATTCGAATCCCTCCTAATTAATCACAATGTGGTTATCAACTTTGATTATCCACGAAAGGAGGTTGCAAATTAATCTGGATTAAAATTTTGTTGAATTAAATAGTCATTCTTTGACCCATTGCATCCTCACCCCATCTTTTTTGTTGGAGAATTTTGCAATGCAGCCGACCATATTAGTGACTAATTGACTATAGTTCTGTCGCTTCTAATTTGTGCTCCCTGGAATTTGGGCAACTTCTTTTGAACAATTTGGAAGTTCTTATTCGTTTGCGTATGCACAGGAGATAAAGTTACCTGCGGCATTCAAATTTTGTTAATCTTTCTTTTCCATGATACTAAAGTTCCACACAAATCCGAGACTAGTGCAAAATTGCTATGCAAATGTTGATTAGCATATACTCTACCTTGAATCACTATTCAGGTAACTTTACGGTGATGTACTTACGAGTGTTCTTGAGTAGTATCATTCAACAGTGCTCTTATGTTCGAAGGTGTGGGTGATTAGAGTTAAAGATAAGTGAATCATAAAGAATTACTAAAATCTCCACGAATAACTAAAAATCTTTAAGGATTAAAATTTCTTCAAAATTATGCTATGCCGCGCGGCACCACATGCAAACCTCATCTGCACCACACACACCAGCTCCCTGTTGGTCCCCACCACCCTCCATTTGATCCATACCGCACACTTCCTCTGCTACATGGTATGCAACGCGGCACCGCAGACAAACCAAAAAAACCTCATCCGCACCACACACACCAACTCCCTGTTGGTCCCCACCACCCCTCCATTTGATCCATACCGCACACTTCCTCTGCTACATGGTATGCAACACGGCACCGAAGACAAACCAAAAATCTCTAGGCCTTGGGCCTTTCCTTCAGGGGTGGAGGGACGTGTAACAATTGTGAGGCACAAGCCCCATTCAACATTTGACCCAAAAAAATTTCTCTAAATATAGTCTATAAATATAACTAGTGTCCCACTAATTATTTTAGATTCAAAAAAATTATATATTACAGACAATAACATGTTTCTCTTTCTTTTATTTTCTCTCTCTAAAACATGTTTAAGAGATGAGGGTATATATATAATGATATTAAAATAATATAGATGTTTAAGAGTGTCTTAAGAGTAGACCTAATGGACACGAATTCCCTTTTAAAAAGTTCAAATGGTCAACTTTTTTAAAAAAAAAAATGTTGGAATGGGAAGTAATATGTCAAATTTTGTACTAAATGAATATTTTTCTAATATATAAAATGTCAGCTATAGATTGTTGTTTGCAGCATAGTGTGGTGGAAATATGATTAGTTAGCAACAGCAAGGTCTTATGTTCGAGCCCTCAGATGCATAATTGGCCCTATTTTGTCCTTTTTTCTTTCTTCTATTAATTTCTTACTTGTATTTCATTTTTATTATGAAACTTTTTGTTCTTGTTACCGGGTTATTTTTTTCTTTTTAAAAACATTGATATTTCGTTAGTGCCCCATCCAAATGCAAATCTCGGCTCCGTCACTGCTTTCCTTAATCAGATATTTGTTTGACCAAAAAAAATCTCAGAATTTTCTTGAAACTACTGGTTTTTACAACATCAGGATCAAATTTTCATATCTTTTCGTTATTATATATTTACTCTATTTTTTGTCTAATATTTCCGTAATCACCGATATAGTCCTTTGACTGTGATTGGGTTGGTTAAACAGACTAATTGCACATAAGAGTGAGTTAAGAACTCATGCGTGCAGTGAATCAGACCTTAGGTTATGACTGGATCAGTCTCTACCAAACCCTTAAAGCGAAATAGGCACAAGGAAAGCGCAATAGACCAGAAAAATGAAACGAACAGTCCGATCTATGTACATACTTTTGAAGGACATTTAAACTTTTATTTTAAAAATTATAGTGGCAAAAAAGCAGCTCATTCTATTCAATGCCTTTGTGGGGTAAAGAATGATCTAAAATTATGAAAAAACTTTTCGTTTATTCAATTTATTAATGATGAAAAACAACAAAGAGGTTCTTTTTTAAACACATATCGAATTAATAGTAATGAAAATGTAAGAAGGGCATATACATACCCGAAGAAATAATTGAGCCAAAAGGTAAGGATAGCATTAAACTTGCATATAAATGCCACTGGTCACACAATATATCTGTCCAGATAAAGAAATGTCAGTCGACATTTATGGATCATACGCATGTTAGCTCACACCCAGAAACCTCTCTATGGCAAATAGTCTTACAAAATTAAATTAACCCATCGATTTGGTCCAATGGTAGCAATTTGGGTCTTGCATGTTGGACGAATGTTACAGTGATACTCCTGATAGTAAGGAGGTCACTGGTTCGATCATCCGCATGTGAAAAACACTCTATAAGACTATTGTGCTCTCGGCCAGAGTGATAGTCTCACCCAACCACCATTTTATGTAACAAAAAAACTAAAAACTGAAAAGATTAACGTAACTTTAATCAACCCCACATTCTTAATCAAATCGTAAACAATGAATCAGAGAAGCAAATTAAGAACTTGAAACATGTACAACCTTTGTTGTAGGGCCTGAGTCCTTCTCTTTCTCTTGTTATCCTTCTTTTCTATATAGTCTGCCAGTCTTTACTTCCTTCTTACAAGTTGTTAAGCATGAAAGGAATGGATCGTTTCCAGCTCTGTTCATCTTCTGCTTCCACAGCCATCATGGATCAAAGAGCCATAGTCCGCCGAGCCCACAGAGTCCCCATCAGCGACCATGTTCATCATGTTTATGTTCGAAGAAAAAACCAATCCCATCTTCCTCTGATTCCTTGTTCATTAGATCAGTTACCAATTGATCCCAAGCCACTGTACGAAAAATGCAGAAAGAGTTTTTCTTCAAGCGACAGAGATCAGCTACGTCGGAAAAGCTATGCTGACTTCTATGAGCAAAGAAGGAAGAGTACTTCGTCCAGTTCTTCTCGTTATCAGAATACTAGTGACGAATCCACGGTACCCTTCATCGACTGGTTATCGGAAACCGACGCAAGGTTGGCTCCTTCTGATCAACATGTAGCCGCCGCAGCAGCTGACCCTAGAATGCGATTGATCCTGGCATCGAATGATGAACATCGTCGTCCATCCGCAGCTCCATTACGGTCTTCTTCAACTCGCTCTCGTAACCAGGTAATTAGTTAAGTTATTAACATAGAAATTTCATTTAGGTAAACGTAGGACTAACTCACCTTGTCTACGAAGACATAGATATTTCATTTTAATCTGGTAATCTCTATTCAATTTCATCGCCTGAAGCAAGCCATGTGCAGGCGTGGTCCAACATCATATCACATAGTTATTAAAATTTTGAGTTTCTGGTACGAGAATTAATTACATGCAACATTTATATATGGTATAAGACTGATGAGATTACTAGAAACAAAGTCGATGAACTACTAATCAATTGTGAATTGTTGCAGGTTGTGGTTCTGAGGGTGTCAGTTCATTGCAATGGATGTGAAGAAAAACTGATGAAGCATCTCTCTAAAATGGAAGGTACTGTGGTGTGCGTAATTAGTAGCTAAGCTAAAAAATTAAGCTAGATATATAGGCAAAATGGCTAAAATGCCCACTGAACGTAGCTATAATTATCGATTTACAACTTCGACCTATAATTGTGTCAATTCACCTCTTGAATTTGGTATAAACTATCGATTTGCACCCTATCCGTCAAATTAGACGGTTTTCATCTAATTTTCAATCATGTGTCATGCACGTGAGAGGTATTATTGTAATTTTATATTTTTTATATACAATTTTTTTTATAAATAAAATAATATATAATAATTCAAAACCTCCAAAAGGGACATTCATATTTATATTTATTTTTATTATAATGCATCTGTCTTTTTTTAACATGTTATTTTTATTATATTTTTTACAATTTTTGAGGATGCATGAGTCTTCCTTTTGAAAATGCAGTCATCATGACAGAAAATTACATTAATACCCCTCACATGCATGACACATGATTGAAAATTGGATGAAAACCGTCAAATTTGATGGATAAGGTGCAAATCGACAGTTTATACTAAGTTGAGGAGGTGAATTGACACAATTGCAAGTCAAGAGTGTAAATCGACAATTATAACCAAGTTCAGGGGGGCATTTTGGCTATTTTGCCATATATATATAGGGTCCTTCCACTACCTCATTGTGGTTTACATGAGGGATTGAGCATTAAATCAAATTTTCGATAACATTTTTTCAATCTCCACCATTCAACCTCTAAGTATATATGAGTAGACCGTTTTTGAAATTTTTCAGCAAATTTGATGGTCATTAAAGTTTTGAACCAGCTTAAATCAATTGTCGGTTCAAATCTATCAAATTTGATACATTCATGAAAATCACAGTTTGAACACCTTAACAATTACAAATTTGGATGAAATTTTGTAGAAGTGATTTGCGTATTAGGACCTAAAAACTGAATGGTGAAAATTGAAAAATTTGATAAAAAAGTTTGTCGAATACTTAATCATTCATATAAGTCATAATAAGAGATCCCTCATTGGAAGGACCATAGCCTCTATATATATCCACTAAGGGTTCCGTTTTTTTGACATATATGAGGGATCAAGCATTAAACCATCTTTTTCATCACATAACATCATATCCACCGTTCAATACTTAGATTCATATATGTATATCATTTCTGCAAAATTTCATCCAATTTGATGATCGTTACGGTTTTGAACTAACTGAAATCAATTGACGCATCAAATCTGCTAAACATGAACCGTTCATGCTTATAATTTTAATTTGCAGTTTTGAGCACCTTATCGATCACCAAATTGGATGAAATTTTGTGGAGATGATCTACATATATAAATCTATATATTGGACGGTGGAGATGTTATTTGGTGATCAAAAAGTTGGTGTAATCCTTGATCCCTCATATTTGTCAATAAATGGGATCCCCTATTTCTGTAAAATTTCATCCAATTTGGTGATCGATAATTTGCTTAAAACTGCTAATGAAAATTATAAGCATGAACGGTTCATGTTTGGTAGATTTGATGCGTCAATTGATTTCAGTTAGTTCAAAGCCTTAATGATTATCAAATTAGATGAAATTTTGCATAAATAATCTACATATATGAATCTAAATATTGAACGATGGAGATGTTGATATGTGATAGAAAAGTTAGTCTAATGATTGATCCCTCATATATGTCAAAAAAATGATCCCGGGTCTTTTATATATATATATATATATATATATATATATATATAGAGAATTTGTTTATGAATTTAGTACTAACCGAAAATATTCCTTCACCTATACAATAATGAGATTCGTATGTCTTTATCTTCTGGTTTTCAGTGGTTCAACTCAAAGCAAATTAGTTTATAGTTGTTGTCGGTTATGATCATCACCAACAAAAGCTGGTGATTGTGTGCATATTTTATGAACTTGCTTCTCTTTCCAACGAGGTTAACATGCTATAACTACATACCATTATCAATTTCTGAAGCGATTAGTTTTCTAATTCTAGTTTGATCGATATTGAAAACTTACTAGCTAACACAGAAGACTAATTAACCTGCAATAACTGATCGACTTGCAAATCTGTGCAGGAGTTACATCGTTTAGTATAGATTTACCAACAAAGAAAGTCACGGTGATCGGAGACGTGACACCATTGGGTGTGCTCGCGAGCGTTTCCAAGGTGAAGAAAGCTCAGCTCTGGTCGTCTACAACATCTTCATCACCTTCACCATCTTCTCGATGGTCAGCATGATAGATTGGCTTTAATCTGTACTAATGAAATTTCATATCTGATCCCTTCAGCTGCAATAGCAGCAAATGCGAGCGTGTTTTTATGATTAATTAGTTGTCTAATTCATTATTAATCATGTTTAAATTAATACTGTTTTCTGTATTGTAAATTGATCTATATATGCAAACTCTTTTCATCTTTTCGATGGAATAGGAATCATCAAGTCCTAAATGGTTCATTTGGTTATGTAAAAGAGATGCAGCTAGCTAGTTTGGTGATCATCTTGTGCTTTCTGGTGTTATGTCCTTCTGAATGTACGTACCCTCTTCTTCTTCTTCTTCTTCTTCTTCTTCTTCTTCTTCTTCTTCTTCTTCTTCTTTACTAATGCTCAGGCTGCAGTAAACTCTGGAAAATAAAGAAAAGCACGGAATCTTCTTCTTCTTCTTCTTCTTCTTCTTTACTAATGCTCAGGCTGCAGTAAACTCTGGAAAATAAAGAAAAGCTACTTTCCGTGCATGTCAATATGATGATCTGACACAACATGAATCTAGTTGCTGTGTACATGCCATGATTCGCGCGCAACTGTACCTAGCTCTAATCGATCATGTGAAGAAAACACCACTACTTCACAGCCCCACATTGCGCACTGGAGTTTTACCTTTTCAAAATTTCGATCAGTCTTACTGGAGCAACTGAAACTGAAGCATGAAACGCGTTCTTGCATCATAGTAGTACATACGTACATGTTTCCTTATATATTCCTCGGCTCTTTGGAGTTTGAACATTCATGTTGCCAAAACGTTCAATGGAGGGCAGTACGTTGTCGTAATCACCGGCCAAAACAGAATTACCTCACCAATGTCATCATCAAGATTCAAGATCACATCATCCGTCAAGTTTTTCAACTCGACTGACGCATTGGAACTTGCTAGCTATGCCTCTAACTCATACCTCCTCATCCACGCCATGTTTTTCGAGTTTGACATGATACGTATCTACTCATGAAGAATATCTTTGTTCCTAAAAGTCTCTTCATCATTTTGAGTAAGAGTATGGTATAAAGTAGAAGCAACTAAAGGTAACCTGAGTTTTAACTTTCATTGATAGATGATTTATATTAAAGATCTGAGGCAGACATCTACAACTGATCGATCATCTTGGACTACTGAGGCAGCTGCCTCGCAAGGTGGTGTGCTATATCTACAGCTATATCCATGCAATGATAATGTATATATATTTGTAAGAATACTATGAGATAAATACGATGGAGACTGATATGGAGTACGTAATGATAATGTCCATGAAAAGGAAACTTGCATGCGGTGGCAATAATGGTCGGGCACTCGACCTCAAGCTTGCATGCAAAAATAATGGACAACACCCACATTTTATCAATCACTTTTTCGACCGCACTTCTATCTTCCAAATTGTACATGCAGTTTCAGTTATACGAACACAGTGATCATATATTTTGGTACTGAGCGATATTATTGGCCTGCAAGTTGCCAATCGCCAAGGGACCATGGAGGAGGGAAAAGTTCATCAGCTCCACCTCTCTTTCTTTGTTGTTGCTGTTGCTGTTGCTGTTGCTTTTCTCTTCTCCTTTTGCTGGATGACTTGGGAATGCCTTACTCCATCACATATTAGCTGCCCCGTAGCTAATTGTTATGTTTTGCTGCGTGTTCCTTGCACTGTTTGGACTTTCGTTTTTGTGAATAAATTTGGTTAAAAAAGAAGAAGATATTATTGGCCTGCTAGCTAGCAGACCAGATCTGGGTTTAGGATCTCAAAAATTGGAGGGTCTAATCTTTTTTATAGACTTATCAAAATAAACTAAAAAAACATGCAGCCCGTCCGTACGCGTCTTTTATTATGTTCACAATCTAAAATTTTAAACAATTGTTTTGTGTCACTTCTTCTATTCGATTACACAAAAAAGAAAGAAAAAAATATAACTGCACTGTTTTTATATTGTAATATGATTTTATTTTTAATAATATTTTGAGTTTAAAAAAATCAGGAGAGGGCCTTAAAATATTTTCTCTTTTTGAGCCTATGTGAACAGAGGGCTGGCTTTGTTAGCTAGCTTGAACATAAGAGTGCTGCTATACATGTCTTCCCTGCAATAATGTGTAACAAACTACACAAAAGAGTGAAATGACAATAGCAAACCGCGGTTTCAAAAAGATCTCATTTGCGATCTTCTTCTTCTTTTGGAAATTGAAAGTTTGAAACCATATTTAGGATCTCGAACGCAATAGATACTTTAGAAGAAGCGAAGCATATATGGATTATTCTTGTTGTATCTTCCTTCTCCTGAAGTTTCGCGGCTGGTTTCTTTGACTAAAGGACTTGACGGCCAGAAAAGAGAAAACCACAACCATAAAGTAGCCGGAAGATGATACACTAATTAATCAAGTCCATACATGTAAATTGTAAAGCATAAAATATGGATCATGTGAAAGATAATTTTGTATATTGGTCGGCGCACTTTGTGGTGATTAGTAATTTACTACCAGGGGAAATTTGGTCCTCCTTTTCCATCGAACAAAATAACAGCTAGCTATTTGGATTTATGACACATGCATATATATTGCTTGTGACAAAAATTGTTCATGCTTATGAGTTATGATAATAGTGAGAGCTTCAAATGAAACTTTATAACGAAGATTAAGTGGGAATTTTGAATGAACTTGTTTGGGTAATGGATTGAAAGTATATATAGTCAGAAGTGGACTCCTCATTTATTCTTGATTTTATTTTCTCTCCTCAGTCAGTTCATCGGAAGTTTCATATATAGAATGAAGTAATTGTTTGCACCGAATTTCTCAAATGCATTTTAATTTTTCACATATTTTTCATGAATGTAATCAAGTGGCAGATACTTTGGCGATGGTGCTACCTCCTCTAGTTTGACATGGTGGGATTTGACTCAACTCCTTATTCATGTACAATGTAATTACATGATCGTTCATGTCTTTCAATGTTTTGTTTTCGTTAGTAGTTTGTAGAGTTTGTTAGCATTGGAGGTTTAGTGTTATTTGCCTCTCTTATCTTGTACTTTTATTTCTTTTAATAAAACCTCGAAGTAAGAAGACTTTTTGTCTTCTCTTGGTTTCCAATTCTACCTAAAAACATGCAAATCATCCAACCGTTCATTTAAAAGTTTTCATTTATAAAAAAGTAAAAAACTAAAATTAAATACGTTTTCAAAAATATATGCTATAAAAATCAGTGTCGCATTTTCTATACAACTAATTATAATAGCAACTATTTGGTTTTACAGTATATCTTAAAAAATACAGCTATGAAGCTGTTCATACCCCTCAGTAATACTAAGAAAGCCGAGGAAAGAGAGAAGAGTTAAAAAAACTCTGGCCGTTAGTGCCCGTGAGAAACAAAGTTGGGATCTGTCCTGTCCGACGGCGAGCTCTATAGCCACCATCGTCGGACGGGCTGCTGTCGACCCCGAGTGGGTATGAGTGAAGCAGGTTTTTCTCGATCTCTTTTCTGTCGAGAAGTCGCAGTGGATGGGTGTGTGGTGAGGAAAGGGGAGACTCTAGCGGTTGGTGGGTGTTGGTTCTATTCTTCATGGTCTTGTCGTTGGAAGAGATGGCGGATTCGAAATGGGGTAGTGCTTAGGGGTGATGCGGCTCTGGTCAGTCGAAGTAAAACTGATATGAATGGGGTTTTGTTTGCCGATCTGGGATGGCGTTACTTACCAATGCCCCTCTATGGATCGAAGAGGAGGGTGTCGATCCTTATTTGGGAAGTCTCGAAGCTAATTTGGGATGGTGCTTCTTTCAATGGAGAGCACAGATCAAGGATAGCAGTTCGAGAGAAGACGAACTGGCGAGAGTTGCAGGGCGGCGCAATGGCAGGAGCTGCGATGGTGACTGTTGGATTGGGCTGGGCCTTCCGGTTTGTTGATGGTTTCCCTCTTTCTTGGAATAATGATTGGGCTAGGGTTCTCTTATTGGGTCTGGCCCAGTCTGCTATTATTCTTACATTTTTTTTCTTTCCTAGATTATGTGTGTTATAGGACAATTATGTCTTGTTTCCTATTTTATTTTGCTGGTTTAGAGCTTAATATGTTTCTGTTTTCAATAAGAAGAGGGGGGCGTTGTCCCGTTATTGTCACCTTGAGTGTCTTTTCTAACCGTTGCGAGTTCCTTGCAATGTCAAATGGTCGCAACCTTCTAGTGGTAGGATGAAATTCAGTGGCACTTGTTGTAAGTGGCAGCATACTTGGAAAGCAACGCTTTTATGTGTACCAATGCTTTTTCGACATAGAGTTATCTTTCCGATGGTATGTCACATTCTTTGTAAAACGATGCGTGTTGTCAATGTTACACTCTTCGTTAAATGGTGCTTGTTAGGATACATGTTTATTCTAGGATCATTGAGAATTATTTTCGAAGACTGATTAGACGTGCTTTGTATTTCGGGGTATAGGTCATATGTCCTCTATGTATATTAGGGTTTTATTGGCCCTTTCTTCAGAAAAAAGTATCAACGCAATTATAAACCCTGGAAAGTGTTCCATTATTCAATGGTCTGATACCAGCAAACTAATTTGGTCTTCTTAGCTAGTTTTAACTTCAGACAAATGAAATAAATTAATATGAAAGAAAATTAAACACCTGATTTTAATCATGTATACAATCAACTTCTGCAATTTAAGTCACAAGGAAGTTTCACACTGATCCAGCAAAGAGATGAAATGACAAACACATTACATGCACCAGCTTATAAAACCTCAAGGCATGTACACACTAGTAACTAAGATACACAGTAAACTCAAGAACGGTGTCAACTCCGTCAGTATTTTGCTGATTGACTCCATTGATGGTCTTAACCAAAGCATACCCTTTTGCGTTCAAGTACTTCCCGGTCCCTCCCATAACCGCAAGATGAGACTCCGACGAAGCCATCATGTGAACCCCAAAGAACGTGAGGCTATCTGCATACCCGCCGCTCTCAAACATCGCAGTGAAAGCAATGGTCTGGCTGCTCCCATCTTCCGAACTCGCGACGTAAAACCCTTGCGCCTTGCCCAACAAGCCAGAGCCAAACTCGTGGCCTTCGGTGAGCTCGTCGTCAAAGACCGTGAGCGTGCCGAACATGAGCTTCTGAAGGGACTGTCCCGGTGGGAGCTGGGCGCCATTCACGACGGGGAAGCCATTGTTCCCACCGATGAAGTTGTTGTTGTTTCTTTGCCTGAGGTTGTTGTTGATGTTACCTCCGAGGCCAGTGAAGAAGGGGACGTTGTTATTGTTGATGATTCCATTATTGTTGTTGTTTTGGGGAATGCCATTGTTCCCGCCGATGACTGCGCCATTGGATTTGGCAAAGGGGACTTGGCCATTGACAGCAGGGTTCGTCACAATGCCGGTCACTGCTCTAGCTGAAGGGTTAGTCCCGCCGATTATGTCATGCAGAAAGAATGTAAGCGGATGGTAGGACTCCCCATTGGCCACCGTAGCGGCCGGACCGGCTGTTGTGGCGCTGACGACTGGAGGAGGTACGGTGGAAACAGGTAGTTGGGTTTGAGGCGTGTCTGTTTCTTCATCGAGGACTCTGGCTGAGGTGGTGTGTGTTATTGCAAGAGCTAGAAGGAATAGGCATGTTATGGCTTTGAGGGGAAGAGGAACTGAGTTTGGGGATGCCATGAGGGTTTGTGAGGCAAGAGTGGAGCTAGAGGAATAGTTGATATCTTTGAGAAGGTTTGATGAAAGTTAACATGGTATGATTTGCTTTATATACTATCAATTCAAGAAGCAGCTCTCAATTAAGTTGAAGTGATGGAGTTGATGAAATTGGAGCAGGTGGACTGCTATTGCATTTCTGGTATATATCGGTGTATTGGTTAGAACTTTATATGCACAATGTGGGTGTCTTTCTTTTGAACGTAAACCTAATGAACTAAAACCATAGTTATCAAGAATTGGTTAGAACTTTATATGCAGGATATGGGTGTCTTCTGAATGTAAACCTAATGAACTAAAACCATAATATAAATCATAATAGTTTAAAGTGATGTTTTATATGAAAGAAATATTTAATTCTATTGATGTTTACCGAACGCAACATAACACTACCAGAAAAAAGACTTTAGCCGACGAAATAACCAAAAACAGGCTGACGAAATTTTTTTTAGTCGGCTAAGTTAAATTTTCGTCGGCTAAGGTCTGTGAACTTTAGCCGACGAAATTTGAAAAGTTTTAGCCGATGAAATTAGGGTATTTCGTCGGCTAAAGTACATTTCAGTTATAAAATTGCACTACGGATATTTGAGTGTCCGATTGACTATTGTGATACCAATCTGAAAGCAGAACGGGCGTACGAGTCAAATATATTGCTAACGCCATGACATATTGGCTTTTTGGCCATCCGAGTTCGTTTAAAGCTTCAAAATGCAGCTTTTCTAAACACTTATAAACACATATATCTGCATCTATATAAGGAATTTTGGTAGAACCTTCAACACAACAAACTATCACAATGATGAGACGCAACTGCTCATCTAAAAACTTTGTGACATTTACCCTTTGATAATAGGGCTCCTTATATGGATAAATAATGGTAAATAGTAGGCATGTTGTGATTCTGGTCATCAATATTCACAAACAAAAATACGACCGTCAGATATCGTCGTTGACATATGTCTATGGTAAAAAATTCAACTTGATCTGATAAATTTAACGGCTTCATCCAGACGGTCAATCCCGTAAGTCATACCCCTAAATTGTATTCACAGCAACTATCGGCACCGAGACTTTACCGGAATTACGTGATTTTTCAACCGTAGATGTATTTCACCATTCCGGTTATATCTTATTTCACGACTTTTTTGCGTTTGAAGTTTCTACGTAGAGTTTGTTTTTGAAACGGAACATTTACTTAAAGCTTAGTAAACAAGTTATACAACATTAGTAGGCATGTTGTGATTCCGATGATCAAAGTTCTGAAACAAAAATCTGACCGTCTGATATGATCATTATGTCGAAATATGTCTATAGGAAAAAATTCAACTTGATCCGACAATGTTAAGGACTCGATCCTTACGGTCAATCCCGTAAGTCAAACCCCTTAACGCACGAAAACCATCATTTGACTGTCTAAATTATGTATTTTACCCGGACCTTCAACTGAAAATAGTTTCAAATCGATGAGACGCATCCAGTGGTATAAAAATTTTATGAAAAATAACCATCGGAGATAGGGCTACTTTAGGGAGAAAGAATGAAAAATTGCGTTGAGGGTTTAGGGTTTTAGCAGACTAAATTAGGGTAATTCGTCGGCTAAAGTTAAATAAATAAATAAAATAAATAACTATAGCCGAAGAAATTAGGGTAATTCGTCGGTTAAGGTTAAATAAATAACTATAGCCGACGAAATTAGGGTAATTCGTCGGCTAAAGTTAAATAAATAAAATAAATAAATAACTATAACCGTGAAATTTATTAAAATTCGTCGGCTAAAGTTAATTCAAAATTTTTGACGGGGATTTTGAATTTTTTTCGACTAAAATTTTGAATTTTAGCTGACGAAATTAGGATATTTCGTCTGCTAAAGTTCAAAATTTTCAAAATCCCCGCCGAAAATTTTAAATTTTTTTTATATCTTTTATTTTTCTCCTCTTCCTCCTCCTCCGCCTCTTACTCCTTCTCCTCCTCCTCCTCCTTCTCCTCCTTCCTCTTCTCCTCCTTCTCCTCTCCCTCTCCTAGCCTTCTCCTCCTCCGGCCTCCTCTCTCCTCCCCCTCCTCTTCTCCTCCTCCCCTCCTCCTCCTCCTCCTCCTCTTCTCCTCCTACATCTTCTCCACCACCGGTGTAAAAACAAAAAAGAAAAAAAAATTTAATCAAAAATACAAGTAATAAAAAGAAAAAAACTAACTATAGCCGACGAAATTTATAAAAATTCGTCGGCTAAAGTACACAAAATAAATAAATATAGCCGACGAATTTTATTAAAATTTGTCGGCTAAAGTTAAAAAAATTTAAATTAAATAAATTACTATAGCCGACGAAAAATAAATTTAAAATTCGTCCAAAAATTTGTTGGCTAAAGTTCAGATTTTAAGAGACGAAAAATTTATTCGTCGGCTAAATAAATGACTTTAGCCGACGATAAACAGTAATTTCGTCGGCTAAAGTCTTGGCCGACGATTTTTTCCCAACGACTTCTTAGCCGACGACGTTTCATCGGCTAATACTTTAGCCAACGAAATTTAGGGTTTAGCCGACGAAAAAATTTCTTTGGCTAAAGTAGTTGTTCTGATAGTATAAGAATGCAACATTTGAATGTCCTGATATCAGTTGTGGATGTTCTACATATTATCACCCATATTTCTTTTATGTAGCTGCTGTAATTAGGTTCATAGTTTCCATCATATATTCGATCCACATTTGGGTAAATTTTATGTCACTATTGAATTATTCACTTGTTTTCTGTATTTCATGATTCATGCATCAAACACTATAGCTGCAAATTTCTCCCCATTCGCCCTTCTGAAGCCATGCCTTGATCATTCTAAAACCGATCAGCATACATTAGAGGGTTGTCTACGGTTCTGTGATGTATATCATATATCCATTTACCATTAATTGAACAAAAATAAGTAATATTTACAATATTCACAACAAAATTTACAACATTCACAACAAAATTACTACATTTATTTTTTACATTTACATATAATTGTACCAATTCACTACAATGATAACAAATTGTATATAAACTTGTAAATTGTTTTAAGTTGAGTAATTACCTCTAATAGAACAAATATTATCTAAATAATAACTACATTTACCAAAATGACAACAAATTTGTTGTTATATCGATACATGTAAGTACCACAAATAGATAGGTACCCTAGAAAATTCTGATAAGTTAGTGGCCTTATGAGGACCATGAGTTGATTTATGGGTGTTATGAGTAATTTATGGGACTTGAGTAGAGCTTATTTGATGTCTCAGAAGTAAATGTTTGAGTTTACACACACTATACTTTTGTAGTGATCATGATCTGGAGAAGGTTAATTTTCGATTTATATGAATTTACGTTAATGTCAATAAGTCCTGAACTGTTCTTCCAATATAAAGTAAGAATCTGTCTTCCTTTTGATTATTATTTTTGGCTGAGACCGCTCACATTATTTTACTATCAGCTTGATTGATGATCATAAATCCATATTCAGCACCAGACTCATCAGTGCACTTCGGTCACCGACTCAGAACAAACCATGCAGGTTTCTGCAGTGAGGAGTAATGAGGATTATTATCTCATTCACCTATTGGTTTTAATTTTGGTTTTTCGAAGTAGTACCTTCATACCTATTTGGGAAAATCTTCTTGCTTCTGAGAAAGAAACAGAGTGAAAAATCATTAAAAATATAATCGTTTGCAATTAATTTTACTGTAGTAGAAACAGTTGTAGCCATTGATTTGAAAAGATACAAAGTTGAGTAGTTTTATTTTTGAAAAGACTTCTTGCTTCTCACCTAAAAGATCTTGAAAGATCTCATCTTTAATTATGACCAAATTCACCCCTGTTCTTAGCTAACCCAAGGCTTTCTCTTCATACAGCCTCTCCCGTTCTTGTTCAAAAAAAGCCTCTTCCATTGTCTCACTTTCATGCTTGAAGCACAGAAGTTCAACTGAAATGGCCTCTTCAAGTAGGAGAAAGAAAAATTGTCTTGCCATTGAGGAGAAAACTCCGGGCTTCTTCAAGGTTGACTCAAATATAACGATATTGAGAGAATAAACTTTCAATCATCTTATTCATCTCTCCATGGAGGTTTATATAGGAGTTTACAAGAAATACAAATGGTAACTATTAACTATAGAATAACGGAAATTAAAGGCATTCTCTAATACAAATGGCAGAGTTTTGTTATGTTGATAGGCCCTGTTGTTAAAGGCATTCTCTAACTTGTCATCCTTGAAGGTAACAGTAAACTATGGTTTAAACTCTCAACTCAAATGGCTTCTTCAGGTGTCTAATGTTCAGCTTATTTCCTTGTCCTGTACTTCTAATTCACAACTGCACCACCATTACTTTACCAATTTTTTACTATTATAGAGAGACTGATATCTCTTGTTTTTATTTTTGATTTTATTTTTTGGCAGTTTTTTTGTTTTTAACACATTGATTAATAGAGTCCATAGTTTTGCAGTCTGCTACAAAGATTCTGAATCAGAAAATAAATGTTGCACTAGAATGGCATTTCCTTTCTTTCTCTTTTCAAAAGCTGTATGCATCCCTTCTTTTTTGGGTATGCATCCCTTCTTTTTTTGGGTATGCATCCCTTCATTTCTAGCCTTGTATACCTACAACTACACTGTGATCTGATGCAAAACATTAATCCCTAACTTCTATTCATTCAGATCTCAGAAGACATATTACACTGAAATGATATAGCTTTTCTTTGGGGTTTCCAAAAGCTGATTACTTCTCTACCCTTACTGCACCACCCATTTCTTGATAGACAGAATTTCTCTCTATGCATTTAAGGGAAAAGAGAGTTCAAATTAATGCATCTTATTCATCTCATGAAATATTATATTTTCATTTCAGCAACCTACTTGTACAGGCCTTCACACCTTGTACTACAAAGAAGGCAGGAAGGAAGGCAAACAAGTATTGAAGATGTGACTGTAAACAATCTGTATTAAGGTCTCTCTCTCTCAAATTTTTGTTTCTCTTCCAAATAAACCCCCATCGGTTTTCCATTGTTGTAGGACTTGTGATGGCTTCTTTGAGCAGGAGAAAAGGCATTGCTAAAGTATTCAGGCCTGAAGATGGGATGCTTCCAAGATTCTTCAAGGCTGTTGTGTCTGAGGCTCTTGAAGATGGGATGCTTGTAAGTATTATTAACCTGTGCTTCATCTTACTCATAATCTGCTTTCTCAAACCTTGCTGAAGTTGGAAGCTTTTGTATGTCCTTGCCTTATGATGTCTTTATCATTTAATATACTAATATGATAATCTGTTATCCTTCTCCATTAAAATGACAGATTTGTTATCACATTTGCCTGATCATATTGGTTATCACTAATATGATAATATGTTATCACTTCTTTGATGTGTTTTTCTTTGAAGAACTACTGGAAGGATGAGGTTCAATTATTAGCTTGTGATAATGTGGCTGTCCTTATTTCTTTGATAAAAAGTGAAATAAAAATCTTGTTGATGAAAAGTTATTGGTTTAGATTTACTTGTCCCCCGTTTTTCAACTCCCTGCCTTCCCCTTCAAAACCTTGAAGGGTACTAATGCAGTAATATGCTTTAGCTTGCCTGACTGAGTAAAGCAAAACAGAATCAGTTAAACCAATATCATAATCATGCATGTTTGAAGTTCGATGATTTACATTTACCACAGCCTGTTTGTTTCTGTATGTTAAAACTTAAAAACTTATGTTTTTGAATGATCGTTTCGGTTCTGTAACTGCACAAGTTCACAGATGTGTTTGTAAGCTCTACATCTTAATTTGAGGAAGTTGTTTATTATAGGAAATCGAAGGTTATGTTGCGAGGAACTATGAAGATTTCCTGGGACTCTCAGTATCCCTCATTGATCCGAATGGAGAAATGTGGCCAATGCAACTCAAAAGGAGCAAAGGCAGCGTTTGGTTGAAAGAGGGATGGCTAGAATTTGCTAACTTTTACTCTCTAGAACAAGGATGCTTCATCTTTTTCACTCACGTAGGTGTCTATTCAGGTTTCCAAGTACGTATTTTCAATAAGGGGATGTTGGAGATAGATTATCCATTGAAATTAAGCCATCCTGAGTATCCCGACTTCATTACAGGTATTAATATATAATGTATATATTAGCCTTACAAACTTGTATTTTGTATTTGAGGCTCACCATGGAGTTGAATCCCGGAAATTGGACAGATGCTGATGACTCATTTACAAGAGCTATGAGGTTCAGATCCAGCCATCCATATGTAACTGTCAAAATGCAACCTTCCTACTTGAAAAGTGGTTTGGTAAGCTCTTTGTTTACAACACCAGTCCTTAATGTAGGAGACGATGCATTTTCGGCTTTGTTTACTTAGATTTATTTTTTCCTGTTGTGTGCAGAAAGTAAATTCAGCCTTTGTGAATGAAAATATCTGTACAACAGGCGCCAGTCGCAAAATCAAGCTACAGAATACGGATGGGAAAACCTGGTCTGCTAAGTGCACTGTGAGCTTATGCATGAAGAAAGTGTATGCAAAATTCTGTGGTGGTTGGACAAAGTTTGCAGCGGAAAATGAGCTGCAAGTAGGGGATGCTTGTGTGTTTGAGCTGATAAAGGAGTGCCCTACAGTTACACTCTTAGTTCACATATTCCGAGCAAATTGAGAGATGCATGCAGGTTGATGGTAGAAAGACTCAAGTTTGCTATGCTTCTAGCTCGTTTTCATCAGTTATTTTGCAGAACATGAAACAGCGAAGAGAAAATGTTTACTTTTACCATTACCATTTCCAATTCCTTTTTTTTATTGAAAATCATATTGAAACAGAGTAAGAATGTAAGATATGCATGTTCTAACCATCTGTTTCAGCTAGCTAGCTCTGAATTACCAGTTATTTTAGTGAAACCGGCTTTAATCAACAATGAAGTTATTCACAAATTGTAACAAACCACTTCTCTCTTTCCTCTAGTCTACCAGTAGATACTAAATACAAATGGCTCCATTTTGCATGTGCACCACAGGCATCACTAAGTAGAGTCAATCAGGAACTAGACTCAATGACATATATTAAATTGTTTAACCAAACTTCTTCAGTCACTCTTTCCCCTGAACCATACCAGTGCGCACAAGGTTAGTTCACAAGAGCCGACACTGCAAATAAATCAAACAATCTTATCTTCTCCTTCTTATTACCCAAAATAACATTACCTTTGCTTTAAGCTCAGGGCCAAGCAGCGACATGTTTCACTGGTGGATGAAGTTTAGTTTCTTGTTGCCAAGCCCGGTAATTGTTGAAAGTGCTCATTCGATTCACAGTATAAAATGGTCTTGCTGCCAAAGCGCAATAGTTTATGTCTGAATCATAACATCCCTGAAAGAGAAACAAAAGTGATGACAAAATGGCTGCGATCGTCTCTTCCTTGACAACCCTTAGTGGCCAGATATGACTTCAGTCATTGTCTCACCTGCAAGATTGTCCTCACCACAAGCATCCATAACTGGTGCTTCCCAAACATTGCAGCATAATTCCATATTTCTGTTCTCCATCTCCTCCAAGACAAAACAAGCACCATTGACATTCCCACACTTCAATAGTCCCGTAACTAAGCACTCAAATGTTTCCAACCGAGGACAGTGATTACTTTTCAACATAGCAGTCAAAATCTTCAGCCCTCCCTCAAAATCTTCAATCTGACAAAACCCATCAACCATCATCCTATATGTAGCTGCATTAGGCTCAAAACCTCCAACTTGCATTTCAATCAAGACCTTATAAGCCTCTGTAGCCCTCCCTTCCTTGCACAGAAAGTTAATCAATATGTTATAAATCACAACATCTGGTTTAAACCTCCTTTTCTTCATTTCCTGCAGTAAAGCTTTTGCCTCCTCAATCTTCCCTCTCCTTCCCAGATCACTTATCAAAACTCCATAATTCACAAGCCGTGGTTTACAGCCCCTATAGGCCATATCAAACATCATCTTCTTTGCTTCCTCATACTTCCCCACCATGCACAAACCTTCCATCAATAACGCATACGTTACAGCGTTCGGGTACTTCCCTTTCTGTCTCATATCCTCACGCAAACCAGTAGCTTCCTCCAACTCACCCCTTCGAGTAAAAAACCCTATCAGACTATTATACGTCACAACACTCGGCTGCACTTTCCTCTCAAGCATTTCATCAAACACCTTCCGTGCTTTTTCCACCTCACCTTTCTTGAGCCACCCCTTGATCATTATGTTATACGAAATCGAATTCAGGCGAAAACCCATTTGACTACACCTACCGAAAATCTCATCGGCATCGGCAAACCGGTCAGTGTCAACAAGCACATTGAGCAGTGAATTGAAAGACTGCAATGTACGTACGCAGTTATAAGTATTCATCTCATGAAAAAGCTGAATGGCTTTGTTGATCATATTGGCTTTCGCGTAATGTTGAAACAGAGCAATGAAAAGGGTGTCTTTGCAGTGAACGTTTCTGTCTCGTACATGGCCGAGAATGGTTTCAACAGCTTCCAAGTTGCGACTGCGAGCCAGCTTATAGATGAGAGCAGAGTAGGAGGGGTAGTCATGTTTGAATCCCATTTCGTTGTACTCTCGGAAGAGAGACAAGGCGTCTTCTGGGTCGTGAGTTTGTTTGACATCGGAGACGAAAGGTATGGGCTTGCGAAGAAGCTTTGCGGCGGCGGCTCTGTGGGGTCGTTCGGGGCGGGGCTTGGTGTGGGGTTTGTTGGGTCGACGGAGGGTGTGGAAGGGTTGGAGACTTGTGAGATGGGTCCAGTGGAGGAGAAGGTTTGATTGTGGTCGGTGGAAAGGTTTGGCTCTTGGGTGGAACATGGAGGCGGGAAGGTTAGAATTTGTTTTGCTGGTAAAGATGGATGGAAAGGAAATGGTAAGCGGTATTATACCCATTTTGCCATTTTACAGTTGAGATCAAACATTTAGCTTTTCAAGTAACTATTAATGATTAGTGACCTGAAGAAAATATGCGAGAGTTGGTTGATCTATTTTAATAATATTAATTATAATTTTAACAGTTTAATAATTAAATTAATTAATAAAAATTATTTATTTAAAAATTAATGTAAAAAAATATTGTTTGCACAGCCGAATGTATCGAACAAAATTGACAGTTCTTGAACAAAATTAAACCGTTCATTTTGTTCGATGCATTCTGCTGAGCAAACAATCTTTTTTTTATATTAATTTTTATATAGACGATCTTCATTAATTAATTTAACTATTAAACTATTCAAATTACTATTAATATTGTTAAAAATATATTTTCATGAGATCAAACGAAAAACTAATGAAAAGAAATGAATAATCTCTGTATGCTTAAATGTCATATTACTACTTTGCCCAATTTGAAATTGAATTTTTGGACGTAAAATCACTTACAATCATATTTTGAATAAGTTGCGCAAATCCACACCTTGACCAACATGTAAAGTATTCAGACCAAAAAAATAAGACCATGTAACCTCTATTTTCGCAAGAGCTCTGTGAGTGAAACCCTAGGGTTTCAACAACGACAGTGGTATCTTACAGTCCCCGGTTCAGGCATGGGAAGCTGCGACGGTGACAAGGGAAGTCGCTAATCAGTTTTGTTTAAGGGGTCATCCTCCCAATAGGTGTCTACTGCCCCCAATAGGTTATGTTACAAAATGCCCCCAATTCTGTTTCTGGGGTCCTGTTACCCCCAATAGCCATCTACTGCCTCCAATAGACGTCTACTGCCTTAAATAGGTCATATTACAGAATGTCCACAGTTCTATTTCAAGGGTCCTACTGTCCCAATATGCATCTACTGTCACAATAGACGTCTATTAGGGCAATAAGAGGCTGATCTATTAGGGGTAGTAAGAGTCTCTTGGACAAGTAAACCTGATGACCCAAAATCACTAGCATCAATTAGAGAATGATCACATTTAACACGATCATGTGGACAGTTATGACTTACAAAAACAAACCGGTCCAATAAAGACAATTGTGCTCTTGTATAAGACAAAACAAAAGTGATATTGCTCAGACGTGTTAGTGTGCTAATGCTATTTATGAAGTTGACAAACCAGTCCATCTATTACGATAATCCTTATGGGTGATATGGAAGAAGAAACAAAAAGAACATCAACAAATTTGATATGGAACCTCTATCGTACATGAGGATGTACTACAATTTCATCATTCAATTACTTGATCTAGTCCAATTTCACATTGAAAAGGGATGCAAAACAACACCGAATCATGAATATAATCTCACCCCTACAAGATTATATACACTCACCTAATCTTGTATATGATAGCAAAACCTCAAAAAATGGAAGTCTGTCATGTCTTCATCAACTTCAGTCTAACGACGACCATTAAGTTAATAGTGATGGAGGAGAAGCATAGTTGCTAGATTTGACCACGTCGTCATCGGCAGGTTCTAAAGGATCAATCGTTGACGACGGCATGGATCTGACCTTTTGAGGTTTTTGAAATCGACGGTGATGGCCACAAAGCCACAGACGAGACCGCTACAGACGTTGGTGATGTTTGTGGTGGTCGGAGGGAGTTGATTTACATAGATCAATTATGGAGATCTGGGTTTATGGAGAGAGAGAGAATACATCTGAAAGTGAGAGATGTTAAGATCTAGTTTAGGTCTAGAACATAATCAAATGGCTGAAATTATCCTTACCTTTATTGAATGAAAGATGGCTATATATATAGCCTTACAGAAACTGAAAAAACAACCCACTAAGCTATTGTTATGGCTTAGTGGTAGAGACTCAACAAGAATAATTCAATGGCTAACTAATCAACCATAAAGACTATGTCTTATTCCTATTAAGCTGGACACTGTTAATGACCACTTCCAACAATCTCTCCCTTGAACCTAATCCTTTCTCAAAGATTTAGTTCACATCTGAAACAGCACGCATCCCTAACTCTTCACGAAGTTTCTGGAAAGTTTCAAACTTAAGTGGCTTAGTAATCACATCTGCAAGTTGATCTTGTGAGTCACAAAACAGCATCTGAATAACACACTCCTTAGTCAGGTCACGAAGAAAATAAAAACGAACCCTAATATGTTTGGTACGGCCATGGAACACTGAGTTCTTTGACATCTTAATAGCATATGTGTTATCACACATTAGCAATGTACCACCTAGCTATTCATAACTGATCTCCTTTAGCACCTTTCTCATCCAAACTGCCTGACAAACGCATGCTACAGCCGTAACAAATTCTGCCTCTGTGGATGACAAAGTCACAATTTACTGCTTTCTTGATGACCAGACAACTGCTCCTCCACTCATCATGAAAACGTACCCTGAAATGCTCTTACTATCATCGACACCCTCTGCATAGTCACTATCAGTAAAGCCAAATATATCACTTGCTCCACCACTCCTATAGAACACACCATAATCCACTGCTCATGTAGATACCTCAAAATTCTCTTGACAGCTGCAAGGTGTAACTCTGTAGGATTTCTCATGTAGCGACTAATTAGACACACCATAACACATGAGATCAGACCGAGTAGCTGTGAGGTACATCAAGTTACCAACCATCTGTTTAAACAGTGTAGCATCCACCCTGGCACCATCTTCATCACGAGAAATCTTCTGCCCTGGAACAATAGGAATTCTTACTGAGTTGCTCTCTGCCATCCCAAATCGCCTCAATACTTTAGTTGCATATTTTCTTTGACTGATAAAGATGCCATTAGACCTTTGCAAGACTTCTTTCCCAAGAAAATATTTTAATTCTCCTAGATCATTCATCTCAAATTCCTTCTTCATTGAGTTCTTGAACTCAATCAACAGCTCATCATCATTGTTTGTGAACATCAAATCATCTACGTAGATACTTACAATAAGAATCTTACCTCCTTCCTTCTTAACAAAAAGAGTCTGCTCACTTAGACTGCATTTGAACCCTTTTTTAAGGAAATAAGACTCTGTTCGACTAAACCAAGCCCTAGGTGCTTGTTTTAGCCCATATAGAGCCTTCCGCAGCTTGTACACCTTCTGCTCACTCCCTCTCTTCTCAAAACCTTTAGGCTGATCTATATATACATCCTCATGTAACTCCTCATGCAAGAATGCCGACTTGACGTCCAGTTGATGAATCTTTCATCCCCTTTGCGCTGCTAGAGCTATTATCATCCTCACTGTATCCATTCTGGTACAGGCGCATAAACCTCAGAATAGTCTATTCCCTGTTGTTGAGAGTAACCTTTCACCACAAGTCTGGCCTTGTATTTACTGACCTCTCCTAGCTCATTTAACTTGGTTTTATTCACCCATTTTACTCCAATCCTTTTAGCTTCCGTAGGTAAGTCCATCAAATCCCAAGTCTGGTTTCTCTCTATTGACTCAATCTCTTCATTCATGGACCCTCTTCTCTTGAAGCGTTGCTCTCACCATGTTCATCAATGTCAGATTCTTACCTTTAGCCACACCGTTCTGTTGTGGGGTGTAAGCCATGGTCAATTGCATTTTAATTCCATGATCCTTACAGAAATTATCAAACTCTGCAGAGTTAAATTCTCCTCCTCTATTTGTTCTCATACATTTGATAGGCAAGCCAATTTCCTTTTCAACGAGCATCTTGAAAAGTTTAAAATGAATAAATGCTTGTGACTTCTCTAACAGAAAGTAAATCCATGCTTTTCTAGAAAAGCATCTATCAAGCACAATAAATCCATGTTTCTCTGTATTGACTCAATCTCTTCATTCATGGCATGTCTCCATTTAACACTTTGAATTGCTTCTTCAAAAGTAGCTGGATCAGCCGTGACCATAAGTGCCATGTTTGCTTCCTCATCTTCTGATAAGCCCTTTCCTGATACATAATCAACAGTCCATAAGGGAGCTCCACGAATCCTGCTCTCCCTTAACTCCAAAACCTCGTCTCAGGCAGGTGTTGCAGCTTCATTGGTATCTCCCACAACTTCTTCCTAAACATCTTCATTGGCATCTCCCACAACTTCTTCCTGAACATCCATGTCTCCTGCAACTTCTTCTTCATCTACTTCAACTTCAACTTCAACCTGTTTATTACTACATTCCCATCCGAGCTCGTATAACTGCTCTTTCTCATATCTAGCACCTCAATCACACATACGATCTTCCTCAAACTCCATATCACGATTGATAATTACTTTATCACTAACCGAATCGTACATCTTGTATCCTTTAGAATTCTCACTATATCTCAGCAGAACACAACTTACACTCTTGTCATCAAGCTTTACTCTCCTAGCATCAGGAATATGCACATGCCCCACACTTCTGAAAACCCTAAAGTGTTCAACTGAAGGTTTTTCCTCACTCCAAGCTTCTTCCGGAGTCTTATTCTTAACTGCCAGAGTAAGGGAGCGATTGAGAATATGAATGCACCAACGAGCTGCTTCCGGCCAGAAAGGCTTAAGGACCCTCTTCTCTTGAAGCGTTGCTCTCACCATGTTCATCAATGTCTGATTCTTATGTTCAGCCACACCGTTCTGTTGTGGGATGTAAGCCGTGGTCAATTGCCTTTTAATTCCATGTTCCCTGCAGAAATTATCAAACTCTGTAGAGTTAAATTCTCCTCCTCTATCTGTTCTCAGACATTTGATAGGCAAGCCAATTTTCTTTTCAACGAGCATCTTGAAACGTTTAAAATGAATGAATGCTTCTGACTTCTCTAACAGAAAGTAAATCTATGTTTTTCTAGAAAAATCATCTATCAAGCACAGTAGATACCTTTTCTTGCCACTTGAGATCAGCTTGATAAGTCCACAGAGATCAGCGTGCACCAACTGCAGTCTTTCTGTTGATCACCAACGTGTCACTTTAGGTATAAGAGTCCTATGTTGTTTGTCCTTCATGCATGCATCACATAGTATTGTTGATGGAGTGACCTTGGGCAATCCTAATACCATGTTTTTGCTTTGCAAAGTGCATAAACCCTTGTAACTGAGATATCCAAATCGATGATGCCAAAACTTGGACTGATCAAGGATGCTAGTATGAAGACACTTTTCTTCCACATGTACAAATGATTCTGCTAGCAGAATGAACATCCGATTTGCACTCATCACTGACTCTGCCACCTTACCCTTCTGTGGATGGAATAAGCTACAGACTCCATCTTGAAATAACACTGTCTCTTAAAGCTGCCCTACGCTTAATAGGTTGTTCTTCAACTCAGGCGCACAATACACATCACCAATAAAGTAGTTAATCCCATACACTCCCTTCCCAACAACCATCATCCTAGTATTATTTTCGAGCTTGACAGAGTGAGAGAAGCTAGTGTCCAACCTTGAGAACATACCAGGGTCGTCGTACATGTGATTTGAACAGCCTAAGTCAACAAATCATGCGTCCTTCCTCTTTGTTTCATGCAACTCCACATATGCCATCAACAAAAGCTCTTCTTCCTCCTCTAATTTTGCGTAGTTGGCCTTCTTATTCCATATGGGACACTCGTATTGAAAGTGCCCTAGGTTGTGACATTTAAAGCATTGTACAGTTGCCTTGTTGAAGTTGGCTCTGCCACGTCCACGTCCTCTACCTCTGGGAACAAAAACTCTTCATCTAGCTCTACCTCTACCTGCAGAGTGATCCTCAATCTTTAGCACTTGATCTTTTCCTTCACTGCTCATCCTCCTAAACTCTCAGTTAGGGTTCTCAAGATCTTCTCTACAATCTTAGAGTCTGTCATGACCTTTCCATTGCTCCTCATCTGGTTGGCAACAGTCATTACTCTTGCAAAGTAATCTATGACTGCTTCATCATTCTTCATGGCCAAAACTTCGAAATCTCTTCTCAGAGAATTAAGAAGAGACTTCTTTACCTTTGCATTGCCACCGAACTTCAGCTTCATGGAATCCCAAACAACCTTGGTTGTGCGACGATCCAAGATTTGTTTGAAAACAACTCGATCTATAGCCTGGAAGAGGTAGTGCTTCACCTGATGATCCATGATCCTGGCATCCTCAAGTTCTGTCTGATGTGCATCAGTCAGCCTCGCTCTATCGTTTGGCTCCTCAAAATCAATTTCCACATAGCTCCAAAGACCTTTTGCCCTAAGCAAATTCTCCATCAACTCACTCCAGTTGTCAGGACCCACTCCGAGTTAAATCTCTTTAACTCGAAGTAAATCCTGCGGGGACCACCTCAAGGGAACTTCTTACCGAAACCCCCTTGAAATGGCCAACCCTTCCTACATTCCAACTCAGCACTTCCATGAGTATCTAACAACAATCCCTAACTCATGAAGGCGTCCTGCTCCCTAACCTACTTAATTAGCTATACTGGGTTAGTCAGAGCAGTCTACTAAGATGATTACCCTAAAGAATTGCGGCAGCAACAGATTGATCGACTATGCCTCGACTCTTGTACGCGCCCGACCTCCTCTCAAGAACCCTGCACCACTGGGCATTTGAAAACGAAGGGCCCAGGGGAGAAACATTTAAAACTGTCAGGGTGAGTGGACAAAATAATGATAAAAGCTCTAATTCCTTTAATGCTCTCCCTCTAAGTTTTCCTAGGAAGATCCGCATGCAAGTAAAACATAAATGATGCCTTGGCTCAATTATAAACAAATATGTGGGGTGTTAACCTCATCCACGAGAAAACCGACCTGCTCTATTCGGGAAGGTCTAATGACCCGCTCTACCGAAGAGGGTCCCTGACCTGCTCTATCCGGGAAGGTCAAATGACCAGCTCTACCGGAGAAGGTCCCTGACCTGCTCTATCCAGAAGATGGTCCATGCTAGCAAACAATCCTTATATCCTTTTTCAAAATCCCTTTTTCAAAATCTCTTTAAAACCTGTAAAACCTGTAAGACTTCGTAAAACCTCGTGGAAACAATAAATCGAAAACCCCTTTAAAATCCGTGAGCCAAATTTCTCCTTTAAAAACATCCCCCTCCATAATCCCAAAACGGTGATAATCAATAAAACCATATCCCGGGAAAAATCCTTTAAAATCACGGGATGGGTATGAACCTCTTTCTCGGTTTGTTTGCCTTTAAAATCCTTAAATCCCCTTTTTCCAAATCACCGTAAAATATATAAATAGAGGAAATCATATATGCAGGAGAAACCAATTAAAGTATAAAGCATGCAATTTAATTTAAAACAAAGTCCACTCACAGTACTCATCGCGACCTTCATCCTGCTCGGAAAGCTCCTCGAGCGAAACCCTCGAACTCACCACCTAGTCGAGCCCGTCTCACGTTCAACCAGAGACTGTACAAACAAATCATCATATTAGTCATTCACAGTTGACTTGGTCTTTTCCTAGTTTGACCAGGAAATTCCTATTTGACCACATGTTGACCAAGTTCCTTTTTATGGCACTTTAACCTTTTTGACTTTCTTTCACGGTTTTCGACTCTTAACTCAATTTACCGGAAGTCCGACTTAGCTTCCGAACTTTCCTTTACCACTTAACTTGACGTTAGGGTGTCACGTAATAATTCGTTGAATTACTATGGACACCCAACGTGTCACATTAACCAATATATTTAACCTTAAGTCGATTTACCGATTTACGTGAAATACCAACTTTACTTAACATGGTCAACTTGACATTTTCTCAGAGATTCCAGTTATCATTTTCCGATAACAATCTAACACTTACCAATTAAACCAACAAGTGTCAAACTTCATTGAACTTCAATTCTTTCACCACTTTTCTGAAAATGTAACTTTCCCTAAATGGAAACTTTCCTTTAATGGAAACTTTCCCAAAATAGAAAGTTTCCCAAATTATCAGGTTTCCAAACATGGTTAGTTTCCGTTTTTAATACGTTTCCTTATACGAAATTTCAAATTTACGACACTTTACCCGACTAAACGGAAACAACACACTTTGAAGGGATCGAAGACTACCTCTCGGCATTTCAGCCGGTTTAACTCCATCTCCGGAATCATCACCGGATTCCGACAACTTGCCGGAAATTCGCCATAACCTCCTTGTTTCCTCGTTTACCAAGTTACGACAACACATGCAGGAAAACATCCAAATTATCGTCCCAACAGATCAACAACTCAAACTTAAATCCAAAAACGGTAACAAACCACAGTAGGTACAGAAACCAGTAGACTGCCTCTCACCTCCAAAATTGTTCCGAAGCATACAGCAGCCTCCTCTGCTCCTCTGCTTCCCTCTGTACTCCACTCCTCAGCTCCTTCACTCTCCACTGAGACCAATCCCCAGCCTACCCTGCTGCCTCGAGTCCAAGCAGCTTCTCCAGGTCTCCTTTCATCCTCTGCCTTCACCTCGCTTCCATCTCCAACTGCCTAGGTGTGACAAACCTTCTGAAGCTTGAAAACAACCCAAAATCCTTCAAGAAACCGACGCCGGAGAGAAACCCCAAAATCCAGAAAACCTGAAACAGTAACAGTGAAATATGAGGTTTCTGTTAAGGCTCCGATCGAATGATCAAGACTAAGGAGAAGGAAGAGGAAGAGAAAAGAAGATGAACGGTACCTCTCACGCGCCGAATCGCCGCCTGGACGGTGAGTTCTCGCCGGAAACAGCCGAGCCTTCCCCTCGCTCGATCTCCGGCTGTGGTGGGTGTATGGTGGTTATGGAGGCTGGGCTAGGTAGAGGAAGAGAAGAGGGAGAGAATGACAATAGTCCGCCGGCCTGAGGTGGCCGGAGTCGCCAGCGCCGAGCGGAGAACAGTGGAGACAGGCGAGAGCTCGGGTTGACCGATTTGGGGAGGTTTGACTCAGTCGAACCTCTCTTCTCTATTTATAGAGAAATCAACGGCCCAGATTCAATCTGGAATAGATCCAACGGTCCAGATCAAAAGAAGGTGAAAAGTAAAAGGTAAAATGGTAAAACTGATTTACCGGAATGGTAATTTAAAAGTTACCGAAAACTTCGAAAATCCGTAGAAAATAAACCGAAGCTCCGAAAAATAATCCGAAAATACCGGGAGACTCGTGTTGACACGTACTACAACATCGAGTCATCGAATTAGGTATTTGGAGAACTTAGAAAAACTCGAAAATTAACTCGAGCGATAACTTGTCAAATTACCGATCGCAATTAAAAGTCCTCGGTAACTCGTGAACCTCTGTGAAAAGGCAACTTTTAATAACTTCAAAAGATTCGGGGTGTGACACCAGTGATCATAATCCCCGCCGAATTGAGGTATTCTGGTTAGAGTCTTATCGTCACTCCTTCTCACCAACTTGATCACTTGAAGGCTGCTGCTGCTTCTTCAAAGCCCAGTGGGGGCTCTGATACCAAATGTTAAGATCTAGTTTATGGTCTAGAACACAATCAAATGGCTGGAATGATCCTTACCTTTATTGAATGAAAGATGGCTATATATATAACCTTACAGAAATTGAAAAAACAACCCACTACGCTATTGTTATGGCTTAGAGGTAGAGACTCAACATGAATAATTCAATGGCTAACTAATCAACCCTAAAGACTAGGTCTTATTTCTATTAAACTGGACACTGTTAATGACCACTTCCAACAAGAGAGAGACGATGTGAGTAAGAAATACGAGACAAGGGTAAGAGTCTAGAAAAATAGTTAAATTGATGAAAATTTAGTTAATGGGAATAACACTCTAAAAGTTTATAAGATTTGTGAGAATATTGAAATCTTATTTTGTTGATGGAAAAAATTCCTAAAATTAGGGCGGAATAGAATTTTCCTTTCTTCCAGACATATTCTATTTTTCAAGTTTTTCTAGTTTTGGTTTGGGTAGACTCATGGTAAGCACATCTACTAGCTATTGACGAAGTGGTTATAGTGCAGTGGTAAGCGCATCCACTACCTACTGACGTAGTCATGAGTTCGAGTCACCACAGAGGTATGAGTGAAATTCTTTGATCCTCTTAAAAAAACTCATGGTAATTTCGATAGGATGCTTAGAGCATCGTTGCATGACTCATATATCATTCAAAATTAAGTACATACTCCTTGATCATAAATGCATTACGCACATAGGCTATAACAGTATTTCTCAACCACTTTGCATTGTCAATTGAAGTGTGAATGGATGGGGTATGTTTTAGTTGGAGCTTTGCAATGCTCAACAGAAGGTGGAGATTGTTCATGTTGCTTGTTTCTGAATACAAAAAAATGTTTAAGCCCTTTTGGATCCAAATATTATGATTGCTATGATTATTTTGAGAATGTATTTGTTATAATTGTGTGGGCATCTTTTATAATTGTGTGATATATATAAATATTGGTGTACGAATGAATTTATGATTAGATGTGATTTTTTTTGTTCCATATTTAAAGGGATTACCTGTAGTAATTTCGGTTAACTTATGTTTCTAGCTAGTATTTGCCCGAGTTGGATCCTATGGTTTAGTAAATTACATGAATGAGTATGCCTGTGGATGAAATTGTTACATGAGTGCACGATTATATCAATCGTTATGCTATTATGGATCCTCTCATTATGTGATTGAGCTAGTGTAATTATATTTAAGTGGTCTGGGAAAGAGGGTTTATACCTTTCCTGCGAGTTTGTTTGATGATTTTATATTCCACTCATATGCCATACTTGTTGGAACGTTTACAATATTTATGCTAGCGTGTTCCACCTTTTGAGGCGATGTGGCTTTCACATCGTTGGTGGAGTCGCTCAAGCTCTTTCCACCTTTAGGTGATGTGGTGTCACCAGTGACAACACTCAAGTCTGATACCCCTCACGTGAAGGTATTAGAAGTATGCGAGTATTTATGTTTGAGAGGCACCGAAGTTATGTTTTGCCTTCGAGGCGAGGTAGCTTCCACATTATTAGTGGGGTCAGTCAAGCCCTTTCCGTCTTTCGGTGATATGATGTTGCCTGTGACATCACTCAAGCTCGGTATCCTCTTCGTTGCCAAGCGAGAAGGTATCGGGAGTATGGGAGTACTTATATGCTTGGGGCTCACTTGTATGGTTGTATCTGCTTCTTGCTTTATTGTTGTTTATTTGACTAGCATGGCTAGATCATCATTTCAACATTTTATTTAATGATGGGATGTTCATGTATGTATTGTTGACGTCAATGCGATTGGCAGGATTTATATATACTACCAGAGCCGATGTGATTGGCGGGGTTTCCATATTTTAATTATTGGCTTTGGGATTCATGTGATATTCAAATTTTTATTGGGGCCAAAGAAATAGAGTTGATCGGGATTATTAGTAGCCTTGGGAGAGCTTCGACCCTAGCCTAGGGAGGCTCATGGTTATGACGATGTTTTGATGAGATTTATTTCTTTATGCATTATGTGTAGTTTACGCAATTTATGATCTTATGAATTTTATGTGTTGCAGAAAATTGTGTTATAAAAGACAGATGACTAGGTTTTTTTAAAGATGTATATATGTTGAGAAATACTCTTGTGAGATTTCTTTATAGGTCAGTGTTGCCCATTATTTAAAGAAGTTTTGTTGAATTTCAGTACAAGTTCCTTTAGAGGTGGCTCTCACATGGATTTTTGGGTAACTTTGAGACAAGTTCTGTCAATTGAGTCAGTGTAGTATCTTCGGTGAGAATTAACATTAATTTGATGACGTCATGTAATTCAAGTAAGCAACGAGAAGGTGAGATATTTATGATAATTATTAATATAAAATTATGTATGCAAATAAATATAAATTTTTTAATAAATTTTAAGTAATATGAAAATTATCTAGATAATTTAAACATTCATATCTAAAGTATGATATGATAAAGTTGAAGGTTGCTAATGCCTATGCTATTTATGCTAAAAACATTAGATGTTAAATTTTTTAATTATATTACTTTACCGTTAAGGAGTATTTTAGATATGTAATTTAATTTTTGATGTAAACCTTTATTTCATTATAAAATTTCATCAATGTTTTATGATAAAATTATGAAATTATTATTTAAAATTTGAAATATTTATTATTATTATTATTATAAACGGATCGGATTAACGGGTTAGTTATCCGTTAACTCGTCAGATTCGGATTTGAATCGAGTTATTAAGTATCCGACTGGTAATAAGTCAGATCTGGATTTTAAGTTTCTATTACGGATTCAGATTTATGTCAATCCAGTCCAGATCCGAGTCATTTACAGATTTAGTCTTAAGCAATAGGTCAATAATATTGATATGTGATTCATTGGATCTAACTTCACTTGGTCAAATCAAAGAGTTAAAGAAAGACTGGACAGAGCCTTTTACATTTGTGATTGGAGATCATACTTGAAGCTTTTATAAGACAGTAGGCTAAATTATATCTGATCACTGTCCGATTCTTTTTACAACTTCATTCTTTTTACTCTGGATAGAACTGCTCTCCTGTTTAGATTTTAAGCTATGTGATAACTTGAGATGACTCACAATGGTCTTTTTAAGCTCGTGATTCTTTTAAGATTTCAAGTGTGATGGGGGATCATACCTTCCTGATGGTTTGGTTTGTATTTTGTTTTGGGATATTGTTGGATAAATCAAATCAAATATGGGTCGCTTTTGTTAAAGAAAATACAGATTATGTACTTTTGTTAAAGAAACTAATGAAGCGGGAATAATAGAATTAGAGATAACAGATCAATCATACATTATTGGACTTCTTTATATTGTAACTTACCATTATAACATATATATCTTATCTCTTATATAAGGAAGAATTTCTAATCAAATTAGCAGATCAATTCTAATTCTCTTTTTACTATTATACGTTATCATCATTTTTACTTACTTTTGAGTTGGATTAGCCAAACAAAAAACCCTTAATATATTTTAGAGCAGCCGTCCATACTACTGATTTTACCTCTGGGTTTCTATCCGTATGTAAGCAATCGATCATCCAATGATAAGTTTTTTTGTCTTTCTTACAATCACATGATCAATTATTTGTTGGTTTTTTCTATCGTATTTTTGATTATCAATTGTTAATCATTTGATTTGTTTTAAGGAGGATCAGTTCAGCGAATTAACCCCCAAAGCCGAGCCCCGAGCTGAGCCGAGTCGGAACCCTCATACCGCTCTAGCGACCTCCTACCTTGCTCTTGCTGCTGAACGTGCATCCATGGCCCTGATCTCTAACCAAGTCTTACCCAGCCAAGCCCAGCGCGAAGGGGGTCCAAACGGCCCATCCAAACTCCGGCCAAGCCCGTCGACGGCAGCCTAACCCAGTCATCCAGACCGCACCCTCTGCCTACGACGTTTACGCAGACAAATCCAGCCTCTGCACAGCCCAACCTCATCTCGGCTCTCCACTGCCAGTTTCGTGTCGGCGAGCCTCACAACACTCCTGCTCCGATCCGACAACGAGCGCACCAGGCCAACTCAGGCGCCAAGCCCAGATCCGAACACCACACAACCCGAGTCGACGAACCCTGATCTCGTCCGATCCTACACACCTCGATCGACAAAAGAAAAGGAATTTTATGAACACTATTTTTTTACCTCGCTGATAAAAAGGTAATTTTCTAAACTTACAATGTGGTAAGTACTATTGATTATATACTGTTTGACTAGAGTTAAAATGGTAAAAATGTGAGATCAGATTTTCATTATGATTATTTACTGTTTCACATAACATCATTTATTATTTACTGTTTGTGGTCAATTAAAATTAAATATATATGATTAAATGTGACTAATCATATAACTTTGTTATTTTCGTTGCATTTGATCAACTAATTATGCATGACGCAACGATCAAAATGTCAATTATGGTGGCAACCCAATCAAAGTATTGCGAGAGCAACTGATTTATATGCAGTTTATTTGACAAATTTTAATTTCAAGTTCTCATTTTCGTTAAATTTTATTCATGCTTAAGCATTTTACATGAATTATTTGACTATTATTGTGACATGTTATAATATATGTTACGGCTATATAACATTAAATTATTTTATTAGCAAATCATATAAATTATGTTGATATAGAAAAGAAAATTCGTACCATTGAAATAACAAACTTGTGATAAAACATTTTCACAAAGCATCGAAGGAAAAATGTGACACCTATGAATTTTGGTCTTCAAATCTAATTCATATATATTGAAAATTAATCACTTGAAATGATAATGGAAATTCATGAGTATAATTCAAAGAAAATGATTAAATCGAAAATTTCTTGTGATAACAAAAATTCACAATAAAAAAGAAGACTGCATCTTGGTATATTACAAATATCGTGGATATCTATTTAGACTGTGAATTTAATATATTTCCTCCTTACTCCTATTTTACATATGGCTAAAGTATCAGCTTGATTTTGATATAACGGACTCTAAAGCATTTGAGTACCAGTTTCCCCATTTATTGAGACAAGCAAAGCTCAAAGCAGTAATGTTAATAAGACGTCAATCCTAGCTTCCACTGAATATATTTATAACTGAAAGAATTTTCTTGAGCTATGAATTGCTCTTAAGGATATTTTAGGAACATACAATGCAATTTTCTCTCAAAATTAACAGTTCAGTGGAAAGAAATTATGCTAGATTATAAATCAGTTAATAATTTCATATAAAAACTTGATGCGTCTATTGGACATGCTACAATTTTGTGAAAAGTACATCACAGATAATCACATGATATAAAAGATCCTAATCAAAATTTCATCACTTGCGCATTTATACTATCAAATTAGTAGATATTGGCACATGACCAATAAATCAACAATATGTAAGTTGCTGAGTAGTATAATCAAAATATGACAATGTGAGGACAAAACAATATGTAAAGCCTTATACTGCTTTAAGGCATATAATAGGAAGTTAATTATGCCTTATAATTTCTCTGTCACTATGATGCAGTGATTATCACAAATAAACCTGATTTCTATTGCCTAATAGCACAATGTTTAAAGTCTCGGAAGCTCTATATGTACCACGAGTCAATGAACCATGTTAGCTTCAAAGAAATTCATGCCAACGACTATTATATGAAAATTAAATGTGAAAGTAAACCCACTGTGAGAATGAAATTAAATTACCTTAAATAAATGTGAGAGGAAACACATTTTAAAGAACTTAACGAGTTACCTACAATGTAATGTGGGATAATGACTCACACAGACTTTGACATGATCATCAAAGACACCGTGGTCATGATATGATGATCCGTATTTTAAAGAACTCAAATGGACATCTTGTCTTTTGAGTGAATGATAAAATGGGACAACAGTCTGTCACACTGCAAGGTGGCGGTAATAACTTTTAACCATCGATCGGTCCTAGCTAATGTCACTCCAACATAGCAATTGCATTTTAAAGCACCTGATGCCCAGCTTCCCTCCCATTTTGATCTCATCGATTTGTCAAAGGCACATCACTCATTTTTCAAAGTTTAGTCTTTAGCAAAACAAGATCGAGACCTTCCTATGTTAAAGATAACCAAAATATTTCATTCCGTAAAGAATACACGTGATTATCGTGGACTTATTCATCAAGAAATATAGACCATTAAAAGTACTTTATGGTTTTGAAAAATGTTTTGAGACATCGGTCACATGTCGAATACTTGTTTACAATAAATACTACATTTGCAAAACTCTTAGCGATATCGTATATTGTAAGGGTTCACCACCTTGATTACAAAGTCTATAGGAATTGACAATGTTAGGAGTTAACATCAAATGAATTTGATGATTGTTGCATATCTATCAAGATCAATGAAGTGCATCTTGTACCTCATATGTTTAGTTAAAATGGTCTCGCGGAAGCCACCATAGCAAGGTTATAGATGGTGGTTAAGGAACAGATTATGCGCATCAACATGCCTATTTCTGCTTGGAGTTATGCAATATTGCACGCAACCATACTTATTCGTTTTTAGGCTCACCTTTTAAGCCAACCATTCCCTGCGTACTAGTTGGTAACTGGATGAGTCTGAGATTTACGCATAATACGCAACATATGTGCCGATTGCTCCTCCACAACGCATTTCAATAAGTCCTCATAAACGAATACATATTTGAGTTGGATACGCATCTCCAATAATTATCCTCTATTTGGAAGCCTTATAGGCGATTTCACCACTTGATTTGCGAATTGTCACTTTGATGAGATAGTCTTCGTGTCGTTAGGGGGAGATAAGAAAAAAGATTTTTCTAAAAGAATGATAGGAATTGTCGTGGTTTGTCACCACTCTGTCTCATCCTGATCCCACATAATCAATAACTAGAATGTAGTAGTTTCAATGTCTGATGCGTTTAAAGATATTACCAAAGTGACGAGATCATACATACTAGCAGCAAATGCCTGCAAGGTTAAAATTCCTTCATAAGGGGCACATTGTCACAGATTGAGGCGACGTAACCACACTTAGTAGAGGTGTGGTTAAGGTCGTGGCTCCCTAAGGGAATAGGGGAAGCCACTTGGTTACTTGTCTAAAAGAATTGGGTAAGACACAATCTCATCAATGTAAAGAATCTCTCTTATAAGATTGTCTCTAATTACAGTTATGTTCATGAATCAATACGGGAGGACGCTCCGATGTTTAAAATGATTCCAGAGACAAAATCTCACCGGATTACGAGAGTACATACACATTGATGATGCATACTTTTGCTTAAGGAATCATAGAGCACGAAGGGATAGAACCACGCTCTGTTGAAAAATGTCAACAAAGAGCATATTGGCCTACATAAATTCAATCTAGAAAGAGCTAGATGCTCTGGCAAAGAGACAGGTATTTTGTTTGGCAGTGCTAACCTTACCAAGTGCAAAGTCTGTAGGACACAAACAACTCTATGTTAAAAAGCGTAATGAGAAGAATGAAACCCTTAAGGATAAGGCTCGCCTTGTGGCGTCAAGGTTTCTCGTAACGCTCTGGATTGACTATAAGAGGACATGCTCCCAGTAATAGAAAGCAACTCTTAGATGTGGTTACATATCTCCATGAGGATCTTGATTGTGAGATATATCTAAAAGCGTCTGATGGGATTAAACGATCCAACTCAAGTAACTTTAAACCACGAAGTACGTTTGCAATTGGAATTGAAACGCTCATTTTATAGAAGTGACTACTTGGTTAGGAAGGGATGCAAGATGATGAACTATGCTCATGCGTGCTCATAAATAAAACAAGTTCCGGATTTACAATTATAGCTATCTATGTTGATGATACGAACATAGTAGGTACTCTTGATGAAATAAGAGAAACTGCGAGCTAGATTAAATCTGAATTGAGATCAATAACCTTGAGAAACTCAGTTAACAACGAGTTTGTGGAATAATAATTCACATAATGTGCATGTGTCCAAAAGATTCTTAGGCAATTAACATGGATGAAATTCATACTGTTAGCACTCTCAATGATCGGTCGATGTTTGGATGTAAAGGAAAATCCATTTTGTCCCAAAAAAGATGACGAGGAAGCATTGGGATCTGAAATTCCCTATCTAAATGCAACACACGCATTATTGTACTTAGCTGAATGTACTCGACCAGATATTACATTCTCATTGAACTTGTTAGCTAGATTTAACTCAGCGCCAACGTAACGTTATCGGAATGACATCAAGTACATATTTTGATACCTAAAAGGAACCATTGACATGAGACTATCCTATCCCTATAAAAACAGAGATGGGACAACAAATGGAATTGCACATCCCGAAGGATAAACTGAAACCCCAAACAATGTTTTGGTTGGTTTTGCTGATTCTGGGTACCTCTCTGACCCACATAGAGAACGTTCTCAGACTGGTTATGTATTCACCATTGGGAACACGGCGATATCTTGGAGATCAACCAAGCAAACCCTAGTGGCTACCTCATCAAACCACTCTGAGATCATTGTCATCCATGAGGCAGTCTGTGAGTGTATATGGTTAAGATCCATCATTACACATATTCGAGGAACTAGTGGTTTATGTTCTACCACTGAAGAGCCCATATATATTTATGAAGGTAATGCGGCCTACATCGAACAGATGAAGCTAGGCTATATCAAGGCTGATAACACAAAACACATTACGCCATAGTTCTTCTACAGTCAGCAAAAGCAAACCCTCCTCAAGAATCGAATAAATTTCGAGGAGAATGTGATAGATTTGTTTACCAAATCATTACCTAAAGCTACATTTGAAAAGCACGTGAAAAGTATCAGAATGAGAAAACTTTTCGAGCTCTCTTGATTTGATGTAAGGATCAGGGAGAGGATGTATACCTCAGGGGGAGTCTAATATCATGACAGCACTCTCAAAATGCAATAGGTGAGTTGTGCTCTTTTTTCCTTTAACCAAGATTTATTTTGTCCCACTGGGTTTTGTTACTTGACAATGTTTTTAATGAGACAACACCCCATACACCGATTTAACTTTGACTTGACAAGGAGGAATGTTAAAGGAAATACGGATTATGTGTCTTCGTCAAAAGAACTGACGAAGCGGGAATAATGGAATTAGAGATAACAGATTAATCAGACATTATTAGACTTTCTTATATTGTAACTTACCATTGTAACACATGTACTTCATCTCTTGTATAAGAGAGAATTTCTAATGAAATGAACAGACCAATTCCAAAGCTTCTTACTCGCGATAATTTTTTTGGTTTGGCAAAGGATTAACCAAGTGTTTGGCTCGTACTGCAAGATTTTGTGAAGTGTCACACTTCAGATATGATTGTAAGAAATGATTTAGAGATAACCATTTTACTGTGCCTCTGTGAGAAGGTTTGTGACACATGAAAATTCGATAACTATGTCATTGAAGAATCTTCCCAAACTCATCGGTACTAGAAGCCAGTGAAAATTAGAAATACTCAGAATAACAGACGCAGCACAACTATTTGCTTGAGATTTTATATGCAATGTGGCCAAGATAAAAGCCACTAATGTTCATGCTTATGACAAATCCAACTGCAAACACCATATGGCTTACATCTCCACACAGAGCAGAAACCCTTTATTTGGCTAAAGAAACTAGCAGAGATCAGCTAATTTGATCACTTTGGTGGAGGGAAGAAGATTGCATCCGAAGTCCTCTTTGAACGGAATAGTTGCTCAGTTTCCGAATCCACATTGAAAGAAGACTCGAGCACCTTAGGAGATAAACCTTTCCAACAACCAATACTTCCAGCCATGTGAGTGAAGATCGGACTGCAGAACAGTAAACACATACATTAGCAATTAGCTTAACCAAAACATGTGGAAGTTTACTAAGTGCAAGCATAAGGTGACTGGAAATGTAACCAGACAAGAATTGACAATGTAAAAAGGACTCACTTGGGAGTGGTGATGATGGAGAACCATTCCAAGCCTTCTGGATCAGCAATTTTCGAAACAACAAAGAATCTAGGAACGATGAACAAGTTGCCAGCTTTGACAGTTGTTTCCAAGACCCTCTTCCCATCAATACCAACAACTTGCGCACGGCCACTTCCCCTAACAATGTAAGTCACCTGCAATGCAGAGTCGCAAGAAAAACCAGGGGAGCACATGGCACCTCCGTCCAACCTAACAAGATCAGCACCACATCCAACCTCTCCCACCAAAGGAAGGTTCTTAGTATTCAACAGAACAACTCTTCCACCACCCTTGATATCAACATCTAGAGGGGCCTCTTCGCAATTCAACGCCAATCCATCTCTGTTTTCCGTCTTTGGCTCAGGCATGTTAGATCCTGCCAACTTAACAATGCCCTGGCCAGTTTGCTTGCCAACAAGAGTCTGCACAACACTCTCCTCCAAATCCCATGCCCGGCTGACAAACTCAGTTGAGAAGCCAGTGAAGATGCCATTAGTACCGGTGAGATGGAAGGTAGTGAACTCGCCCCTTTTGTGAGCTGTTTTGGTATCACCCAAGAAAAGAACTACAAACTCAGCGTTCTCCTTGTTGTGCCACCATGTGATCACTCCAAAAGGGAGGGCGATGGCATCACCCTTCTTAACTGGCACAACCTTCTCTTCCTTCTCAGGGAGGACAATTCCAACAGCACCACTACCTACATAAGATAGTCAATAGAATCAAATTGTTCCATACTGTTACAATATCAGTTCATGCAAACATTATTTCAACAATCATAGATTTGTAGAGGACCTTAGTGGCAAGACCATAACCTTAGATTATGATCAGAGTTATAAATATTGCAATCTCATACAGAAATACTCTTGAAAAATCCAAAGAAACCCACATGATCAGTTGACTATATCCGAAAAAAAAACATTTGATCTATATTCATCTATGAATTTCATGATTTAACAAAAACAAATGAGAAACAAACACATACCATCCAGCCGATCATCAATTTTTAAACGCCATACATCAAAAACAATTCAGTAGAAGGCAACACCTTGGAGAATATAAGCAACTCTTGCAGAATCGCAGTAGTTGGGGAGAGCAAAGCCGTTCTTCTCAAGGGCGAGCTTGGAAGCGCCGATGTTACCTTCACGGAGCATGGGAAGCTCCGATGGGCACCAAGCAAAGTAAGAACCTCCATCTCCTCCATAAACCTTCTTGGCCAACTTTGGTGAAAGATCAATATCCATCTTCACAAATACTCTCTAACCCTGAAACCAAAAGCCCAGATCGAGAAGGAAGTGACAGTGCTACTATATCAAGCACAATGAGTGAAGGATGAGAAATGCATTGTGTTTGGGGTGTCCATATATAGGAGTATTGAGAAGGAAGTGCACCAACCAAAGGTGATCTGTTATGGAATCTGATTAGGAAGTAGATTAATTTCGGAATGAATTGATTAATTTCGGAATGAATTGAGGATAACATATGGTAATTTTGACTTGTAATGTTTTTTAAACTTTTTGATCCGGAGTGGGAGGAGATTGGTTCAGGAAGAACTGGTAGTTAGGACACTTCTACAGACACTGTCTCTTTACATATGCCCCCTTGAACATGACATGTTTTACATCTCCTTGTCTCCTTCAATAACACGTGGCATCGCCATATAATGATTCAAGCAATGTTTTAATAGTGTTGTTCACCAAGTTAGCTACTGATAAAGAAATTGATGACCAATCATCATTGGATCTAAATCTAAAGATGAAAAACAAAACAATTTAACTTTAAAATAATACTCTTCACCGTTAGATTTAGATCCAACGGTAATTAACCATAAATCTTTTAGTCAGTAACTGACCAGGGGAACATTACTGATGTTTTAAATAGCTAAAACTTGAGGTGAGACGTGTTCTGAGAGCCTAGCCTCTCAAAAGCCAAGACGAAAAGACTAAGTCTTTTATGTATTTAAAATTAAATAAAAATAATTAAATTAAAAAAATAAAATCATCAAAAATATTTAAAATTAAACTTTTAGTAGCAAGATCACAAAGATAATGTTTAAGATTCTTAATGACAAACACACAATAACATAAAATTATTCACTCACAATCTGAAAGAGAAGATGAGAGAAGTTGCTTAAGAATGTAATGAAAGAAGTCAAACAACACTATTTTTTTCTTTAGATTTTATTTAAAATGAAGTAGTTTTATGGTACAGATTAAAAATCAACATATAAATAGTGACGCATCATGACATCTTTGACCGCCTTAATGCGTCTTTTCCGCCTCAAGGCTAGCTAAAGGCGTGTCTTTTATGACAAAGGCCTTTTAAGGAAGCCTTAAAATGAAATAGAGAAGTCACGCCTTAAGGTATAGCGTGTCTCAAGACGCACTATTTAAAACAGAGGATTCAAGTATTAATATCACTCCAAACTTGATAAACCTAAGGGTTCATCTATGAGCCAATGACCTCGGACCACCAGGTTGTGTACAATTTTTCTTTCGATAGCACAGTACAAGAGAAGAAACAACAACTAAAAACCTCCAACACAATCTAAGCCATGAAAGTTACTATTAAAGGCATTGAGCGTGAACATGGACAATTCATTTGCTAACCAACAATTGAAGTTGAGTAACCGTATTCTGCGATCGTATCGACTAGAAAATTCACTTATTTCAAAATATGAGTGAAAGTATTTGGCTGAACATTCCCAACAAGCTTCGTTGTATTTTAAATAAGTGTGTATAATCTTCATGAAGTCTTGATTCAGTTGTTAAGAGTATAAATCAGGATCTTTGAGTCTCCTTCGAGCTGTATCTTCATAAAGCCGTATAAGCTAGCCACAACTAGACTTGACCACGTTATGCCATGCTTTTTGATAGGTATAAAATAGTTTTACTAAAACAATGACGGTAGTAAGAACCGAAATTATTTACTAAAACAATGATAATAATGATCTCTCTCGGTCATTACAAATCAGTTAAAAAAAACTTTATAAAAAGCTAAAGAAATCACAATAACAAAAAACTAAGTTTTTCCATAGATTCACTAAAGCTCGGGTCAAAATATATAACAGGGTTGAGAGGATAATGGATGAGACGGGGGTGTGGCAGGAGACACTTGAAGGAGTGAAACAAGCATTTGTTAATTATTTTCAAGATCAATTTTTTATAAGGGTGGACGTGGTTCGGTTCGCATCGGTTTGAGACTCAAACAATAACCGAACCGTTTTTTTATTTTACAATATTTCAAACCGTAACCAAACCGTTTTTTCAGTTTTTGAATAATTCGGTTACACAATTTTTCGGTGTGGTACGGGTCGGTTTCGGTGTGAACCGATTTATTTATTTCAACAAATAAAAGATGTCCAAAATTTTTGCCTAACAATTTCTATAAGGCATGATCAAATTTTGAATGCATTTAGAATCCATACAAATCTACAAATGTCATCACAATATCAATTAACTAACAAAAACATCATATTTGATAACTTAATAAATCAACATATATCGACTATTATGCAAACACAACTACTTGCAAACTACAAACTTAAAGATAAATAATTTTTTATATATTACAAATCAAATTCAATCAATGAAAAATTAAAAAAAAATAAGAAAAAAATATAATTTGGTGTGATTCGGTGTAAATCGATTGAATTATAACCTCAAACCGCAATCGAACCGCTTTTATATGGTTAGGTGCGGTGTGACCATAAAACGATACCGTTTTAATTCGGTGCAGTTACCGAATCGTGTTTTTTGATGCTGTTCGGGTTGGTAACCGCATTTTCAGTGAAAAACACCTACTCCTAGTTTTTTGTCTCAATGATGCAATCTCCTGGAATTGGTTCTAGAAGCTATTCCAAGGAAGGTCTTAGAAACTGATTGAAATTCTGTGTAAGCCGTTTGTGAGATGAAATTAAGGCTGCATTAAAACAAATGGCACGTCGTGAAGATGGTTTTTCTGTGAGATTTTTCCAGTCATATTGGTCGGTTGTAGGAAATGATATTAGTTAGGTGTGTCTTAAAGTTCTTAATGAAGAGGCTGCACTACATGACGCTGATAGTGATAATTCCAAAACTTAATAACCCACAGCATGTGACAGATTTTTGATCAATAAGTTTGTGTAATGTGGTATACAAGCTCATTTCAAAAGCAATGGTCAATCGTATGAAAGGTGTGCTACCGAATGTCATCTCCCCATATCAAAGTGCCTTTGTCCCCGAAAGGTGTACCCACAACAATGTAATCACATATTTTGAGCTGATTCACTCTATCAAAACCAGACAAACGGGTGAGGAAGCTCAATGTGTGTTTTAACTGGACATTAGTAAAACATATGATCGAGTAGAGTGGGGTTTTCTTCAAGAAATTCTACTGAAATTGGGTTTTGATATGAAATGGGTGGAACTCATAATGAGGTGTGTGAAGTCCGTTTCTTTTAGTGTCCTATGGAATGATGAGGTAGTTTGTATGATTACTCCAACTCGAGGACTCCGACAAGGCGACCGTCTTTCACCTTACCTCTTTCTCATGGTATCAGAAAGGCTAACTAGTTTAGTTATTGGAAGAAAGGCTAACTAGTTTACTGCAAAAAGCAAATAGAGCTAGAATTATTCATAAAGTTAAGGCAGTAGTGGAAGCACAAGTTATTTCTCACCTCTTATTTGTAGATGATAGTTTGTTGTTTGGCAGAGCTAACACACAAGACACCATCCACATCAAACAATGTTTGCTTCTTTATGAAAATGCTGCTGGTCATAAGGTTAATTTTCAGAAATCAGCAATTGCTTTCTGTCCAAGGATAGAAGATGACGTTAAATTGGAGATCTCTCAGATGTTAGGAGTCCGATGGTGGAGTGTCATGAACGATACTTGGAGCTTCCAACTATGGCTGCTAAGAACAAAAGTGGGCTGTTAAAGAGAATCGATGAGAGGCTAGACTCACATCGACAGGGTTGGCAGTCAAAATTACTTTCAAAAGCTGAAAAGTTTGTGTTAGTGAAGGCGGTTGCATAGGCTATTCCTACCTACTCAATGTTAGTGTTCAAAATCTCCAAGGGAGTATGCCGCAGGTTTCAGGCTAAAGTAGTAAAGTTTTGGTGGGGAAAGAAAGGGAATAAAATAAGCATTCATTGGTGTAGATGGGAGGTGATATGTCTTAACAAGAAGGAAGGGGGGGCTGGGATTTAGAGACTTGGAGATTTTCAATCAAGCGTTGTTAGCCAAAACCGTGTGGATGATTGTTTTGTGTTCAGATTCGATAGTAAACAAAGTGTTTCATGCCAAATATGTGGGGAGGACTAATGTGGAGTAAAGACTTACTTTGTGTTGGTATCATCATACTATCATGTGGAGAATTAGTTATGGGGATTCAGTTAGAATTTGAGGAGATAAATGGCTGCCATTTCCATGGACTTTTAGAATCAGAACCCCTGTGTCATGGAGCTGAATGCGACTGTCAACCAACTTATAAGCAGACCAGGTATGTGGAATATTGATTACATTAACCAGCATTTTTACCAGTGGATGTAGAAAAAATTCTTGATATCCCTTTTATGGAATGGGAGTAGAGGAGATGTGGTTGTGTGGCATTTGAATGAGGATGACAGATACTCTGTTAAATCTGGATATTGGTTTTGAATGGACTTGAGAAGATTGGATATGGGTTCGAGTAGTGGCAGTGGGCATGGTAGTTCAAACTCCGAAAATATATAGAGCCTTGATCAATTGGAATCTATCGGTTCCAAATAAAATCAAGTTTTTTTTTCTTATGGAGAGCTTGCCATGCTTATTTGTCTTGTGTTGAGCGTTTGTTTAAGCACAAAATCACTTCTCACAGTATGTGTGGTAGATGTGGATAGGAGGAGGAAATAGTACTTCATAGTTTTTGGTTCATACTGCAAAATGGTGAAACAAAACTGGAGGTGTACTGAATGGAAAGATGCACACAAGCTTTGGCAAGTGAGATGCTTGAGGACCTTTTAGGGTGGGTTGCTAAAGAAGGAGATGCTAAAAAATCTGAGTTGTTTGCATTCATCTGTACGGATAGTTGAGAAATGCATCGAGGGGCAACAGGAATATGCAGCTATGACATTGAAGAAGAGAAAATTAATAGGAGGCAGTGGTATAGAGAAGCAAAATGAGGAGGAAGGAGATAATTCCCAAAATCATGCACTGGTGATGGGTCATGTGATAGTCAAAATGGTAATGTGGGTTCGCCAAAAAAAAGGTAGTGGGCTTAGGAGTAGTGATTTGAAGAGGTTCTGGTGAATTGCTTGATGCTTTGGCGATTCCAATGAAAGCTGTGCTAAAACCACATACGGTAGAGGCATTGGCACTTTGGCAAGGGATGAAATTGGTGAAGCAGATTGGGGCAAGAAAGCTGGGTATCGCAGGTGATGTAGTTAATGTGACTAACACTATTGACAAAAGTGGCCTTGATCTGAGTGATATTGAAGGAATAATGGATTCAGTTCGACAATTGAAGGAGTACGAATGGGTTATGAGGAAACATGAGATGTGAGGAAGCGTAACAACCATGTTGCTCATACACTTGCAAGAAAGGCTTTAAAGATGCTACAAGCAATATATTGCAATGAGTATGGGCCTCCTTGGAAACATGATGCTCTTAATGATAGTGGTAGAAACTAGATGTAGTTATGATATTCTTTTTTGAAGAGCTTTACGATTTTGATGTATTTTGAGTTATTTAATAAAAGTTCATTTTCAATAAAAAAATTAGAAAATCCAAAGCTAACTAAAATGAAATGTATTCGTAAGAGCATCTTAAATAGCTTTAACATAATTTCTCTATTCAAAAAGAGAAAATCCTAAAATCTCAAAAACAAATTCTCTATTAAAGAAGATAAAATCATAAATTCTTTCTTACACAAGTTATACAACATTAGTAGGCATGTTGTGATTCTGATCATCAAAATTCACAAACAAAAATTCGACCGTCAGATATCATCATTATGTTGAAATATATGTATGGGAAAAAATTCATCTAGATCCGACAACATTAAGGACTCTATCCGGACAGTCAATCCCGTAAGTCAAAACCCTAAACGTACGGAAACGGTCCTTTGACCGTCTAAATTACGTATTTTGCCCGGACCTTCAACTGAAAATAGTTTTAAATAGATGAGACACAACCAGTAGTAAAAAAAATCTATTTTATTTATTTTTTACTAGCCGACGAAACATTAGGGTATTCGTCGGCTATAGCATAGGGTTTAGGGTTTAGCCGAAGAAACATTAGGGTATACGTCGGCCAACACAATTTTAGCCGACAAAATATGTCATATTTAGTCGGCTAATATAGTTTAGCCGACCAAATATGGCCTATTTCGTTGGCTAAGAATTTTTTAGCCGGCCAAATAAGCTATATTTTGTCGGCTTAACTATCTTAGCCGACGAAATATGGTCTATATCGTCGGCTAAAACTTAAAAAATACATAAAAAACAGGCTGTTTGATGTAAACCATACCAATTTCATGTTCATATATAACCAAAATTCAACAAAAATATGAATTCAACATATGTAATCTATAAAGCACATCAATTTGTATTACAAATTCAAACTAAGGCTCGTAATCAGAATCATCTGATGAGTCTTCTTCGGTGTCAGAATTAAAATCTGGCAATCTATACCTTTCCTCATCACCAGAGTCTTCGTCTGTTTCTTGATTTGGATCAACATCAATAAGCCTTGGCTCTTCATCACGAATTTGAACCGAACGACCCATTTTAAAATTATTAAGGTGAATTGTAGAGGAGTCAGGAATACCTATTGCGCTGGCCTCTGATACGCAACATCTTCTTCCTTGTCTTCGGCCTCTCTAAGTGTAGCCGCCCGGTGAATGTTTTGAGGGTGTACAAGGTTGACTACTTTCTACGTGTCACCATTAACAAAGTCATCAAGATAAAACACTTGTTTTACCAATGTGGCAAAAACGAACGCGTCATCTTCGTAACAACTTGTAGCAGTGTTCATCGAAAAAATCTCGTACTAATCGATCTTCATACTTTGGAGGCTACTAATATCAAACAATCTACACTTGAAGAGATGCACTGTCATGCCTTGCCCATAAACGAGTTCCATCACATAATCGAGAACACCGTAATAGCCAAATCCATTCCGCCCACCATGCGACATCATCCTAGAATTTTATGTTCTACATCTGTTGTCTATCTGTTCACATATAAATTACACGTCATTCACCTTGCACATCGGATAAACTCTTGACATCGGCTTCATCGCTAGAAGTCTTAGTTCGTGCGACCAATTTGGGTGACCATCGAATTGAATATGGTTCATCTGCAACCAAACATTCAACGTAGTGTAAATATGGATAATTATGCAATAAAAGAGTCATGAACAAAAATAATGAATTACGTATCCAGCTGCCAAAATAGTTTGCAAACTCCTTGTTGTGGTACTCGAGATCACCTTGAATATCTGGACAGTATAAATGAATGTCTTTCCAGTATTCAACTTTTGGACAGTTAATTAATACCCATCAGTGGGATATGACTAGCTCATGTGGTTGCAACTTGTAGGAGTCTGGCAAAATTCCATAAACTTCAACATCACTAGAGACTGTGGAAAGATTGAACTTCGGTACATCTACCGGTATGGTTTGTGGAGTTTCCTTCAACGCTCCTAAATACAACTTTATGTATGTGACACACTCGTGTGTAATATATGCTTCAGCTATACATTCTTTAGGCACAGATTTATTAGTCACATAAGCTTTGTAGTCTCCAAGTTGCCTATAAATAAATTGTTGCAAGTTTTATGATTATATATTGAACATGTATAGTGAAAAATTCAGGTGTAAAAAACATACCTTTCGATGGGATACATCCAAGTGTAGTGTACTAGACCGGTAAGCAACAATTGCTTGGGAAGATGGATCATCAGGTGAGGCATGATGTCAAAAAAAATTGGAGGAAATATCCTCTCAAATTTACACATGATATAAATAATGTCCTCTTGCATTTCCTGAAGGTCAGATTTTTTCACTTCCCGTGTGCATAATTTCTGGAAGAATCTTGACAACGCTACTAACAGCTCCATCACCTGACTAGAAAGGAACAGTGGAATGAAAACAAGAAAGAGACGTTGTATCAGGATATGACAATCTTGACTCTTCAACCCGTACATCTTATTGTTCTGGAAATTCACACACCTAACAAAAGTTCCTGCATAGCCTGAAATATACTTCACATAACTCATCCACCTGAAAATTACGTTCTTCTGGTCAGGCTTCACGGTGTAAGGAGCTTGAGGTATTTTTTTCTCCCCTTCTTTCAACCATAGATTTCTTCGTATATCTATTTTTAAGATCAATGCGTGCCTTAAGATCGTCTTTCGTTTTCTCCTCCAAGATCAGCACTGTGCACACCACACTGTCGCATACATTCTTTTCTATGTGCATCACATCTAGGTAGTGCCTAATCAACAACTTACTCTAGTATGATAGTTCCTAGAATATGCTCTTATGTGTCTAGAATTTTTACTTGTCGGGTCTTTTAGGTATTGCCGTCACTTTTTAAGCACTGATAAAATTTTTTTTCATCCATCTTCTAGGAGGCACACCGTTTTCTACGGTCTCATCAAATGTCTTGTCATCGAACCCCTATTCGTGATCATATGGAAGAAGAGTACGGTGACCCAATTTGCATATCTTGTTGCAATGACTGCTACTCCCCTCATCGCTAAGGCACTATGGACAAGCCTTATATCCCCTAACAACGTTGCCTGGCAACATCCCACGGGCAGGAAAATCACTTATGGTACCAACATCCATGACATACATCTGGAACATCTCGTGCATGTTTTTGTCATAAGTGGGATGACCAACATCCCAAAAAAACTTAAGCTCTTCAATCAAGGGTCTCAAATACACATCGAGACACTTTCCTGGATAACCGGGTCCCAAAATCAACAAACTTAACATATTGTATTCCTTCTTCATGCACATCCATGGAGGAAGGTTGTACGATACCAAAATCACTAGTCATACACTGTATTGAAGACTCATGTTGCCAAAATGGTTGAACCTGTTGGATGAAAGTCAGAGCCTCACATTTCGGACCTTTGACGCAAAATGAGGAAACTCTCTATCTATATGCTTACAAGCCTCCCCGTCAGCAGGGTGTATAAGGGTATCTTGGTCATGCAATTCCCTATCAGCATGTCATCTCATAGCTTTGGCCGTGTGTGATGACTGATGACATGTACAACCACTCCAGTCTATCCCTCAACGGGAAATACCGAAGTACCTTCACATGTTTCCTATTGCCTGTAGGAGCCAGCTTATATCTGTAAGTGTAATATACCAGACATGCGTCAAGACTACCAAGGTCATTCCCTTCTGGATCTTTACCCTAGAAGAGAACGCAGTCATATCTGCATGCATGGATTTTAATGTAGGAAAATCCAAGATCTTTCAAGATACATCAGCCATCAGACATTATGATTAGTGGTAGGAAGACGATGACCGTGGGGCAGCATCGAAGCAATGTACTATAGATATTCATCAACAGCCTTCACGGTCTATTTTGTCTCAACTTTAATCTTCATTACATCTATCACACTTTCAAGAACCGTCTTCTGACAACCGGGGTAGACAGGGGTTTGTTGAAAAACAAGCAGTTTGTTGTACTTGTCAATCCAGCAGTGTTGACAACTCTAGGGAAGGGTTGCACCGGCTCAGACATATACTATCCTTGAGAGCATACACCGCTCTCTTAAGGAAACATAGCGTTGATTAAAGCCGTTGTTGGATGGTTAGATGTACTGCCCGTCTCAGAAAATTGCCCATGATCATGCGGACCTCTTGATGATCAAGGTTCTAAAAATCGCTAGTCGGTCGAGGACTAGCGAGTAGAAGAGTAGTCGGGGAGTACTAGGTTTTTAATTTTTAGATTTATTTTTATTTTTAAAACATATAATTAAATATATATTTAAAAAAAAAGTATTATAATGTCCAAAATAATAAACATAGTCAATAAAATGCCGAGGTGGGCCTATTTTTTTGATCTGGGCCGATTTTTTTCTAAGTTGGGCTAATTTTTTCTGAGTTGGGCCGACTACTTGGCCGATTTTCTTCCAGCCGACTTTGTACTCCGATTTTTCTAAAATCGCCTCGGGTAGACGCCGATTAGCGAGCACTCGGCCGACTCGACAGAGTTTTAGAACATTGTTGATGATGTTTCACCATGATATATCTAACATGTGTACTTCTTCCAAAATTCGTTACTCTTCAGGTGTTGTCATACTTTGTCAATCGCAAATCGATGCATATCGCTGCGACACTGATATTTCGTGCACGGGCAATAGAAAATTGTATTCCCGTTAGCATTAGCCTGAGCATATTCAATAAAACTAATAACTCATTTACTATATTTTTTGTCAAATTTTAGAATCGAAATCCAACTCTTATCCATATCCTAAAAAGTTAACAAATATATATGTATAACTCTAATTAATTAATTTATTCCATATATAAAATCTCAAATCATTTAATATTCTACAACAATTAATTAATAACAAATTAATAATTAACACACACACACACACATATATATATATATACATACTAATTACTAATTAATAACAATATTATATATCAACATCGATCATCACAAAATCATACTCAACAACTTAATTAATTCATATCATGCATCGATCAACACAATATTGTAATTAAATTAATTAACATATATATATATATAAATATATATCTACTACTAATTAACAACAACTTCATATATATTATCAAATCAAAATCGATTAACTCAATCACACTCAAAATCCATTAATTCAACTCAAATAAAACTCAAAATCAATATTATATAACTCAAATAAAACTCTTAAATCAACTCAAAATCAAGATATATACACATATATGTCTATATATTGCTCCACAAACTAATTTTGGACAGATTTTGACAACACCCAAACTTTTTTTCCTGTTTTTTTTCAAATGAACTATTGTCTAGATCTGCAAATATAAGGAATTTAGCCGACGAAATTATATATTTCGTCAGCTAAACTTTTATAATTTCGTCGGCTATAGTTTATAGACAATAGCCGATGAAAAAATTAGTTTAGCAGACGAAATATTTTTTCGTCGGCTAAAATTCCACTTTAGCCGACGAAAATTTAATTTAGCCTGGACTTTAGCCGACGAAAAATAATTTAGTGGGCCTGTTTTTTTTGGTTCGTCGGCTATGCTATTTATGCGAGTAGTGATATACAAATTTTGAGAATTGTATAGATATAAAGGATCATGTTCTTTCTTTTTTTACTTTTTGTATTTTAAATGATGTTTTACATAAATTGTTGTAGCAAAAAAACGATATTTTTCTTTTAAAATAAAGATAATCATAATTTTATAAGAGCTTTGAAGATGCGCGTCTAAAAGGCTTATGCCTAACATCATTTTATCCTTTTTTTGTTACAATAAGATCGTTGTATCCTTCACCTGTCATATGTGAAGAACGACAGAACGTTGAATTAGGCTCATGTTGAGAATAAGATTGACCGATATGTAAAAAGTCAAACTTCTTCTTTTTTGAAATTACAATTTTTTATGTTACATTTAGAGGCAAATTGAACTTGTAATCTGTCTAATTTCTAACATCATCAGTTATCACGGTGGAATAACCTGCATTCTTGAGGACAAGAGAATGCTGTTCGGATGTTCTATATGACACAATAAATATTATGAAAAGAGAAAAAAAGAAGACGGATTTTTATAATGCAAGTCCAAAAAATGGAGAACAAATTCACCAAAAAAGATTAAAGTTGAGAATGAGATTCGAAATGAGATGAGACCCTTGTTTGTAAAGAAAGGATAAGGGCAAATCGGTCGCTACATTCCTTTTTCTTTGTAAATATTATCCAAATATTTATTCGATCTTTTACTGTAACATCAATGCAGCTTGGAAGTTCAAGTTTGTGTAAGATTCTGATAACACCGAATTTATCCAAATATAATTTGTTGCGTAACAAGTTGTTTATCCAAATATGTATTCTTACCGCAACAAGTTGTTTATCCAAATATGTATTCTTATTGGGTAAGTAAATCGGATTTATTTCATAAAAAAATAAAGTAAATCGGATTTATTTCATAAAAAATAAAGTAAATCGGATTTGCAATTAGGATGAGATTTGTCATTTCTTGCTTAAAGGGTAAAGAAATTTAAGACCAATCTCCACGCCTTCCTTCGTTTTTGGTTGTTCTATCGTAGTAGGTCTTTTTCGTTTTTTTAAACATTAGTGAATTAATTTATATTTATGGAAATTATTAAAAGAGCGTTTAATTAAATTTCTAAACTTAAGGCATTTTGTCATATTACGTATTGCCTTCTAAATTAGGTTAGAGTTGCAATATCAATCACATTCTATCCATAATTTTGGGTATATAAAATCCACACAAAAAAAAGTTTTGAGTTAATTGTGCATCATAATTCGAAATTTAATATTATTAATCAGCATATCCATAACAGAAAGATAAAAAATTGGTAAGTTTGTGAAAATATATATTACCAACTAATTTTCCAAAAAAAAAGATCAAATAATTAAATAATATCCCATTCATTACATGAATATATTTCATGCTAAATTTAATCCGGTTTTGGATAATCCAGAAATATTAATCCATATTATAATCAAACACCACCTCCCTCCTAGTCTTTCTGTTGTAGCGAATGGCATACCCCTATAAATACAACCCCATATATCTGCAATTTTCATCGCTCAAACACATTGTGCTAGATATTTAGTATCATCATCAATTTGCTCTCGTTTTGTGTTTTCTGCTTTCAGAGATGGAGATTGATCTTACACCAAGGTTGGCTAACAAGGTTTACGGAGGAGATGGCGGTTCTTACTCTGCCTGGTTTCCATCAGAGCTTCCCATGCTCCGGGAAGGTGACATCGGAGCAGCCAAGCTCTCTCTGGAGAAGGACGGCTTTGCTCTCCCCAGTTACTCTGATTCTGCAAGAGTTGCTTATGTCCTTCAAGGTATCGTTTTCTTCAGCTAGCTTTGTTGATTGATATTGTGATTAGAGTGCAGAATGGTTTTGAGTTCATCATTACTTGATCTTATTAGTTGGCTATTGATTTCTGTGAATCATGGATGAAAGTTCTTTGGATCTTATTAGTTAGCTATTGATTTTGCGGATCATAAGTGATTTGTCTCTGATATTATATTAGAATAAGATCATGAGTGAATTGTCCTTGTGATATTAGAACAAGATCATGAATGATTTGTCTGTGATATTAGAATAATATCACGGGGTTTGGATTTTCATGATCGGCTTGATCTTTTTATTTATTTAGTTATTTATATTCTTGTTTATTTGCTTGTGAATCGTATATAAAATAATTTATTTAGTTGTCTTTGTAAAGTTCATGTGCTTTGTTTTCTTGGATCCATACCGTTGTATTATATGGTTTAGAATAAAGAAAATATTGATGTTCTTGTTGCATATTGTTGTTCTGTTCCTAATTTTGTATGTTCCAATAGAGTCATATTAGAACTGCATAAGTTGTTGAAACACAAACAAAATATTGATGTTGTATATTGTTGTTCTGTTCCTAATTTTGTATGTTCCAATTGAGTCATACTAGAACTGCATAAGTTGTTGAAAGTTGGAACACTTTGTCAAGTATACATCCTTCTGATTTCTCAATGCTAATTGCTCTGATCATGTAATCAATTGGTTTGTGTACTGCTATGCTGCCTTTTTTCTACATTGGTTTCTTGTTGATTCAATTGACAACAGCTTGTGATTAATTTTGTGTACCTTTCTTGGGCCTCAGGTAATGGAGTTGTGGGAATTGTTCTTCCAGAGAAGGAAGAAAAGGTTCTTCCAGTGAAGAAGGGTGATGCTATTGCCCTGCCTTTTGGAGTTATTACTTGGTGGCACAACAAGGAGGATGCAGAGTTTGAGGTTCTGTTCTTGGGTGACACCAAAACAGCTCACAAAAGGGGCGAGTTCACCGACTTCTATCTCAATGGTTCTAATGGCATCTTCACTGGCTTCTCAACTGAGTTTGTCGGCCGAGCATGGGATTTGGAGGAGAGTGTTGTGAAGACTCTTGTTGGCAAGCAAACCGGCAAGGGAATTGTCAAGTTAGGGGGAGCTAATATGCCTGAGCCAAAGAAGGAACATAGAGATGGGATGACACTGAACTGCGAGGAGGCTCCTCTAGATGTTGATATCAAGGGTGGTGGAAGAGTTGTCGTCTTGAATACTAAGAACCTTCCCTTGGTTGGTGAGGTTGGGCTTGGAGCTGATCTTGTTAGGCTCGATGGAAGTGCTATGTGCTCCCCAGGATTTTCTTGTGACTCTGCATTGCAGGTGACTTACATTGTTAGGGGCAGTGGCCGAGTGCAAGTTGTGGGTGTTGATGGGAAGAGGGTCTTGGAAACAACTGTTAGAGCAGGAAACTTGTTCATCGTTCCTCGCTTCTTTGTTGTGTCAAAGATTGCTGATCCAGAAGGCTTGGAATGGTTCTCCATCATCACCACTCCCAACCCAATATTCACTCATTTGGCTGGAAGTATTGGAGCTTGGAAGGCATTGTCTCCTCAGGTGCTCGAGGCTTCTTTCAACGTGGATTCAGATACTGAGAAGCTCTTCCGTTCAAAGAGAACCTCTGATGCAATCTTCTTCCCTCCACAGTGAACCAATCTGCTAATATATAAGCGCTATGGTCTTTAGGTTTCATTGCTTTTTTAGTTTGGATTTCTTAGGCCTTGATATCAGTTTGGACATGGTTTACTTTTAGTTTTTTGTGATATTGCTTTTAATGGAAAGCTTCCCTTGCTTTTAATTCTAATTCTTGACCTTTTGAGAATGAGTTATCTTAAGTTAACTTTGTTGATTTTTCATGAGATTGTTAGGCTTAGTTTGGGATTGCTGCAGATACTGTGAATTAAAACAGTAAATTATATTTTTAAAAGTGTTTTGCAGACATAAAATGAAAATTTTTGTATTTTATTGACACCTGGATGTGCTTTGACCTATAATTAAAAAAAACAACTTTCTCTTGATTTATCAGCACAATTAAATCTAAAAATTCAAATAAAAACTGATTATTTTAAAAACGAAATTATACCAAACTAGGTCTTCATCACCCTCTATATCCATGTTCAACGGTTTACTAGTACGTTGAGAGGAGAAATAAGACAACCATTGGTTCTCTTCTGAAACCATGACTCTAAAGATCGTCAGACCTAAACTATAGTTCTACTCGTTTAACCTACAGAAAATGTACCCAATCCCTAGGAGCAAGGACCCAAACAAATCTCCTAAACCTACGTTCGATTGAAAGGGGAATGCATTATGCATATGATTGGCAAAACCAACCGAGAAACAGAAAAAGAGAAATTAAAAAATAAAATTAAGTGAGGCTGCTGGGACTCCAGCCAGGGTTTAAGGCCAAAACTTAGAATTATCACCACTAAACTACAACCAGTTTGGTGCTAGTATATTCTCCTACTACCTATTTGTACATTTAAGCTGAGCTTTTCAACTTGTAGTTTACAATATTTACTTGGGTTTTCTATACTTGGATTCATTTCCTCCGAGAATGAGCTTGGAACTTCCTTTGGTTCCCAACATTTGAACTTTTGAAAACTTGGTTTTATACTGAGAATAACATAAACTCATCACATGTTTATAGTAGGAAATGGAATACACCGTCATTGTAGCGAATACAAATATACTTCAAAATTATAATATTATATACTCTGAATAGACTTGAAAATCAGATTATTTTCAAATTCTCATTTAGAATTGAATTTAGATTGACCGAAAAAGAAGGAATATAAAATAAAGGTTAGGTTGTGAAAAATGGTGACGAATGAACTAACACTCCGAGCCGTGAAAGGGTTAAAGTTAGAGCTCTACTCATAAGATTCTTTATACATGTAGATAATCGAACCCTGGACCAAACCCATTTGGGTGAATAAAGGTTGAATCAATATATTGCAAGAACTCAAGTACTACTAACTATTTCTTCCATTTATATAACGTTGCAGTAGCGTTTTACAATCTTTATTCTTTAGTCGTGTATTCCTAGTAAGATAAAACACTAAAAGCACTTTTGTTCCTTTAGTTAGCATCCCCATAGAAAAATGTGGGTCTTCAAGAACATTCGTATCCAGCTTGCTTCAAAGAACTCATTTGCATGCAGTGTGGTTGAGACTCCATTTAGATCAGATATCCCACAACCAAGGGTTGTTCATAGGTGCAGCTCTGTACTAGTAAAACCAAAGCTGTCCACTGATCGAAGTTGGAGGCAGTACCGGTACAACAAATCAAAGTTAACAGACTGTCAAACCCGGACATCATCACAGAATCCCCTTCACTAGGATAGAAGTTCCATTCTCCTCTTTTTCTGACGGGGACGGCTTCGGAGTTGCATTTCTCATAAATGTTTTCGCATATAGGGAACCAAAGACAATCACCTGATCAATGTAAGAAAAACAGTGCTTGGCTACGTCAAGTTAAGACTTCATAAAAAGAACACAACTATTAAGAATGAGGATGGCTTACAGCTCCAATGAACTGTTCCAAGCTAAGTGAATGATGAAACCACACGCATGATAGCATAATACTGACCAACTTTAGCACCAGACAGAAGACACCAGTTATTAGTACCAACAATATTTGACAAAACAAGAAGAGAAGAGAAAATTCAACGATTATCTGGGAGTTATGATCTACCTGTCTTGTGGTCATTATAGTTGCAAATGTTAAAGCACCAAATGTGCGAATTGTGTAAGAAATGAAAAATTGGCTTGCTGTTGCTACCTGCAACACAAACAATAAGTATATCAGGAAGCTCAGAGATATTGAAACAAAAAAAACAAGGGTACAAAGAGGAGGGAGAAAGTTAAACACAGGATAAAATCAACGACAAAAAAGAAAAATATTAAGACTGCTTAAATAGGAAGGACAAGCAGAATTATTAAAATAGGAAGTAAAGGTGTCACAGTCGAAAGCAGTGCGATGTCATAGAAACAATCCTTGTGGCTAGCAACAAATTGTATTGCTGGAAGCAGTTGTGCTTGTAATATAAGACCTAAAAGGTAGTACAACAAATTAGCAACTGCTAAAAGCAACAGAAAGAAATCAAGCGCAGAAAAGGTAAAGGTGGCATGCATACAAAATATCTTTCAAAAAATAAATATTAAAACCATCAGGCATGACGCTTACAGTCCCCTACTGATTAGGAGTCAGGTTTCAAAGTTTTTAATCAACAAACCCTCACAAAGTGTACTACAAGGTTATCTACACAAAAAGATCAGAAATTTAAAGCAGAAACAAATATTGCACACTGGTATTCAATATTTAATTGGCAATAAATACAAGTACTCCCTTTATCTACCCCAAACTGACTCAAAAACATTAAGACAGTGGCTAGCCTGGTGAGTTGGTTCATGGTTCTGGATGACTTTATTCTCCCCAATCAGTAAACAAAGTAACCAAACCTACTACATAAATTCGATTTAAGCAATAAGATGCTTATGTAACAACAACTTATTTATTTTTTTTCTTATGCAACAACATTGCAAAACAGGACAGATCCAAAAACATAACCAAAAGGCTTAAAATTCCAACAATTAAAAGAGCAACAGGACCACAAAATTTGCCAGCAAAAATAATAAGATTAGAACAGCAACCAGAAAATTGAGAATAGTTATAATAAGGATCATACCAGTCAAGCTAAGAACACAAGAGCAGAACGTTGTGTAGAATATTTGATTATGTATCTCCATATCATAACCTTTAAAAAGTTTGTCTTGGAATGTGCTTGTAAAGCCATCAAACCTATTAGACAGAGAATTTCCATGGATAAGCAAGACATACATTTTAATTCCAAATCTGTGGCATCATCTTCAAATGGCCAATGTCATTGCTAAAAAGCAAACAAAATGAAGAATAATATTAGACAAATGCAAAATAACAAAGCTTCCATGGTGGTTGAACTTACTTTTTTGATATATATTTACCTTTGTAGGGGAGCGTTAATTGCAGCAATTTAGCATGGTAGGTAACATATAATCCTAAGTCATTGTTATCCTAGCAATCTGATTTTGCATTCTAGGGGTCTCACTTCCCTCTGAGGAGAGGTGTAAGTATCAAAAGCGGAGGAACTAATTTCAGTAGCATGCATAAAAAGTAAAAACAGATACTGGATATGTAAGTAGAATAAATTCATATGTTTAATTTTACCGAAAGCCATTTAAAGTCAACAGCTAATGACAAAATTAAAACATGACTGTAACAAACAGAAGCTAACAGTTACAGAGTAATACCCAAGATAACCGATCATAAGAGAGACGCCCCATATAGTATTTTCTCTTGCTCTACCAAATGCATCAGTCGGACCCAAGTCAGACCCAGCCTACAATTAGAAGCACAAAACAATCAGTTGTATTCATGTGAAAGAATAAAAACAAACAAATTGTGCACCATCCACACAAAGATGTCACACAAACAACCGGCTCATGCATCAACGGAGGTACTTCATAGAAAAGCGAAGGAGCATGTTGCTATGTTATAACAAATTACCGGTCATCTGCTATCACATCTGTCATCAAATAGCCTCCCAGAGTGCATAAATATTATAGAGGAAGAGTGAAAAGTAATTGGCAATGTGATATAGTACTATGAGACATTAAATCAGCACACGAAGCTCAGTTGGGCTAAACTAACTCAGCATCTCTGTGGCCAACTATGAAAGGAACAATCCTGAGAGCATGTGCAGTTTAGCAGGTACAATGGCATATATTAAGATATTAAATAGAATCATCCAGGACGTGACCACATAACTTCATATGCATTATACTATCGTTATGCATTTAATATAGCAGGCATTCACTCATTGTTCAAGACATTTAAAAAAGGGTAATACAGTTATAAGTCTCCTGAGGTTGCAATATACTGGAAACTATATTGGGACCAAAAGACTGCATTAATATACAAGTATCATAGCACGGTGACAATTATAACCACATCCTTCACAATAGAATCAATTGCCTATGCAGGCCTGAGTGGAAAATGTAAAGAACTAACTGAGATCAGAGACTAGGACATACCGGATATAGTATAAATATCGAACAGCCAACTGTAACTATAAAAGAAAACAAATAGTCACGTCCCTTGTATTTCTTTTGCATAATGATTGTACCCCAAATCTGCATAAACAATCACAGCGTGAATGAAAACCAGAGAGCATGAGACTATGTTCCTTGTGGATACATAGGAATGCGACTAGCCATGAATCCTTCATTGATGACAAAAGTGTTACAAACGATTTTGAAGTAATATATGTTATCTCTGGTTAGTGACTTAAACTTATGAGTTAGATTTTCAATTGTTACTTAAATAGAATTTATTTGACAGTTGAATAGCCTTCTCCCATCTCAGGTCTCATCATGACACCAACTTCTATCAGATCCATAACTGCTTGTGAGCCACAAACCAAGCTATATGCTCGTACACCAGCTTATATGCCGTAAAACTATATTCCTGGCATTTCCATCAATCGATGGGCATCAACAACTAAGCCTTTACACTAAAAGTGTTTAGGAATCAACAACCAATGCCCCCCATACCACCCTCCACCCGTCCCCATCTTCAGGCAAATGTTAATCTATGATCTTATAATCCTTAATATTTCCCATATCATTTGCTACAACAATCAACTCCATAGCGCATCAGCTTCATTATTTTCTAAAAGTGAGAGAAAGCTTATAGAAAGACAACTAAGCTTTCATCACAAAAATTGTGCAGAAAACATTAACCAGAACATAGTGCCTAAATACACCCTCTTCCAGACCTCCCCAGTATACTCATCTTGATTGCAGCAAGTCAACTTCTACATAAATGGTGTCCCAGATGCAGAAGTTAAGCAACAAGTTCGATGTGATATTCCTATTTCCCTCATACAAGTCATTTCATCATCACAGCATTAGCGCAAACAAATTCTCCACAGTTTTTTTGTCTCCACAAATCCTTTTAATTCAAAACCTGACCCCTAAGCTACATGTGACCTACGTTACCCCAAGACTCAAACATATACAACTCGAATAAGAAACCACGACAAGGTAAAATATATAGTAAGCCGTAACCGCCATAACAAACAACAGCTGCTGCACTTACCATAACAGGTATCATCTTGGCACACTTTGCAAGTGTTTGAACAGGAAAGCTCACATACTTGAGTGCCTGCCACAACCAATTTACAGTCACTACAACACCAAAACTAGTCACAAAAAAAACTTAAAACTTAAAGGGAACCAGGAGAAGCTCAACTCACCTCATACTGACAAGTAGTGGTGAGTATATTGGTAACAGACACAAGGCCGTATTTGTAAATCGGAGCCACCGGATTCAAGTCCTTTTTACTTTGAATCAAAGCTCCGGCAGAGACCGCCGACGTGGTGATTCGGTTGCAGAAGACCAGAAGCAACGAGTACTTGAAAAAGGCGTGGTCTTCCCCATAAGGCACTCTCATGATCTTCTCCTGCGTATTCAACAAACCAAAGGATTCAGCTTTTGGGGGTCAACGGGATGGTCAAAGGTGAGAGAAATGAGAACAGACCTGTAGAACTCCGTAGGTGACGAGCGTGGTCATGATTCCGGTGACGGCGAAAACCCCTTTCCAGAGCCTGCTGATGGGCTCTCGCGACGGGGAGTCGAGCGACGTCGTTTCGGCCATCGCGGTGGTGGTTTTTTATGAGAGGCCGAAACGGCGGCGTTTTGGGAGGGGGAGATGGTCGCCGGAGAAATTAATGTGAGGGCGGCCAAGGAATTGGGATCAGAATAGAGACGACAGAGAGAGAGAATGAGGGTTCAAGGGACACGTGGCGGAACGGAGAGGGGGGTTTTAGGTCATCCGACCAAGTATCAGACTACGGTTAGTCTAGCGGGTCAAACCGTCGACCCTTGTTTGGCGTCTCTGAGACTATTCCACGTACTTTATTTCTGTTTTGCTTTTTTATGATAAATAAAAAATAGAAAATAATATAATATTCTCTTGTTGATTTTTATTGATATCAATGTTTGTTGAATTAATTAGTAAAAACCCATGCCCTAAATTTCTATATTACATAACCTTGTTCATATATACTTCTTTGAGAGATTCTTTATATTGGCAACTATTTTAGATCGAATTCAGATCAAAAATCTCATCTCGATATGTCAAATGAGTAGATTTGGCTTACATGAAACAAATTTGTTCCAGTTTTGAACTAAAGCTGTGTTCAAACTAATCCAAGGCAACTCCAATCATTGGTCTAATTTGAGGGTGTCATTTCATTTCACAACACCCTTGTTGAACTATTCAAGACTCATTTCTTAAACATCAAAATTTTCAATTTTTGAAGTGGAATTTAGAATATTAGGAGATTGGAACAAAATTTGTTTCATCTACCGACCAATGAACACATGCATCAGATTCAGACAGGTATGATATTTCCTATCATGGCCAGTTAATTGGTTATAAGTACTAAGGTTATAAAAAAAACGTTATGCGCTAATCGGACAGATAATCCGGCATTGAAAATTCTATTCCTCTTTTTAGAGGATATGGAGGGAGAGTTGATAGAGGGGTCGTCGAAATAAATCGACATTGGGTTACTAAAAGAAGGCATTTGAGGCAAAGATGAAGACTCAGCTTGTTGATATCGACTTTCTTCGAACACCATTAAAGAGGACCTAAACCATGGAGGCTAGGGTTTAAGAGAAGACATGGGAGGCAGAAAGCCATCCCTTACAAAAAAATTGCCTAGATCTAGGCTTCAACTATTGGTCGGTAATGGGTCGGGACTCAATGCATTTTTTTTGAAATTTAAGGGCCATGTCGCACACAGGCTCGGGCTTTAGGGGCTTTTTAGGGTCGGGTCTGGCTTGACTTTTTTTGTAAGGGTCGGGTCGGGTTTATATATGCATTTAATAAAAGCAAACAAAAATTATGAATATGTTAAGATTTTGTTAATGATTTGAACTAAATGTAATAAAAATGAAAGGAAACTATGACTTAATGAATTAATTTTGAAGGAAGCTACTGACTTTTATTTAAAAAACTAAAGAGTTATGCAGAATTACAATCAAAATGCAGGGCATCTACAATAAAACCGGGGGGCTGTTGATGCCATTCCTGATATCTATCAGATTCATATGCCATGTTGGCTAGCTTATGGGCAACTTGATTACAAAGTCTAGATGCAAATTTCACCTCAATATTCTACAAATTTAGAAGCTCACCCCTAATATCTTGAACTGCAACATGAATAATATTAAGATTTCTGCCAGGTTGTTGAATGCCTTGCACTGCCAATAAGCAGTCTGATTCGATAATGATATTTGAGAGGCCTTGCTGCTTAATAAAGTCAACAGCCGACCTAATAGCCATAAGCTCCACATGTTGAGCTGAGGCCACATGATGGACCGGCTTGCTGAAGGCTGCAACAAAGACCCCATTCCTATTTCGTAGAACGCCACCTACACCTCCCTGAGGTAAAGACGGTAAAAAGGCTCCATCTACATTTAGTTTAAATGCAGAAGAGCTAGGAGACCACTTGTCCACCTGTTTCTTGTTGCTCTTACTGTCAGTTTTGGTAGGATAACGAGCGTTCTGAAACTCTTCAAGCCATGACATAGTACCCAGCCATATATCTGTTGTTGTTTTTGAGATGCCCTCCCACAATATTGAATTTTTATTTCTCCACAGTGCCCAGATAATCATCATCACTAAGTTAAAAACTTTAGGCATATGATGAACCACCTCATCCATTCTTTGAAAATTGGACTAGGGAAAATGGTGCTATTAATGTTCCTTGGTATTTTGGAGAGTACCTCTTTAGCAATAGGACATTGACAGAATAAATGCATTGCATCTTCATAGCTATGACCACAAAATACACAATTGACCTCTCCCTCATAAACCTTGGTAGTAAGTCGTATTCTTGTGGGAAGCAAATTCTGACATTCACGCCAAACACATATTTGCACCTTGCCATGCACCTTTGCTTGCCATATACTCTTCCAAAGAGACTTGTACATATTACCTTGTGAAGTAGAGGCTAGAGTATCTCCCATAACACTTGCACTAGCTATCCAATAAGCTGACTTTACTGTGAAGAAACCCTTCTTATTTGGTGCCCAATATTGTGAATCTTGCATATCCTGTCTGTTAGGGGAATCTTCATGATCTGCATAGCAACTTGAGGATGGAATAAGTGGTGAACTAGTTGTTCATTCCATGCCTTAGATGGAGTAAGCAAGTCAGAGAAAAATTCAAAAGGCACTTGAGGCGGTTTCGACACAAGATATTTGGGACATTCTGGTATCCATTCATCTATCCAAATCTGCACCTTAGTTCCATCTCCAATTCTGCATTTAGTTCCTGCCTGTAGAACTGATTTTCCTTCCAAGATACTTCGCCAAGCAAATGAGGGATTGGTTCCAAGTTCTGCATTTTGGAAGGTAGACATTGGAAAGTACCTGGCCTTGAACACACGAGCTACAAGTAAATCTGGTTAAGACATAAAACGCCACCCTTGCTTGGCAAACATGGCCAAGTTGTGGGCATAAAGGTTTTTGAACCCCATACCGCCCTCTTCTTTTGTCAAACATAGTCTTTCCCAACTTTGTCAATGAATACTTCTCTTAGTATCTGAATAACTCCAGAAGAACGAAGCACAGAGCTTATGTATGGCATCACATAGAGTTTTGGGAAGGAGGTAGCAGCTCATGGCATACGTAGGAATTGTTTGGGCCACTGCTTTAATCAGAACTGTTTTACCTGCACAGCTAAGGATTCTCGATTTCCAGTTTATAAGCTTTTTCGTTACTCTCTCTCTTGTAAGTAGCCAAACTTATCCATCTGCGATCGACCAACCATGAGTGGTAATCCTAAATACTTGTCATGCTCATGCACTCTGGTGACCTGCAGAGTTGCCGCCAAAGCCTGTTTGAGATTATCTGGAAAGTTCTGACTAAAGACCACTGAGCTTTTCAAGTAGTTTACTTGTTGTCCACTGCTTTTTCATAAGTGTTGAGAAGATGTTGTATCATTCGACATTCACTAAGAGTAGCATTACCAAAAAGCAGACTGTCATCTGCAAAAAAGAGATGCTGTAAAGTTGGTGCACTTGGAGCCATCTTCAAACCTTGCAAGGTTCCGACGCTTACAGCTTGAGACAAGAGTGCAGAAAGACCCTCAGTACACAAAATGATTAAGTATGGAGAAAGTGGATATCCCTGTCCAATACCTCTAGTAGGTGTGATAACTCCAGTTGCTTTACCATTGACAAGAATAGCATAGATCACTGAACGAACACAATTCATAATCATCTGGACCCATCTAGCCTCAAAACCAAGCTTTATCAACATAGTTTGCAGAAACGACCATTCCAATCTGTCATATGCCTTTGAGATGTCCAACTTCAGAGAATAGAAACCTTCAACTTGAGAATTTAGTGTGTGCATAAAATGAGCCACCTCAGAGGCAATGCGGGTATTATCCGAGATTAGTCTACCGGGAACATAAGCACTCTGCAAGGGTGTAATAATATCCGGCAACCATCGTTTAAGTCTGTTGGCAATGCATTTGGATGTGATTCTATAAATGACATTACATAGTGCAATAGGCCGGAAATGTGTTGACACAGTAGGGTTCTTAGTCTTCTGAATAAGGCAGATGTGAGTGAAATTCGAGGCATCCCAATTCTCACCTTTCTCCAAAAAATTCTTAACAGCATGAAAAACATCATCACCAACAATATTCCAATATTTCTAAAAGAAGAAGGGAGACATACCATCCGGTCCTGGACTCTTCGAGGGGTGCATTTGAAATAACGCCTCCCTAATCTCTTCATTTGAATAAGGAATCAAGAGGTCGTTGTTCATCTCAGCTGTAACCTTCAAGGGCGTAGCTCTAAATATCTTTGAGATTGCTGTCTGATCTGCTCCTTCACTACTGAAAATATTCTGATAATAATTATACATCATTTGTCTGATCTACTTGGGATTAGTTTGTAATATACCACTCTCATCCTTCAAGCCTGGAATGGTGTTTTTGTGCCTTCTGCTAGAAGCCTTACGGTGAAAGAAAGCTGAGTTCCTATCACCATCCTTAAGCCAAATGGCTCTTGTTGAGTTTCAATTTCACTGCCATAACATTGAACTGACGTATTGTATTTTAGGGTTTCCGATTAGATTTATAAGCAGCTCTTCCTCTTCTGCTTCCAATGGCTCCACCTAAAGGTACTACTCTTCCTTCCCTCTTATTTTGCTTCAGTTTTTTTGTGTGTATGTGTTTTTCAATTTCAATTTCTGGTCTGTCATTGATTGCATTGCTTAGAAAAATGGAGCAAAACTAGATTGATGTGATCATTGTGGTGTTAGTTTGTGATTATATTTCAAGGAGCTTATCATATGCTGTAACTCTGTGAGTTTAGAGAGTAGAAGCCATGGTTTCGTGTTATTTATCAGATGTTGTCTTTGGTCTTAATTTTTATGGTCAACCTTGGGCCAGTTGTTAACAAGGGTTGGATTGGTTCTTTAGTCCTCTCTAATTGATTACGGTGAAGGATAATACAATAGTATGTCTCCATTAATTGTCCTCTCTAATTGTTCTTTTGGTTTCGCTTTAAGTTGAGTTCTTCTTACAATGGCATGCCTTCATATTTTTGTGCACATTCTGCTTGGCTCTTGTCAGTAGATTTTATTTATAGGCACTGGTCATGCTTCATGCCTTTTAGCTACATTACTCAGTGTGGTTTCCATCTCCAGTCCTTTATCAATCATTTTGTCTTATCAAGTGCATATCATTACAGGTGATGTTTCCAAAAAGGGTGACCCAAAGTCACAAGCCGTGAAGGCTGCCAAAGCAACAGGGAAGAAAATCCGAACATCAGTGACGTTTCATCGGCCCAGGACATTGAAAAAGGAGAGGAACCCTAAGTACCCCCGTATCAGTGCTCCCCCAAGGAACAAGCTTGATCATTATCAAATTTTGAAGTATCCTCTTACTACTGAATCAGCAATGAAAAAGATTGAAGATAAAAACACCTTGGTATTTATTGTTGACATACGGGCTGACAAGAAGAAAATAAAGGATGCTGTCAAGAAAATGTATGACATTCAGTCAAAGAAAGTGAATACCTTGATCAGGTGAGTGTTGGATTAAGTTTTGCAATCCTGTGTATGGTTTTTTGACATGGCTGTGATGCATTCTCTTTTTAGTTTTGTGATCTGACTTTAACTTTTTGATCCAGGCCTGATGGTACTAAAAAGGCTTATGTTAGGTTGACCCCAGATTTTGATGCACTGGATGTGGCAAACAAAATCGGTATCATCTAAGGTACTGTGTCTGGCATCCTCAGAGAGTGGCAGGTCTTGTTAGTCCTTGAGCCGTTGAAGATTTAGCATCCAAAATTGTAACCACTATTGTTACTGTTAGTAGACTTGGTGATTCGTGGTTATAACTGCAGTTCGAACCTTGTAGGCTTAATTTCAAGACTAGTTTATTTGGAAACCTGTTTTACATGGAATATTATGGAACATGTTCAATGTTTTTGTATGCAATTGCACTTGGCATACTTGGTGATTGTTCATTTTCATATTTGTCTCCACTATGCAGCCTTTTATGTGACAAGTCATTTATGGTATATGCATGAACTGGATTACAAATTGGACAAAACTTTTTGTTTCGTTTGGTTCGGTCTAGTTTCATCATATCTTTTTTGCTGATCTTGAAGTGATGAATTGATTTGATCTCTTTTGGTCATATCATGTCCAATCTTTACTGTTGTATGATAATGAACTTCTGAAAATTGTGCTTTGCTACCAAATTTGTTGATGGCTATCTAATCATACCCCATGTCATCACCTCCCGACGACTTTCTGCTAAGAGAACAAGATCTTTTTGATTTTTAACTTGGAACTGATTTCCAGATGCTCAAGAATTAAGACATTGTCAAATCTGCTACTCACTGGTCTTCACCCATGCAATCATTTGATTTAGAATGTAGTTGAATGTACAAATTAGGTCATGGATTGTATGAACCAGTGAAATCCTAGCAGCAAGAGCTAGGGCTCCGTTGATCACGCAATATTTTGTATGCATGGGAACAATACAGGTATTAGTACTGGTCAAGAATATTTACAATGTTCATTTACTCTAAGCGATGTCTAGCTTGCAAATGGTTAATCTCTTAATCGCTAAGCTGCAAAGACATACGTAGAATTTTATGTATTTGTTCTCTTTGACCGTATAATAAACCGTCAACTATTTTCTTATCAGTTAGCTTGACATGTTATGTTGTTAGATAACGTTTTTGTTTCAAAGTAAGATAACATACCAATACCAAATATCTACACATTGTGATCCCCCAATCTGACTTCACGTCCGAATGGTGAGTTCTCCAAGATCGCAGACCGCAGCATTTGGTAGTGTAATGCTCTCTCTTGAATAACGCTTTCCTTTACTGACTCGAATAGAGTGTACATAGGAATTGGACAATCCTGGTGGAAATCATAGACCTCTGATCTGCATAAGGGGCAATTTGAGTGAGCCACAAACCATGTATCAATGCAAGATATGTGGAATGCATGATTGCATTTGGGTAGATGCCTTATCCATTCATCTTCTTCAAATTCACCCAAGCATACTGGACAGTCTATGTTGCTTTGGTTGTCTCCTGCATCTTTTGCTTCACTTTTCTTCTTGAACTGAGTTATGGGAAGAGACCGGATAACGGAAAAATCTAGTCCTTGGTTTTGGAACTGCAGAGATGGATCATCTGCGTTGGTCTCGTTCAGAAGGGTACGTCTGTGATTTGGATTTGATCTTCCATAGCAAAATGCAAACCAAAACCGCCTCAGTGTCTTGTAATAACTGAAGATGAGAGTAACAGTGCAGAGGATAAGAACAGAAGCAAAGAGCCACGGATCATGCGAAGGACGAGAACGTGGGGATGTCATTGGAGTGAAGGGATGCTACAACTCTTGAGATAGTAATGAACCAATGTTTTCAAAGGCGAAAGCGAAGGCGAAGGCGAATTGTGGAAGCCCCGCGAGGCGAAAGCCTTGAGGCGACGGGGCGACCGCCTTTCCAACAAATAATAAATAAATTCATTATATATATATATAATCTCAATACATAACAAAAAATATTTAATTGTTATTACAACCATAAATTCATCCTCAAATAGTACTTCACAAGGTTCTAATTAGAGTTTAAGGTTTAGAAAGATACACTTAATTAAAAAGATACACTTCAATCTTCCGCATCATATCCACCAACACCATGAATATCATCACAATCATCAATGTTCAATTCATTAGTATGAGGAGGCAAAGTAAGATCTTCTATCTCATCATCTTCATCTTCACTTTCATCCCTAAGTAATGTTGCAAGCATTTTCATTTTCTGCTTGTTTTTTCCTTTACCTAAATATAGAACTTAGAATTAAATTGGGATATATACATCTATTGTAAATTATATAACATAACATGAAAGTAAATAAAAAGACGAAGATGAGTAAAAAATTGCTTACTTGAACTTTCCGGGATTTTTCTTTTAGAAGAAGATATATGAGAAGCCTCATTTAATTCCTCATCACCACTCAATATAGGCTCATCATCCATGATCGGCTCCTCTAGTGGCTCCACAGAAATAGGAACTCGAGTTAACAAATTTTGTTCAAAACATTCAATTGGCACATTTCTTATAGCATCGACCTCAAATACATCCTCCTCAAGCCAAGAAAGATCATTTGGCAGAACCGGATCTTCCACCTCTGATATCCATTCATCATCGGAGTCAATTTCCTCCATTAGTATAGGATCAAGCATCTTCGTTCTTCTTCTGATGTTTCTCTCCCTTAACAAAGAGTTGTACTTGACATAAACCAATGCATTTAATCTTTTATGTTCAAGTCTATTCCTTTTCTTTGTGTGAACCTAAGACCAAACATAAGGTTACAATTAGATTTAAAATAATATAATTTTACATAAAATAAAAGAAAGTCACGAAGAATATGAATTAAATTTACCGACTCAAAGGTGCTCCAATTCCTCTCACATCCGGATGCACTACAAGTTAAGCTAAGAACACGAACAGCAAATTTTGTTAACTCAGGTGTTTCCTCTCCAAAACGCTCCCACCAACTTGCTGAAAAAAAACAAGTCATTATTATCTACAAACAGCCTATAACATTATATGTGTACCACAAAGAAAACATATGAGGCATTACCTGGACTTCTTATTTTTCTAGAGTGTATTGCAAGCTTGGTTCCGAACTCTCCAAGGCATTTGTCATACATTTCTAATTGGATATCAGCTTTCAAGCGATCCTCAAACACCATCATCCGGTCCATGCACTCATGCAGTCCTCTCTTAACTTCCAAGACAGTTGAAAAGTTTTCTTCATAACGCAATTGAGGGTTTAGATAGTAACCGGCAGCATGCAAAGGTTGATGGAGTTGAGGAGTCCACCTTGCATCAATTTTGTTCCAAATTGGTTGATAATGCCTTTTGTTCTTCTTCAAACCAAATGCAATCTTTTCTTTGGCAGAATCCATCAATTCATAAATGTAGCCCATAGCAGGTCTTACCTCAGAATCAACCTCTCTCAACACACACACTAATGGCAACACACCCTTCACACAAAAAGCAACATTACTCCAAAAATTCTTCTCAAAAAGAACAATTGCACGGACTTGTATCGCTTCATGGCTTTTGACAAAAGGTCCCTCATTGCACGGACTTGTATCGCTTCATGGCTAGCCAAAATGGATCATTAACCGTATTGAAAGGAAGTACCCTAGAAAACATAAAACGTCCAACCATACGACACACTTCTTTCCTTAATTCTTTTTTATAAGCTTCGTTCAATACGGTTTGCCTAGGCTCGGAAGACACAAATGAATCAAGTGGTCCTATAACTCTTGGTTGAGCAGCACTACTCCCACATTCTTCACCTAATGGAGATTCTAAACTACTACTTCCACCACCAATTCCTGCCCCAATTTCACGCAACATAACATTCCTCTTATATTTCCCATCTTTCAACTCTTTAAGAGTTTGTTGATAATCTTTTTTCACATCTGCAGGGACTTTATTGCAAGCTTTCATACCACCACTAATACCTGCTAAATGGTGCTTGAGCCTATTAATTGTACCACTACATACTTGATTGCAGTAAACACATCTAAAATATCTCTCCCCTTCCACTTTTTTGGCATGCTTCCATGCTTTATCTTTCCCATCTTCCCCTCTATCACCCATCACTAACATATCAAACAAACATAAAAATAAATCAGTCGCATATTTCATATTTCAGTAGCAATCATTAAGAGACTAAGAGCATATTTCAAAATTTTCAATAGCATATTTCAGTAAATCAATAGCAATCCGTTTATTCAGTTACACTGCATCAAACAAACATTTCAGTTACACTGCATCAAACAAACATTTCAGTTACAAACATTTCATCAAAGTGATCAAACAAACATTTCAGTTACACTAGTTACACTGCATCTAGTACAGGCAGTCAGGCACTAATCTGCAATTCTGCATAATCTAGTCTAAACCTGGAGGTACACTGCATCTAGTACAGGCAGTCAATAAGTAGTTATGCTCTTATCCAGTTGTGCTCGTATGAACATCATATAGGGCAATAGCAGATACCAAGCACATAATCGCTATATATATTATATGCATTTACCAAGAAGCAGCATCTAATTCCATTTTGACAGATGAGTTTTGGAATGAATTTCTGTAGCAGTACATTCACTGATTCACTACAGTGCACTGTCTAACTTCTTACTTTCAAACATTTCATCAAAGTGATCAAACAAACATTTCAGTTACAAACATTTCATCAAAGTGATCAAACAAACATTTCATCAAAGTGATCAAACAAACATTGCATCTAGTAAAATTAATCTAACATTGCAGTCAGGCACTAATCTAACATTGCAGTCAGGCACTAATTAAAACAAACAAACATTGCAGTCAGGCACTAATCTAACAGTAAAATTAATAAGAGAGGATTGAGAAGACAAACCTGGAGGTTGCTGCAATGATGTGGCGGAGGAGGCAGTGATGTTGCGCTCGAGGCGGAGGAGGCAGTGATGTTGGGATGGAAGTGATGGGGCGGTTGGTGTTGTGGGGGTGATGGGAATAAGAGGAGGCAGGGAGAACTCGAGCTCGAGTTCGAATAGGATCGTGGTGGTGGGGGAACTGTGGCGGTGGAGAGCTCGAGCAGATGTAGACAGGGCGAACAGGATTGTGGCGGATTTGGGTGGTGGACAGGGCGAACAGATGTAGGGAGAGCGAAGAGAAGAGAAGAGACGAGACAGGTAGTCAGGACGCAGGGAGAGCGAAGTCAGGACGCAGGGAGAGCGAAGAGATGGAGGCAGCGAGAAGAGATGGAGGCAGAGAAGAGACGCAGGGTTTAATCGAAGGAAACGACCAAAACGGCGTCGTTTTGGGAAAAAAAACAAAACGGCGTCGTTTTGACGCGAAAAAAAAAAAAAAACCAAAACCAAAACGACGTCGTTTTGACGCGGAAAAACCAAAAAAAAAATTTTCTGCAGCGCGCCTCGTCTCGCCCCGCCCCGCGCCGCCTCGTCGCTCCGGCGGTCGCTTTTCCAGCCGCGTCGCGGCGAAACACCCGGCGAGGCGTTTTCCCGTCGCTCCGCCCTAAGGCGCGCCCCAGCGCCGCCTCAGTTCGCCTTTGAAAACATTGTAATGAACTAATGAAAAGTTTCCAAGAAGACTGTTGTATAAGGTTGCATAGCTATATATTGCAGAGGCTCATTCTCGAAATAGAACGATCGGAGGGGAATCTAGAGGAATGAAACAAGTATAAAATGATGTGCAGAACGATTATATCAAAGAAAACATAAATTTTAACATGCAAGTCTAGTGCATTTGGATGATATCAATGTTGCACACTGGCATAAGATCCTACATATTTCCGAGTCAGATGATACCAAAGTTGGGGTCGGATTTTCTGAAAGGGTATACAACTTTAAAGGAGAAATGAGGTCAAATGACAGTATTGGTCTTTGCTTTTATTTCATCTCTGCAAAGGCCCTAGCAAACAGTCGAAACAGAAACTGAAGCTAAAGAGCTCTGTCATAAATCTTTCAAACTCGAAACAAAAGTATCCCCCATTTACACCATCAACCCCTCATTCAATTTTTACACAAAAAGAAGCAAACTTCTGACTAGACCTCATTGCAGCCTATGCCGCTTAGCAATTGGAATTTGGTGATCAAAACTGGAATTTGAAGTGGACATTCTTGAATTGTTTAGATATGAAACAGCAGAAGGGTTGACGTCGTTGAAATTCAACATTGCAGCTGAACATGTTTGAGAAAAGCCGCGAGTCATCTCAGGATAGGATGTTAAGTTCTGTGTCTTATGAACCACATACGTAGGATTTGTCACCGGTTTCTGGTTGTTAAAACTAACTGCAGCTTCACACCCTATGATTGAAACTGGTGGAATTTTGAAGGGGTGCAAAGGAGGGGGGTTCCTCCACCGGGGCATAGGACCTGCAACGAGAACTGTCTGGAGCAATGGACCAGCATCCATCACAGCTTGCAGTAACTTCCCTTTCTGAGGCAAAGGCCTACCCCTAACAAAATTGTCAATTATTTCATCAGCTGGATCAGCTTTGACACATAATCCAGAAGAGACTACTACACCAGTAGGTATAATAGTACTTCCATTAAATTCTTGCACCAAGGGCTGCTTCACAAAACCCATGTTGTAGCTAGAATCAGCCATGTTGATGCCTGAAAACTCGGGAGAAGAGACTGCATCAAACAATGAATCAACAGGAGAAGAGTTATGTGATTGGGGATTGTAAGTTCCAGAGAGGCTGTTGGATTCAGTAATGCTTGAGTTTGCTTTTGTTGGCATCAAAGTCGAGCTTTCGAGCAGGACTACTTGATTAAACTGCATATTGGGTGAGTCAATTGGAGTAGAAGCAGTGATATTGTTGAAGATCTTCTGCAGCTGGTCTCTGGCTTCATCTCTTTCTTTGTAAGCAACCTTTAGTAGATTGAGTATATCCTTCACATTTTCTTGACTCTCTGTTGCCAAATTCTTCATTGTTTCAAGTTCCAGGGAAGTGTAAAGAAGCTTATTTTTCAAATCATCAGTGCTCTGCATTCAAAACAGGTAATTGGTCAGTTTCAGGCAAAGGACTTCTGATGGAAGAAACACAAACGTAGCATTCCTGTAGAATCATCACAAGATTCTAAGTAGAAAACAAACATTTAAAAAACACAACAGGAGTTCAAAATGAATAAAATCCAGGTAGAAAACAAGGATTGAAAGAACAGTGAAAATCGAAAGGGGCCCATGCAGAGTCACCATTCAGTTTGCCAAAACAAGAAAGGGGTCACCGCATCAGTAACAAAAATTGACGCCCGACCTGAAAACTTAAGAATGCAAATGAAATATCTAAAGCTTCTATCAATGGTTCAATACTTCAATACCAACACTTTGTTAGAGAAAGATACTGGTCTACTCAGTTAGATTCTGTTCTATACACATAAAACAAGGAATTGCAGAGTTGTATAAAACACTAGTTCTACCTAAAGTACTGCACATCAAAATTTCCCCGAAACTCTTTATTCACAAAACACAAGGGTGTTCATGACTTGAAAATGACGTATGCCTGGGAAATTCTCCAAAAAGGTCATAATTAACAAAATTGTAGGGAGAAAAAAGATGGGGGAAACTGATAATTTCAAAACCAGCCCTCATTTTCCCACTTTATTGAAGACTTTTAAGAGCACGACACAAACTTAATGGGGAGGGATTTTGCAGATATGGAAGATCCATCAGTAACACACTTCAATTCATATTTAAGAACTGAAATATGAACTGGAACAGCAATGAAGGAAACAAAAGGGTGAAGGTTGAATTGAATGTGGCATATTACAATAGATACCCCATCATAAAAACACAATTGAAGTACACTAAAACAAGCTTTGATTGAACTGCAAAACAAGAAACAACCCAGAAGCAAAACAAAAGAAGAATGCCACTTTAGAACAAGAAATGAGTAGTGAGCCACCTCATGATAGGTAGTCCACAAAGAACCCATGTCCTCCATAGTATGTGGGTATCACCCTCTTCGGTGAAGAAAGATGGAAAAGGCAAAATTGAAGAGGTGGAGAAAGAAAATGAGAGAATTAGGAGCTAAAGTAAGGTGGAATGTGACTCATTTATAGAAGAACTGAGAGGCAAATAAGACGAGAAAGAGACGGCTTTGTCACAAGCATCCAAGAAAGCCCAGTCCACCTCCAAGAAAATTAATAAGGAATGCTCAAAACCCTTCATCATGAAATTGATTTTAAATTTTAAATATTTATTCTTGGAGAATCCTTTTTCTGGTCTCTGTCTCTCACTGTAACATTGAACCTCCTTCAATATTTTCCCCTTTTCCAGGACTTTGCCTCTTTACATTTTACATTTTGCTGTCAGAAAATCAAATGGAGATTTAAAATCTAGGTAGGTAATAAAAAATTTAATAGATTTGCCTTAATTTCTTCTTCTATGAATTATGTTCATGATACTTACCAAGTTATCAGTTTCGGAGCTAGGATTTTCGCTTAGAGAGGCTCTGAAGTTGTTAATAAAATTGTGAATGAAAATTAGATCCACATCCCATTGTAGTTCCATGCTCACGGTAGAAAGTAGGGAAGTAATAGGCTTAAAAAATTTAATTGACATCGGTATCTTAATATTTAAAAGAAATCTATTCAATTTAATAAAATATTGTATAAAATAGTGCAAATGCATGATGGTGATCGATATGTCAAAAACATAAAGATGGTTCGGACCCCTTCAGTCCTAAATATAGCTCTGCCTCTGCAAGTTACCATAGATACACTAGTTTACAGAATACAAATTTTCCTTTTACGGCGCATGGAAATTCAGAATTTAATAGGACAACTTTGGTCGCCATTTAATTTTGAAGTACTGAATTTCATCCTAGGAAATTTAACGTTTATATTTTAAAAACCTAAAACTTGATTCGATATGTATATGAAAACATTCTAGTTGTATTTTTAACCCATCAAGATTAATTTCACTTTTATGATGTGACTACAATTTATTAATGTTATAGTATGTCACTTTTCAAAAATTGTACAAGACAATTTTGACAACTCCACAATTAAAATTAGGCTAAGGGGTGTAAATTGTAATAAGCTTCATTCCCCATTAGATATTAGTACTTTCACAAATGAGAGACTTGTCTCAAAATCATAAGTGGTAAATCTGGTCGTCATGTCATAACCCGGCTTATCACATTGAGGTATTGTTTGTTTTGGACTTGAGGGCCTTCACGATTTTGGTAATGAGGTTTCACTTCAAAACGCGTCTCAATGTAAGGTACTAACTCTGCACATATAAGCACTCAAATTTGTTAGAGATGAGAGATCTTACATCAGAAAACTGACAAATAAAATATAACATATATGCGGGTGAATCATTCTTAATTAAACTGAGACTTTTTGTAGATAAAACCCAACACCTTAAAGGTGGTTAAGTGTTGGAAAAATGATAGAAATAAAAGATTTTTTGTAATCATTTTGATAGTTAAAAGTGAATGAAAATAGTCACCAAAGTAATGCATGTAATAGTTGATCTTTTAACTTCCTTGTCTTTTGGTTTTTGTAACAACATGAATCAATGACATGGTAGTGGGCTAATGAAAGGTTGTAACCTTATTCATGGCATTTAAGTTTTCCTCCAATCTCACCAATATAAATAGGTGACTTCATCCCTCATTCCAAACACACCAACTCAAAGCATCTCTTCTTACTTGAGTTCTCTTTCTCTCCCTTTCTAAGTTGTGTTATGGTGATAGACAAAGGTACTTTAAGTTCGTACAGTGTCCTTAGTAGCAGTGCAGCTTCAAGGGACAAGCAGTCGTTGTACCCTAGGAGACAAGTGTCATCAAACCTTTGCACCGAAGAGAATGCATAATTTGTCTTAAGGCAAGTGTGTGAGACACACGACTTGACTTCCTTCAACATCATCATATCCTTGAATCTGAGTTGGTAACATTGGTGTTCATCATCATGTTTGTATTATGATTTTTAGTTATAATTATTTATTTAATTATAATGAATTTATGTTATTATATATTTGCAATATTTGACATATTTTCTAATAATCTTAAGAAAAATTAATATTGTTTTGGTTTCTGAATCTTTCCAATTAGGCGTACACAGTTTGACATGATGTCTAGGCTAGAACTATTGAGACAAAGAACCGTACATTGATTGAAATGATGAATGCAATGCTACAAAGTTCTGGTTTACCCCCAACATGTGAGGAGACGTCATTTTGTCGGCTAACGACCTTTTAAATAAGGTTATAAAAAAGAAACAAGAGAAAACTCCATATGAACTATAGAATGGAAGAAAGTCATCCTATGATTACTTGTGAGTGTGAGATGTTTGGCTAAGGTGGTAGTCCCTAAACCTAAAAAAGTGAAAAATGGACCTAAAACAGTTGATTGCATTTTCATTAGATATGCACATAACAGTATGACTTATCACTTTCTTGTGCACAAATCAAAAATTTCTAATATACATGAGGGCATGGTAATGGAATCAAGAAATGCATCATTCTTTGAAAATGTGTTTCCATGTAAGTCTAGAGGGGAATCGAGTTCTTCGAAACGGACACGTGAGGCTGGCACTGGAACTACTCAAGCTGCTAATGAGAGCAGTCAACATCAAGACACTGAGTCTGAGGTTGAACCCAGACGAACTAAGAGGGCAAGGATAGAAAAATCCTTTAGGTCAGATTTTTTGACATATATGCTTGAAGGTGAACCTCGTAACTTTAAAGAGGCGGTGAACTCCACTGATAGTCCTTTGTGGAAAGAAGCTATCAAGAGTGAAATTGACTCTATTTTACAAAATCACACTTGGGAACTGGTGGATCTTCCACCAGGTTGTAAACCTTTAAGTTCTAAATAGATTTTCAAAAGGATATTGAAAGCAAATGAGTCAATAGACAAGTATAAGGCAAGACTTATAATTAAAGTCTATAAGCAAAAAGAATGTCTTGATTATTTCGACACTTATTCTTCTATGACCAGAATAACATCTATCAGAATGATAATTGTAATTGCCGCATTGCGAAATCTTGAAGTTCAACAAATGGATGTAAAGACCACTTTCCTTAATGGAGATGTCAAAGAGGAAATTTATATGGAGCAACCTGAGGGTTTCTCTACTCCTGGTCAAGAAAGGAAAGTGTGCAAATTGGTGAAGTCATTGTATGGCTTAAAACAAGCCCCAAAGCAGTGGCATGAGAAATTTGACAACGCTATGATCACCAATGGTTTCAAGATCAATGAATGTAATAAATGTGTTTATGTCAAAGATACAGAAAATGGGTATGTCATTCTGTGTCTATATGTTGATAACATACTTATCGTTGGAAGCAATGAAAAGATGATCAAGTCCACTAAAGATATGTTAAATTCCAGATTTGATATGAAAGATATGGGTCATGCGGATGTCATATTGGAGATTAAAATCAAACGAACATCAAATGAGTTTGTATTGAGTCAATCTCATTATGTGGACAATATCCTTGAAAAATTCGATAAGGATAATTCTGGAGTTGTCAGAACTCCGGTGGATATGACTCTACATCTCTCAAAGAATAAAGGAGAGAGTGTCTCTCAATTAGAATACTCTAGAGTCATTAGAAGTCTAATGTACCTAACAAGTTGTACAAGACCTGACATAGCTTATGTTGTGAACAAGCTGAGCAGGTACACGAGTAATCATGGAGCTATGCATTGGCGAGCAATTATGAGGGTACTAAAGTACTTAAGGTATATGAGAGACTATGGGCTGCATTATACCAATTATCCAGCTGTCCTAGAAGGATACAATAATGCAAATTGGATTTCTGACATGAAAGACTTAAAATCCACTAGTGGGTATGTGTTCACATTGGGAGGTGCAGCAGTGTCCTGAAAATTCTCTAAACAGATAATTATAACCAGATCCACGATGGAGTCTGAATTTGTCGCATTAGACAAATGTGGGGAAGAGGCAGAATGACTACGCCAATTCATAGAGGATATTCCAAGATGGACATAACATGTGCATGTAATATGCATATATTGTGATAGTCAATCTGCAATTGCAAGGGCACAGAGCACGATGTACAATGGTAAGTCAAGACATATTCGTCGAAAACATAATATCATTAAACAAGTATTTTCTACTAGAGTTATCTCTATTGATTATGTGAGGTCAAAGGATAATACTGCGGATCCGCTAACCAAAGGGTTAAACATAGAGCTAGTTGATAAATCATCAAGGAAAATGGGACTAAAACCCATGAATTAAAAATCTTTGCAGTGGATACCCAACCTAGCTGGCTGGAAATCCCAAGATCTAGGTTCAAAAGGGACAACGAAACTGTAGAGACCATGTTGGATCACTGTGGGGATTTTCCTCATGTCCATTCCTATGATGAAACAGTGATGCCCGTAAGAAATGAGGTTAAGCTAAAGCTTTTAATGATTCTTATGCGTCGGAGATCCGAGCGGAGTAGTGCTGGTTACTCTTAAGAAATCACATATGTAAGAGAGAAGTGGGGTCGCTTCTAAGGGAATTGTTTAAGGGTTCAATTCCTATCAAACTCTTACAGAACCAGGCGCGTGTCCAGAGCCAAAATGGACACAAAAGTGAGAACTGTAAGTACCAAAAAAATCCATGTGTGAAGTATGTTATCATTTACATAAATGACGAACAGTTCAAAGACATCGCGTCTACTGTCTAGTTAGTAAAGTCAGCACTTTCACAAGGGAAGGTTTAAAGGGTAAAACCTACCTATCCTAAGCAGGTTTCAACCGTAGATATCTATCACTAAGTCTATCGAGTCTTTGGTCGCCTATTTCATTCATGTGGGGAATTGTTGGAAAATGTTAGAAATAAAAGATTTGTTGTAATCATTTTGATAGTTAAAGGTGAATGAAAATAGTCACCAAAGTAATCCAAGTAATGGTTGATCTTTCAACTTCCTTGTCTTTTGGTTTTCGTAACAACATGAATCAATGACATGGTAGTGGGCTAATGAAAGGTTGTAACCTTATTCATGGCATTCAAGTTTTCCTCCAATCCCACCAATATATATAGGTGACTTCATCCCTCATTCTAAACACACCAACTCAAATCATCTCTCCTTACTTGAGTTCTCTCTCTCCCTTTCTAAGTTGTGTTCTGGTGATAGACGAATGTACTTCAAGTTCGTTGAGTGTCCTTAGTAGCAGTGCAGCTTCAAGGGACAAGCAGTCGTTGTATCCTAGGAGACAAGTGTCATCAAACCTTTACACGGAAGAGGAGACATAATTTGTCTTAAGGAAAGTGTGTGAGACACACGACTCGACTTCCTTCAACATCCCCCTATCCTTGAATCCGAGTTGGTAACATTATTGTTCATCATCATGTTTGTATTTTGAGTTTTTAGTTATAATTATTTATTTAATTATAATGAATTTATGTTATTATATATTTGCAATATTTGACATATTTTCTAACATTAAGTTAGGACAATATCGGTACAAGGATGATCCACGTGCCGCGCTTGTCGCTCGCACTTTGACATGGTATCAGAGCAGGTCCCTCTCTAATTGTTTCTCCCACAAGCTCAGTTGCGTTCTTTCAGAGGTTATGGCTATGGTTTGGTTGAAGTTGTTTCGCAGTTTGGAGTTTGAAGTTGGTTTGGAGTTCTTTCGGAGTTTGAAGTTTGGGGTTTAGAGTTCTTTCGGTTAACCATGGGGTCCGGGTTCAGTTTCATGTGCAGACCTAAAAAATTAGATTGCACGTGAGGGGGAGTGTTGGAGAGGAGATATCCCACATCAGAAAAGTGACAAATAAAATATAACATATATGTGAGTGAATCATTCTTAATTAAACCGAGACCTTTTGTAGATAAAACTCAACACCTTAAAGGTGGTTAGTTGGGACAACATCGGTACAAGAATAATCCACGTGTCACGTATGTCGCTCGCACTTTGACAAAATTTTCACTCTGGGGCGATGTGGGACGTGAGACCTACTAACTTGTCAGTGTCTTTCTTAGCACCCTTTCAGTTAGGTCCTCACAATCCACCCCCCCCTTAAAGGGGCCTGATGTCCGTGTTGACACACTTGCAACCGAGGACCAGTTCTGATACTAACTATACCAACTCGGCCAATCATATTGAGATATTGTCCGCTTGAGGCCCTCGGGCCTTCAGGATTTTGGTGTTGAGGTTTCACCTCATCCCTCAAAACGCTTCTCAATTTAAGGTGCTAGCTTTGTACATATATGCACCCTAACTTGTCACTCTTGGGCGATGTGAGATGTGAGACCTACTAGTTTGCCGGTGTCTTCTTAGCACCTGTCCAGTTAGGTCTTCACACGTCAAGTAAGAGAGACTATCATGTCTGACGAAACATCCTCTTGGCGTCGACCTAGTCTAATGGACTAGAAATGACCTTGTGTATTGCAGTGACTCACTCGATCTAATAGAGGGGTGAGGGACTACAATGTTTCCATTCAACACACTAAGAGGATCGGAGTCGAAGGTGATGAGTTGTGGCAGGATAATCGCAGGAAGTCGAAATCGTCGGCACCTTGCCTTAATGATTTGCGGGAATGGCATGTAATCTATTTTTGGTTGTCTTGATATTATTAATGTATAGAGATTTAATTATATTACTAAATTCAATCGACTATCTTACACAATTATATGCATCTACCTGGCCTGTATAGAAACATGGGATCTAGTTATATGACTAATTTACAAAGGGATTGACCCAATTTCTTAGATTATCTTGCTAGGCTTGTACTAGATTGCCTAGTGAACTGCCCGAGGAAACTGAAATTAACAACATAATGGTTGACTATGTTTCATGATCCATAATTCCACATACTTCATGATAACTTAATACACTTTTTAGGGTCCTAAAGCCCCCATAGTCTTCAAAATATAAGGCCACCATGACCACTGCCTAAAGGCCATAGCATCATGTTTACATATCATTCTTTAGGTATAGTGGCAAGCATATCGATCACGTAAATTACCTGTTTATTTATTGTGATAATATTGATATTCTTGACTAAACATACTGTGATTGAAAGGTATTAGTCACATACTAGTATCTTTCATCTTCACGTTATCAAGGTTTATGAACTTAGTGACTAATGTGCATTGATAAATCATGATAAAAATGATGTCTCGCTCGTTATCAAAAATAAATTGAGAGTTAAACTTCAATTAATTTCTGTGTGTTTTAAACTTGGGTTTGAGATTTCCACACTGAAACTCTTACTAACTTGATCACATGTGATGATTACACTTCACATTTTTTTATAACCGATCTCACCATGAATCAATCAATGGTTATTGATTATCAACCTAAATGAACACAATTTTATGTTGACATGTTATAAATCGTTTCTAGAACAGTAAGACTAAATAGTTACATTTCCATTTCAACACAATACTTGTAATCGGTGAATATCCACCTTACGTTGGATTGTTTAAACGATTGCACATGGATGATATCCCATGAATTCCAATCCCAGTTTCTTTCTTTAATTCCCGACAAGCGGTTTCGTCACTCTTTCAGAAATCTAATACCAAGCCCCATAACCTGACCTTGTAACCCATAACACTTAACTAATATTAATCCTTTCATTATTCCTTAATACCTTCTCTTAAGATATAGTAGCATACAATTAATGTACCATACAACCAGGCACTGCCAAATGTCTTTGTGTTCCCACTTAACTATTAGTTTTGTGCTTAATCTTTAGGTTTTCTGGTTAAACTAGGAATAGGACAAAGCGGCTAGGGTTTTATAATACTTGGTTTACGACAAAAGCTGCTAGGGTTTTATAATACTTGGTTCTTGTTGATGCAATGTATCTATTTGCTTAATCCGTGTGTAAGTGAGTGACTAAATATGCTTATTCTTTAATCTTGGCTTTATGGTTTGGAACACCTTCACTAGTTGACCCTAAATTGTATATTTGCGTACTAAAATTTACGTGCTTAAGACTTATTAGGGGTCTAAGAAATGAACCTTACAACTTGTAACTATCTAAAAAAGTACGAAGCATCCGATTGATCAAATATATAGAGAAGTTGATAAAAGTTGTAACATGGTTTGTCGATGTTTATTTTTATTTTATTTAAACATAAAGAAACATCGTTTTTTTTTTGACGGAATCAAAACTAAAAAAGAAATGGCGTCAACTAATTTGACACTACTCATACAAACATAATCATGGCATCCAACCAACAATAAAATCCAAATTATGTTATTTTTGTGGGAGGTGATGAATGAGTTCTCAAAAGGGTCACCCTAACTCTTGCTCATCTTTGAAGAACGTTGAATAAAAATGCTTATTTTTGTTCCGCTTTCACATATCAATATTTAATTACATCTCATCGTATTTCAACTAAAATCTTTTAGAGAATTCAACCAAAATCTTTAAAACAAATATATCACTACAAGAAATTCAAAACAAAATGCATGAAGCATCCTCGTTTGAAGCATGCAGTGTTGAAATGTTGATCGAGGACATTGTAGCCGCATTTGAGGGGCAATGTAGTCATTCCCAGTTGAGTAACTTTGAAGAACGGTCCGGGAAAGGTGCGACCGTGAGACCACCTCCCCCTTTTACCTCTCAACTGTAAACGACTTTACCTGTCGACCCAATAATGCGAGAGAGAGAATCTAGTTTTCTCCAGAAGCGCTTTTTGTTACCGCGTAAAAGCCCTTTTAAATAAAGTTGATTAGATTATTTAAGAGGGGTCCTGATCATAGGCACTGTTGCGGCATAGCCCGATCTTTTTGTCGCGTAGCGGAGCTGCACATGGGGATTAGGTAGGAGTCATGTGAGGCAGGGCAACCTGCGTGCGACACGTGGAATAGGATCCAGGAAGGCTAGAAGTCAAAGTCGCGCACGTGCTAGTTTCACCGTGCGGCGTGGCACATGCGAAGGTGCGTCTGTAGGTCGCTTAAGGGCATTGCCCCGTCGACGGGAGCAAATAGAGTTCTTGAGGCTTTATTTTGTCTTCAACAGTCTCCCTAACAACACTACGGACAAGTCCATTCTTCTCTTCTCTACTTTGGTTATCAATTTGACCATTAATTAAGCTATTGTCCTACATTTCGATTTACATATTTCTTTAAAAACAACAAGATTATTAGTTCGAGTATTGTTTTAATCCGATCAGCTACTATGTGTTTATGCAAACGGCCTTGGACACCACTCAAATTTCCATTTGAATGCTATTATGTGTTTATGCTAACGCCCTTGGACACGACTCAAATTTTCGTTCGAATGTATAATTTTAGTCTTCGGTTTCCACCAAATTTATTACTAATTATCTATATATTATTTAAAGTTCTCTCGAATAAATTAACCTCCGACCTTTGTTTCCCCTATATGCTTCTACTCATCTGTTTCTATATCCCGTTTAATTAGTTGATATAGACTTAAAATGCATGTTCAATAATGAAAATACAACTCAAGTACACGCCGACATAAAAAATCTAGCCTCTTAAACACAAAAACTCAAGGGAAACTTACCTACCACTCTATTTTTTTTAAAATTTCATTAACAAAATAAGAATCATAAATTTTCGCTAACCCTAATGTCTCTTAGAGATATATTTTCACTAACAAAGTTGTTAACCTTTTTTGTGTTTTTTCTTCTTACCAAAATAGCTCTACCTCTTATCTCTCATATGTTTCTCCTATCCACTCAGATCTCCTCTCCCTCGACCACAAAGCTCGACGACGACACTATTGATGAAGCCAATGATCCCTCAACGTCGATCTCTCTCTCTATATATATATATATATATATATATATATCATTCAATTTGAATTTCAAGTTTGGTCCTCACTCTGTCTGATCCTCTATATTTCGACAACTGCTGCGGTGCCCATGCTTCATCTCACCACCGTGAGGTATTACTCTCTATTTACTGTTTGTACAATCTCTATCTCTACACTACCAGAAAAAAGACTTTAGTTGAAGAAATTTTTTTGTTGGCTAAAGTCAACTTTAGCCGATGAAAAATTATTTCATCAGCTAAGTTATATTTATCCCCATATGGATAAATAATGGTAAATAGTATGAATGTTGTGATTCCGGTCATCAAAATTCACAAACAAAAATATGACCGTCCGATATCATTAATATGTTGAAATATGTCTTTGGTAAAAAATTCAATTTGATCCGATAAATTTAATGGCCATTATGAGGGATATCCATTTAGAGTGAAAGCCAAACTTATTCAAAGTTAACTCAATAAAATTCCAATTCAAGTAGTCATAAGCTTTCTCAAGGTCTAGCTTGACTGCCATAGCACCCTTTTCAGCTTTCGTCTTATGAAAATTAGAGAATAATTCATGAGCAATTAAGATATTATTTGTAATTAACCGACCGGGGGCAAAGGCACCCTGGTTTTGGGAAATACATTTGTCTAACAGAGGTTTCAATCTTGCAACAATAATCTTTGAAATAATTTTATAAACCACATTACAAAGGCTAATTGGTCTATACTGATGAACTGTTTCAGGACTTTCAACCTTTAGAATTAAGGCAATATTAGTATTATTAATAAGATTCAGATGGGAAACATTCGTAAAAAAAATTAGAGACAATAGGGTAGATACTTCCCTTAAGATGATTCCAATTGTTTTGGAAGAAAATGGCATTGAGTCTGTCTGGACCTGGCGCTTTTAAGCTTCCAATGGAGTTAATGACATTGTCCACCTCCATAGTAGAGATCGGAGCAAGGAGGATATCATTCTCATGGCTAGTAATAGATGGTTCGATCATATTCAGAAGGTTTAAATCACCAGAGCTGCAAGGAGTGGAACCAGCTTGGAACCTTTTCTTGAAACTCTGAATAAAAACATCACTAATATCAAAATGGGAGGTAGCAAATAAATTTAGATTATTCTTAACTCTACAAATTTTGTTTATTTTCTTTCTAATGGTTGCTTTAGTGTGGAAGAACTTTGTGTTCTTATCTCCCAGAGCCAACCAGTTAGCCTTTGCTTTCTGAGCCCAATAAATCTTTTCTCCAGCTTTGGACAAGCTTTTACCACTAGTTTTTTTTTCTCCAGCTTTGGACAAGCTTTTTTTCTCACATCTATAGGGAGGGAAAACGAAGTTGCAGACAAGCTTACAAATTATGGGGCAGCACATGGTGATCATTGGTGGGATGCAGTGCCTCTTATCTTCTTTTGTTGCTAGGGATTACTCTGGTCTTCTTAATTATAGGTTTGATTAATCTGTTTTTATCATTTAGTTTTCTAGACAAAAAATGTTTTTTCTGTCATGGGTTTTGAGGACAGTTTTGGTCTATCCCATGTCCTTTTGTTTGTATTTTTCTTTGTTTCTTATTAATAATATTTCGGACGTGAGGTTGAGCCTCTCAGAATAGGCTGAGTTCCAAACCCCGTTAAATAAAAAAGCTTTTTACCACTGGTACATTCTTTCCTGCATGCAATTCATGTCGTCAAACAAATAAAACAACCAACCAAACCTTTAGTTAGGACAATTGGCAACCGGACACTTTTTAATTTTCCGATAATGTATTGGCCGAAAACCGCCACTCTTCACGGCAAAAATAGAATGTGTCAGTACCATGAACATCCCCGATTATTGACCTGAAATCCTGAACCCTTTAGGTGGATGATAGAAATGAATTGATCATTGACCCACCATAAGCATATTGTAGTTGGTCAAGCCATCATAACCCTAGCTATTTTATTAGATCAGTTTCTTTTTCCATTTTGATTAATGGGAAAGCTGAGGGTCACTTTCTTCCCTCTTGGGGATTAGACAGGGTGACCCCCTTTCCCCTTATATTTTCATTTTGTGTATGGAACCTTTAATTAGGAATCTGAACAGAGCTTGTAATGTGACTAAGAACTATATTGGTATTTTATCTTCCCCCAAAGAGATCAGAATCTCTAACCTTGTTTTTGCTTATGACTCTTTGATTTTTAGCAGAGCCTCTCCCACGGCTGCTAGGAATATCTCCTGAATATTGGCCAAGTTTGCTGCTTGCTCTGGACAACAGCTAAATTTTGATAAGTCTTCTATCTATTTTTCTCCAAACTTAAGAGCTGTAGTTAAAATGAATGTCTCTAATATTTTAGGCATCCAACAGAAAAGTACTATTGGAAAGTATTTGGGCATTCATAATATTGTGTTTTGGAAAGATCCTGTTAATACCCGGGAGTTACATATTAAAATTTCTAGAAGATTAAGCGGTTGGAAAAGCTCGACTCTCTCTAGAGCAGGTAAGCTAACCTTGATTAAGGCTAATGCCTCTGCTATTCCCAATCATGTTCTTTCTTGTTTTAAATGCCCTCCCAAAGTAGCTAAGTCCATAGAAAGAGATATGAGAAACTTCCTATGGGGTGAAAATAAGACCCACCCTGTTGCTTGCCTAAGTCTTCAGGTGGTCTTGGTGTTAGACCTATTTCCTTCTTTAACAAGGCTGCACTCGCCAAGTTAGGTTGGAACATTTTAACAAACAATGATAATTGGTGGGTAACCATTGTTAGAAATAAATATCTCTGGAGATCCTCCTTCTTTGATCTAAAGAAAAAGCCAACCATTCCCTGGCTTGAAAAGGAATCCTAATGCGAGAGATATCATTGTAGCTGGTATGAGGTGGATCATCGGTAATGACAACCGTATTTAGTTTTGATTGTGTTAACTGGGTTTTTGAATTTCCTTTGATAAATTTGGTTGATGAAAATAGAAGAAACTCGATAAATTTGAACGTTCATGTTGCTGACTATATTACTTGTAGGAGCTGGAATATGGCAAAACTTTATCAGTTTTTTGATGATGCTACTGTTAGAACAATTACCTCAATTAACTTGTCTGGTATTGATGTGGAAGATGAATTTGTTTGGGACCTTTTCCCTAATGGGAAATTTTCCATTAAGTCTGCCACTTGGATGCAGTGCAACACCGCGTTACATCCAAAGGTAGACATCTTAAATAGAATGTGAAAATTGAATGTTCCTCTAAAAGTAAAGATCTTTGCTTGGCTGTTAATCAGGAATAGATTAAAGAAGAGAAGTCGTTTATCTAGGTTTATAAATGGTTTGGTGAACTTCTGCCCCCTCTGCAATGGAGGTGTGGAAGACATTAAGCATCTTTTTCGGACTTGCCCTTCTGCTTCAAATGTCTGGAATTTAGCTGGTTCTGTTCCTTTACCAGTTAATTTTTAGAGTTTTGAAGAATGGCTTATGCATATATTTCAACAGGAAGATTCTGTTACTACTGAGAATTGCATTATCATTTTTTGGCAGATTTGAAAAGCTCGAAACAATGTTATTTTTCGATCTATCAACTTTGCTCATGTTGAGGTCGTTCATGCTTCTGCTGCGGTTGGTGCTTCTTATAGAGCGTTCAACCTCGCCAGTGAAAGAAGTCTTAAGATCTATCCAGACTTGATAAAGTGGCACCCTCCTCCTGATGGGGTGGTGAAACTTAATTTTGATGGCTCGGTGAAATCTAATAATATTGTTGTCGTTGGTTTCGTCATTAGAGATCACAACGGCGTTCCTCTTATGGCTAGTGCTAGGAGGCTTGGAAATGTTTTTGTCCCTGTTGCAGAATCTGCTGCCCTCAAGGATGGTCTGCAAGCTGCTAAACATTTTAACTACATAAAGATTAAGGTGGAAGGAGATGTGGCTCTAATTATCAACTCTGTTCAAGGAAAGTGTAACATCCCTTGGCGCATCAGATCTTTTATCAGAGAGATTGCTCACCTTTCTGACAGCTTTGAAAGAATTACTTTTGCCCATATCTACAGGGAAGCCAACTTCTTAGCTGATGCTGTTGCTTCTTGTGGACATGGTCTTTCTAATCCGAAGATGTGGCTGAATAGACACCCTAGTTCTTGTTTGCCTGCTTTTTAGTTGGATTCTTTTAACTTAGAGCGTCCTAAATGTGTCTCGCTGTAATTTCTTTTTATGTTGCTAAAAAAAGTTGGAGAAAAAAACTCACATCATGCTTTTTGTAGTTCCATTTGTAGGAAGGACACTTGATTATAAAGGCCACAAAGAGATTTGGGAAAAAGGCCCATGTATATTAATGTTGTGGTTGGCAGCTAAGGGGGGACTGGGGTTTGGTGCTTGAGTAGGTTTGTGACGGCAAAGAGAAAACGAACCCCTAAAGCTTTGTCCCGGTCTCTCACTTTTCAAGTATTACTCCATCTGTGAAGATGGTATAGCTATCCACGTGAAGTTGTTTCCTCCTATTAGTTGGGGAGTACGTTGGCATATATTGTTATGAAAACAATGAATGTAGTTCATAAGGTGGAGTTTGCATAACGCACAAGGAGTCAAATCATATCATGCCTGCGTGATTCACATCGTGTGCCTTGCTTGCAACGAGGGTAATATGTTGTGGAGGCTAGCTTCTTTGCTTCTCGGTTGGTATACGAGAGTTTGATATATTCTTGTTATAGAAAATTTTGTCACCGGTATTCAAATTCTTGTACCACGGTTAAAATAATACCTAAACGTATAAAACTATCAATGTGGTACCCATACTTTATTTTCACTATCGAGAAAAGGAATGAGGTAATTTTTCGTCACGACGCCGTTTGTTTGATGACGTATCTCATATGAGATCCACTAAAAAACTTCTTGTCAACATATAACCACATCAGTAGTCCCTGAACTCTTTCAAATGATCAATGTGATGCCCAGAATGAAAACCCAGACTTTTCATGTTCAAAATTGAAGAGAAATTGGATCCGCAAGATATAATTTTGAAAGAAAATGAGATCTAGAAAAAGTCTGAAAGTCATCTAACCCTTAGCCCTTAACGAAAATAATCTTCTGTCTTTTCCTAGATCTCATTTCTTTCTAAAATCTCTAAAATTAAATCTTGCGTATCCATTTTCCCTCCTAATTTGAACATGAAAAACCTAAGTTTTCATTCTGGGTATCACATTGATCATTCTAGAAGAGTTCAGGACTACTGATGTGGTTATCTGCTGACACGAAATATAATTGGTCTTTGACGGGACAAGTCATCAAACAAACGGTGTCATGACGGAAATTGATCTCTAGCCTTTCGTCGGTAGCGAAAATGAAGTTTGGGTACCTCATAGGTAGTTTTATAAGTTTGGATACTACTTTGACAGTACCACAAAAATTTAGATACCGGCATTGTCAAAACTTATTCTTGTTATTGCTTTCTCCAAAAGAACGATCAGCTATCATACTACGCATGTATAATGTGATTGATATACATGTGTGAAAAACCATATCCTGCACAACAAATTTAGAACGAGCTTCTTTGTTCTTTTTGTTCATTTGCGCTTGTGTCGTATGTAACATATACGTCTGTCTTCGGAAGAGCTACTATCACTTCATTCCTTTTATAGTACAAAAGAATGACAAAGAAAAACAGGCATGTAGGGCTATCTCTTGATTATTAGAAGTACCCTAATTCAATAGGGGAGATTCATACTTGGTGTTGAGAATGCCCTAATCGAGTCTACCACGTACTGATCTTGAAGATGGGGCTGGTGCAGCATGCCCTTATTCGAGTCTACGCGATCTTACAGATAAGGCTGCTGCGCGCATGGAAATGACAGGATACCATATATCTACGCGATTACGGTGTAACTTACTACGAGCGCAGGTATCTATGTTCTATATGCCGATCTTCTTCGACTCCCCTGGACGATATGGTCGGGGCCCTGTTTGATCGAACTCCAACGTCGTCCTAGCTATGCATGTTCAACCTTGCAACATTCTACACTATAATAAGTTAATAACGTGGTAACTATAGGCTGTTTGATTCACTTACTTATCCTATATGGATTTGACATATCATCGATTATTTGGTCAATGCGTTTGTATTTTCTCTGCCAATTCTTTCGTCTGTCTTCGACCTATGCTAGAAACGCAAGTACTGGTTTCTAATGGTGCTTGATTAATTCAAGCCTAGCTGACTAGCTCTACCTCATTATTGTGTATGACTTGCTGTTTGACCGCGAAGCTAGAAAGGGAACTGCTTAAGTTTTGTGCTGACTTTCTTAGTTTTCAGTATGACTCGTATGATGAAAAGCTTTCCGGATGCGGTCGTTCCAGCAATTGGTTGCGGAGTTGGCATCGTGATGAGGACTGAATATAATTCATGAGGTGGAATTTTCAGAACACAGAAGTTAAATCATTTGCCTTTCGTCAAGGGTAATATGCTTGGGAGATCACTGGCTGAAATGCATGTTTTAAGAGTTTTTTTTCATAATTTCTCTATAATCGAAAAAAAGTCAATCACTACTAGTGCTAGAAATACCTGCCATTGCACACAGATATTCACACAGTAGTTTTCGTATGAAAACACGGCATTACACACAGACCTGGGACAAATGTCTGTTGTGTGAGATATGGTTAAACTAATGGTGCATATGCAAGTGTTTGCATCAGAATCTCTTTCTCTCTCACCAAACGTGGATATCTTTTGCTAGCTAGGCTCTTACAAGAGGTTGTAAATAAGTTTCGGTAAAGTTGTCTATCATCTCATTATATTTTTGTCTTCACAAAAATTTCAGTCCCCGCAGCACCACAAAAATTCATTAGATTGACCCTTTAGAGTGCAGATCTGGGACTTTGATCCTCTATCTGAATGAGATTGAGTTCGTTCGTGCATTTTTTTCTGTTTATTTTTCTTGCTAAAAGGAGATTAACTTTGTGATGGGTTTGGTTTATTGGTTGTTTTGGCACACTTTTGATGTTGGGTCGGAGGGAAGAAGAAAGAGTGACGATTGGCAACAATCATCATACCATATTTTTTTGAAAGGATCATCATACCATTTGGTAAGGCAAAGTTTTCAATTCGTTTGCTTGGCTTTCTTGCATTTGTTTGATAGACTCAATTGAATCAAGTCGCTATCAATATCGGAGCTCATCCTTCATCAATTTCGGATTTCCAGGCAATTTCAGATCTACAAGTAATTTGAGACTTCTAAATTTCTTGTTTCAGTTTAATTTGAGATCTAATCTACTAGTTCATTTGATTTTTGTTTTTGTTTATGTGAATATTTTTTCAACTGTCATGTGCAATTGATACAAAAAAGAAGAAGATTTGAAGAACCAAGATCCCTGCCCCCCCAGTATCCATGATGACTTCATATTATATGTTTAGGATGCAACTTTAAATTTTTTCAAGTTAAATGTAAATCATTCTTTTCCCAGATCGAACTGTGAATTCGTTCTTTGTACTGCTTACGCATCTTTGGTAATACATTTATTTTATGACATTATTTTCCTAGAGCTTCAAATGAAAATCTCTACCATTTTTTCCCACTTATATATTGTCCTGGAAAAGAAATAAATTGAATTGTAACAAAAAAGTAAATAAATTGAATAACGGATAAGATACTGAGTTCCCACACAGACTGATAATTATATAAATAAAAAGAATCAGATTAGATTGATGTGATAGAATGCAGAAGGAAAGAAGTGAGTTGGACGTACCACTTACTGTCACGCAGACCTAACAAATCTGTATGTAATAGCCCTTAGCAACGATTGCAACACATACAAACCAAAATGTCCATCTCCGTACTGTGTCAACTAGCCAGTTCATACGGATCTCCATGTAAATTAGCACCATTACATACATATTTTGTCCTATGTGCATTGGGGGTGTTTCTAGCAGCGAATACTTCAATCATTTTTTCTTTTCTATCTGAACAGATTTCTTATTTTGGATATTTTATGATCATTCTCTAATGTTTTTTCTAAAATTTTAGAGTTTGTTAAAAATATGAGAAATTTGAGTTTCTCACTTCCATCCTTCAGTTTATAGAAATTTTTAGGAAATCTATCGGATCAAAACACCTAAAATCTTATCCGAGGTGAAATAGTCTCCTTAGTTGAAGAGGAGGAAGAAAGAGAAGGGACAACCAGCGACAGAACTTACCAAAACCGTCTCTTAGAGGGACAACTAAGCCACCAGAACCATAAGAAAACCTTCAAGGAAACTATATGAAAACCCAAACCTAGACCAAAGAAGGCCCAGACCCAACCCACCATCAATGGACCAGCAAGGAAGTCACCAGACATCCATCCCAGTCTGCACCGCATCTGAGCGCCTTGCCGCCGTCTCGTCCCTAGTGCTTGTCGTTAGCCGATCACAACACCACCCATCAAGTACGGATTGATAAGCACCACTCATCACGATCTAAACTAAACGTAGTAGAGAGAGCCCGACCCGTATCAGGAACTAACCCATATAGCTAACTTCGCCTCACTCACCCCTTCAACGTGCACCACCGATCTTGCTGCCCAACTTCCACAAAACCGGTACGATCACACTTGATCGACGTCAAAGCCCTTGCTAGACAACCCAACGACACAAGACGCAAACAACTCCTCAATCTGTCATCATGGATAACTTCCTCACCTGCTCCACCACCACCACCACCACCACCATCCATCAAGGTGTGGCCACCAACTAACCATCCACACAACGCCCATCTGACGATAGCGTTATAGGATGCGCAGTCGGACAAGAACTATCCTTGGCTTTGAAACCCTATAGTTTCCTTGTTTTAATGGAGAAGAGGGAGAGAGGAGAGATTTTTTATTTTTGGAATGTATAGCTTCTTGGAAGGGTTGGTAGATCAAATTCTAAAAGTACATGCTAAATTAAACGTAGAAGACTATTGTAAAATCCATCTCTCTTCATAGTTCTTCTTTTGCAGATGAGACACTAATAGGATGAGATATCAAATAGAGAAGATGTAGAGTTAGACTCAAACTCCAAAAAAATGAAAAGAGTAGATTAACATCAATATTAATTTCGATAAAAATAATAATGAGGGAAAAATTGGCAGAGCGAGGGAAAAATAAAATTGTATAGGTATATATAGCAAAAGTGGAGATGTGACATGATTTCAGAAAAAAAGATTGGGAGGATATTGGGCCGATCATTTTGAAAAGGGAATTTGAGGTCCAGTCGGACTCTGAAGCTAGTATAAATCCTAGACCCCAAACCGATCGATCGAGTGATCGACGTCATTGAAGAAACTTAACTATTCGCAGCCACCCAACCAGACAATATGAACATCACCACCTACTCAAAACAAAACGAAGCACATGAGATCAGCGATGCAACTGCCAATCGAGGTAATAGCAGAGATCTTCTTCAAACTACCAATCACAACACTTCCATTGCAAATGCGTGTCCAAGTCTTGGAGTGCTTTGTTCTCAAACCTTACACAGGAGACTTATTTTCAAGAACACCCGATTGGCTTCTGATCCATGTCTGCAATGAAGTATTCGGGAACAAGTTTTTCTTGGTCGACATCTCTTGAGGAAAGGAAGGAGATCACCAATGATTAAGTAAATCATGGATTGGATTCTGTCTACATTTAATATAGGTTGCAATCAGGAAATAGATTTGTATGGTAATCTTGGTAATTGAGGAAAAGCATGATTAGAGGAATCCTAGTATAATTAGAGGAGGAATTCTAGTTTTCTGTATATAAGGGTACAGACCCTATTCGATTTTGTATCAAGAAAACATCAATCAATATACCAATTCTTGATGGTATCAGAGCATCGGCTCTGAGGAAACACAAATTACACAAACATAAAACCAATACACTTACCTCATGGGAGAAACTGTCCTCAAGCTTGAAGATGGTGGCCAGTCGAAGCAAAACACTGCTTTACCATGGGAGAGATCGAATCACCCGCTCTACCTTCACCACACGGATCAACCTGGAGCTGTGCTGGTTGCACAGACATTGGAGGAAGATAACTACACACACTGGGCGCAGGCAATGATCATGGCCCTCACTATCAAAAACAAGAAAGGCTTTGTCGATGGCAAAGTAAAGAAACCTGAGCACAATGAAGATGAACAAGGACAATGGGATCGATGCGATACACTTGTCAAAACCTGGCTTCTCGGATCTATGTCCAAAGAGATCTCAGGAAGCGTAATGCATTGCAGCACTGCACATGGTATGTGGATAGAACTGAAAGAAAGATTTTCTCACACTAATACTGTACAACTGTTTCAGATTGAAAGCTCTATTCACAATTGTGAGCAAGGTTCTGGATCTGTTACTGCCTTTTTCACCAAATTGAAAGCACTGTGGGATGAGAGAGACTCCTTGTGTGCTTTTCCTACATGCACATCAGAGATTGCAGCTGAGATCAAAGCTTACTTGAAGAATCAGAAGACCATGAAGTTTCTCATGGGACTAAATGAAGAATTCAGCGTTGTACGTAGCAACATTATTAGTATTGATCCATTACCTGCTCTCAATAAAGCCTATGCTATGGCTTTAAGACATGAGAAACAAGCTGGCAGCATGAGCAAGGCCGGAGCACACACAGATGCTTCAGCCTTTGCTGTGAGAAAGTTTGGAAAAGGTAACAGTATCGGAGGACAGGGTAGAAGCCAGAACAATGGTGGGGAAAACCTGAAGTGTGATATATGCTCCATGACTAATCACAGTACAAAGAATTGTCGAGCGCACATCATATGTTCATACTGTGAAGGCAAGGGGCACAGCTATGGCTATTGTCGAAGAAGGAAGAATGATCTGGAAGCAGGGATTATGAAAAGTGACAAAGGGCAAGGTAGGAACGACAGAAACCAGAATCAAGGGCGTTCAGAAAGCAATCAAAATCGAGCTAGAGTTAACATCGTTGCATCCGATGAAGACAACAAAGATTTTTTGTTGTCACAAACCCAATGCAGCAAAATGATTGATCTTCTTCAAAGAATCAAGTCAGGAGCAGCTGATCCAACTGACAACAACCAAATGCTGGAACTATTGAACACTGCCAAATCATCCTCTGTGAATGTTGTTGGTAATACTCCTAATTTTGAAGAACTTACAGGTACAGCTCTAGCACTGCTTGGTGATCATGCCAAGGATGTTTGGATTCTTGACAGTGGTGCAAGTGATCACATAGTCTGTAACCCTAACTTGCTCACATCTCTTCGCAATGTCAACAACCGTTTTGTTAGGTTGCCAGATAACACCTCTATACAAGTAACACACATAGGAACTGCCATGTTCACTTCTGATTTTACACTGCTTAATGTCCTTTATGTTCCGAGTTTTCACTTGAACCTCATATCCGTTAGTAAGCTCAACTTTGATTCTTTTTATGCCACAATCTTTCTTCATCGTATTTGTTTCATACAGGACCTTCGTTCGGGGAAGATGATTGGGACGGGATCGGAGAGTGAGGGACTTTACTGCCTCAACACATCATCGAAAGGAACTTGCAATTTCGTTACCTCCACATCCCAAGAACTTTGGCACCAACGACTTGGCCATCCATCCAGCAAAGTATTATCCTCTTTTCCCTTCCTAGCGAATAAAGCTTGCACTGCGAATAATTGCCATGTTTGTCCCTTAGCTAAGCTCACTAGGCAGCCATTTCCGTTAAGCACAACTTCAAGCGATTTTTGTTTTGATTTAATTCATGTTGATATTTGGGGAGGCTACTCTATTCCTTCAATTTCTGGTGCAAAGTATTTCTTGACTATTGTTGATGATTGTTCACGATGCACATGGATTTATCTCATGAAACACAAATTAGAAGCACGCAATTTACTCATCAATTTCATTCTTTTTGCTGAAACACAGTTTGATACAAAAGTTCGGGTTGTCCGCAGTGATAATGGTCCTGAATTTAAATGCACACAATTTTATGCTTCCAAAGGAATTTTGCATCAAACAACTTGTGTTAACACTCCTCAACAAAACGGGGTTGCCGAACGTAAGCATAGACATTTATTGAATGTAGCACGAGCTTTGCTTTTCCAATCTCACTTAACTACGGATTTTTGGGGTGATGCCATTCTTACTGCTGCATATTTGATAAATCGGACTCCAACTCCTACTCTTAAAGGGAAAACTCCATTTGAAAAACTCTTTTCAAAAACACCAACTTACACACACTTGCGAGTTTTTGGATGTCGAAGCTTTGTGTCCACACATCCTTCCAAACCATCTAAACTTGACCCACGTTCTTTGGAGTGTATCTTTTTGGGATATCCCTCCGGGAAAAAGGGTTACAAATTGTATGACATTAAGAATCACAAAATCATTTACTCCAGAGATGTGATTTTCTTTGAAAATGAATTCCCTTTTCAACCCAAAACTCCTTCTTTTAATCAAAATTCTACTCCGGCTTCTCCCGCCATTTTTCCTCTGCTCCCACAGCCTCTTCCTCATGATGAAGATCCTCCCACTTTCCCTCATCCTCCCGATCCATTCATACATACCTCATCCACGCATTCCGCCACTCACACTCCTGCTGAAAACCTTGATGTCCCTCCATCACACCTTGACATCACTTCTTTTGATCCTCCATCTGATACCACTTCTCCTACTCCACCTAGGAAACCAACACTTTCACCACCACAACGTCCATCACGCCGAGCCACCACTATCCCTAAGAAATTGCAGGACTTTCACATTGAGGTGGCCTTCCCTTCTCGGCAAGTCTCATCATCTTCCACGGCGGAGGTAAGTCCCTCAAATACTACCCATTCTCTCTCTACTGTCTTAACCTATGATAGACTTTCTCCTCAGCATAGGGCATTTTCTATTCAACTCACATTGGAAAAAGAACCCAGAACTTTCTCTCAGGCAGTACAGGATCCTCGATGGTGTCACGCCATGCATGCAGAGATCCAAGCTCTGCAGTCCAATCACACCTGGAGCTTAGTTCCTCTCCCAGTTCACAAGAAGGCCATCGGCTGTAAATGGGTCTATCGGATCAAATATCATCCAGATGGCACTGTTGACCGATTCAAAGCACGCCTGGTTGCCAAGGGCTATAGCCAGATTGAAGGAGTTGATTATCGAGAGACCTTTGCTCCAGTGGCTAAACTCACCACTGTGCGTGTCCTTTTGAGCATTGCATCTCTTCAAGGATGGCATTTGCACCAGCTTGACGTCAACAACGCTTTTCTTAATGGCGACTTGTTTGAAGATGTATACATGCAGCTACCACCAGGTTACGGACGAAAGGGGGAGACTAGAGTTTGCAAATTGCATAAGTCTCTGTATGGATTGAAACAGGCCTCAAGACAATGGTTTCTAAAATTCTCTACTGCACTCAAGGCTGCTGGTTTTCGACAGAGTTGGTCAGATTACTCTCTTTTCGTCCGCAACTCTAATGGTACATTCACTGCCCTTCTTGTTTATGTTGATGACATAATCCTTGCTGGAAACAGTTTACATGACATAGAGAGCACAAAACAATTCTTGGCTTCTCAGTTTAAATTGAAAGATATGGGGAAACTTAAGTATTTTCTTGGTCTGGAAGTGGCTCGATCAAAAGCAGGCATAGTCCTATGCCAAAGGAAATATGCACTTGAGATCTTGGATGATGCTGGATTTCTTGGTGCAAAACCAAGCAAATTTCCAGTAGAACAAAATGTTGTCTTGACCAAAGGAGATGGAACATTGCTCAGAGATGCTTCACAATATCGAAGACTAATTGGAAGACTGATATACTTGACTATTACTCGACCTGATTTGGTTTATGCAGTCCATATCCTTAGCCAATACATGGACAAACCCCGAGAACCACATCTGGATGCAGCCTACAGGGTTCTTCGGTACATCAAGCACACACCAGGGCAAGGAATTCTACTGCCATCAACAGGAAACTTGACACTTACAGCATATTGTGATGCAGACTGGGCTCGTTGCAAGGATACAAGGAGATCTGTTACAGGCTACTGTGTCTTTCTTGGTAGCGCTCCTATCTCATGGAAAACGAAGAAACAAGGAACCGTTTCTAGGTCCAGTGCGGAAGCTGAGTACAGGTCTATGGCTTCAACTTGTTGTGAGATCACCTGGTTACAGAATATCCTTAATGACTTGAATGTTAAGAAAAGAGAAGCTGTGACACTCTTCTGTGACAATAAGGCTGCAATATACATTGCATCAAACCCTGTTTTTCACGAACGAACAAAACATATTGAGATTGATTGTCATGTGGTTCGTGAGAAGGTGCAAAGGGGATTAGTGAAAGCCATACATGTTGGAACAAAGGAACAGCTCGCTGACATCTTTACAAAACCTTTGGGTTCAAGGCAATTCAACATTCTCCTAAGCAAGCTGGGTGTAGTAAACATACACTCCAACTTGAGGGGGAGTCTTGAGGAAAGGAAGGAGATCACCAATGATTAAGTAAATCATGGATTGGATTCTGTCTACATTTAATATAGGTTGCAATCAGGAAATAGATTTGTATGGTAATCTTGGTAATTGAGGAAAAGCATGATTAGAGGAATCCTAGTATAATTAGAGGAGGAATTCTAGTTTTCTGTATATAAGGGTACAGACCCTATTCGATTTTGTATCAAGAAAACATCAATCAATATACCAATTCTTGAGACAATCGCTCGCCCCCAGAATCAAAGGTTGCCTGCTTGGAGCTTCCACGAGATTCAAAGTCCAAACTTCGTTCATCTTGGTGCATATATTAAAGGTTCATGCAACGGCCTCCTTTTACGAAAGGATTCATGTTACCCCTATCTTGGTCGATATTGTATATCAAATCCTATGACTGGCGAGTGTTTAACCATTCCTGAATGTTATATAAAACTGTTGTTGGATTTGGGTTTAGTTCCATCAGTCATGTCTACAAAGTTGTGTTTATGCCACCAAAGAATGGAGCAGGATGGGTTATGACTGTTGGCTCCAAAACTTGGAGAAGGCTTGAGAATCATAACTTCCAAGGCGCTCTGCAAGTTCAAGATATGACTTATCTAAACGGATTCCTTCATGGAATTGTTTGTTCGAGTCCAGATAGAACTCTTGAACAATACCTGAGAGGATTGGCTGCCCCAACTCTTTCACTACGTGCCTTCGATGTTGAAAACGAGCAGTTTCAACCATTACCAGCGCCTTCAACTTTGGAAGGAGATCAGTCTTCTAAACAATATTGGAGTCTTGTAGTCATGAGAGGTTGTCTTTCCCTATTTGGTCTAGCCCCTTCACTCTATTTTAGTTACTTCATTTTTCCCTACTACAATAGATTAGGTTTTGTTTTGATTGAAAAACAATAGCGTACTCTGTGTATGTACTCTTTGTATTACTGATCATATAGATGGTTTCTCGTCTTAAGCTGTGTTAAGTACAAGTAACTATTTCTCCTTGCTCCACCTTTATTGTTTCCGAGGGAGAGACTTAGCAGTTTATCGATCCTCTAGCTAGTTGCAGGCTAGCAGTTCAACTTCAGCTAATTGAACTTGTGACCGCAAGAATTTTTGTGTCTGGAGTTGAGAGTTTCATTTGTTTCTTTTTTAAAGGTTGTTTTTTGTTTGTTCTTTTAATCATATGTGAAGATTATGGTGTTACCGACCCCATGCCATCTAGAAAACACTAGTCGGAAGAAAATAGGGACATGAGCCACTAGTAGAATTAAGACCTCATGCGACCATTTGTTTTTTCGTCGCATAAACCTAATGCGACGATTTTTTCATCGTTTAAGATCTTATGCGACGAAAAAAACTCTTGTGCAACATGGTGAACCAAACAAGTTGGAGGCATGACATGGTACAAACAAGTTGGAGTACTTCAAAAGTTCAAAGTTGAACCAAATTGTAGTAAATTCAAATTTATTAGAACACATAACTAAAGAAACAGAATAAACAACCACATATATAGACTAGTCGGGTTGGCAAAAACTCGGCTCTTCAAGTTGGGGTGAATGGCAGGTAGGAACCTCCCACCTAAGTTCGAATCCCAGCGTGGTAAAATTTCATGTGGCTAGGCCAAGCAAGTCGCTCGAGATGAAATAATCTTTTTAGTTGTCGATTTTAAAAGGAATCACCGGAAATACCCTAAAAAAAGAATAAACCGTCATCATGGGCAACACACGCCTAAGAAAAACAGCAACAAATTGCAGAAATCAAAAGAACTACCCTAGCTAGCTAAGGCAGAAACAAAACCACAAACACATTATCATGAGGAGGTAATGATCCTCCAACCCTGAAGTTAGACTGGATATATACAGGATAAACACACAGAAACTGGGTCAATTTCTTCAAACCTATTCCTCAGCTCCACGGATGAAATATCCAGTAACCACCAAGCCTAAGAAGCAAACCTAATAGACGACATAGCTTATTTCCAGCAGCATGCGGTACCACCCAAAGCGCTGCCGCCACTACCAGCATCAAGAACCAGCCTACCTAAACCCCTAGCACCCTATGAACCGTCACCACAAAGGTTCATTGTGATTGACAACACTGAGAATTTTAGGATTGTTAACTATAAAACCAGCAGCGTAAATTTAGTATGTAGCTAGGGTTTCAAGCCATAACTAGAATGTACAGTGCAATGCTTATTGTTGAAGGAAATAAATAATGTAAAGAGACATAACCTTAGGTTTAGAGAGAAGTACTGAACACTGGTTTACAGAACAATTCAGATTGAGGAGCTATTCTAGTTTGGTGGCAATGAGCTTCACAGTGTTATACTGTTATATATAGAGGCCTCAAAGCAAGGTCTCATATCTGTACCTTCATCAAGAACTTCAATTGTCGTTAGCTTCCTACTGTTTGGCGTTTCTGGACAAGTACTATACAATTACGATGAAATTGAAGGGTTATGATTTCTTCGATTAAACACGTACACGAAGTGTGTGTTTGGGATTATGGTGAATTACGAGTAAGACCTGGTGACTGAAGCTTTAGGGAAAGGAGACATTCTATAACACTCATGTTACCAAATCTCTAATGAAAGTACTTGATTAGTTGATTTTAGACCTCATCATTTGGCCTTTCGGCTTTAGCCTGTCCTATCCTCTAGGGCCGAAGCTCTACCTGACCCTCCATTAGGGTGGGTCGGCCCTTGCCCATCTTAAATAGGGTAAGATAAGGGTTGAGCAAATGAACCCGACCCTATCCTACAGCCCTATCCTATTGAGCCTTTAAGGGCCAAGCCCTATCCGGCCCTATAAGGCTCGCCCTTTCGGCCCTAATAATTACATATTTTTTTCTATTTATTTCAATATGTCTCTTATTTTTTAGATCAATACAACTAATCTTCTTTCATTAATTGATTTTGTAAGCTTTATTTCCTATTACTCTGTTAAATAACGACTGATGATGATTTAGAGAGATTATTCATGAGATATATGAATATAACTACGAAAGTTAATATTTATAGATAGATATATGTCATAAGTTAAGTATAATATATATGCATATATGTTAAATATGACTAGAAAATAGAGTGTATTACATATAAGTGATTTAATTGTCCATATAAATTTTGAGATAAAAAAATGAAAACTAGCTCATTCAAGCCCTGTTGAGCCATATTTGAAGGGCCGACCATACCCGACCCTTTAAGCCCTAACGAAATGAGTTTTTAGGACGGGTAAGGGTATATATATATATATTCAAACCCCGATCCTAAGTTTTGTTGACCAAGTCAAAGCCCTACCCGACCCAAACCTAAGCACTGAAATTTAAGATCAGACCGGCCCTAGCTGATTTACAATTGACACAGTTTAAAGTGTACTCTATTCAGTATTAGTATAAAAAACTATAAAAATAATTTTGTAAAGGGGTGCCACGTGCATATTTGGTAACTTAACTAAAAAAAGGATGGTACTATGCAGTATTAGTATAAAAAAGCTATAAAAATAATAGAAAGGATGGCACTATGCAGTATTAGTATAAAAAAAAGCTATAAAAATAATGGAAAAAAAACAAGGACATGAGCGATTGGCTAACAGGTCTCGAACCTGTGAGCAGATTGATACAAGCTTACTAACAAACCACCAAACCAAACCTGTAAGGGTATTCAGTGGGGCACATCTCTAAATATTTGTTGGTGAAAACAAAGTCGGGCACAGGCCCATTAGCTCTCTGTGTCCCTCCGCCACTCAGATGTCTCATTTAGCCATACTTCATTCATACTTTTCTAACTAGTAAGGTGAGCTAGTATGACATGATGATTAAAATATAAAATTATAGTAATAAAACTCTAGCATCTTTATTACGTTTGTGACCATAATAAACAAAATTAGAATTTATCAATGAATTAACAAACATTCAAAAGAAAATTATACAAACAGTACACAAACTTTGCTCCACTTATAATTAAAATGTCTGAACTTTGTTAAATAACACATTAGTACATGAACTAACAAGTTAAGCTTAATTTTAGTACATGTTATAACTTTTAAAAGTTATTGTTTTTTTCTGAGATTTTTTTTTCTTTCTTTTAAAGATGATCAAAAAATTTCACTCATAACTCATGGTGACTTGAACACATGAATTCGTCAATAGATAGTGGATGCGCTTGAGATCTCTCTCTTACTAATTCTCTAATTAATCCCCCTTGCTCTCTTACCAGCAAACAACTATCTAGAATTCTTTTTTTCTCAAATACCAGCAAGTAGCAATCCATAAAACGGAGGATAAATTGTAACCAAAATAATTTTTCTTCTAGGTGTCAAATCAGTTAACTTATTTGATCGTTAACACCTTAATTAGAAAAAAAACATTCTCTTTAAAAGAAAGAAAATAAATGTGTGAATTTGACACCTAGAAGAAAAACTATCTTTAAAAGAAAGAAAAAAAGATCTCAGAAAAAAAAGATCTAAAAAAGTTAACTTTTAACGGTGTTATAACGACATGTACGAAAATTAGGTCTAATTAATGTGTTAGTTCATGTACTAATGTGTTATTTAACAAAGTTCAGACACCTTAATTATGAGTGAAGCAAAGTTAGTGTACTGTTTGTGCAATTTTTTCAACATTCAATCCCAAAAAACAATAAATCAACACCAAAATCTTGGTTTACATATGTTTAGGGCTTAGGAAGCCCTAACTATCAAAGTTTACTAGAAAAATATTGAGAAAATAAAATAAAACATGAGAAAGAGAATGAGAAGATAATTATGGCAATGAACTGATGTTGAGCGTCCTAAAAAGATGTATCGAATTATGTCATATTCTCTTTTATATATAAGCAGCTGCTATTAGGGTTAGAAAAACCTAATTGGTGAATTAAGAGTAAGACCTGGTGATTGAAGCTTTAGGGAAATGAGACCGGTCTTCTATAGCACTCATGTTACCAAAGCTCTAATGGCGTGGAAGTACTTGATTTTCAATTGGCGCAGTTTAGAGTACGTGTGCACTATGCAGTATTAGTATAAAAAATAATTTTGTAAAGGGGTGCCATGTGCGTAGTGGTAAACCTGGCAAATGGACGAGTTGGGCGGTTAGCGGACGAGTTTTAGCGGTTAGCAGGTTCAACCCGTTATAACCCGTTAAGCTAATAAGTTATAGCGGGTTGAAACCGTTGTGTTCGCAGGTTACCAGTTGGGACCCGCAAAGAAATTTTTTCATCCTTTCTTATATATATATTTTTAATCAAATACCAATTTTTTTCCTTAAAGGTTGGAAGCTCCAACGATTTAGATGAGATAAAGTTAAAAAAAAGAAGAAGATGAATTAGTAAGGTTTATTTTTTTTATTTTTTTATTCATTAACAAGGCTTAACGGGTTAAATGGATTTTAACGGACGATCCGTTTTCGTCCGCTAATTGGCGGGTTGTTAACAAGTTGACAACGTTTTAACACATTATGTAATCGGACAATTAACTGACAGGCTTTTAACGAACGATTAACGGGTATCAGGTTGAATAACGAGGTTAAATAGTGGTAATTTTGTAAAGGGTGCCACATGCAGTATTTGGTAACTTAACAAAAAAGGGATGGCACTATGCAGTATTTGGATAAAAAAAAATTATAAATAATAATAGAAAGAAAACAAGGAAAAACAGACAAGAATGATTAGCTAGCAGGTCTCGAACCTGTGAGCAGCTTGAAACAAGCTTAATTAATAACAAACCACCAAAACAAACATCCAACCGTAAGTAATGGGGCACATGTCTGTCAATAATTGTTGGTGAAAAAAGAGTCGGGCACGGGACCATCTCCTCGGCTGTCTCATCATACCATACTTCTTTCATACTCCTCCAACTAGCAAGGTCAGCTAGTCCATCCTTTAGGGTGTTCAAAGCTCTAATGGAAGAAGCACTTGCTTTGGCGTAGTTTAGAGTGTGCTGTGTGCATAGTGCCATCCTTTAGTGTGTTCAAAGCTGGCGTGCCTTTAGGACTCATAATTCGAAGTCCCTTCCAACAAAAATGTAGAAGGGTACTTGCATACTACCATTCTATACAAAATTGCTTAGGCACGGGAGCCCTGTATGGGACGAAATAACGACAGTTGTTTGATCTTTAATGAATTGATCATGTCCTTTTAAGTCTGTTTAATCCTGTCCGTTAGATCAATTCATTAAAGATCGAACGGCTGTAGTTATTTAGTCCCGTTTCATCCCGCACGACGCTACTGCACCTGAGCAGTCATGTCATTCTATAACCGACAAACAATTGTGAATGAGTTGTACCTTTAGATGCTATGGAGTAAGTAATTATATAAGCTGCTTCTGGTTCTAGCACGAAGTTCCTATATGTTTTTATTCCTGATAAAAGAATTTCCTACATGTTTTGCGCCATCTCTCATGTGCTCTTTGCTAGTTCGCTATTATCTTGTATTTACTAGCTGCTGTAAAACACATGTTTGGTAATAGAATACAATCATACAACTATACCAGATCGTTGGCTCTCTCTTAATTCAACTTGAATCTGATCCAATCAATTATAAACAAATTAGGGACATCGATCATTTTTGTTTTGAAAACAGATTCATTGAAACAAACTAACTATTACAATCGTTTTGAAAAACATCTCTTGTGAAATTGGGAGCAAAAACAAGTTAAGTCTGGCTATCACTGTTAGAAACATGAGAAGCAAATCCATAGGCTATTGTATAACCAACATGATTTTGGAGCATCGATCATTGTGATTAGTGCTAATCGTTAATTAGCGCTTACAGATAACATATAAAACCCTAAGAAATAAAGAATGAGGTCCTTGATCCAATATATTCAAAGACAAGATCAATACGAATGAAAATGAAGGCTTTTAAATGAAAGGATTTGTCATACTCAGATGCTTATACGTGGCTTTAGCATAGAAAAATGCACATATATATCATATCTGGTCGGCTTTATAATCTCATATGATTATATAAAGTGCACTACCAGCCATTATAAAAGTTTATGTGCATCTAATGATCATATAATGTCATATTAGCTACAGTCCATTGTAGTTGCTAAATGATTGCATATGCCAGCATGGTGGCATTTTGAATTTTTGAAGAGCATTATGTTTTTAGTTTCATCAAGAAGACGACACACTAGTTCTACCCTCATTCTAAAACTTTGAAGTGAGAAATGGTATACCAAACGATTGAGAAAATGAAAAATTGTTATACCATGCATTTCATATTTTCATCTTCCTATATATTGTAGTACATTGATATTATTCTCGATCTGATAACTCAAAAATATTGTCTTATTGAACATTTATATTTATTGTGAACTCTAACCAAGTGTAAGTGAGGTCATTTTTGCAGTGAAAATAACTCCAATGAACTTCACATTGATGTGTATTTGTTTCGAACTAAAATAACATTGAGAAAGTGATCTTATTGTGTAAAAAATGACAAATTTGAAATAGGACCTCTACTGATTGTTCGGTGTGAAAATAGATTTTCTCGAACAACCAAACTTGAGGCGTGCCAGTACCTATGGGTCAGGTACAACCTTGATCTTCGACGCTTGTTCGCCTTCTGACTTCTCTTCAAACGATTGTCGTACAGACGTTGGTCAGGCCTGCACTTAGGTTCTATAGACCTAGCTGAAGAACAACTAGGATTTTCCTCCTCCTCTTGTGAAGGGGACGTATCTTACTCGGACCGGTGTGGTTGAGCATAACTATAATCAAGGATTGCAGGGCGTTCGCCAAAGGATTCTCTGACAAACTTGAGATATTTGCTATGGTTATTCACCCTAACAATGGTTTTGCGAGTATTCACCGACGGATCGGTCTTTATGAAGCGGTGGTGGATTGTTTGCTCACGGATGAGGCTTGGTGAGTAGAAGCGGGTAATGCTCACGGATGAGGCTTTGGTGAGGTAGATGCGGGAACTGCCGACGGGTCAGGCTTTGGTGAGTAGCAGCGAGGAATGCCTATGGATAGGGTTTTTGTGGACAAAAAGACTCGAGGAATCTTTCTGATAGAGATGCTCTGAGGGAGGTTTGTTTTGCAGTGTGCAAAAGTTGTTTGTTGATTGATTGGAGATGTCTTCTTCATATACCTTAACCCCTTTATATAGTGAACACTAGAATTTGTTCTTTCTTGCAGGCCAAGGTAAATCAAATCTCTTGATCCATTAGGGAAAAATCCTCCTAGTCGACTAACAAATCTTCTGTATTCCTGTAAATCTTTGTCAAGCATGACCTCAAATGAAAAAACATATTTACAATTACTTAGAAAACAAAAATCGATCTAATGGGTTCGAAGAGTCAGCATTCGTCAAGAAATATTATTTTGACCTAAACACTGATAGATCACTATTGGCTGTTGATGATACATAACTGAAGTAAGTTTCAACAATTGTCCGTAGTACTCGATTTCAACACGTACCCTTTTCTACATTAGCAAAGAGAAGAAAAAAAAATTTCCTAACCATAAAGCCTGATACTAATTTTCAATAAGAATACGAGGTACATACTTTTCTTATTTACTCAATTACTACTCATAATTAGATGAAAGTGGCACTTCATTCCATTGAATTTAGATTGGAGAACTAAAAACACCTTAAACAATAGGTCGTTTTGTTTGTAGCAAATTATTGTATGCTTCCGTATGAAAGCTACATACCTAACCCAATACGAATATGCCATTGCTAACCCACCCTTTAAACAACTGCAACTTCAAAAATTTCATGAGGCTATATTATAAAGCAGCCAACGTATGCAAACTTTGGCTTATACTAATTCTATCATTTTTTGGGTAGAAAATTGAGGAAATCTGTCTCGCCTAAAGAATTAAACATTCCCACTTCAAATTCATATATAGTTCAACCCCTAGAAGTTTAGGTTTAATATGTGGTACTTTTGGGTTTCCAGCATCCTCTAAACTCCTATGAAAATGCATTAAAACCATAAATAGGTTGATTAGTCAGGGAACCTCGCTTTGTTGATAATGCGATTGTTAATCTCAAGCATTCTCAGGGGAGGGATGTTAAAGATACATGGGGCACGTGCCCTACTCATCCTCTCACATGAAAATCTACTAGGACAACTCTATTATAATGTAATGTGTGCCCCATTCAATTTGTGGAATAAATAACATATTTACATATATATTGTATTAATTTCAGATATATATATATATATATATATGAATCATTTTTTGTTCATTTGTAGGGATAGACCCACACCATTAGATCTGTTTTTTAATTGATTTGGATGGTTGAGAATAATATAAAAAGCTTAACACTTATGTCAAACTTACATCGTTCAAGATCATTAAAAATAAATCAAAAATTTAGATGCCTTAACGATCACCAAATCACATGAAATTTTATGGAGGTAATCTACTCATATAGCCCAATAAACTGAACAGTGGAGATGCTGAAATTTGATCGAAAAGTTGGTGTAATAACTTATCCCTAGAAATAAACAAAAAAATATTTCTCTTTAGAAGGACCATATATATATATATGTATGTATAGTATCCATTTACCATTTAAGTAGTTTTTCGTCTTCCTTTTTTTGTAACTCTTAATATTAGAAGTTGTCGAAAAAAACTCCTAATATTAGAATTTCAATCTAATACGTAAGTACCTTAGATTTTATAGAGAGATTATTTTTTCTTATGAACGTTAGTTGAGATGATGAGTTTATAAATAATCATTTAGTTTGATATATCAAGAAAAACATATCTTATTATTATAGACAACAAGACTATCATGCAACGATTTTAGATTATGAAATTTCATCGATACACCATCGTAATTTATAGAAACTATATTTAATTAATTGTATTTTTATATATATTATTATATTTTATGCCCCATTAGATTTAAATTTCTGGCTATGCCACTGGGCATTCTTGTAGCTCATCTTCTTTGTATTAGAGTGATGAAGATTATAATGAGTTCTCAATGTCCTACTCTTTGTAAACATTGGTTGCCTTAAAAGCTTCTTCTTCTACCCTAATTTTAATCACTTAAGAAAAAGGAATAATGTCCATTTAGTACTAATTTTAAGGACTTATAGTCTATTTCAATGATAATCATTTTGCAATGCCCATTTACACAAGTTTTAAGAAAAAACCAAGAATGCATTTCATAAATATCTACCTTACCTCCCCTCTCATCTTCCCCGATCTGATAGTTTCTCTCATTTTCAATCTCTCTCTTTATATATATATATAGTCTCTGATCTCTCCCTTTCTCTCACATCCTCAACATGACGTCGGTCACTCCAACGTCGTCAAAGCCTCGACCCTAATGATATGATTCAGATCTAGTTTGACTCGACCTCAACCTCAACACTGATCTATTCGATCATATTAGATCCTCTGATTCATCTGCCATAGACGGCGTAGCTGCACCTAGAGATGCTGCGTCATTGACATCGGTGTTCGCTTTTTCTCTCTATAAGCAGAGACAAAGTCGCCGCCAATTGAACGGAGGTAACTAAGCCTCTATGATGCCGGTGAGGGAAGATTCAATCTGTGAGCTTCGATCTCCAAATCTCCAAGCAACCTCGACGACGCCGGTGAGCAGAGATTCAATATGCGAGCTCTGATCTCGTTCCCGGACTGTCGTTCATCATCGATACTCCTCTGTCTTTCGTCATCAAACAAAATCACTGGAAAATTCACCGAGGTAAATGTATGGCTGATACTGAACACCTAGGATTGAGATAGAGCATCTAGATCGAGCTCTCGATCTCGAGGAATTGTAGGTCAGGAAGTCGATAAAGACTCCGACAACTCCCCCGCCACGTATTCATCATCCTCCCTCCTTTTATTTGTTATAGTATATATTTCATCGTCGTGTGATTCATATGTCTATTCATCGACATCCAATTAGAATTGAGATTTATTGTGATTGTGGATTTTTACTGATTTTGTGGAAATTAGGCATGGCTGATGAGTATACTTTCAAAACCTCTTTGTTTCGTTGCATACATATCTTGCGTATGCAATTTAACAATATTCAGTGCGCATAAAAGTTGCATTTGATTAGTACATTGCATTTGGTGCTTCATTTGACTTTATGGTATTTGAGCTGGTTAATTAGAATTTTGAGCGTTCATTCATTATGAACAGTAGTCATAATAAATGCATTCTAGGAGCCTAACATAGGCATACTGGAATATATGTAAATTTTGAGACCCTATGACTAGAGAAAACGTGATTATCTGTATCAGAGTTACTAAGGGTCAATATTTAATTATTATTGATTATTTACCGAGTTATGGGTGATTATTAGGGGTTAGGAATTCAGTTATTAGGAGTCAGTAACTAGAATATCTGAGTTACTGGGTGTCAATAACCGAGTTATTGATGATTATTGGCGGTTAGGAACTCAGTTACCGGGGTCAGTAACTGAAATATCTGTATTACAGGGTGTCAGTAATTAATTTATTGGTGGTTATTAGAGGTCAAAAACTGAGTTATTGGGGGTTAGTAACCGATTTACCGGTAACCGAAATCTAGGGACACTACAAAAAAGGCTATTGGGCGACGAAGAGAGCCGAAACAGGGCGACGAAAGCAAATTTCGTCGCCTAAGAGGAACTTTAGGAGACGAAAATATGTATCGTCGCCTAATGTAAAATTTAAAGCGACGAAAACTGAAATCGTCGCCTAAGACCATTCCTTCGTTGCCTAAGGTCCAATCTTGGGCGACGATAGGAAGTTTCGTCGTCTAAAGCCTAATCGTCGTCGCCTAAGGTCTGAAAACTTTGCGCGACGACGTCTTTTCGTCGCCTAAGAGTGACCCTCTTAGGCGACGATTTTTTTAAACTTTAGGTAACTAATTTTTTGGTTTCGTCGCCTAAGAGTCCTTATATTCCCAGATTTGGACAGCAGCTCACTCGGAAAAAAAAGGGAATAAAATTTCGGGTGTTGTTGAAATTGTTGGGTGTTGGCGAAATCTGTCCATACTCAGTTTGTAGAGCTATATATAGGTACGTATATGTACGTATATATATATATATATATATATATATATATATATATATGTTGTTTTTGAGTTTTATTTGAGTTGAATTGATAGATTTTGAATTTTATTTGAGTTGATGAATTGATAGATTTTGAGTGTGTGATTTAGTTGATCGATTAATATTTTGAGTATGTTGATTGAGTATGAATTTGTGTTCGATGTAGTTGCATTAATTGGTTGATATTTTGATTAATGTTATATTGAATATATATATATATATATATATGATGTTGTTATTAATTTATAATATTGTGTTGATGTTATGAAGTTGTTGATGATGATGATTTTGTGATATAATGGATGTATATATATATATATATGTTGTTGATATATAATATTGTTATTATGTAATTATTTAGTATGTATATATATGTTAATTAATTAGTTTATATATGTAAGAATATTTTTATATAATTAATTAATAATTAAGTATATATATGCATGTGTTAATTAATTAATTTGTTACTAATAATTTGTTGCATGTAGTATATTATTATTATATATAAATGAATTTGATTGAGATTTTATGTATGTATGAAATTTAGTTAATTAATTGTTATATATATATATATATATTTTTGTATTTTCAGGATATGAATAAGAGTTGGATTTCGCTTACAAGATGAGACAAAAGATATGCTAAAGGAGTTTTAAGTTTTGTGCAATATGCGTTGGACAATGTTGGCGGGAGTACACTTTTCTATTGCCCGTGCAAGAGATGTTAGTGTCGCAGCGAGATGCATCGATTTCCGATGGAGACAGTATAGGAGCACCTGAAGAATAACGGATTCTGGGACAGTTACACATGTTGGATATATCACGGTGAAGCATCATCAGGGGGTCTGCATAATCATGGGCAGTTTTATGAGAGGGGCGGTTCATCAAACGATCCAACAACGGCCTTCATAAACGACATGTTTCCTTATGAGAGCGGTGTATGTGCTCAAGGACAGTATATTCGTGAGGCGTCGGTGTAGGCTGTCCCTAGAGTTGTCAACACTACTGGTATTGACAAGTACAACAAACTGCTTGCTTTCCAACAGACCCCTCTGTACCCCGGTTCTAAGAAGACCGTTCTTGAGTGTGTGATGGAGGTGATGCATATCAAAGTTGAGGAAAAATCGACCGCGAAGGCTGTAGATAGGTATCTACAGTACGCTGCTTCGTTGCTGCCCGACGGTCATCGTCATCCCACCACTCATCATAAGATCCGTCGTATCCTGAAAGATCTCGGGCTTTCCTACATCAAGATCCATGCATGTAGATATGACTGCGTTCTCCTCTAGGGTAAAGAAGCAGACGAGAATGACCTTGAAGGCCTTCATCGTTGTCCGGTATGTGGGACCGATAGGTATAAGCGGACTCCTGCAGGCAACAGGAAACCTGTGAAGGTACTTCGGTATTTCCTGTTGAGGGATAGGCTGGAGCGGTTGTACATGTCTTCACACACAGCCAAAGCTATAAGATGACACGCTGAGAGGGAGTTGTATGATGAAGACACCATGGTATACCCTGCTGACGGGGAGGCTTGGAAGCATATAGACAGGGAGTTTCCTCATTTTGCGTCAGAGGTCCAAAATGTGAGGCTCGGGCTGTCATCTGACGAGTTCAACCCTTTTGGCAACATGAGTCTTCAATACAGTATATGGCCGGCGATTTTGGTACCTTACAACCTTCCTCCATGGATGTGCATGAAGAAGGAATACAACATGTTGACCTTGTTGATTCTGGGCCCCGGTTATCCAGGGAAGTGTCTAGATGTGTATATGAGACCGATGATTGAAGAGTGTAAGTTCCTTTGGGAGGTTGGTCATCCCACTTATGACTCGTACAAGCTAGAGATGTTCCAGATGCATGCCATGGTTGTTGGTACCATCAGTGATTTTCCTACACGTGGGATGTTGTCGGGCAGCGTTGTTAAGGGATACAAGGCTTGTCCAGAGTGCCTTAGCTAGGAGGGGAGCAGCAGTCATTGCAATAAGATAGTCCGGATGGGTCACCGTACTCGCCTTCCACATAAGCACCCATGGCGGGAAGCTACCGGGGCATTTGATGGGATCGTAGAAATGGGTGTGGAGCCGCATAGATGGACGGGGGAAGAGATTTTAGCAGTGCTTAATGAGTATGATTTTGGGCGGCTTAGCAATCATCCTGACATTGTGGCCTCAATACTTGAAAGACCCGACAGGTACAAATTCTGGACACATAAGAGCATATTTTGGGAACTCCTGTACTGGAGTAAGTTATTTATTAGACACTACCTAGATGTGATGCACATAGAGAAGAATGTCTACGACAGTGTGGTGGGTACAATCCTCAACTTAGAGGGAAAGACGAAAGACGGTCCTAAGGCACGCATTGATCTTGAGAATATGAAGATAAGAAAACATCTGTGGTTGAAACACGGGTAAAAAAAGATGCCTCAGGCTCCTTACACCGTGAAGCCTGATCAGAGGAACCAAATCTTCAGCTGGTTGACTTGTGTGAGGTATCCTTCAGGCTATGCTGGAAATAAAGTTAACTGTGTGAAATTCCGGGACAATAAGATGTACGGCTTGAAGAGTCATGACTGTCATATCCTGCTACAACATCTCCTCCCTGTTTTCATTCGACCGTTCCTCAATAGTCAGGTAATTTTTTAATTTTTAAAGCTAAATTTGTTAAAATTTAACGGTTAATTGGTTAGTTAAAAAATTTGAGTTGGATTTGATAGTAATTTGTGGTTTGTGGCTCTCGTCAGGTGGTGGAGCCGTTAGTAGCGTTGGCAAGATTTTATTTCGGACCTCCGGGAAATGAAAGAGAACAACATTTATATCATGTGTAAATTTGAGAGGATATTTCCTCCAAATGTTTTTGATATCATGCCTCACCTAATGATCCATCTTCCCGAGCAATTGTTACTTACCGGTCCAGTACACTTCACTTGGATGTATTCCATGGAAAGGTACGTTTTAATCACCTAAATTCCTCAATATATATACATGTTCAACAATCATAACACTTTGCATTCTATATTTATAGGCAACGTGGAGACTATAAAGATTATGTGGCTAATAAATCCACCCTTGAAGGATGTATAGGTGAAGCCTATATTACGCACGAATGCGTCACCTACATGAAGTTGTATTTAGGAGCGTTGAAGGAGACTCCGCAAACCATGGAGGAAGGTGCACCGCAGTTCAATCTTTCCATAATCTCCAGTGATGTTAAAGTTGGTAGAGCAATATTGTCAGACGAATACAACATGCGACCAAACGAGATGGCCATCGCCCACTGGTGGGTATTGATTAATTGTCCAAAAGTTCAATTCAGGAAAAACGAGCATCTATATTGTCCATAAGTTAATGGTGATCTGGAGTACCACAACAGGGCGTTCGCAAACTATTTTCTTACCTGGGTACGTAATTTAATATGTATGCAATAATTTTCCGTTTAGTGCATATTATCCATATTTACAGTTGAATGGTTAGTTGCAGATAAACATGATCAAATCTGATGGTCACCCAAATTGGTCGCACGAACTGTGGTTTCTTGCGATGAAGCCAATACGGGCTACAGTTTATCCCATGTGCAGGTGAATGACGTCCAATTTGTACATGAAGAGAGAGACACCAAACGGAGAACATAGAATTCAGGGGTGATGGCGCTTGGTGATGGGAACGGTCCTGACTATTACGGTGTTCTCCATTCAGTGGTGGAACTCATGTATGGGGAACGCATGACAGTGCACCTGTTCAAGTGTAGGTGGTTTGATAATAGCCCGCAGAGCATGAAGACCGATCAGTACGGAATATTATCGGTGAACACCACTACAAGCCCTTACGAAGATGACCCGTTTGTTTTTACCACATCGGTCAAACAAGTGTTTTATCTTGATGACTTCTATAAGGGTGGCGCGTGGAAAGTAGTCAACCTTGTGCATCCTCGAAACATTTACCGGGTGGCTACACTTGGAGTGACCGTAGGCGAGGACGAAGATGATGCGTATCAGGAGCCCAGCGTAATAGGTATTCCTGACGTCTCTACTATTCGCCAAAATAATTTTCCAGCGGGTCGCTCGGTGCGAACTCGTGAAGAGTCAACCCTTATTGATGTTGATCCAAATGAATAAAGAGACGAAGACTCTGACGATGAATTATGACATCAATTACCAGAGATTAATTCTGACACCGAAGAGAACTCATCGGATGGTTCCGATTACGAGCCTTAGGTTTTCTGGAATCATCGTTTTAATTGTGGTAATGTTGTGGAAAAATTGTGATAATGTTTTGGAAAAATTGTGGTAAATTAGTGAAAAATTAAGTGTGTTTGTGATAAATTAAATGGAAATTTTGAACAATATTTTATGGAAAAAATTTGAGGAATATTTGTTCAAAAATTGTGGAATATTTGTGAAAAAATTGTGGTAATTTTGTGGTTAATATTTGGTAAATAATGATAATTGTGTGGTAAATTAAAATTCTATTTGTGGTATATTTTTGGAATATTGATTGAAATTTTTATTGTAATTTATTGTGCATTTTTTAGGTTATTGATTGAAATTTTTATTTTAAACAGGATGTTGAGTAGTTTTCGGTCAAGCAAGAAGGGTTCGAGGGGCCAAGCGTCCGGTTCGTCTGAGGGAACCGCAAGCAACCCTCCACAGGAGATGTTTCAGGACACTATGTCTGCCAGACGTGCGACTCTTCTAAAGGGATAGAGCCGACCGAGCGATTCCATCTCTTCAGGGCAACCGGACGATTTCCCGTCTGCACTCCGTAGGCCTTCGGTTTCACGAGGGCTCACTCTATTTGCTGCAGACGTGCCCACTCCTTCTGCTGTTTCAGGTGATGGGTCATTGGCGCCACAGGTACCGGCTATTATATGGCTTCCGTTGACGGTACCGGCCATACCGATCGTTGATGCGGAGTGGAATATATTATCGTTCGCCCCGGACCTGACTATTCAAGAGGCATACTTTTACACGCCTTTTGATGGACCTCTTCATGCCGTTAGGTGCAAAGAATCGATGTCGACACCGGCAGAATCCGTTGACTCCGCCGCATCACACTCAGGTAAATAAATTTACAAGGCCTTTTGAATTATTATATTTAATGAAGGATTTTAATATTAAATTTGGTTTATTATGTCATAGGCGCCGTCAGGGACAAATCGACGAAGAATAAGAGAGGCATCGTCATCAGCAAGGCCCTGGAAAAGCTAGTCAAAAAATCAGGGAAGGTCTTAATCCGGGTTGGTCCGAATGGGGAACCGGAAACAACAAGCGTGGGGAACATGTACGTCCGCGCCGCAGGACCCATAATTCTGGCTAAATTCCCTATGTATTGGGGAGAATGGAAAGACGTCCCGGATTCCGTGAAGACCCAGCTCGATAACGATATGTCGATGAGTTTTAAAAAAGTCTCAATAATAATATTATGTGATGAAGTTGTTATATTAAATATATATCTAATATTTGATGTCGTATATGTAGGTTTAGGGAGTGGAAGCATAAACTGAGGGACCACTGGAAAGCGCACGGGAACGGCCGGCTGGATACCCCTCTTGAGTTCCAATACAGGGAGCACGACTGGCGTTGGCTTCTGACGGTCGAATTCAACAACCCTCATAAAAAGGTAGATAAAAAATAAATTACTTAATTAGTGATCGAGGCCGTACTTAATTATTAAAAAAAATTACGTATTAAATAAATATTTTACTAACGGTTAATTTTTTTTCTTTCAAGGCCGTCTCTCAGAAGAACGCTCCAAACCTGCAATGCAACATGACCAACCATCATGCTGGTTCGAAACCGTTTGCTTGCATCATGGAGGAGGTGATGAGGGACAATCCGGAGGTTAACCCGTTCGTGGGAACGTTCCATAAGGCGTATCCTCAATCCGAGGAGGATTTTGTAAGTTATCTCATGCTTTTAATTTTTAATTTTACTTATATGTATTATTTAATGTTAATTAATAATTTGTTTCTAATATTTCCAATTAGGAGAGGATGAGGTCGGCGGAGTCCGATGTGATGCGTGTCGGAGACACGGCCATAAATGTAGGAGGAGGATGTCTGAAGCCATGTCCCGGATCGACCGATCAGATCCACTCATCGGGGTGAGGATCATGGACACGGTTTTCCCACACCGTACAAACAACTTCTACTGCGGGGGTATGGGCAGGGTTGGAAACAAAAAGCTGAAGGAAATCAAAGGGGAGGAAAGAAGAGAGCCTCAAGTAGCAACGTGCAACTACAGTCAGAAGTTGAGAGGCTGCAACAGAGACTATAACGCCAGGAGCGACAAGAGGCTGCCACGAGAGCCTTCACATCAGCCCTAAATGCCTATGAAGACGCCAAGAGTGCCTATGAAGAGGTCCGGAAGCAGTATAATGAAGCGCGTAATGCATCCCAAGAAAACCATCAGATGCAGTTGGGGCAATGGTTTCAAGACTTTCTCCCACGCCGATACGTCCTATTCTGCCTTCGCCGCCGGAACGTCCTCAGCTTCGGAAACCATAAGAATCAGATTTCATGATCGATTTAGATGATATCGAATTTACTTTTGACTAAATTTATATATTTGTACGTTTATGAACAATTTAGATAATTTGTAATGAAAAATTTGTTGTTTTGTTCTTGAAATTTTTTGTGTTGTTATTTATATTTTATAAAAATTTACAAAACTAAATAAAAAAATACAGAAAATACTTCAGGCGACGAAAAATACCTTATTTCGTCGCCTAAGAGAGGTTTAGTCGACGAAATATACCACTTTCGTCGCCTAAGAGAATTTTTATTTTTAAAATATAAGGCGACGAATATACACGTATCGTCGCCCAAGGTATAATACTTAGGCGACGAAACTGGAGTCGTCGCCTAAGATCTAGACTCTTAAGCGACGAACAATTTTTCGTACTCTTAAGCGACGACGCTAGTTTCGTCGCTTAAGAGTCTAGATCTTAGGCGACGACGCCATTTTCGTCGCTTAAGAGCAAGACTCTTAAGCGACGACGGCTGTTTAGGCAACGAAATGTGTGTCGTCGCCTTAATTTAACTCTTAGGCGACGACAGGGATTTCTTTCGTCGCCTAAGATCTTGGGCGACTAACTTCTTGCGACGACACCTTAGGTGACGACGCTTCGTCCCTTAAGATCTTGGGCGACGAAATTTTTTAACAGGGCGACGAAATTGTTTCGTCGCCCAAACACTCTGTTCTGGTAGTGGGACCAGAGAAATCTGATGACCTGAGCCCCGCGCCGGTGACCGAAGTCCAACAACCGGTGATTGGAGTCTGGCGGTGCTCCGGCAATACCTTCTCTATTTAGTAAGAGATAAGGGTAAAAATGTCTTAAAAATTATTATTTTAATATGGTTTTAATAAAGATTTGTGTGTTTGAACACAAATAAATGTATTTTTCATTTAATTAGGTTTCAAAGTCTTATTTTCATTAAAATGAGGTTTGATTTTTAATTTTTTATGCAAATAGTCATTAGCCCTCACAAAAAATAGGTTAATTTGTCACTGTGATGAAGTTTGATTAATTAGCATTAGTGCACGATCAATCATCCATAAACAAAAGAGATGATGAAGAAGCCAGCACGACCAATCCCCATTAGCCATAAAATATAACGATGGTCGGTCGAGCAAACCAAAAACTACGACAATCATTGGAGGCTCCCCGCCACCTCCAAGGCGGGAAAACAATCCATTGGACGGTGAAAGTGATCAAATTTCCCCCATCACCGTCCAGTCAAACCCCTAAGTCCACATCAGCCGTCCACGTAGGAAAATCATTGGAGGCCGGTCTACTAGACAAGGACAGGCCAATTGTACATGGTATCGTTGAAATTCAGATGATTACAGGCTGGTGACCGCCTAGTCGGTTGTGCAAGGCCGTCAACTTTCTCCCAAGGAAACCCCTATATATATAACAGTCGCTATGACACTCACCAAACCACTCGAGCAACGCAGAGATTTGGATTCTGAAGCTTAAGTAAAGAACAAAGTAAGTTTCTCAAAATGCCGATCTCTAGCATTGCAGTTGGAAGCCCATCTGAGTTCGGCAGCGTTGACGCTCTTAGAGCAGCTCTTGCTGAGTTCATCTCCACCCTCATCTTTGTTTTTGCCGGCTCTGGTTCGGGCGTAGCTTTCGGTATGAGCCCTACTATAATGTTACTTTTGCCATAAGAACCTAGAATGTGTTTGTAATCTTGTATGTTTTTTGTTTTGACAGCCGAGCTCACTGACAATGGAGCAACAACACCCGCCGGCCTTGTAGCCGCGGCCATAGCGCATGCCTTTGCCCTTTTCGTGGCGGTTGCCATTGCTGCAAACATCTCCGGCGGCCATGTCAACCCCGCTGTCACATTCGGTGCCTTCCTTGGCGGCAACATCACTCTCGTCAGGAGTGTCTTGTACTGGATTGCCCAGCTTCTTGGATCCGTTGTTGCTTGCTTGCTCCTCAAGTTTGCAACCGGTGGGTTGGTAAGCCACTAAATCACTACCACTGTGAGTTCCATTTTTTTAACAAATCGGTAAAAGATTAGACGATATTAGCTCATCGGACACGTACAATGAGTTCCATTTACTTAGCCACAAAACATTAACTTTTGTTGTCATACAGACGATCTCTGCTTTCTCCCTATCGACTGGTGTTGGAGTATGGAACGCAGTGGTGTTCGAAATCGTGATGACATTCGGTTTGATCTACACCGTGTACGCAACCGCCATCGACAAGAGGTCCGCCGGAAACATCAGCATCATTGCTCCAATTGCCATTGGTTTCATTGTTGGAGCTAACATCTTGGCCGGTGGTGCTTTTGACGGTGCTTCAATGAACCCAGCAGTCTCATTCGGACCCGCCGTAGTCAGCTGGTCATGGGAAAACCACTGGGTCTACTGGCTCGGACCATTCCTCGGTGCCGGCATTGCTGCCCTCATCTACGACTGGATCTTCATCGGCCCAGCCACACACGAGCCACTACCCACCACAGACTATGCCTAAGCCACCCTCGGTCCAAGTGATATCGAGTTTTCAATTTTAGTTCTTTTTTTTCTTTTCTCTGTTGATGTTTGCCAATCTCAAAACAAGGCAATTCACAAGTGCCAATCTCAGCTGTGTAAAAAATTCGGTGTTCAAGAGTTTCCATTATGATCTAAATACATTTTGTCAATGTTGAGCACATGAATCACTCTATAGCCACCCTACCCTGCAAGCCAAAGGACACAATAAGCAACTTAGACACAGCAAGTTGGTCCTCTACCAACTTCAACAATGCCAATAAATGAAAGCCTGGACAGTGTAGACAATAAGAGGAAAACACTGCTTGAAAGAGACAAAGGATTTGGTACACAGAAGAAGGGGGGACACTAAAGTCTTAAAGCTAAAACTGAGAGGCAATCATAATTGAGATGATGTGTAGTGACAATGGGAATGTTCTGCTATGCAAGTGTGTGTGTGTGTCCATAAATATTTTTACTACTCGACAATTATGAATCAAAGAGTTTCCAAACACCAGAAATGGCAAGGTAAAACAATTTTCAAAAAAGAGACAAAGTTGAACAGAATTGTAATAGACAAAAAGCTCATCCCTGACATGTAGAAAGAGCTGTGATAAGAATAGTCAAAGAGAAGGAAAAAAATGCAAATCGAGGAGCTTAAACTATAGTATGCTCATGTAGAGCGGGCATCACTAGTTAGTTTTTCTTTGATCAATAGATCAAAAGCTATAGTGAGTGCAAGACCAGATATAAAGCATCTAGAAAGCAAATGACATAACTAGCTTCTCAAACTTTGATATACTCCATCCAAAGGGTGCAAAGGACCACAGGGCTGTTGTCTCAAAACAAATCTGTTTCAGTTATTAGCTTATACAGCTTGCAGGATCTGATCAAGCTTCAACTCTGATGGAATTTTCTACCGTACCCGAATGTTTGTCATACTTTTATTTTAATGAATATTTTAGACCTTTGGATTAATAATATATCTAACAATTCTAAATATTTAACATAATTATCAATGGACAATTATATATATGTTGACAAAATCATAACCTTCTAACATAAGCACATCATTTAGTTTAATTATCATTAAAACTAATTAATATTTGATTATCAATTGATAATTCATCAATACATTATTTTCCTTTTAAAGATAACTTTTGAAAAAATCCATATAGATCACCTAATTACTATTAGTTATATAAATTTTATTACTAATTAATTTTGTCAATCACGAATTAATATTTCTAATTAATGGTTAATTATCAATGTATGGTTGAAAATTTCATTATTTCCATATCAAAATCATAAACTTTCTAATCTAGGCTTTTGAGGAATTATTTAGTTATATACAAATTAATCATATTGTTAGTAGTTTCCTTAATCAATTATTATTCTTCTTAAATTCATTTTATGACAAACACAACAATTAGTATAAAAAATAGATAATATTTGTTCTAATTGTAGTAATTACTCTACTACAACCTATGTACTAATGTATGGACAATTCACAAATATGATAACAAATTTGTTATCAGAGTGGTAAATCTTTATATTTTATTATTAGTCATTTCATTACTAAAATGATCATCTATTTTATCGCAATTCAAAAATTGATGTAAAAACGGTAACTTCTGTTATATTTTTAGTAATTAGCTCAATTATTCTAAAATACAAATTATGGACTACTTTAATAAATATGACAACATGTTTGTTGTCAGAGCGATAAATTTTTATATTTTTTTAATTAATCAACTAGTTACTACTATGACTACATATTTTACCACAACCTATAATAATATATGTAAAATCAATAACTTTTGTTCAATTTATAGTAATTATTGATCGTTAACTAAAGTATTAGTTTATTAACAATTTAACAAAGACACCAACAAGTGTGTTGTCAATGTAGTAAACTATTATTTTTTGCCATTAATGAAATGATTACTATAATAACTACATATTTTACCACAATTCACAACTATTGATGTAAACATTGTAATTTTACTGTAATTTTTAGTAATTAATTCAAAAACTATAACAAAAACTAATTATTTGAAAGAGGATAATCAAGGTTCTCCATTTGATAAAAGTTGTCCAAGTATAGTATTTACATCTTTGATCACTTAATTACAATAACTACAATAAATGTTGTCAAAAGTGGTAATTGTAGTTCACCAAACAGTAATTTACTTTTTGACAATATTTGTAACACGAATTTGAATAATGTTACCTATTAAGAAAGAATGTGTTGTAAAAATGGTAAATTTAATTTTTTGAAAATGACATATGTCAATTTGTAATTGGATAACTTTAAAACCTTTTCAGTTTATTAACTAAAAAAAATAAAGATATGAGATATATCATGATACAGTAGACGACCCCAACTCTAATAGCCAGTTAATTGTTTAGTCTTGTCAAATTATAAAATGCCTTCCGGCCCATTCTCTTCTATCAGTGCCTCATTGATAACTTAATAGAATAACCACATATTCAGTCTCGCAGTGAATACTTTCAGAGGTGAGAACATACCATCAGAAAATTATAATAACTGAAGGAGTATTTCTTCATGAATGGAAGTGCATGGTACATGATCCAGGCTGCATAACAATCACTAATCGTTTAATAAATCAAGCTAGTAAAGGGAGAAGGCGAGTACCTCCATAGCTCAAATAGAAAAATCATATTCTTCTAACAAAAAAAATGAAACCAAAACTAGTTAGAGGATATGAACTTACTTTCACCACCCATCCCAGGAGGCTACAAGACAAGGAATGCAGAGTACCTAGGGAATTATAATTCCAAATTAAATCATATTCTGCTTGTGTTCTTTCATTCTGTGTTGTTTCAAAATTTGAATTTATCATCATAATAAGGATTATGACCTGAGATGGGTAAGCCAATGTGGACAACTCTTGATGCAATTCAAAGCATAGGTTGGATATCTAATAACCTGCACACATAAAAATCATAATCAAGTTTTATCAGACTTACAGTGTTTAGTCAATCCCATTTCCAATGCATCTTAAAGTTAAACTAAATCACCTCACTTATGCTCCATGCAACAAAAATTATCAACACTGCTGGCGACTCTTGGACCTGAAAAAGAGATGAAATAAATGGACATTGATGAGCATGGGCGCAATAAGCTGACCATATAGAAGAATGAAACGTGAATTAAGCATTTCTGAATTAACTTCAAAATTTAGGACTATTTATGAAAAAGATTATGTTCTTGCTCATTTGAACTTGAAGTTTGACAAGTGTGAATTAAGCATTTCTGAATTAACTTCAAAATTTAGGACTATTTATGAAAAAGATTATGTTCTTGCTCATTTGAACTTGAAGTTTGACAAGTGTGCCTTAGCGTTGAAATCTTTTTGCCAGATTCAACATGTGTTTTTTTCTTAGCTGGAGTGAAATGCAAAGAGTTAGTATAGTACAGTTTCGGTGTCTGGTTCTTTCTATGTATGATTCTTGTTTTCTGGCAACCCTAATTCTATAAGACAGATTTCTCAATATCAATGCATCTGAATGTAATCAAGATTATGGTCAAGTGTGGATGATGTGAAGTACTAGTATTGAGTGTGGAGGCATTTTGGAGAATAGGATGTTTATCTATTATCAGTTACTCCTACTTTTGGAGACACTAAGACGGTACCAAACACAGCAATAAAACCAAACAGACCCCATTCCCCAAACGCAAATAGCAGCTCCAATATTAATTTTGCTTGTTGCTGACATAACTGCTCCTCTCTAAAAACCGGTCGGTATGTTATACTGGCCAGTATAACAGACGATCCCGCTGCTGAGAACTAAGAGTGTATAGCCATATATTGTATTGGGTCATTGTACTGTAGCCATATATGCATTTCAGTCCATCTCTTAACACTAATATATACCTCACTCAAAGCTTATATTATGTATATACATAATATAAATTTAGTTATTCATAAAAATTTATATGTTTGACCACCTATAAATTATTATTATATCTTTTAATCTTAACTATTCTAATGTATCGTATAAATACATGGTCGTGTATTAAAGATACTCTCTTTTATAAACTAAAAAACAATTAAGGGTCCCAAGAACACTTAATTCTCGGGCCAGGCCTTCCCAAACCACTTAAAACTGACAATTAATAAGGCCCAAACAATTTGGTTATTTTTATTTTTTAATTTTATTTATTTTTAAATGGTTGAGTCTCGGTGAGAGTAATATTACTCCTTCCTATATTATTATTACTAAAAGTTTGAGAATACAACCAGGAGGATATAGGGGCTAAACCTTAGATGACATTGTAGGAACAAAAAAAATAAACTTGTCACATGTGAAGATCAAGGGTTGTGGAGAAACCCTAATTCGGCAGAACTTCTATAAATAGGATAGGAGAGACACAATTTTTATCATCACTTTCCATTACCAAATCAGAAACATTATTAGTCTCTCTCTGCCTCTAGTCCGTGCGCAAGCCAAGGAACAATCGAACCAGCTCAAGAGCTTCCTCCACGCTGCCGAAGTCATTCCTAGCAAGTCGACATCCCTTTTGAAGCTTCAAGGCCAAGAAAACTATCAAAAAGTGTAAACTATGCTCTTCAATTTATGTTTTATTTCTTTTGGTGTTTGAATAGGATGGATTATGAACACAGATTGTCAATTTTGGAAATAAATATGTATGCTATTTCGTGTTCGTGATAGTTAGCTATCTTTTCGATGCCATGTTAGTGAGTTAAATGCATTGTTGTGTTTTGAAATAACTCTAATATGTAGGTTAGATGTCGCTAGGTTATGAATTCAATTACTACCAGAACATCTATTATAGCCGAAGAAATTTTTTGTCGACCTGTTACAAAATTTCGTCTGCTATAGTGTTGACCGACGAGAGTTCGTCTACTATAGTGTCATCGAGAAAAGGTTGTCGGTTATAGTTTTAGCCACAAAATATTTTTATTTCTTCGGCTATAGTCCTAGACTGTAGGCGACTCATAGTATTTTGTCAGCTAAAGTACCATTTACCGATAAAATTGTCACACGTGGCGTTCGATGTCTGATTGACTATTGTTCTATGGGTCTTTTTGGCCATTTAAGTCCGTTTACGGCTTAAAAATTCAGTTTTTATATTTTCGGATAATTCTTGAACACACGGAAACGCTCATATCTACATTTATATGAGTTATTTTGGTCGATGCTTCAACACAACAAACTCTCACCATGATGAGACGCAACCGGCCGTCTAAAACTTTTGGGACATTTACCCCTCGAAGATAGGGCTCTCCATAGAGATAAAATAATGATAAATAGGGTTGACCATAACTATCGGCACTGAGACGTTACCCGATTTATATAATTTTTCCACACTAGACGTGTGTTATCATTCCGGTCATATCTTATTTTATGACTTTTTTGAGTTTGAAGGTTTTACGTAGAGTTTGTTTTTGAAATGAAACATTTATTTAAAACTTAGTAACTAAGTTATACAGCATTAGTAGGCATGTTGTGATTCCGATAATCAAAATTTACAAACAAAAATATGATCGTCCGATATGACCATCATGATAAAATACATATATGAAAAAAAAAATTCAACTTGATCCGATAACGTTAAGGGCTTGATCCACGATCAATCTCGTAAGTCAAACACACGGAAACAGTTATTTGACTATCTAAATTACGTATTTTGGCCAGACCTTCAACACAAAATAGTTTCAAATCGATCAGATACAACCAGTGGTATAAAAATTTACTGAAAAATAACCCCTGAAGGTAGGGCTACCCATAGAGAGAAAGAATGGTAAATTGTGCTGACCTCAACTATCGGCACCGAGATTTTACCGGAATTACATGATTTTTCAACTGTATACGTATTTCACTATTCCGGTTATATCTTATTTCACGACTTTTTTTGAGTTTGAAGGTTTTACGTAGAGTGTTTTTGAAATGGAATATTTATTTAAAATTTAGTAACTAAGTTATACATAAGTTATCCAACCGTCTGATATGACCATCATGTTAAAATACATGTATGAAAAAAAATTCAACTTGATCTGATAACGTTAAGAGCTCGATCCAGACGGTCAATCCTGTAAGTCAAACCCCTAAACGCACGGAAACGGTCATTTGACCGTTTAAATTACGTATTTGGTCGGACATTCAACACAAAATAGTTTAAAATAGATCAAACGCAACCAATGGAAGGTCTTGAACTTAAACCTCAAAACCTTAGCCGACGAATACCTTAAATATGAATCTCGTCGGGTAAAGAAACTATAGTTGACGAATTTAATGCTTTATCGTCGGCTATGGTTTTTAAATTTTTATTTTATTTTATTTATTATATCATAGCAGACGAATTTAATGCTTTATCATCGCCTATGGTATTTAAATATTTTTAACTTTTTATTTTATTTATTATATCAGTCTGGATGATAACCTAAATCTTAAACCCTTATTATACCATAGCCGACAAAATTATTACGTCTTTGTTGGCTACGGTATTTAAATATTTTTTATTTTATATTTTATTTATTATATCATGGTCGATGATAAATTCTGTTTTTTGTCGGCTAAAATATAGACTAAAGACGACGAAAAAAAACTTTACCAGACACAATTCATTTTTCGTCGGCTAAAGTTAAGCCAACGAAATTATGGACTTTAGCCGACGAAATTTTTTTTTGGCCGACGAAATTTTCCTTCGTCGGGCTGTTTTTTTCATTGACTATACTACTTTCTCTGGTAGAGAATTCACGTAATCGTTTTGAGTTTGTAATCCAAGTAGCAAGACTATGTAATAATAGTTCGACTTAGCATTGCATGTTATTGGGTTTGAGCAAATTTTTGTGAAATCTGAAGCATGTTCGAATTCGCTTTTTCACTCTTAATGATTCTTATTATGTGTAGACGACGGTTACTTTGAGTCGACGCTATGTATTGATTGTAGCCATAACTAGAAATATTCTGCGTGTAGGATTTCTCCAGCACATAAGTGGATTAAGAAAAGCTAATTAGATGCACGACCGCTTTGGCTTGTTACTAGAAATCATTTTCTTATAAATTGGCATTGATTTGATTGTTAACTTGAAGCATGCTGATAGTGTGCAATTGTTTTCGAGTTTTCTGTTTTGGAAGTGGAATGAAGTCGATAACATATATATAATCTTGTATTTTCTGTTTTTTAGAAACTTAGAAATCAAACCCCAAAACCCGCTGAAATCGTGTAAAATGTATTTATTGTTCATATTGTATATATTTCGACTATTTCACTAACTCTTATTGTAGGATCACCCTTAAGTTTCCGAATTGATCGAACTCCATTTATCAATACAACAATTGACACAAAAAGGTTCTTAAATTGGTTTTCTTTGTAACCCAGGTTTATGATTCACGCCACCTTTGACCTGATTATTCAGCCAATCTGAATTTTTGGATCGGCTTGTGTTGGTTTCAATTTTGGTTCATATTAGAAAAACTTGTGGCCATCTAGTATGCCATGATAAGTTGAATTTCAAGTTTTTTAGTCGAGTATTTTTTTATAAACTCAAATTACAACGAATCAAATTGTGTGGATTAGGATCTTTATCTTATATATTGAGATATTATGTGTGGAGAGTTTGTTGTAAGTTGAGATGAAAAAACTAATAATAGTGTGACATGCGCATATATATATATATATATATATATATATATTAAATAATTCAGATTTGTTTTGTTATTTTCGGTTTGTTTGAGAGTTTGAACCGGATCTAGTCTGGTTTTGATCGGTTGGGATTGGTTCATTACTTGTTTTGACCCAAATATTTCAACTTGGTTATCCCAACCGAATTTTCAGTTCCGCTTGGTTTTCAGCACAAATTCGGTTAAATGCTCGGTCCTAGAAAAATCTGCAAAATAATTCTCCGGCACGTTCAAGTACGTGCTCCCCTACGAGATTTCGGAAATGAAAATTTTGAAATATTTGTGCATGTAAAGTTGATACTATTGGGGGATATGATATTGGACCACAACTACAAATACACTAACAAATCTTGACGAAAATGAATTTGGACGTCTAACCACTATGTCTACTAATTTAATCACAAAGGATTAACATTCACAACAAGTTTACCTGGATCACACACCTAAAAAGAAGGGGAGAATATTACATGCATCACTAAAAAACAAAAATAATAGAAAAAACAAAAGTGAACGGTGCACATATCTGACGGTAAGGAGATGATTAAACGGTACAAATTTGGAGGGTCACGGGCGGTGACGGTGCACTGAATAATTTTCAAAAAAGAAGTATAAATCTTCTTAGTTCTTCCATGCAACGATGCATATGTTCTGTCTCCATTTTTTTAACTGGGTCTGTCTGTTATACAAATCTGTATAGCATATAAATTTGGAAATTAGTTTATCATTGCACATGAAGCACATTTCAAAGGAGTAAATGATAATTACACAGTTATTTTTCAATCTCAACAACAAATCACAACCAGAAGTTTTAATTTACATAATATGCAGTGCTAGTGTAGTGCTCCGTAATAGAATCTTCCTTTTTAACTTGTTTTGAACTGGCATTTTACTGCACCAATTAATCTTCCATTCCCAGGCCACTTTGTTCGCATGTGCTCCACATTCCTATTTTTCACCCATCTCAGGATCTCACCAAGTAATTTATGGTCTTGTCCCTCATTATTCTAGCAGACAACTGAGACAAGCTTTCTAAATTGTTTTAATAGCAAAAGAAGAAAGTAGAAAGCACAAGGGGGGGGGGTGCATGTCTGAATTAGAATATTCTTGTTCCCGCAATTTGATTTCTGGAGGAATTGGATGCCTTTAGATTATAGAGTTGGAAAGGACTGTTGAGTTAACAGGTTTAGTAGTATGAAAGGAATGTTGTCTGTGATCTTGGCCGGGTTTAGGGTAATAATACGAAAATGTGAGAAAATCAAGTTGAATACAGATATAAAGCTATGAACATAAAACAAGCTAGTACTGATGATAATTAAACTGCATGACCAGTAGCTTGGTTCAAAAATTAACTGAAAGACGTACATATATACAATACTACTTTCCATGGTGTACTAAAGGAGATACCAATTAAGTACACGGTAAAAGTTGAAGTTCTCTCTTCCTCACTGAAAATTCAAAACACACAAGGTTACAACAGGAACTACAGTAATGCATAAACACTAGCGAGTGATCTCCAGCTCATGATGATGATGCAGACCACCAGGGGCTCAGGCAGAGAAGCTTAGAGATTTCCATACCCATATCATATGCATGTTGTTATTTTACAGGTTAGAGCTTCCTTGCTGGGAGTAGTAGCTAGGCTATTTAACATATGAACAAATCTTAATGAATGGTATCTTAACCGATCAGCCAGTTAGAGACGATGCCTTGCCATACTCAAAACATGACAGGAATTGATTGTCACTTGGGGTAGCAGGCAGAAACATATTCTTACTCTCATGATATTCATCCATTTTAAAGAGCCAGTCCCATGACAGTGGAGTAGGAGGAGAAGCCATTAGAGGGCATGAAAACTTGCAAGCTTCTTCAACATAGCTGTCACTGTAAACTGGTTCGATACTGTTCACTTCTGGAAAATTGATGTCTTTCCATATATCATCAAGTGAATACTCCTTCTGGTTCCTTTTAGCAGCAGTGTCACTACTATCTTCCTTGTCTTGACCTCCGCCGTTGATATTTTTCTTCTCTGCTGATGAAGCAACGATTTCAACTCCACCGGTGTCGTAAAAGCTTGCTCCTCCTTCCTTGGTGGTGATGTTTGATGATGATGAATAGTTGGAAGATGATGATGATGATGATGGAGACACAGCCTTTTTCTTCTCTTGAGCCTTCTTCCTCATATAAGTCCTCCAATAGTTCTTGATCTCATTATCAGTTCTCCCTGGTAGCTTTCTAGCAATTCTTGACCATCTGCATGAACATCACCATCTTATATTCCAAATCAACCTTAAAGAATTGAAATTATTATATGAACTTGGTAAATATACATGATGTGGCTGGGTTTGGTAATTTCAAACCTATTTCCCCATTTGGAGTGAAGCTCAAGAACAAGACGCTCCTCTTGAGGGGTCATCTTGCCTCTTTTGAGGCCAGGGTGCAAGTAATTAACCCATCTTAACCTGCAACTCTTGCCGGTTCTGTTCAAACCTACACGCACAAAAATGGTACAAGTACACCACAAAAGTGCAATATATTTGGTTAAATGGCTAGCTCCTCGGAAAAGCTTCCATCTCCAAATAGCCATACCTATTATTTGTCTCCCGCCACCTTCAAACCTGAAACTTTGGCTATGAAATCCCAACGTCGGTCTCCAAACAATCCCACAAAGCACACCAGTTGGAAATCCTCTTGTTCTGTCCATGGACCCTTTCTGATTTCCTGTTGATCTTGCACCATTTTCATCATGAAAACAAAACTTTCAATTGATCCTTCTCTCTGTCTTTGTGACTTTCAGACTGTTTTCTGCTAATGGCTGCTACTTTCTTCTTTCTGGTACATGGGAAAACCTTGGTGTCCAGTACAAGTATATATATACAACTCAGATTTCCATTTACATGATTGTAGCAGGTTATAATATTTCTGGTGTTCAATCTTCACCGTACATGTGTTGCGCGCATGCTCATTTCTTGATAAGGCACTTTGGATGTGATGTCATCGGCCATTATAGATTCCAAAAGTCGAAGAGTAAGAGATTGATCTGTGACTAACTTTCACAAAGTCATGATCATATTACAGACTACAAAATAATCGTATATCAGTCTAGCTCAGTCGTTAACTTGCTCATCCACGTCGTTGGATTATTGTCTAACAATTTCTGCGTTTAGGGTTGATTGGGTAACTTGCTTAGAACCAAAACTATGTCGATCGGAGGTCGTGAAAATCCGACTTAAGGTTCTGCAGTTAACATATACTTCTGTACTTATAGCTTTATCGATCTTTCTTTCTTCTGAAACATAAACATGGTTGTAGGGTTTTGCTGAAGACATGTTGGGAGTTATTAACTAATTTTACTCCTTGAATAGGGCTCTGCATCAAGGTTACTGGTTGCAAAATAGGATGTTTTCTTTAGCATATCCTCAATTCTTGATCATTGAAATCTATCAGTAATCTGTTTTACTTACACAATCATCTAATCGCTAAAACAGAAACTATAAATCTGTTCTGTCCATATATAAAAAGAATATATAGTAGCTTTTGATTTGTTGGATAACAAGGAATAAGATGATGGAAATCACTAGAACTCCTGCTGCTTCATCCAATGCGACGAGGAAAAAGATATTGGTGACTCTTGACTTCAGAATAGGCCACAAAATGCAGAAGCCAATTGGCAATGGAAAAAGAAAGAACGCATATGAGGACAAAGCTTGAAAAAGGCAGAAGGGAATAGGAAGAAGCTGTACTTTAATGTATGCCCTATTATTGATCCCATTTCCTTTTCTTCAAAATGGGAACATAGAATGAGATCTTATTCTGGGAAACTTAATTCTAAATGCTCAATCTGTAGATTCATTTTCCTTGCTGCTTAAGAGGACACCCCAATACTGCACGGTTGATTTGTGAGCTTTATATTACAAGTGGAGTTTCTTGTTTTGATGGGGGATAATTTATTGAGGACATTTTGTTGAGGGCTAGTTGATTACTTTTTTATTAACTTTTCAATCACATTTTTCCATCTCAATCGTTCAGTTTATAAGATTATATAATTAGATCACTCACAAATTTTCAGTCAAATTGGTGATCGTTAAGACATCGAAATAGATCAAATTAATGGATGGTCCAAATATGTCAAACATGAACCGTTCTAGTTTATAATCGGTGAATCATATTTATGAATGACTTAACGATGTTCAATTTGTATGAAAATTTGTAGAGATATGAATATATGATTGAGATGTGAAAATTTCTACTCATATATATATATATATATATATATATATATATATAAACTAGACGGTTGAGATGTGAATATATGATCGAAAATATGATGAAACGAAAAAGTATTCAACTAGAAGGGGTCCTTAATAGAACACATTCCATTAATCATGATGAGCTTATGAGTTCAAGTTAGAGAAGTCCGAATACAACTTATCACATCCACTACTAAAATAATGAAAGATAACAAAATAAAATGTTCCTGAAAAAAAAGTGTCAAAAAAGTGGACATGAACCAAACTAGAACAAGAAATCAAAAAACCCTAACTGTCTCATAATGTGACCAAGCAGCCTATATGAGGCCTAAATAGTGTTTGGCGTGCTTCGTCCCAGGCAAGTGTCATTAGTAGACGAAAAGGCTCACGCCACGAATTCAATTCGTCATATAAGATCCATTTTTCATCGTATAAAACCTTAAACGACGAAAAATCTATCACATAAGATTCGTCACGTTAGGTTTATGCGACCAAAACGCAAATTTTCATCGCATAATTGCCCTTAAGCGACGAAATTTTTTTTGTCGCATAAGTCCGTACGACGAAAACAAATTCGTCGCATAAACTTATGCGATGAATTTTTTCGTCGCTTAAGAGTTTTCGATAAATAAAAAAACTTAAATTAACTTAATTTAATTTTTAATTTTTAAATTAACTTTTTTTAGTTATTTTTTTGCCAGAGGAGGCGGCGGAGGAAGAACAAAAGTGGGGAGGTGATGGTGGTGGAAGAAGAAAAGTGGGGGAGGGGTAGTGGTGGTGGAAGAAGAAGTGGAGGGGTGGTGTTGAAGAAGAAGTGGTGGGGTGGTAAATAAATAGAAGAAAGAAGAAGAAAATTGGGAGGGAGGGAAAAAATGTTGGCGGGATGATTCAAAATTCAATATTATTTTGACGGAAAGACTTTTGAGACAAAATAAAAAATTTCGTCGCATGAGTTCAAAATTCAAATTTTTAGCGGAATGACTTATGCGACGAAAGTTTGAATTTATGAGATGAAATCAAAATTTCGTCGCATGCGTCAGTCCTTATGCGACAATTTTTTTTCGTCGCATGAGTTCAAAATTATGCGACGAACTTGTTTTCGTCGCATAAATTCAAACTCATGCGATGAAAAAAAACAATCTTCGCATGAGGTCTTAATTCTACTAGTGTGCCCATCTTCCCGTCATGAAGAACTTTAGAGAGCTAGCCTTGTTGGCGCTGAGGAAATGATTTGCTTCTCGGGCACGGACTAATAACAATGCTGCGCTTCTCCTTATGAAACAAGAACAAATAAGGAAGCCTTGGCGCAATCAGGGAAGTCTGAAGACTACGGTGAACACAACAGAAGGTGCTAGAGGCGGATGAACCGTGACTTATAACAACCTCTTCCTCTCTTCACGGGGACATGAGCCCCACAGTGGTTGATCATGGCACAATCGCGGCATCGATCAAGAAGACGTACCTATTGCCTTAATCACATATGCATGAACTACAACAATATTGAGCTACAGCCACATCTCCTAGAACACTGATATACTTTTATCTTTGTATTATTACATTTTAATTAGGCTTTAAATTGTTCTTGAAAACCCTAGCGACACTTAAAACGAACTTGACGTTAATTTTCTACTGTTGTTTCTCACTATTCTCTTAATTGCATGTGTCTTGTCCATTTGCAAGATGAGGTAACATCATAGCTAGGGCCTATGAAGAACCAAGTTGCAAATGAAGATAGTTATGTACACAACCACAGATATCATTCTCCTTAACACAGGACAAGATATGAACACCAAATCTCAGCCTACTTGGGATTCAATATTACCGACATGATAGAAAGATTTTAAGTTAAAGAAAACAGAGAACAGAAATAACGAGAATTAGTATTAAGCGGATTAGTAGTGCAGTACAGCATCATCTGCCCTCGATTAACATTAACAATAAGAAGCATGCATAAACATTCGTGGTGGTGAACTGGTGATGTTAGCAAACAAAACGAAGAGATCAGAGAAATCTATCAGTTCTGCAAATAGTGGAAGAGGAAGATAGACTAAAACCAGCTGTTCGACGTGTACACCACACGTTTCTGGGTTTGTGGACATCCCACTATCTAAGCTAAGCTATTTCCATTTTACTATGCTGCTGCTTTCTCTTACAATATAGAGACGATAGAATTATTTGGGTTAAGTTAAACTAGTACATCAGCCACTAATAGTCTAATATACAAGATTATCTCTCTAGGTAATTTTACCTGTTTGATGAACAATTCTATGGGTTAAGTTAAAGGAAAAATAACAAAGTAGCACCTAACAAAATTTAAAAAAACAAAAAATATGCTTGCAATAATTTTTAAACAAATTAGGACACAAGTTTAGACACAAAACCGAGAGTATCAAGTCTGATCCGGATTATACATATCAAATGACCACAATGCACTCTTGTTCCCATATTTTCTCTCTCCTCTCATCGTCTTTTTTTTCAAGATTTGCTCGTATTTTTTGTTTCTTCAGATAAGCTCTCTCTGTCTCTCAACTCCCTCACTCTGTAAACCATGTCCACATTCTTTCTTTCCGAGCCCCCTTTCTCATCTCTCTAAGTGACCATGATCAAGTTCTATAACCATGGCCTGATTAATATACTTTTTGTCGACATCTCATTTTGGTCTGTCACTCATCTTTTGAGATTTATCTCCCATCCATTGACTACCCCTGCTCACTCTCGGCGACGATGATGACTCCTGGACCCCACCACCTCCATCCTCTAACCAACCCTCGTATGACAATGAGATAGCTTAGATCTGGTTATTGCATCATTTAGTTCTTCTGATTTTTTTAAAGTGATTGTATGTTTGTATTTCAATTGTGGCTGAGAAATTGAAAGGGTATTCATGAAGATGTGGTGATGATATTAATCTGAGTTTAGTGGCGAGTATTCATGAAGATGTAATAGTTTCAATATTTACATATGAATCAGCCTGCAAAGCCAAAGGCACCGTTCTTCTCCATTTTCAAAATTTGATTGATTAGGGTGTGATAAAAGTTGTTGCTACTATACAATTATGCAGTAGCAATATGTATTCGACAGTAGCTGTACGGTTTGAGTTGATAGTGGCAGAAGTTTCCTGTCATGTGAGACTTTTTTGGCAGTAGCAATGAGCCAGTGTTGGAAAATTACAGGAGAAAAATTACAGTAGTGCTGGCAATAACACTTTTCTATAGGCAGTAGCACGGTAGCACATTCCCAAACATTAGAACATTTTGGTGGAATAGTGTCGGCGAAAGCACTTTTCTATATGCAGTACCACTTTCTTAGGTAGCATAGTAGCACATTCCTCGGCAATAGCACACACTACAAATTTTAATTCAGTTCGCTACCGAAGATTGCCACGGCTCCTATTTCCCGTCGCCAGTGATCCTAAATTTGCGACGGCTCAGCGACGGTGGTCTAACTGTCGCTAAATCGAAACCAATTTGGACGGCAATGTAGTTCCGTGACAAAATAAACACAGAATTTACGACGGCAATCTAACGCCGTCGCATTTTTATTATTTAATAACGACGGCATAGAAGCGCCGTGACAAAAAGACCGATTTTACTTAGATTTGTTGCGATGGATGGTTCACCGTCGCCTTTGTTGTACGCGCTAAACTATCCCGCCTTCGTTTTGACGAAAAAACTCAAACAAATGTCAATTTTCAAACACTCACACCAATTTCTCACACCAACTTAAACAAAAATACCAGAAACCTAACCTAACTATCCCTCCCTCTTTACTCTCTTCAGACAAAAAAACTAGAAACTTGATCTGACTATCCCTCATCTGCTGGCTCGCCGTCCCCCTCTCCGAAACCCGCATCGGCTGCCTCCGCCCAACTCCCTCTAACCTTGACCTGACCCGGACCCGCGCCAATCAGACTCTTATCCAAAACCAATCGAAGGTTCTGCAGTTCTGCTTAAATCTTTTTGATTTGAACACGGTAAGTTCCCCTCAATTCCATATTCTTTAACTTTTAGCATTAATCCTTTGTATGTTTGATTAATCTTTGGTTCTCAATTCCATATTCCATATTCTTCTGCAGAGGATTTTTGATGGGATTTACTTGAATCGTGTTAGGGATTTGGTCACTGTGTTTGAGGCTGCTGCGTCGGACCTACTTAATTGGGAACATTACCTTCCATAAGGTAGTAATTTTCTGGTCGTTTTCTTTATATCAATCTTTTGTGTTTGATGGATTGGTACCATGGATGCATAGTTTGACAGTTTTTGAGAAAATGATGTTTAGTTGATTGGATAGGTTAAACTTCGTTTTGGGTTTAGACTTGATCACTTTGCCAGGAATTGTAGAAGAACAAGTAGTTGCAAGTCTAGAACAAATCACATTCATATTGGCATGTTGCTTTTACTCCTCTTGCAGGGTTAAATTTTTGTCAGATTTGGTATGGTTTTGTGGCTTTTGTCTACATTGTTGTGTTAATGCGGTTTCAAGTTCTAGTGATTATAACAGTGCATAAGCTAGCATGTGTGAACTGTGTTTGAAACATTTAGTAAAAACTAGATTTGAAATGTGAGAGTACTTGGGATTGTAATCATTGTGTTTGGATCCATGTGGTTTTAAGCTGACATTTTTTTTCATCTTTTTATGCATTGAAAAAATGTAATGCATAGTTTACTTGAGACTTGAGATGGAAAATTCAAATTAAAGTATGGTTTTTTCAAGATTACTTGCCTCACTATGCCTTTGATTTCAGGCACACCAAACTCATCTCAAGTTGAAGAACTCGCCCTGAAGTTGCAATCTCTTATCTGAAGATTGACTCATCTCAAACAGGGTAAACGAATGAAAACCTTATCTCTCTCTCTCTGTAATATATATGTAATATATATATATAGTTATATATATATATACTGTCTCATATATTGTTGAATGACTGGGCAATTTATATTTGAATATTATCATTGTCAAATATTTTGAGGAAATCGTACCATAATATTTTAGGAATTTTGGATCATGGGTTTGGACTAGTACCAATTTATTCATACAGTTGGTGCCCGTTATGTTTGCCTTTCGAATACTCATTCATACTGATTTTTTAAAGGTTAGAATAATTAATATCACATAGAGTTACACTTTCAGTGTCAAACTTTATTAGTAAGCATGCCATACATCTAGCATGCTTTACTATGTAATCTGAATCTAATCAATCCATAGTTGTTTACTTTTGCTTACTATTTTTCTCCCTATGCAGTAGGGAGAAAAATGGACAAGTCATGGATTGATTGGGGAACCAGATGTTGTAGGCCATACTAAGACAAGTTAGATGAGTTTTTGATCTTTGCATCTGCCAGTAGGGACATGAGTTCAAGGATATATTGTCCTTGTAGGAAATGTGAGAATCGTGATTTATTTGTAACTGATATTGTGCGAGAGCATCTTCGAGATAATGGGATTTGGAAGAAGTATAAGATATGGGACAAACATGGTGAGTCTAGGGATGATTCATTGCGTAGGGATGAAGTTTTTTTAGGGTCAGATGATTATATGGATGTGGATATGGTTCAACTAGTTCAAGAAACCTGTGGAAATGTTGCAAGACCAAATGATGAGAATGATGACAGAGAAAATCCAGATCCTCTAGCTGGGCCAAATGAATCGACCAAAGAGTTTCGGTGTATACACAAGAACCATCAGTACCTGCCAGTAACAACAACGCCATTATAGCCAAAATCATTGAAGAGGTAACAAAGGAACTACAAGAGTCATTTGAGAAGAAATTTGAGGATGCTGTTAGAATGCTTCAAGCTCAGATTGCCAATAATATGGATAGCACTAGGGAGAGAAACACAAATAATGCACATGCAATGGTTAGTAATTTTTGAGATACACAACCTTGTTACTTTTTAAAAGTTTGAAATACTTTTATTTGTTGCAAATAAAGTATGATGTTTTGAGACAATTTATTGTTCTATGTAATGAGAACCGGGTGAGTAATTTTGGAGAAACACAGCCTTGTTACTTACTGCAAATAAAGTATGATGTTTTGAGACAATTTAATGTTCTAAGTAATGATATTGTCCATTTTTTGTTTGACTGAATAATTTTGAAGTACGGTTTAGTATGCATTAGGGTGGAGGTGTTTGATTTACTTGAATCTGGGTTTAAGGTACCAGCTAATGCATGTATGGTCTGTTTATGCAATAGGTACCAACTGATGCAACAAGTGACCATGAAGCTAGGAGGGAGTCCATAGGAGAGGGAGATGCTGAGCCTACTAGCCATGTTTCATCTTCTCATGATGATACAAGCAATCATGATTCATCTGGTCATGATGCTTCTGCATGATTTAGGTTTATGGCTTTTTCTTGTTTTAAAGTGTGATAGAACAAATTCTGCTAGAATATTGCTGAACTTTTATGAAGCTATTTCTGTTGTTGAACATGGTTAATAGTTTATTTGGTTTAGGTTCTTCCATCATGTGGAATATTGTGATGTTGGACATACAATTTGGTTATGAAATTAATGTTGTCATTGTGTATATTAAGGTGTCTTGAATGCCAGTGATGGTGCCGTTAGTCTGTTGTTGCTATGGTTGTTACTATGGATTGAATGAAATTTGAATTTTCAGATTATTGGTAAATTTGAGATTTAAACCAGGTGTTTTTTGAAAAAATGAATGTTGCGATGGAAAGTAGCTGTCGCAAACAAATCTGCAGTTTGCGACGGCAAAGTCTCGTCGCAAAGGGTTTTGGCGGGAAAAAATTGGGCTCGATATTCAAATTTTAAAAATAATGGCGACGGCAATTTCCGTGGCCAACAAATGAAAACGCCACAGCTTTTTCAGTAGCCAGTTGCCGTAGCTAATTGAGCGACGACATTTGCGGTCGCAGGCTGCCGTCGTTAACAATATAGCGACGGCTCGTTCCCGTCGCCGGGAGCATTGGCCACGCCACTTGTTGCGACGGTAGAAATGCCGTCGCCGTGCCGTCACCAATGCCCTTTCGCGACGGCAGAGCAGTCTTTTGCGACGGCTTCGAGCCGTGGCTAACCGAATTAAAATTTGTAGTGACAATAGCACATTCCCAGCTGGTACTAGCATAGTAGCACATTCCTAGACAGTAGCATATTTTGACATTGGAATATAGTGAAAGGTATTTTGATTAAAGTTGTAGTGACAGATAACATGTGAATATAATTTGTTCTAATTTTTTAATTTTTGTCCTTAAATGTTCAACATAAGGTGTAAAAAATGTATTTGTAAACTGAAATTTGGTTAGTAACTAAAGTGTAGTTTACTATAAGTTAAACCAGTACATCAACAAGTGTACTGTATTATCTCTCTAAATCTTCTGTTTGACAGCGTTATTAGCATGATTACTTTGTGTTTTACATAATCGTTCATATTACATTTCTTTGTTTTTTTCGTTTCCTTGATATTTCATCATGAATTATGATCTTCTTGGCGCGCGGCAAGTCTCGACATGTAACTAAGACTGTATTTGTTACTTCCCCGTTTCATGAGAGAGAGATCAGCATGAATGGTTTGTTGCATGCCATATAAGACAACTGGAGATCAAGAATTTCTATGGTAAATATCCCAAGAGTATGTACTCTTGGTCATTTCTAGGTTGTATTTGACGCAGTAGAAAGTGTGGAGAGGTAACCAATGTTAAACCCTAATCAGGTGGAGAGTTTTCAAGCGAATAACTCTATAAAATAAATCTGAACTTAACCAGAAAATAAAAGAAGAACTCTTAGGGTTTTGATTAAAATGGATAGAATAGAATGAGACTACAATTGTTTAAGGATACTTATATAATGATAAGTAAACCGAAGACAACTAACACCAAACCTAAAAGCCCAAAACATAAAAAAAATCAAATCCAAAATAAACTATAAAACCTAAAACACTAAATCTCGAATCGAATTATTAAAATAATATTATCTGGTCTAAATCTGACTGGGTTCACTTTAGTGAGCCTTGTAGATCTCGTGGATCCCATTCTGAAAATATATTATGCATCTCAAACGAACGTTCTGCTCAAAAACTGCCACACAACTGATTCACAGTTAAAATCTAGTTTTTCGCACGGGAAACCCAAAAAGTCTAAAATAGCAATTTCTTCAATATGGCAGCAGCTGGCAACCTCTTTTTACAGGACTTACTAATCCTCAAATCATTCTTCTTAGTTCTGCGTCTTTTCTTTATTTTAATTTTTATTTCTGCTAATATGAGTTTGCTCATGTCCTACATCATTCTCTTTCACTTGGAAAAAAAAATCGACCTCAAGTTCATCTTGAATGTAAAATAAGAATATATAGATGAAAATACATAAAAAATTTAGATAATTGAACCTGTTGATTATTGACATGATCAACTGCATATTTTGACGACACTCGAGAACCCAACACCAAAAACAAATTTGTCCTATGCAACTTGAAAGATTCTTCTTGACTCTGAAAATTGCATTTATCTGAATTATACCCAAATATGATTATAAATGACACTACAAGAATAATGTGTTTAGTTGATGAAATAAAAAAAACAGACTATAGCCGACGAAATTTTAAAAGTTTAGCCGACGAAATTATATATTTCGTCGGCTAAAGTTCCTTATATTTATAGATCTAAACAGTAACTCATTTGAGAAAAAAAATGGAAGAAAAAGTTTGGGTGTTGTCGAAATCTGTCCAAAATTAGTTTGCGGAGCTATATATATATATGTATATATGTTGATTTTGAGTTGATTTAAGAGTTTTATTTGAGTTATATAATATTGATTTTGGGTATAATTTGAGTTGAATTAACGGATTTTGAGTGTGATTGAGTTGATCGATTTTGATTTGATAATATATATTAAGTAGTTGTTAATAAGTAGCAGATATATATATATATATATATATATATGTTAATTTATTTAATTATAATATTGTGTTGATGCATGGTATGAATTAAAATATTGATGATATGTTGATTATGATTTTGTGATGATCGATGTTGATATATAATATTTTTATGTAATTAGTAATTAGTATGTATATATATGTGTGTGTTAATTATTAATTTGTTAGTAATTAATTGTTGTAGAATACTAAATGATTTGAGATTTTATATATGGAATAAATAAATAAATTAATTAATTAGAGTTATACATATATATTTTGTTAACTTTTCAGGATATGGATAAGAGTTGGATTTCGCTTCTAAAATTGGACAAAAAATATGGTAAATGATTTATTAATTTTATTGAATATGTGATGGGTAATGCTAACGGGAATACAATTTTCTATTACCCGTGCATGAAATGTCAGTTTCATAGTAATATGCATCGATTTGCGATTGACAAAGTATGACAGCACCTGAAGAGTAACGGGTTTTGAGAGAAGTACAAATATTGGATATATCACGATGAAATATCATCAGGGGGTCCGTATGATCATAGAAAATTTTCTGAGACTGGCAGTACATCCAATGATCTAACAATGGTCTTCATCAACGATATGTTTCCTTATGAGAGCGGTGTATGCTATTAAGGACAATATATGTCTGAGCTGGTGCAGCCCTTCCCTAGAGTTGTCAACATTGCTGGTATTAATATGTACAACAAACTGCTTGCTTTCCAATAGACTCTTATGTACCCCGGTTGTTAGAAGACGGTTCTTGAAAGTGTAATAGACGTAATGAAGATTAAAGTTTAGACAAAATCGACCATGAAGGCTGTTGATGATTATCAAACACTGCTTTGATGTTGTCCCACGGTCATCGTCTTCCTACCACTCATCATAAGATCCGATGTATCCTGAAAGATCTTAGGCTTTCATATATCAAGATCCATACATACAGATATGACTGTGTTCTCTTCTGAGGTAAAGATCCAGAAGGGAATGACCTTGATTGCCTTGACACATGTATAGTATGTCAATTATTAAATCCAAGTTAATAAAGAGCGCCACGTCGCTTACCCACACCAATTATCATCCTTGTTGTCAAGTCTTGTAAAATACATCAAGATGGAAAAAAAAGTCACAGAACAATGTAAGTCATCAATTATCTTGCCAACAAACATAAGATCATTATTAAAGCATGGAACACAAAGAATGTTGTTCAACTGGAATGAATCATTAAATCGAACTGAACCCGTCATATTAATTTTGGCCTTGGCTCCACTAGGTAAAGAAACAGGTGCCAAAGGTCTCTTTAACATTCATCAATAAATTTGGAGAATAAGTGATGTGATGAGTTACTCCGCTATCAATAATCCAACGATTGGGAGTAACTGATAACAAACTTGATGAAGAATGTGGTAAACTTGCACCAGTTGACAAAAAACCATGTTTACTTTTGACCAGTGTCATAAGTGTTGGGGAAGAATAATACAATGGAAGTGACAACCCAAACAGTACATAGAATAAATATGTAAAGATATAAAAGATAAAGAACGTGAATACCGGATATAACGTGGTTCGGCAATATGCCTACGTCCACAAGGCAACAACAACAAGAACTTCCACTATCACATAATGGGTACACAAGAGATACACAACTTCAAGAATACTATTTGAAGGAAACACTCTCTCACACTTGTTTTGCTACACTATACTACACTCTCAACTTGAAGTGGACACTCTTCACTCTCTACTTGGATGAAGATGCTTGAGATGGATGAGATGATTGATATATGTGGGAATGAGCAAATGATCTCTCCTTTTATAGGCTTATGGAGGAATTATGTAACTCCCGTAACTCATGACACCATAACTCAAAATAACCATCCATATTCTTGTGTAACTCAAGTCTTAATACCTTGTAAATTAAGAGTTACTAACTCCTAAGACCACTAACTCATAACTCATGAACATTTAACTTTCCTATCATAAATTAGTAGTGTAACTTATTGGTCTAGATATTATAACAATCTCCCCCTTCAGACCAACCCGGGGTAATATGACATGAGAATTCTACTTGAAGTCCATTCCAGCGGACTTGCTGCAATACTCTAATTTCTGATGCGACACAACTTTAGTCAACGGATCAGAAGTATTCTTGTTGGTATGAATTTTCTTCAACTGCAAGAGCATCTTCGACACTACATCTCGTATCCAATGGTAGCGGATATCAATATGTTTGGTGCGAGGATAATAAACTGAATTCTTGCTTAAATGAATAGCATTTTGACTATCACAATGCACCACATACCTTTCTTGCTTCACACCCAACTCACGAATGAACCTATGCAGCCAAACCATTTCCTTGTCTGCTTCATTCGTCGCTATGTATTCAGCTTCCATGGTAGATAAAGCAACACACTTCTGTAACTTGGACTGTCATGACACAGCTCCCCCACAAAATGTAAATACATACCCATAGTGGACTTTTTGTTATCAAGGTCCCCAGCTAAATATGCATCTGTAAAACCCTCTAAAACGGGTTCAGAACCACTAAAAGACAAACACAACTTTGAGGTATCCCTCAAGTATTTGAGTATCCACTTAACAGCTTCCTAATGCTCTTTTCCTGGGTTAGATAAATATCTACTAACAACACTAACTGCATGAGCAATATCCGGATGAGTACATACCATGACATACATAAGACTACCAACAGCTGATGCATAAGGGATACCTGTCATCTTGTCTTTCTCCTCTTGTGTAGTTGGGCATAACAACCTATTTAGCTTGAATTGATTTCCTAGAGGTGAGCTCACTGTCTTGGTTTCTTTCATGTTGAATCTTTCAAGAACCCGTTCAACATACATCTCCTGTGACAACCATAATTCTTTGTCTTCTTGTCACGAGTAATCTCCATGCTCAATATCTGCTTCGTTGGACCTAAGTCTTTCATATCAAAAGATTTTGATAAATCTGCCTTCAACTTACAGATAATAGAAACATCTTGCCTCACAATCAAAATATCATCAACATAAAGCAACAAAATGATAAATTTACCACTAACGAATCGGCCAATATACACACATGTGTCTGTATCAGTCCTCTTGTACTGATGACTCATCATGAAAGAGTCAAATTTCTTGTACCATTGTCTTGGCGCTTGTTTCAGCCCATACAGACTTTTCTTTAACTTGTAAACCATGTGCTCCTTGTCTTCAACTGTAAAACCTTCAGGTTGCTCCATATATATTTCCTCCTCCAAATCACCATGTAGGAATGCAGTCTTCACATCCAACTGCTCCACCTCAAGATTCATGCTAGCTGCCATGCTCAAAATAACTCTAATAGAAGTCATCTTGACAATAGGTGAGAAGATCTCCTTAAAGTCGACTCCTTCCTTTTGCCCGAAACCTTTGACAACCAACCGGGATTTGAACTTTGTTAACTTGTAGTTCAAATCCCTCTTCAGTTTGAACACTTATTTTGTTTTTGAGTGCTTTCCTACCGTTGGGAAGTTCCACCAACTCATAGATGCTATTTTTCATCAAAGACTTCATCTCAAACATCATAGCTAACATCCACTTGTCGTTATCTGCATGAGTCTTTGCTTTCTCAAAGCATTCAGGCTCTCCATCACAGGTTAACAGAATATATCTGACATATGGATTGTCTCCATCACTGGTGAGCAAAATGTATTGAGAAGAAGGGTACTTAGAGTTTGGCGTCGGCGCTCTTCGAGATCTTCGAATTGGTACTTGGGCATTTTCCCGCTGCTGCTCTTGATTAGGCTCCTCCCGAATATGATACTCTTGAATCTGATCATCATTCGCAGTCTCATGGACATCATTCGCGGCCTCTGCAGTTTCAGCTTCATCATTCGCTGCATCTGCAGCTTCATTCGCGACATCATTCGTGGCACCTGCAGTTTCATTCGCGACCTCATTCGTGGCATCTGCAGCTTCATTCGCGACATCATTCATGGCACCTGCAGCTTGAAGTGGTGAGGAATAAGTGAGGTTGTCTACATTATCAATTGTCTTCTTGTCAAAATCTGCAACAGTCTGATCCTCATGGAACACTACATCTCTGTTTCTGAACAACTTCTTGGTTATCAGATTCCATAGCCTGTAGCCCATATCTTCATTACCATACCCAAGAAAGATACATGGTATGGCCTTGTCATCCATCTCTTCTGAACAATTTGTCCTTCTTTGGGACATGTGCAAATGCTTTGCACCCAAATACTCTCAAGTGCGAATATGAAGCACTCTTACCAGTCCATATACTCTCTGGGGTCTTCAGTCCCAGCGGTACACATGGTGTTCGGTTGATCAGATAACATGCGGTTGTCACAGCTTCACCCTAAAACTTCGTTGTCAGGTTCAATGTCTTCAATATACTTCTCACTTTCTTCAGAATGGTGCGATTCATCCTTTCTGCTACACCATTATGTTGTGGGGTGTTAGGTACTGTTTTCATATGTCTAATTTCATGCTTCGAACAGTAATCTCTGAACTCATTCGAAGTGTACTCTCCACCATTATCATTGTGGAGACACTTGAGGGTTCGCTCTGTTTTCCTCTAAACCATGACATGAAACTCCTTGAAGGTTTGGAACACCTGGTCTTTTGATTTTAACAAATAAACCTAAATCTTTCATGAAGCATCATCAATGAAAGTAACAAAACACTTGTTATGACCTAGTGAGTCAACTTCCATGAGGCCACACACATCTGACTGTACTAGGTCTAAGATGCTTTCTTTCTTGGCGAATGTATTAGCAAAGTTAATCTTATGTTGCTTACCAAACAGACAATAATCACAAGAGTCAAGAGAAGTATATTTGGTAAAAGGAATAAGAGATTTCTTTGTCAGAACTTGCAATCCCTTCTCGCTCACGTGGCCTAACCTTTTATGCCATAGACTTGGGAAAGAGTCGTTCGCGACTTTCAACTTCCCTTTGCATATCCTGCCATACGTCTTGTAGAGGGTACAACACAACTTTCCTCTAGCCACCACTAGTGATCCCTTGGTAAGCCTCCACTTTTGATCACTCCATGATGATGATATTCTTCCCAATCAAGCACACCGGTTAACATTAAATTAAGACGTAGACCAGGAACATGTCTAACATTTTTCAACAAAAGCTTGCGTCCTAAATTGGTTTCAAAACAAATATCTCCAATTAATGCAATCTTAACATAACCCTCGTTGACCATCTTCACAATTCCAAGGTCACCTCCTTTGTATGTAGTGAAGAACTCCATGTGTGAAGTGGCATGGAAAGATGCACCAGAATCAACGATCCATGCAACATCAGAACATGAAGAATCATCGGCAGCGACAGTGTTATATTTGTCTTCCCTCCTTTGGTAGGTGTAGCTATCCTCCTTCTCATTCTTAAATTTGTTGCATTTTTTCTTCATGTGGCCAAAGATGCCATATTGATGACATTTTCCATTGAATCTTGTCCTCGAACGGCTTGTATTCCTTCCATGATTTTTAGGTCCTCTATTCTTGCTTCTTCCTCTATTCTTCGCCATAAAGACTTGGTTATTTTCAGAGGTTGAAGATTTTTTTCTAGTCTCTTCATTCAACATGTTATTTTTAACATTATCCATGGTTAATTTACCATCTGGAGCAGAGTTACTTACAGTGACTACAAAAGTCTCCCAATTATCCGGCAGCGATCCCAACAACAGCAGTGCTTGTAATTCATCATCAATCATCATACTCATGGTGGTTAATTGATTAATCAAAATTTGAAAATTATTCAAGTGCTCAGTGACCATCACACCATCACTATACTTCATATTGACAAGCTCTTTGATTAGAAAGGCTTTCTTGACGGCGGTCTTCTTCTCGAACAATGACTCCAACTTTGTCCACAACTCATGCGCATCGGTCTCATTCGCCACATGGTGGAACACACTATCATCCATCCACTCTTGAATAAAATCGATTGCTTTGTGGTTCGTCTTCGTCCAATCTGCATCCTAGGTGTCTTCTGGCTTTGCCTCAGCTCCTTCGATAGGCTCATGCAGATCTTTGCAATAGAGAATATCCTCCATTCGCGGTTTCCATGTGATCCAATTTGTGTGGTTGAGTCAAACCATGGTACTCCTTGAACCTTCCATTTTTCACCCACGCCCTATAAACAGGACTCTGATACCACTGTTAGGGAAGAATAATCTAATGGAAGTGACAACTCAAACACTACAAATGATAAATATGCAAAGATATAAAGGATAAAGGAAAGTGAACATCAGATATAACGTGGTTCGGCAATGTGCCTACGTCCACGAAGCAGCAACAACAAGAACTTCCACTATCAAATAATGGGTACACAAGAGATACACAACTTCAAGAACACTACTTGAAGGAAACACTCTCACACTTGTTTTGCTACACTATACTACATTCTCAACTTGGAGTGGACATTCTTCACTCTCTACTTGGATGAAGATGCTTGAGATGGATGAGATGATCAATATATGTGGGAATAAGCAAATGACCTGTCATTTTATAGGTTTAAGGAGGAACCCTCATTAGTGCTCTCCTATAATGGTGTTCCATGTAACTCCCGTAACTCATGACACCATAAGTCAAAATAACCATCTATATTCTTGTGTAACTCAAGTCTTAATACCTTGTAATTTAAGAGCTACTAACTCTTAAGATCACTAACTCATAACTCATGAACTTTTAACATTCTTATCATAAATTTGTAGTGTAACTTATTAGTCTGGATATTATAACAATAAGTTATAGGTATTGTTCAATGATAAGATAAGGAGCAATTGTTTACTTTTTCACCGGTGTCTAACTATTCAATACAAATCGGTACAAAATCTCATCATACTGATCTCAAATCAAATCGCAAGATATACTTTCCAACAAATATCGGCATTTTAATTTGCAGTGGTGGCCGGGGGAAGAGAAATGATTTGTAGGAGGAACTTTGAATGGAATAATGGCCCCATAGCTTTGGGACTGTGTGGAAACTGTTTCCATCACTGATTAGCTTACCCTAATTAGGTTCTGATTACTCCTTCAAGCAAGAAAATGATCATATATTAATCACAACTAGAGCTCTATATTTTTCAAAATATCTAAACATGCAAATTAATTATTAGAAATTGCTAGTATATATATGACTTGTGATTATCAGCCAAGACATCAGTGGGTTTTTTTCTTCGTTTTAGTACTGGCGATAAGTTAGAGGAGTGAGACAGTGAGTGATTGCAATCGAATATTAGAATGTTTAGAAAAATACTGGAATTTATATGAAACACTGTTGATGATCACTTCCACTTTGCTTGGTCCTCAATCTTTTGGTTGTTACTGTTTATTGTCTTCTAGTTCTATATAATTTGCATTCATTTATTAGAGTTTTTATCACCTACAGTGTTTGAACTTAAAAGACTTTTAATATAGTATCTGAACTTACAAAGTGATCAATATGGTACCTAGACTCTTCTTTTCGTATCAATGACATACCTGTTAGGAATAAAAGGGTAAAATTAACTTTTTTTAGGTATTGTATTTAGGATATTCTACACCCTAAAACCTATTCATCCTTTAATTTAAGAACTAGCCTTCAACATGTCAAAACTTCATCTAACAACTTTTTGTCTGAATGGTTACTATACTGACTGAATCACTACTGTTTTAAATTGAAAGATTCAAAGATTTTAGTATTCAAAAAAAACTTGAATACAAAATTTAAATTAACAACTTAAAGTAAAAAAATTCTAAAACAAAAATATTTTTGTGACGGAATTATGGACACACTCTAGAATTTATTTATTATAACATAACTACAAATACAGAACTCAGAGCCTTGCTCTTGGGTAAACAACTATAAGCTGTTTAGCTACTAATAATTATAATTACAAGTATAAGATACTTGTAATAAAAGCACATCACACAGAATGATAACAGTCTGAAATCTTCACACAGTATTTACACTCACACTCTTATACTAGAGACATTGTTTACACACACTACTATTCTGGCTTTCTGACAATGAGAGGAAGGTTGAGAGTATTGTCAATTCTTGTTCCAATTTTTCGGTGCCTTCTCTTTGAAGCTTGAAGTTCCTTATATAGCACTCGGACTTCAAATCTGAAATAAACACAGCTAAGAGAAAGTGGAGAACAAGAGGAATCAAGCTTTACTTTTAGCAAAAGTAAAGTTCTTTGTTTTCATGCGTCGGCAGCAAAAAGAAAAGCGCACAAACTTTAACAAAAGAAAAGTCTTTTGTCGTGATGCGTAGGCCACTGTTCCTTTTTCTATCATGTGAGTGCACCAACTTTAACAAAAGAAAAGTCTTTTGTCGTGATGAGTCGGCCACCGCTCATTTCTCCATCATGTTTACTGTATTGTAGTATTCTTCATCAATGCAATCATAATTAGCCAACGAATCTTAGCCCTCCTGTTCTTCTGATGCTTTTTCATCTTTTTCTTCATTGTCTAAGTCCGAATCATAAGGAAAGGGATAAGGAATCCTGTATCCTTTTTCTTTCTCCACTTTTTCAAGCCATTCTGTAGTAGCTAGGGTGCAGTCTACTTCATTCCTCATAATGGCTGAGAAAAAAGTCACAATTTATAGGTAGAGGATGATTATAGCAGGAAACCATTATCTTTTCTCCGCTTGCAAAAGACTTGACTCATAATCTCTTCGTACCATGTTTTTGATACACATGATAGTCATGGCCTTCATCCATGGAATGCTCTGATTAAGACTGTCATTTCCACTCATCCTGCTTTCTCCTTTAATCAGACCTTGAATTATCCTGACATAATGATAAGGAGAGATATAGTTCATTTGTTCTTTCAGCATTATCCATTCTGATGGAGTTGATATGAACTTTAATCTCAAGATACATCCATCTGGCCTAATGTTCTTGACAGCTTGAATAATCAATTCGGGGAATCCCTCTAAATCTTCATTAGATTTTGTCCAAAGATTATGCACAAAACCATTCTCCAGTAACCATAGTTTTTGTTTCTGAGGATGTTGTGCTTGGACATTAACCAGATATCTCTCATAATATGGGCTGGAAACAACAGATAGAGTTGATGGAAGCATTTTTCCATTTTCCAGTTGCTCATGGAATTTGAACCATTCAGACCTCTTCATTGTTGTCATAGGGATCTTAGCACTTTCTAGATTTTCTAGGTATACTACCTTAGGTTTTTCCTTCTCTTTTGCATGGATTCCATACAATTCTTCTGTAAGTGCTTCAAGGGTTCCAAGCAGATGCTCTTCATTTTCTTCATGGAATGCATAAAGAATATTGTCTATGATAATATTTTGCTTGAAAGCTAACAATCTTTTTGTTTGGAAAACTGGTTCTTTAAAAATCTTCATAGACTGACCATGAACGGTTTTCTTTCCAGTAGCCACATGTGATCTGTTTCCCCTAAAAGGGGCAATTCTGCTTTTTTGCAAAGCAGCAGCCATTAACGGACTTGTTATGCCTTTACCGCCTGCCGTTTGAGATGGGCTAGCTGGTCTTTTACTCTGAGACCGGTCAGTTGTGGTTGTATCCTTTGGACACAACAAATACTCTTGAGTGAGCTTTTCTTCTTCTTCACCTGATTTTCCGAACTGGCTTTCATCTTTCAAGGAGAGTTCTGAACTTTTATCCCAATCAGCTAAGTTTATCCTGTCATGACCTGTTGCTTGACTTGTTTCAGCTGCTCTGTAGGATACTATGAATTGATAACCTGGTCCGTCATGGAGACTACCTACAATCTTATCACCGCTCTTGTATCTTTTCCAAAGATTTTTCTCTTTTGATTCTGGTTTTTTGTTTCTTGGGTTGCGTCTTTCATCCATGTCATTCCTTTGAAACATGCCATCTCTCTTGTCAGGGCGTCTGGTAGAAAATTTTTGTTACCTGCAACCATTTTAACATCATATTCATATTGAGATAAAAACATCTGTCATCTCAGCACTCTTCCCCTATCTGCAGCATCAGTTAATTTGTATTTTTTAAAGTTTTTACTCTTTTATTGTCTGTCCTTACTACAAATTTGTTTCCCAAAAATGTCTCAGCTCCCTTTATACTCTTAATAAGAGCAAGAACTTCTTTGTCTCCAGTAGAATAGTTTAACTCTGCTGTGTTAAACTTTCCTGAAAGAAATTTACAAATCTTTTCATGATTTGTATCAAGGGCAATAGACAAGACAACTCCTGCCCAGTAATAATTATTTGCATCAGTTTGCAGAATGATCGAATCTCATTCTTCAAGTAGTTGTAAAGGAGGCAGGTTTTTGGTGAGCTCTTTGATTTTTCTGACAGTATTACTGTTGTCTTCTGTGAATGACCATTTCTTTTTGGAGCTTGTCTTTGGAGAGAGTAGAGCAGTAAGACCATTAACTTGGGGAATAAAATCTCTCGCAAAGTTGACAACTCCTAAAAATCTTTGCAAGGACTTTGCATCAAGAATATGATCTAGGATCTGACTGATTTTTTTGACAATATGATCTTGGAGAGAATCTCTCCATCTTTAACATGAATGCCTAAGAAATCAATTTCTCTTCTTATGAGGTGAATTTTTTTTGTCCAAGGATGATTCCCTTCTAGACAATCAACTTGCATACTTGTTCAAGATGCTTCAGATGTTCGTTCATAGTTCATAAGGTTTGAAAATATTATCCATTTTCCTTTGGAAAATAGACGGGGCTTGTTTGAGGCCAAATGACTTAACCAGCCATTCATAGTGCCCTTGAAGTGTTCCAAATGCTGTTAAAGCAATGGAGTCATGATGCATCTTGACTTGCGAGAATCCTGATTTTGCATCAAACTTAGAGAAGATCTTGGCTCCTTTGAGTCGATTGATAAGCACTTTTACCTGAGCTAACTGGTAATCGTCTTTAACCGTCTTTTTGTTTACAATTCTGTAGTCAATTACCATTCTAGCCTTTCCTCTTACTTGCTCTGCATGATTTCTTACCAAAAAGGCTGGAGCATGATGAGGACTATTGGAAGGCCTGATCAACTTCTTTTCGAGCAACTCTTGAATTTGGTTTTCCATCTCTTTTCTATAATCTTCCCTGTAACGTCTCCAAAAAATTGTGCATAGATTGGACATGTGAAATCTAGAGGATTATTGGTTTGAGCTAATTTGGTTGCCCAGTCAGGCCACTAAGAGGTTCACTTGAAAGATTGATACCATTTCTGGACTATACTAGTTAAGGTGGACTCATAATATGCATGAGCTTCCTCGTAGGCATATTTAGACAACACCAAAGTCTGAGTTAGCCTTAGGCTAGCTACCCAGTTGTCTATTGTCTTTCTCTTGTCTCCTACCATGTATAGATCAAGGTAAACTCCTCTTTCAAATACTGATTGTCCCCAGTTGGGTTCAGTAGAGATGTACTTTTAAGAACTTCGTTCTCCTGGTTTCCTTGTATGAGCCTGTCCCTTAGGAAGTTTAATCTTGTTTTCTCGAATGATCTTAGTGGGGTAGTTCGTGATGTTCTGAACTACAGTGTTTCCTAGGGGAATATTTTCAGTTTCCATTGTTGAGGATTTGCCTGGTTCTTCTTTAACTGTTTGATAAGGAACAATATTCCTTTTGTTCTTTCTCAGTTGCACCTGAGAAATCTTTTTCATGATCTTTTCAAGCTCTTCTGTAGATTCATAGATTTCTGGTTGTTCATACAAGCTCTTCAGCTCTTCTGATTTTAGCATTATCATAGGTCGTTTAGTATCTTCTTCCTCAAAAGATTCTTCAAGACAAGAAGTTGGTTTGGTTTCAAAAGTACTAGCTTCCTCATAGCTACCGAATGAATGCCAATGAAATTGTAAGCTTATTTTTCCTCCTATGTCTTCATAGATAGAAGCATTGGTATTTTCTACCTGTCTAGTTGGAGGTGTCAGATTCCATTCTTTTAGGAATGTTACTTCATGTCATTTTGTGATATGCTTCTGTTCAGTATGATTTCTTAGATTGGTGAGGATTGATGTTGTAATCCCAGGGCTGTTGAGAAATCTGGTGTTTGGGGTTACCTTTGAGCTCATCAGTTTATAATAGATACGATAATCTATCGCAAGTTCCATCATTCCTTTCTTCATGGAAATTCCATCTGTCATGATTCTCAATCTTAGACAGTGTGCTGCATCTCTAAGATGTGTAGTGAAGTTTGGAAAAACATTGAAATATGCAACTTGGTTGCATAGAGAAGCTTCTACTATTCCTAACAAACTCTTCTTAAAGTATATTATTCTATCATCTTGTAAGACACATAGAACAAAACAGTCTATACCATCTCTGGCTAAAAGCTTTATTCCTACTTGAACTGCCCCAATATGCATGTAGGAATATTTCTTCTGAGATGCTTCACTTACTTCTTTTGGATTGATTAACCTGATGTCGGTTTCTCCTCCTATGGCAGGAACTGTTAGTTCAAGAATCTTAAACCTGTGAGAATCCATAAGGAAAGATCCTCTCCTATAGATGTCATTGAGATTGAATCTGGGAACCGATGCTTCTCTCAAGCTAGATTCAATTTCATTATACTCAGATTCTTGAGCGTTGATTAGCTATACAGGCATAGTATTTCTTTTACTGAGTATTCTACTCAGCATTTTTACATCTCTTCTTGTTGAAGATGCAGATTTGGATAAGGACCAGGTAAGGAGTTTAGGTTCACTAAACTTAAACTCACTTTCTCCTTTTGGTAAAGGGGGTATGATTATTTTACTAGCTACGTTTTGAGCTAGTTGTTCTTCATTGATCTATTATCCTTCTTGTATCTTCATTTTTTCTATGCTTGTTTGCAGCCTTGCTATCCTGCTGTTTAACTCTTGAAATTGGTTTTCGAGATCAATACTCATTTCTTAGAGATAGGCGATCTTGTAGTTCTGTAGATAAATTATTACTTTGATATTATCATGCACTGTTTCTGTAGGAAGGAAAAAGCTTAGAGCTTTATCATCTTCTTGTTTTACTTTTAGTTCAACTCTTTGATTCCTCCTAATAGGATGATTAGAGTTTCTAAAAGCTTTTTCAGCGATTTCTGAGAAGATTTTAACTCAATTGCTCGCTGACGAATGTTGTCGCCAAGATGCTCAGTGCGAACCAGCTTCTTTTCAATATCCAATAGATATTGTTTTTCTTTGAGATAATCAAGCTTGGCTTCAAGCTTGCAAAGTGTTGAACTTATCTCTTCAAATTGCTTAAACTTGAGATGAATTCTCTCAAGTTGTAATGCAACTTTGTCTAAGGTCGTGTCCCTAGATAGATGATTTAGATATTCAATTAGGCTTGGTCTGGAAGGATCAAGCTCTTCAACCCCGACTTCTCTTTGGAGGTAGACAAGATCATTTTAGAGTGTGTTTAATACTCTACATATGTACTCTATCGAGTATTGATCTTCCTGAATATGCCTTGAATGAAAGCACTTTTGTCACTTATCAGTACCTTTTGTAATACAGAAGTACTGGTAATTTTTTAGTTTAGATTCTCTTTTGTTGGTCAAGAGAAGCCAACTTTGTGGCATAAGCCTTGATAACCTGCTTTTGAGCCAATCAGGCTCTGATACCAGCTATGACGGATCTAACCGAGACTCAAAACGTTCAGCGGAGTTTGATCGTAATCAAAAACTTCCTGTAGAACTTCAATTTGTTCTTCAGTTCGCTTGATTCTTTATTGAACTCTGAGGATAATATCCCAGTAATTTTTTGTTTTTCTAGGAAGATTATCTCTATATTTTATCAATTTTCTTAGTTTTCTTTTTTCTTCTTACAATTCTTTGCGAGAAATTTCAGAATGAGCTAATAAATCAAGTCGGGTAGCCATTAAATTTACTATTGATGATAAAAATAACTGTTTACCTTTGAGTGAGAGGATGAGTTTATATTTGCAGTGTGCTAGATAAACAAATTTATAGAATTAGGCCCACCATGCTCCTTCAAAATTTAAAAGAACACTAAAATACTCAAAATAAAGGTTAACATAGTAATTTTCTAAAAAACAGAATATTCTTAAAGGAATATATCTTATAGGTATCTTATTGATAACAAATTAAGAGTTTAGGTATCATTTTAATATCTTTACAAGTTCAGGTATCATTTTAACAGTCCCTTAAGAGTCTAGAAACCTTTGGTACATTTTACCCAATTTAGTAATAAGCATTATATGGGAAGTACTAGATTTATAGAGGAATGAGGAATCATATATACAATTTGATTGGTTATTTGCTTGTATAAATGCTAACATTAGGTGGATTTGAATCAAGCATTAGATTCTATTAAGCTTAGTGGAATTGTGCAATAGGTCAGCAATTGTCTCAATAGATGATATAATTGGCCACATTTGCTTTGGTTACGATACATTGATGTAATGATTAGAAGATACATAACAAAAAGCAGTCCAGAAGATGTTTTCTTTTTATGATTTGGTCTCTCAGGAACCAAAACCGTCCATTTTCATGATATGACATGTCTACCACCTCCTGCAAAATGTCAATAAGTTAGGCTAGAAATGCAAAGCGTACCCCATAAAATGGACACCTTTGTGAATGAGATAAGCTGATAAGCATGATATATATGATCATCCATATTAGCTTGTAGTATTAGTAGTACAACTGTGTACAGTGGCAATGTCGCAAGTGCAATGCTGTCAGGCAAGCACATCAGCTTTGTTTTATGTAAAGTTTTTCTTGGAAGAGATTGTAGGAAAAGTATAAGTTGTTATGACCTCATGGGTTATCCCCACAGTTGCTATGTGTATGATGATGCTGCACTGAAGTCAACATCTTGATATGTTCAATCATCGCCAGAAGACAATAAGATTGTGCTGAAATTTAACGAATGGAAACAACTAGGGGTGCTCGTTTTGAAATGATCTGGTATCTATGCAACTTCATTCCATCGAGTTTTCAGTTTTGTTGTGGTTGATCTTCCGCTTCTGTGTAGTGCTGGACCTACGTAGGTTTTGGGATCAAGTTTTCAGTCATTTAGTTTATCTAATACAATCTGAGGAATCGAGTTTTCAAGTCTTCCGCTTCATTGACCGTTTCTCTATAAGTTAATTTAGAGCCCTTTACGAAAGATTATATATAATTTGTTCTCTTAAATTTGTGAAAAAGATTTAGATTATTTTTTTAGGATGTAAGACAACAAATTAAGTATAATCTTTCGTAAGGGGCTCTAAATTAACTTATAGAGAAAAGGTCAATGAGCAAATCTCTCGGTAACAGACAGTTTGCTTCACAGTAAGTATGATGGAATGAGAATCCAGACGAATCCTAGAACAGCTTCGCCCTAGGCTAGCCATAAAAACAGATGTAGTAAAAATCCATGACTAGGGTTAGATAATCCGTATCAAATGTCTCAATCCCTGCTTGATAGCTTCTTCTTCTTTCTTTTTTTTCTTTCTTTTTTTGAGAAGAACTTATTGCATATATTAAGCAAGATACAAGTGTATATCAGCATCAAATACGTACATCAGATAGCCCTTTAAAATGGAGAAAACAAAATAGTCTTCCAAGCTAAAATAGATTATTTTCCAAGCTAGGGCTATATATTCAAAGTATTGAAGGAGATAAGTGAAATAGAGATATTTGGCTGATGCATCTTCAACGGATCAATCCATGGTTAGACCAACTTTAACAGACTCTTTATTTTAGTTTTTAACTATTTTGGATAGCTTGTTTAGTTTTTTTTATGTTTTCTGAGCTCCAACAAGTTAGCCAAAATTGAGCTAATATAACTTTTAACTATCTCGCTAGTTATATTTTTTTAAGAAAATGAAATTTCTTTCATTGATCAAGAATCATTGCATTCATTCAGTATGATCTCCTCCACATCCGGAGGGATTATATATGAAAAACCAATACTCAAACTAGAATCAATAACTCATGTTTTATAGGAATGCAGCGCAGCAAAGCAAATTTGGAAGAAAACATTTCTATGGGGTGTTTGTAAAGTGTGGAGAGAAGGTTCTTTTATGGACCTTGCAATAAATCATGTTTTATAGGAATGCAGCGCAGCAAAGCAAATTTGGAAGAAAACATTTCTATGGGGTGTTTGTAAAGTGTGGAGAGAAGGTTCTTTTATGGACCTTGTGCATCAAGTCTCAGCTTCCTCTAATGAGGAAGAGTTTGTTCTTTTCTGTTCAATCGCGTGATGAATTTAGAGAAACAGAAAAATACATAGACATGGGGAAAAATTCCTGGATGCACAAGATATTTTTGTAGCTATGAAAGATTGGCAGCAAAATGCAAGAGGAGTGGACATGTCCATCAAGGTAAGGGATTTGAATGAGGAAGCTGACCTAGTCCAATGGCAAGCACCAAGTCTAGGTAAGTTAAAGATGAATTTCGATGGTGCATGTTATTTGAAAAAAGGGTGTTTGTGGGTTAGAGTTGTGTTTAGAGATCACAATGGGGTGTTAAAATAGGCTATTTTTGAGCCACAAAAAGGAAATCTCCCATTGAGATCAGTTGAGGCGCTAGCCCTTCTACATGGTTTAAAGTTTGCTGTTCATGTTGGTTTCTCTCAATTAGAGGTGAAAGATGATGCTCTTTCCATTATAAATACTCTACATGACCATTCAGATGATCTTTGTCAAACGAGAAGGTAATCATGTTGCTCACCGATTGGCAAAATAGACACCGGATTACTCGCAATATGAATTGCAGCTTGGTTATCACAGAAAAATTGTGTTGCTTGCATTTGTTGTACTCCCAAGTCTCGCAAGATGTGACGGAGCCAAGTGACTTCACAACATGTTGTAGCCATTGACCTATATTCTGCCTCAGCACTTGAATGAGAAACAGTGGTTTGTTTCTTTGTTCTCCATGACACAGGCGCCTTGCCGAACATTATGCAGTAACCAGTCAAGGATCTTCTAGTATCCTTGCATCTCGCCCAATCGGCATCACAATAGGCAGTTAACTCAAGTCTTCCTTTGGCTGGCAAAAGAATTCCCTGTCCAGGTGAGTTTTTAACGTACCTTAACACTTGATGTGCTGCGTCAAGGTGAGCTTGTCGCGGCTTCTCCATGAACTGGCTCAACATATTCACAGCGTAAGACAGATCCGGTCTAGTGATGGTAAGATAGATTAACCTGCCAACCAATCTGCGATACTGTGAGGCATCTACTAGTAATTCTCCGTCTGTTTTCATAAGAGATAGATTTTGATCTACCGGGAACCGAGATGGCTTGGCAGCCAAGAAACCACTGTCCTCCAATATTTCAAGTGCATACTTTCTCTGACATAGAGCTATACCGTGATGTGATCTAGCCACCTCTATTCCTAGGAAGTATCGAAGCAGACCGAGATCCTTTAACTTGAAGTTCCGAGCAAGTCTCTCCTTTGTAGCTGCAATGTCATCTAAACAATCTCCTGCCACGATAATGTCATCCACATAGACAAGTAGTACCGTGATTTTTCCAGAGCGCTTTCGGCAGAAGAGAGAGTAATCAGACCAGCTTTGCATGAATCCATCTTCTTTAAGAGCAAGTGACAACTTTATAAACCATTGTCGAGAAGCTTGCTTACGGCCATAGAGACTTTTGTGCAGCTTACAAACTCGGTTCTCCCCCTTTCTGCCGAAACCAGGAGGAAGCTGCATGTACACTTCTTCGGTAAGGTCACCATTGAGGAATGCATTGTTGACGTCGAGTTGATGAAGATGCCATCCACGCAGTGCAGCAAGACTAAGAAGAACACGGACGGTTGTGAGCTTGGCAACAGGAGCAAATGTCTCTCGGTAATCAATGCCTTCAACTTGGCTATAACCCTTTGCAACGAGGCGAGCTTTGTATCGTTCAATGGTGCAATCTGGATGCAGCTTGATTTTGTAAACCCATTTGCAGCCAATGGTACGCTTGTGAGGCGGCAAAGGAACAAGACTCCAAGTGTGATTTTGTTCCAAGGCTTTAATCTCGGCTTGCATAGCCTTGCGCCACTCAACATGTTGAACTGCCTGTGAATAAGACTGAGGTTCTTTGTGACACATGAGGTTAGTGGTAAAGGCTTTATGAGTGGGTGAAAGTCGAGAATATGACAAAACATTGGAAAGGGAGTGTGGTGTACCTGTGCTCGTTGAAGACGACGAGGGAGACCGAGAAGGGAGTGCTGCCTCGACGTGGTAGTCACGCAGGAAGTCAGGATGCTTTGTAGGTCGAGAGGATCGTCTTGGTTGAGTTTCGGAAGCGTGTGGTGAGGTATGTGTATGATCTAGAGGTTCGGGATCGGTAGGATTTGGCTGTTCGGTAGAATTTGGAGTGGTGGTCTCTAATGGAGGTGTTGATGACTCATGAGAGCTTTGCTGATCGGTAGAATTTGGCTGTTGAATGGGAATCTGAGGAGGTACAGTAGAGCTCGGCTGTTGGATGGAAATCACAGGAGATTCACTTGAGTTGTGTGGTGTGATGGAAACCCTAGATGACGCAACAGGATTATGAGCATGGACTGAGGTTCTAGGGTTTTGTATGTCTTCGTGAGGAAGGAAAACTCTAGGAGACACGGTCAAGATATCAAGGTAAGGAAAACTGTGTTCATGGAACAAAACGTCCCTTGATACAAAAACACGCTCACGTTCAAGATCAAGAAGTTTGTAACCCTTTTGGCCTTGAGGGTACCCCAAAAATATGCATTTATCTGCACGAGGGTCAAACTTGGTTGGTTTTAAAGGATGTGTAGAGGCAAAACAGAGACAACCAAATACTTTGAGGTGTTCATATTGTGGTGCTTTCTGAAATAATTTTTCAAATAGACTGACTCCTTTAAACAACTGTGTGGGTGTGCGATTGATCAAGTAGGCTGCAGTAAGAATAGCATCACCCCAGAATGGTTTGGGAAGGTTGGCTTGAAACAATAATGCCCTAGCCATGTTAAGAAGATGTCGATGCTTACGTTCAACAACGCCATTTTGTTGGGGCGTGTTGACGCAGCTAGTTTGGTGAACAATGCCTTTAGAGGAATAAAAATCCTTGATTTTGAATTCAGGACCATTGTCACTACGCACGAGTTTAACGTGCTTATCAAACTGTTTTTCGACAAGATTAATAAAATCGATCAAAAATTTTCTGGCCTCAGATTTTTGAATCATGAGATAAACCCAAGTACATCTTGTAAAATCATCAACAATAGTGAGAAAATATTTTGCCCCACAATAAGATGGTTCATGGTATCCTCCCCAAATGTCAACATGAATCAGATCAAAAGGATTTTTACTTGAAATTGTACTTAATGGAAATGCATTTCTGGTTTGTTTAGCCAAAGGACAAACTTGACACTTGCTTGTATCACAAGACTTATTTTTGAGAAAGGGAAACAAAGGATAAACTCTAGAAGAGGGATGACCTAAACGTTGATGCCAAAGCTTTGGCGAAGTAGACTCAATGGAGTTGCATGTAGCCTGTTGAGCTTTGTCGAGGCAATAAAGTCCCTCCTTCTCAGATCTCATCCCAATCGTCTTCCCGGAGCGTAGGTCCTGTATGAAGCAAACGTGTTTAAGAAATATGGTGACACAGAATGAATCAGAGGCTAGCTTACTAATGGAGATCAAGTTGAGATAGAACATTGGTACGCAAAGGACATTATGTAATGTAAAGTGAGGTGAGAAAACAACTGAACCCATATGTGTAACACGACTTGTAGTACCAGTGGGAAGTTTCACAAAGCGATTATTGGCTGGACATATATTAGTGAGTAATTTGGGGTCACATACAATGTGATAGGTAGCACCACTGTCCAAAATCCATACGCTACTCATGTTATTATGGAAAACCTGGTAAGCTTTACCTGTCAACGGGTCAGGATTGGAGTATTTACCAACGTGATTCACCTCGGCATTTCGAGCATTATTGTTGAGCATGTCGACAAGCTGCTGGCAAACTTCTTTGGAGAATGGGAACTGCCCGTTACTTCCTTCTGTATTGTCATTGCTTGAGACATGATTACTCAAGGCTTGAGTTTTGGTTCTCTCTTCTGCCCTCTTTCTATTCCGACACTCCTCCCATGTGTGCCCCTTCCAATTACAAAAGGTACACTTGAGATGTGCCTTGCAATCCTTAGTCAAGTGATTAGTTTTGTTGCACTTCTCACATCTTGTTTCACCTTTCTTCTCGTTGTAACGGCCATCTTTCTTGATTGAAAAAGCTGCGCCTTCTATCATTGCCTTCCCTCCTGCTGCCGCTTGCGCTTGTTTTTCATGGCGTAGAGCCATGGAGTAAGCTTTGTTGACACTCGGCAGAGGCTCTATTGCTATGACACTGCTGCGAAGAGCATCATACTCATCACTGAGTCCCATGAGGAATTTCATTGTCATTTGGTTCTTCACATACTCCGTGATCTTACATTCACATCCTCCCATATCACAAAGAGCATCACGCTCATCCCACAAGCCTTTCAACGCAGTGAAGAAGGAGGTTACACTGCCACTGCCTTGTACACAGTTGTGAATCGAATTCTCAATGTTAAAGAGCTGCACGGTATTTGTCTGTCCAAACCTTTCTTGAAGTTCTACCCACACCGCTCTAGCACTCTTGCAATTGTTCACACTGTTTGCAAGTGGCTGAGACTTGCAAGAAACAAGCCATGTCTTCACAAGTGTGTCGCATCTTTCCCACTGAATCTGCTCGTTTGTTTCTTCAGTCGGTTTTTGGCTGCTTCCATCGATGAAGCCAACTTTGTTCTTAATCTTCAAAGCATTGGCCATAGATTGTGACCATTGCGTGTAGTTGTCCTCTGCTAGTGCTTGTGATACAAGAATCATCCCCGGCTGATCCGAATGATGAATATAGAGAGGATGGTTTGAGAACTCCCATGCTTCTGGTGTGCGCACATTGTTCGACGAGGACGGCTCTTTGAGGACCTTTTCTTTCAGCAGCTTGGCTAGCTTTTCCTGGTCTTCGTCCGTCATGTTCTTCAACATCGATGCAAGTGTTTCGTCACCTCTTGTCATGGTTGCTCTTTGGGGTTTGTTGTGTTTAGGGTTAGGGTTTTGGTTGTGGCTGTGTCCCGGATTCGGGCTCTGATACCATAAAGAAACAGTATGCTGTAATACTTATTTGTGTATTAAAACAATGATTTACAAGGGTATTTATACAAGTACATTGCCTAACCCTAGGAGGGCTGAGTCATTGGACAATCCTACTTCAAATAGGAATTGTGAGAGGTTAAGGAAACCTACTCTATACATCTTGTGCTTTAATATGGTCAAATAGGCCCTCAATCATATTCCTCTTTCTCTTATTTGAAGCCATTCGATGAAAGGATTTATAATTACAATCCCGATTCAACCAGATAGCCCTTGACTGTTGCGTCCAGTATACTTCATCACTCGTCATTAACTCGTTCAACGGGTAGATAATGTCACATCCCGGTCCGAGTTTACTTTTTTAAACTTAAGTTAGGACGTGTGGGACTCATCTTAAGAGATATTTACTCGTAATCCCTCTTAATTTGCAACAATCCAAACGATATCAAAATAGACCTCACAACCGGAGGTTATCCCGATTTCAGCATTTGGATCTTAACCTAATTACTTTAGAGGACCTAGGTTTCTAATATTATTTGTGACTGCACCCGAATCCCGGTCAGGCTGCCTACGTACTCTATCCTCAGGGATTAAGCCACACGTAGCTCTTATTTTAATTAGCTTTCTAATTGGACAAATCCCTCTTTACTACATATCGGTCGATTTATTAGTATGGATAGCAAACACCTATTGTATATCCGGAGTTTAACCTCTCCGCTAAGGTATCCACCAACGAACTATCTATCGAGATTACCCCGAACATACCATCATACTTACAAACCGAATATAAAGGCAACTACATAATTACAATCCACATCCACACATAAACATAAAATATAATGCCATCCACGAAAATAATAAATCCATCGAGAATATAAAAGTCAATCTAATACCAAATGGCACTCTTGTAATTAGTCAAAACTGTTAGGGGTAGCATGCTCATTCTAGCCTTAATGGCAGTTGTAATTAATCTGAACTACTAGGGGCATTTTAGAAATTTAAGCCTTAGTGGCAGCCCCTGTAAACATATAAAACAGACAGGGGCAGTAATGTCTTTTTGGCCTCAATCGAAGTTTTGTAAATATGCAAAACTGCCAAGGGCATTTTTGGGATTTCATCCTCAATGGCATCCCAATTATACAAAACAGTCAGGGGTATTTATGAAATTTCAACCTCAATGGCAGCCTTGTAATTAAACAAAACTATCAGGGGTATTTTCTGGGATATTAACCCTAGTGCCACCCTTATAATTACCCCAAACTGCCAGGGGCAGTTCTGACATTTCATACCGGGGCAAAACAGTAAAAGGTAACTCTGTCGCGGTAAAAACCAGGGTTTTTACTCTTGAGTCTCTTGATCGGTTGGTTCGCCGGAAAAACTCGATTTTCCGGCCAAACCAGGCTTCTATGCCTACAAATACCACTTCTACAACAATCCAGCAACCTAAAGAGGCTAAAATCGAGAGAGAGGTGGAGGTTTTATATCTCGAAGTCAAACCGCTGCAAATTCCAACAGATCTCCTCTGACGGAGCTCCGCTTGTCACCTCATTCCTCCTCCATGTTCCTAGCAGCTTCTAGAAGCTTTCTAGAAGTCTCTTGCCCTTCCTCCGGCCCTAGCTCAACATCAACCACGACCGGCAGGGCTCGAGCTTCCTCTCTCCTCTACTAGGCGGCGGTCGCTGCGACTCTGGCGTGGATGAAGGTCCAGACTTGGTCGTCGACGCGAGACGAGGCTCCTAGTGGTGGCGGTGAGGCAGGACGCGCGCCGAGGAGGGCGCTGCTCACTCGATCTCCGTCGAGGAGAGAGAGAGAGAGAGAGAGAGAGAGAGAGAGCGAACGAGTGAGGAGAGAGAAAGATTCAGCCAGATTCGATATATACGTTACCATGAATTAAGCGGTCCAGATCAAATCCTTAATTAATCTGACGGCCTAGATTAAATAACAGAAAGTTACCATGAACAGTAAATAAATATTTTGCTATTTACTATTTACCACGCAGTAACTATACATTATACACAAAACAGTTAAAGACGATCCACATTCCAAGACTTTATTGGTCCAGCCGTCAAGGAATGTTGTCAAGTTCCACTAGACATAACTTCAAGCAAACAAGAGTCACTAGCTCTATGTAACAATTTCGTTAGAAACCAAAGTCTTCTCGTAGTTGCAATACGAGATACACAACTACTGTCACGCCCCGACCTAAGTTTACCTTCCTAAACCTGGGTTAGGACGGGCGGGACTCATCCCAAGAGAGATTTACTCAAAATCCCCCTTGAGAAAGGCTAACCCTCTTTCCAAACCAAAATCAAGTAGTCCAAATGATACCAGAATAGACCTCACAGCCAGAGGTTATCCCAATTTCCGCATTTGGATCTCAAACCAAATATTTAGAGGACCTAGGGTTCTAATAATATTTGTGACTGCACCCGAATCCCGGTCAGACTGCCTACGTACCCTATCCTTAGGGATCAAGCCACACGTAGCTCTTATACTAACGTCCTAACCGGACAAATCCCTTTTTTCTAATTATCAGTCGATCTAATATAAAGGGTAGTAAACGCCTGATGCATACTCGGAATTTAACCTCTCTGCTGAGGTAATTACCGATCAACTATTTTTCCAGGATTATCCCTAACATTCCACCATACATATACACGATAGGATATAACGGCAATCACATAAATATAACAACATTCACACATAAAAACAATAGTGGCATCCATGTAAATAACAAATCCTTCATAGGCATAATGTAATGTCAACTGGAGGGTACCCTTGTAATTATCCTAAACTATCACGGGCAATAAAATCAATTTCATCTCAATGGCAGTTTGGTAAATATATTAAGCTACCAAGGGCAGTATCGTCTTTTTGGCCTCAATGGCAGTTTGGTAAATAATCTGAACTACCAAGGGTATTTTAGGAAATTTAGTCTTAGTGGCGGCCCCTGTAAATATACAAATCTGTCAGGGGTATTTATGTAATTTTCAACTCAGTGGCAGCCTTGTAATTATACAAAACCACCAGGGGGTTTTTCCCTAAATTAAAACGTAAGACATACCCACGAGTTCGTATTAACATTCTCTACAACTTTCCCGAAGGAAGTTTCCCTAAATTCCCGACTTATCGTAAAAGCAACTTTTTACGGTAAAGTAATTAATATATATTACTTTCGTAAATTGAATAAATTTATAATAAACAGCTCGTGGCTCTGAAAAATATTCCGGACACACCGGTGGACTCGTATTAACATAATCTACCCCTCGGGACATTAATTCTATTTCCCCCATAACCGAGAATATCTCGATATTGAACTCGAATATTAATTTGGGGAAAATTAACAGCGCGGTTACAACCCTCTGTAACCCGTCTAATCCCGATAAAAAGGTAGATTTTTAGGACGGGGTGTTACAATCTACCCCCCTTACAAAAATTTTGTCCTCGAAATTTCCACTGCAGAAAATAAAACTAACCGTCAGAGAATGTCGTCAAGTTCCACAGAACGGAGCTTCAAGCAAACCAGAGTCGCAAGCTCTATATATCAATTCCTTTAGAAACCAGTCTTCTCGTAGTTGCAATACGGCATACATAGCTACACTCGCTTAAAACACTAGAGCACGATACCCTCGTCTCATCTCTTCACCAGTAAGGCTTGTGTCTTAGCTCTTTACCAGTAAATTCTTAAAATGACAATTTAGACAATCTAGTAGTCTTCCAAGACATAACATAGACTAACTTGTAGTCGACACGTATGCTCTACTTTTACAACTGCCACACTTGGCATTTAACACCAATGTCTTCCGCATGGAATGAAGGAAATGCTACTGTCCATCACCGTGGAGGAAACTCATACGTCTCTTGAACCTTTCGAGACTAAAGAGACGTGAACTTCCTACCCTAGGCCTTGAAGCCATGGACCTATTATCTCTTGTGTCCATAAATCAAAAATCCTCATCCCATGTTCCTAATACCCCAACTTCAACCCCATCTCAAAACGGCTCACTCGAGCTGATGAATCCGCTATGCGACTTCACATCAGCATGGATGTCATCTTCACATATTCAGTCACAGAGAATTTCCTCATCCTACTCCTCTCTTTCAAATGAGAGTCTACAGTAGGGCACTTTACAGCAATCAGAGCTAACAAGCTCACAGACTAACTCATGGTGCTTCTGTAATCAATTTCAGTATTACACCACTCAGCTCAACATCTTTCATTCCTCATGAGTGGGTTTCCCTCGAAGAGATACCACGATCTCTTTTACCAAAATTCAACCACCACTCATGCAAATGATCACGAGCAACCCGAACTGGCTCCAACTATACCCGTGGAAACCCAGAGTACCTCACTCCTAAATCGTATATGTCATCCACAACCAGCGTGGACGTGTCAGCCTCCTAAGTTAAGGTAGGAACTTCTCCGACGGGAATACTTTAGAGTGAGTGGACCAAAAATCAAAGCCATTTATAATGGTTCGAAATCATAAATTTCAAATTTCATTTCATTTTTCTGAAAACAATCCAGGCCTTATGCCTAAAAACCATTAATTTCTCGGCCCACGGCCAAACATAAATCCAATCCCGGCATGCAGCAAAAATAAAACAAATCGTGGTCTGCAGCCGTATAAAACAAATCATGGCCTGCAGCCGTATCAAATCAAATCATGGCCTGCAGCCGTATAAACAAATCATGGCCTGCAGCCGTATCAAATCAAATCATGATCTGCAGCCGTATAAAACAAATCATGGCCTGCAGCCGTATAAAACAAATCATGGTCTGCAGCAGTAAAAAACAAATCCTGGCCTGCAGCCGCATAAAACAAATCGGGAAAAACATTTCGCAAATGATCGATGACACATAACAGGGTCAGAGCTAAGAGCTCTATCATACCTCTCTGTGAGAACGCAATCTCGCGCTAACACTACCATCTCCCCCAATGGATGAGGAGCGCAACGAGTGGTGCGCTTCCACTTTGCCAAACGAGGAGCGCTGCCAGCTAGCTAATAATAAACAATACATCTGACGACCCATTATGACAGTGAGCCCCGTAGGCTAGGGTCAGAGTTAAGAGCTCTGGCGTCTCATCCACTGTCAAGTGAGAACGAAAATCTCTCATACGTCCACTCCCTTAAGAACACACATATCCCGCGCTTTCACTCTGCCGAACGAGGAGCGCCGAGTAGGCGCGCTTCTTCTCCGCCGAACGAGGAGCGCCGCCCGCCAGCTATAATCATCTAAAGACCCTTTATGGTGAAATTTAAAACAAATTCCCGATATTTTCATAAATCCAGGCCCGAAGCCCATTTAAAATCCAGGCCCGAAGCCTATTTAAAATCCAGGCAATTGCCAAACAATCAAATCCTAGTAAAACAACAATCAAATCCCAGTAAAACATCTGGTCTGATTCCCATCTGTACGACGGCACTCTTCTGTCAAAAACTATTCAAAATCCAGGTGAAAACAAGTGAACTGAAATCCATAAATCAAATGGAAATAAACGAATAAAAACCCTCCACTGGGGTGCTCGCAAAACCAAAGGAAATCGAAAATGTACAGAAACCCAAAAATCAATCGTTCTGGGAACCTTTGAAAACCATTTAATTATTAAACCATGGCATATTTTTCTTTAAAACAAATCAAGGTCCACTCATCATACTGGCCATGCATCTCCTGCTCCAAGTACGGTACTCTAACCGTCCTCATATTCAGTGACGTCTCTCTTGCCCAAAAGCGGTTCTCTGGCCCCCGTAATATATTCCTCATCGAGCTTTATGGACCCGCATGCGTCCGCTGCGTTACTTGATACTTTACATAATTTGGCTCTCTTGAGTCACATCTAGCAACCCCAATCACCGGATCATCCGTGATCCTCCTCGAATATAATTATGCAACACCGTGTTGACATAAGTGGTCATACCTACTCTTTTAACCCATCAATCGAATTAGGGACGCGAGACGACTATCAAATAGTCTAACCGCCCCATCTTCCTAGTTTGGCCAGGAAAAGTCAATGATCGACTTTAGGATTGACCAACTCTCTCTTGGGTTGACCAGGAGATTGACTACAACTTTCCAACTAATCGATAATGTTTAAACCCTCAAATGCTTGAAAATTTTCGATTTATAAATTTGAATAATATTAGGCGCACTTTTAAGCCTATTCACATCAAATACTGAAATTCGAATTTATTTTTTCCAAATGTGGTTCGTTACTAAACTTACGAACCTCTCGACTTTTCGATCCCACGAAAAGTCTATATCGGCATCTAAATACAATTGATGTCGTAAACTCAAACATTACATTTAACCATTTTATCTTCACCACACACACTAACAAGTATAATGACTTGTTCCACTTAGAAAGTAAATAATATATTTAAACATTTCTAAGGATTCTAATTACCCAAACTTTAGGTCCGAGATTTGAACCTAAGCTCTGTTACTAGTTGTCACGCCCCGACCTAAGTTACCTTCCTAAACCTGGGTTAGGACGTGCGGGACTCATCCCAAGAGAGATTTACTTGAAATCTCCCTTGAAAAAGGATAACCCTCTTTCCAAACCAAAATCAAGTAGTCCAAACGATACCGGAATAGACCTCACAGGCAGAGGTTATCCCAATTTCCGTATTTGGATCTCAAACCAAACATTTAGAGGACCTAGTGTTCTAATAATATTTGTGACTGCACCCGAATCCCGTCAGGCTGCCTACGTACCCTGTCCTCAAGGATCAAGCCACACGTAGTTCTTATACTAATGTCCTAACCAAGAAAATCCAGTATTTCTAATTATCAGTCGATTTAATATAAAGGGTAGCAAACGCCTAATGCATACCCGGAATTTAACCTCTCCGCTGAGGTAATTACCGATCAATTATTCTTCCAGAATTATCCCCAACATTCCACCATACATATATACGATAGGATATAACGGCAATCGCATAAATATAACAACATTCACACATAAAAACAATAGTGGCATCCATGTAAATAACAAATCCTCCAGAGGCATAACTGTAATGTCAACTGGAGGGTACCCTTGTAATTATCCTAAACTGTCAAGGGCAATAAAGTCAAGTCCACATCAATGGCAGTTTGGTAAATATGTTAAACTACCTGGCGCAGTATCGTCTTTTTAGCCTCAATGGTAGTTTGGTAAATAATCTGAACTACCAAACTACCAAAGCCGTGATGGCACCCCTGTAATTACCCTAAATTGTCAGGGGCAGTTCTGACAATTCACACACACAGTAAAACAGTAAAAATTCAGATCTACCGCATTAAAAATCTAGGGTTTTTACCCATTCTCCTCCCGATCACCTCTCTAGCCAAATCTCGGCCTACTTGGCCGGATTTAGCCCCTCACCTACATAACTAACTCTTAGCACCACCTCAATAGTCCCAAAACACTAAAACATTGTGAAAGAGGGAGGGGAGACAGATACCTCTCAGGTCCGCTTGGGAACACCCACTGTGCAACCTCGATGTTTCTCCTCGATCTCCGTCAACGCTCCCAAACTTGACAGAAAGTCGAGTAGGCACTAAAAACTACTCCCTGCACCACCCATAACCTCCAGCGATGCCGAGGACCCGACCCGGCTTTGATTTACACATCCACCTCCTCGATAGATCCTCTGGAGCGGCGTCTCCAGACTCGGGGCTTGATGACGGAGGCAGGACGAGATGGTGGTGACTACGGTGAGGGAGGACGTGCTGCGGTGGGGCTTACCAGTGTATGCCTCCGAGCGAATGTATTTACTGTCGAGCTCGGGGAGAGAAAGAAGAGACTCCAAGTAAACCAACCACCTATTGCTCCCATATCCTCTAAATCACAGTTAGAAAGATATTGTTAGTCAGAAATTTGATTAACCTCTCGTAATCGAACTCCAGACTTCTCTCCTAAACCCAGAATCTCATTGAGATCACCGGTAACGTCCCACCTATCACAGTTGCGCAGCCATAACGAGCGGAGCAAATCCCAAGATAAGTGGTGATTCCCCGTCTCCAGATGGCCATTGAACCCCGTAAACCTCCACTTAACATCTTTTGGTCCAATAATGTCTATATCAATGGAAAAATACTGAATATCTCTAACTGATACCTATATTGAGTCATCCCATAAGAAGGCAACCCCTCCCGATCGAAGTGAACAGAGTGTTGAAACCCAATTGCCTTCTGGAGCGTCTTGTGTTGACGTTCTGTTCAATGGGTTTCAGAGAGAAACACCATGTTGATCTGATGCTTCTGGGTGAGCAACTTGAGAGCATGCATAGTCCCTTGATTTGCGATCCCCTGATAATTCCACATCAGAATATTCATGATAGAAGGACTCCGAGTCCCCCCTGCGAGCCAAAACGACAATGCGGCAGTGCAGACGAGACCCCCTAGAGGCTTCGTCTTTCTAGCTGAGTTTTGTATCTATTAACATCATAACTCGAATAAATCTAGCAATAATACAATACATTCATTTTAAAATATTTTATGTAATATATAAATATTTTTAAATTATTTAATCATTATTAAAATAATAATTTTAATGTAATTTAAATTAAAATAAAAAACATTGATACATATATATTTCTAAAGTGACTAGCTAAAATAACATTTTAGTTAGAGAAATTCATCTAAATGATACACCAATTTTCAATCATTATAATCTTTAGTATACAAACTTTCTAAAATATGAGAACGGTATAACATCTTTTCAGCCCGATCTAATATTGGTACTTTTAGTCGTCAACTCCGCCAACTCTGTTACCAAAGTTACTAACATGCAATTTTTCATGAATATTTTAATCATTTGACGTCCACTTCCTTCAGATATTTCTCAACCTCCTTCGTTGCCCCTCCCTAACCACCTCTGTTCTTCATATTAGAAGAAGCATGAGCCTACCCACTTCAGCATCGACTCTCTCCTCCTCCATCAACGACGGCAGCAGGGACTTCGCCGGTGGGACCTGAACCTGACACCCCCAGTTCGAAGGAGATCATCAACAGCTCCAACATCCTTGTAGCCATGGGCCATTACTACCCTATCTTCATCATCCGATGATTCATCGTCAAAATATCTATGATCCTTGGCTCTGAATCGAGTCGAGCCCACTCCGTGGCAGGATTAAGCTTAATATGTTGCGCCCTCAATCTTGAAACATACTCAGAACCAGAAATCAAACTCTCGTCCTCTTCCTTCCTCAGCTTCCTTAATCTATTAACTTTGGCAATATTCACATTGGCCTTTGCCTCTTCATCACCCTCCCAGGCAGCCTTCCTTTATGTAGTTTCCTCCTACAATATTTCTCCATCATCTTCATCAACACAAAGCACATTATTTGCATAACGATCCACAAAGAACAAAGAAGATCCATTATCCACTATATCTCCCCCTTCCTCCTCACTCTCTTCCCAAACTCCACTGGCGCATAAATGTTTCCAAACAAAAAGCCCTCCATCTTCTTCATCTCCTTCTATTGCTCCACTGCATCTTTCTCCTCAACCTCATTGCACGGCTTCTTTCTCTTGTTCACTCTCATAACCTCCAAACTCATTTCCTTCTCATCTCCATTCTCATCATTCGATTTCATAAACGCAAGCTCATCAGCAACCTCCCTTTTGGTCCTGCTTGATTTAAACCCAAGACCGCTGCATCTTTCGCCTCCCGATCCGGTCACGACTTCTAGATCGTGTTTGGGAATGGACTGAAGCTCGTAGACCCACTCATCCTTACTACCGCGCGCCGCGGCCGTGTCAAGTTTGGGTCCCACCGGCAAAGTCCTCATCGTCGCCGTTGGAGGAGGAGAGAGTGGATGCCGAAATGGGTGGGCTCGGGCTTTTTCTCATATGAAGAACATAGGTGGTCAGGAGGCGACAAAGAAGGAGATTGAGAAGTGACGGAAGTGGATGTGAAATTACTAAAATACCTATGAAAAATTATCTGTTAGTAACTTTGGTAACCGAGTTGAAGGCTAAAAGTATTAATACTAGGTCGAGCTGAAAAGATGGTGTACCGTTCTGATATTTTAGAAAGTTGGTGTACTAAAGTTTATAATGATTGAAAGCTGGTGTACCATTTAGATGAATTTCTCTTTTAGGTAATCTGACGAAAATTTAACTAAAAAATAGCTAGCATTGCTAAAGATGCTCTGAATAGCTGATTGATAGTTTTTTTGCCTACGTTTTCTATTCTGATTCCAGATAATCAAGTTAAATCGCAAATAAACAAATAACTAGGGCAACATTCCGATCAGGTCTATTTTTCTAAAATAGGATCCGTGATTCAAACCATTTAATTTTTTCAGATCGGATTTGTAGTTTTAAATGCTTGATCCAAACAGATTCGTCTCCTAAATAAATTGGATCAGATCTCAGATTTTATTTGGTTCCAGAAAGCTTAAAATTTGAGACATATTTGATATTTCCATACAAAGAAATACATGTTTCCAACTTCTAAGACTTCAAGTTTCCTAAAAAAAAGTTTCAAAAGTTAAAACCAATTTGGACATAAAATAACATTATTACATTAATCAATTTAAAGTTTTAAACTTAACAAAGCCTTGACAAAAAATGAGTTTAACCTTACGAATCTAATTGCTTATAATGAATATAGTTTAATTCAACGGTTATTCAGATTTTTGCATAATTTTTTTTCAGAATCCGATCATAATCCAAACTTTGTTAAACAGATCAGATCCATTAAAAATGTTTTTTATTATCAAGATCCATTCTAATCCATCTTATTCAGATTGGATCATATCGATTTGATTAGGATTCGGACTAAACATGCAGCCCAACAAACAACACATCAAAAAGAACCCCTTGTAATCTTCAGCAACAAAACAATACCACCCATTTTGCTTGGGTTCATCAAAAGAGCAATCCAACAAGTTAGTTGAGGCTAAAACTGTTCGGTGTGAAAATGTATTTTCTCGAACAACCAAGCTTGAGGGCGTGCCAGTACCTATGGGTCAGGTACAACCTTGGTCTTGATACGTGTTCGTCTTCTGACTTCTCTTCAAACGATTGTTGTACAGACGTTGGTCAGGGCTGCATTTAGGTTCTTCTTAGACCTAGTTGAAGAACAACTAAGATTTTCCTCCTCTTCTTTTGAAGTGGACGTTCATACTCAGACCGATATGGTTGAGCAAAGCTAAAAATCACTGAAGCAGGTGCGTTCGCCAAAGGATCTCTGACAAACTCTGGATATTTGCTAGAGCTCTCACTCCAACAATGGTTTTTTACGGGTATTATCCTACGGATAGGGCTTTATGAAGCGGTGATAGACTGTTCGCTCATGGATGAGGCTTAGTGAGGTAGAAGCGGGTATTGCTCACGGATGAGGCTTTGGTGAGTAGCAGCGGAGAATGCCTACGGATAGGGCTTTGGTAGACAAAAAGACTCGAGGAATCTTCTTGGTAGAGGTGCTCCGGAGAGGCTTGTTTTGCAGTGTGCAAAAGTTGTGTTGAATCGTTCAGATGTCCCCTATTCCGTGCAACTTTACCCCTTTATATAGTAAACACTAGGTTTTGTTCTTTCTTACGGATCAAGGTATATCAAATCTCCTTGGATTCTCGGAGGATCTCTTAAGCAACCATGAATCCTTGTCAATAATAACCCCCAATCGAAAGGACACACAATAATAATAATGTAGACCGCAAGAATCAGTCCAATGGACATTCTGACAAAGCATTCGCCGAAAGATAATATTTTGACCCAAACAAAAACAATAAGCTAACAATAGTATAAATATAGAGATATCATCTATGTCTCTGATGTAGTTTAAATCAAACTCCAATTAGCAGCATTTTGAAAGTGCACGTCTTAAAACAAGGTGCCCCAAATCTCCAGATTCCGAGGAGCAAAGGCTAATGAATATGATAGATCTAGCTCGTCATGATCATTCTTAATCCTTAACTAGTTGCTAAACACAAAGCACTTTTCTTTTTTCTTGCAAATAGAGAATACATCTTTGAGATGCATGAATCACTCGATAGTGCTATTTACACGAGCATCTATTGTGAGCATGTCCTTAATTATGCACTTATCTTACGTAATGTGCAACCTCTATTTAAAATAGCGCGCCTCAAGGTGCGCTTTAGGCGTAAGGCAAGACGAGGCGTGACTATTTCGTCTCAAGATGTCATCTAAATGACGTTTGTCCCAAAAGACGAGTAATAGCGTGTCTCAAGACGAAAAAAATGAAAAAAAACGTGTCTCAAGCACTTTATGGTGTGCCTTGAGGCTTCACCTTTTATTAGTCAAACAGTTAAAACCCTTAAACAGTTAACTACGTAGTTTTATTTTAGGTTTAAAGATAAAAACTAAGATTTAAAAAGAAAAAAAGGGTTTCAAGGCATGCAAATGCTCTTAGTGACAAAGAGTGAAGAAAATGCAATGAGTAAATGATTTTACATTAAATTTAGACATTATGTTAGTATTGTAGCTACTTAATTTTAATTTAAATATAAGAATGTATTTTTAATGGCTTTATATCATTAATTAATTTATTTTAATTTTAATTATTAGAATGTCTCAAAGGCTTCGCATTTTCGCCTCAAGGCTTTCATGACTTGAGGATCCGACTCGACGTCTCGCCTCATGCCTTCGCCTTTTTAAACATAGTGTGCAACTAATTTCCCTACCCTTCATTTCAAAGCTTTATTTGCCCCCATGGAACTAGATGCTCGATCCTGAGGCCCCTAGCGATGGTTTTCGAAATGAATGGACAACGAAGGTGGTGGTAGTCAGTGGCGTAGCCAGAAATTTTTGGCTAGTGGGGCATAAATAATAATAATAATAATAATAATAATAATAATAATAATAATAATAATAATATATTTGCAATGATATTGGTTCTCGATGAGTGTTATGTTTTCAAGTTGTTGCATGATAGCTAGTCTCATTGACTATGCTAGAAAAAATTATCATTCTAAATATATGAAATCAAACAATCACTCACCGAGACTTTACAATGTTTATAACATAAAATAAGTGGCTCATAATCTCGGCTTTCACAACTCTAATAAATACATTTAAAGATAGGTTGCAAAATTAAAGGAATTATCAAGCTGGTTAAGCGAGTTCCACCTTGAAGTTCATCTGTAAGTGAAACCCTTGTATGTTTATTTTTTTATTTCAATAAAATAATCCCTTTGAAATAAGAAATATCTGTGAATATATAGAATATTTGTACAATGTTAACATGTGATTGAGGTAGTCTAGTGGATCAGTTTTGGATCTTTTATTGAGAGGTTAGAGATTCGACTCTCATATAATGCATATTTTTGTATTTTGTTTAGTGAGACACTGATGAAACACTGATAAATCAAAATTTGTAACTGAAGGGTGAATGGACACTGCCCCACTCTATATTGCAATTTTTTGTTGGTATCAAAAACCCATGGAAGTATCAACCTCTATTACGTGTTTGATAATGTCGAGTGACTAATTAACCCGCTTGTTCTGTGATGTGTTATTGATGAAATACAAACCATTGATGATGACGATGCAACAAAATCCTAAAAAGGTATCCCTCCAATTACTCAGTATGAAACACACATATATGTCATACATTAGAGGTGACAAACGGGTCATAAATCACGTGCACGGTACGAGCACGACACGTTTAAAAATGGTCCGGTACAAGCACGCTACCGGCCCGGCACGGCCCAAGCACGTTATCTTAATGGGTCGGGTCTAGTAAAATGAGCCCACGAGCCCGACCCAAGCACGATAAGTTAAGGCCCACGACTCGGCCCGCTTTAAAAAATATATATTTTTCTTTATATTATGAAGATTATATATTTATAAATAATATAAAACTTGTTGTAAGTGTGAACAATAACTTATAAATACTAATAATTATTTATTTTGATTCTCTTAGACCCATAAAAAGTTTTGCTAAAACATTACCAAGTATAAATAATGATCATATGATTCATATATCATATATTTCTTTAGTTTGTTGGCAAAGAAAACAAATGATCGATAGAAAATATGAATTATTTTTCATTTATTTTTGTTTTAGTATACTATGATATCAATTTTGGACTAATGTCTATCTTTAACTACAAACGAGCCTGTTAATGGGTCCGGCCCGAGCACGGCCCAATATGTTATTGGCTTAGGCCGTGGGCCGGGCTGAGCCTTAGATTTGAGTAAATGGGTCGGCCCAAACCCGAACCTGTTAAGACGTGGGTCGGCCCAAACATGACCCTAAGCCTGATTAAACAGGCCGGACCGAGCTGGGCCGGCCCGTTTGCCACCTCTACCATACATGGTGAAAGAAGATTTATAATAGTTGAAGAGTCAAGAGGTCTATCATGTTTGAATCTATGGTAAATTAGTGCCTCATACCAGTTAAAACTTAAATGTACATGTTAATTAATCAATCAAATTTGTCAACTATTGAAAGGTAGTTTAGTTAGTTGCTTGTAATCTCTATATTTCGAATAAATAAACGATGTAATCTTTTGCCTCCATCATTAGTAACAACTGATACACTTGATCTTAAAATTTCTCAGGTAAGAAATTCAGTGAAAAAAGTGTCTCAATTAAGCGACAGATGTAATGCTTCCTAAGAGAGAGAGTCCCACATTAGTGAAACTAGAGTTTACTGAGCCACTAAAAAGTACAAACACTAGAAATGAGATGACCAATCTCAATTGAAACAAAACCAAATTGGTCGTCGTCATCCATCGCTTATTTTTCATTTTCTCATCGAATTAATTGATCATCAAACAATATGAACAACCCTAAAAAATCAAACAAATGAACCACACTTGGGATGGGCCGTCTTTAAAAAAATGAAATTTGTGAATAGTACCTTAGTTGTTGCCACTTGCCAGAGTAAAAGGGCCCAGTATGTTAGTGTCGAGCCCAATGGGGTTCTGTTGGGGCACCCCAAATCTTTTCAAATTTCAAGTCAAAATACCATAAATCATACGTAAATTTTGAAGGAATCATGGAATATTGAAGCTAGTGCAGAAAATGAAGGAAAAACGGACTTCCCTCTCAGAACTTTCTCAAACTTTCAAATGCCGTAATGAGTTTAATCAATTTGGATCTTGAACTTAGACTAGTTTGGATGCCTTTGTCCCTGTATCTGATAACTTTTTATAGATATTGCTCTCTTGCTACAAATTCAACATATGCACGCACAATGCATGGAAGTCAAGCATCCTCGTTTCATTCCTAATGTTAGCATGTTTTCTCCCAAACATTCAACATGTGCCAAACCTCCCATTTCTCTGGTCAACGTCGAGCTCGCGAGAGCTCCTCAGCGGCGCTCTGCCTTGTCCAGCCGGTCCACGCCGGCGCACCACCCTCAAAATGTTCCTCTACTCCTCTATCTAGCTCTACTCTCAGCTCGTTGAAATAGCCACCGTGGAGGGAGATCGACCGAGAAGAGGCGCGACGGTCAACGACCAATTTCCGACAATCCAAGCGGCGGAAAGACGCGTGACTAGTATCATCCTTCTCCCCTCATCATCTCCTTCCTTTTATTGTCAGTTGCTTGTTCAATATCAAGCTAATTCAAAATCTTCCTTTTCTCTGTTTTTCTGTGTATTGGGTTCTTGTGTTCTCGACTGGGCGAGGGGTTTTTGGCGTTCTGGGGGGCTTCTCGAGCCTAGGCGATGGTGGCAGCGTCTGCTGGGAGGGCAGGCGCATTTTGGGGAAGCATGGGTGGTGGTTACAGAGGTTCCTCTCGGCAGAGAAAGGAGGAGAAGGTGAGAGACTGGTTTTCTTGGTTTTAGTCCAAATGTTGCTATTGTTATGATGTAATTATGATCTTTGGTCGATTAGGATAGATAAGTGGCCGGAAAATGGCTAGAAACCGGTCGGTAGGCCGACCGAAACAGTTTTGGTGAGGAAGGGTAAGTTTTTGGATTTTTACCGCGCTAGATCCAGAAATTTACCATTTTATTGTGGATGTAAAATGTCAGAACTACCCCTGGAAGTTTGGAGAAATTACAAGGGGTGCCACTAGGGCTGAAATCTCATAAATACCCATGGTAGTTTTGTATAATTACAAGACTGCCACTGATTTGGAAATTACTAAAATACCACTGACAGATTTGTATATTTACAGGGCTGTCTCTAAGGATGAAATTCCATAAATGCCCCTGGAAGCTTAGCTTAATTACCAAACTACCATCGAGGTAGAATTGACTATTTTGCCCTTGATAGTTTAAGATAATTACAAGGGTATCCTCCAGTTGATATTACAGTTATGCCCTGGAGGATTTGTTATTTACGTGGTTGCATTTATGTTATATTTTATGTGTGATTGTTGTTTATGAATGTGGTAATTGTTCGGGTAAATCCCGATAGATAGCGGTCAGTGGATACCTCAACGGAGAGGTTAAACTCCAGATACGCAATAGTTGTTTGCTATCCTTACTATTAGATCGACTGATATTTAGAAAAGCGGGATTTGTCCGGTTAGGACGTTAGTAATACAAGAGCTACGTGTGGCTTGATCCTTGGGAACATGGTACGTAGGCAGCCTGACCGGGATTCGGGTGCAGTCACAAATATTATTAGAACCCCTAGGTTCTCTAAATTGTTGGTTTGAGATCCAAATGCGGGAATCGGAATAACCTCCGGTTATGAGGTCTATTCCGGTATCGTTTGGACTGTTTGAATTTGGTTTAGAAAGAGGGTTATCCTAGCTCAAGGGGGATTTCGAGTAAATCTCTCTTGAGTTGGGTCCCGCACGTCTTAATCCAGGTTTAGGAGGCTAAACTTAGGTCGGGGCGTGACAACTGGTATCAGAGCTTAGGTTCAAATCTTGGACCTAAGAATTGGGTGATTAGAATCCTTGGAAATTACAAGTGTATTAATTACTTTCCGAGTGGAACAAGTCATTATACTTGTTAGTGCATGTGGTGACCAGGGGTTGCCACATGTGGTTGTAGATAGAAGGGTTAAATGTAACTTTAGAGTTGATAATTACAAGGGTACCCTACAGTTATGCCCTAGAGGATTTGTTATTTACGTGGTTGCATTTAAGTTATATTTTATGTGTGATTGTTATTTATGAATGTGGTGATTGTTCGGGTAAATACCGATAAATAGTGGTCGGTAGATAACTCAACGGAGAGGTTAAACTCCGGATATGCAATAGTTGTTTGCTATCCTTACTATTAGATCGACTGATATTTAGAAAAGCGGGATTTGTCCGGTTAGGATGTTAGTAATACAAGAGCTACGTGTGGCTTGATCCCTGAGAACAGGGTACGTAGGCAGCCTGACCGGGATTCAGGTGTAGTCACAAATATTATTAGAACCCCTAGGTTTCTCTAAATTGTTGGTTTGAGATCCAAATGCGGGAATCGGGATAACCTCCGGTTATGAGGTCTATTCCGATACCGTTTGGACTGTTTGAATTTGGTTTAGAAAGAGAATTATCCTAGCTCAAGAAGAATTTCGAGTAAATCTCTCTTAGGTTGGGTCTCGCACGTCCTAATTCAGGTTTAGGAGGTTAAACTTGGGTAGGGACGTGACAAATAGAGTCCTAAGAAGTACAAAATATTTATGAAATAGTGTAAATGAATAAATATTTTATTTTAATTTAAAAAAAACATTTTTTTTTAATTATAACAGACGTATATATGAATTATATGCGTATGTAAAAAGAAATATGTATTTTTCCAATGTTCAGAGTTCAGACTGCAACGTGTGACATGGGCGTTTGCACGTGGGGAGTTCACAATGAATTTCATGCAACGACTGAGATTCAAACCCATATTGACACGGACAACAACGTGAAGCGACGTCGTTACGAGGCCGTCTGGTCCTTACCCTACGGTTTCGTTTGAAAACGGGTTAATTTAGGTAAACGGAGTCAACCATTTGAATTTAGGAGGACGCGCCACGTAGGCTTCTGGTCCACTTGTTAGGCTTAGGAGAAAATGAGATTAAAGGTGGAAGAGTCAAAAGAAAACAATTAAACGAGTTATAGTAGTCAACCATACTCTAAAAGGTCGTAGTTGTTGAACTTGGTCGATTTCAGTTCACGGAAACTTCCAAACAAAACCAAACGTTCACTAGAAGTTTTCCAGAAGGATGGAAACAGAACAAGGTCCATTTTAGGGATGACAATTCACAAGCATGGATGAACAAAGTTGAACAAGGTCCTCATATTATAGGGGTTTGTATGTTCATAAGTTTCGCCAAAGTTCTGAAAAAGTAAAAAATATTAAGAATTTACCTTCTCACGTGTCGCCAAAGTTCTGAAACCCAGGACGGCCGTCACTTGTTTGAAATTCACCTCGCTTCTCCCCCGTCCACACAATCACACGCTCTCAAACTCACCCACCCTATATAGTACAACACCCACCACCAAACCCCTCTCCTTAATTCTTCTCTAGCCTTTCCCGCACTTTTTCTCCCCAAGACTAAACCCAGAGAACAGTTCTCTCTCTCTCTCTGCCACAAATGGCTGTTACTTCCAGAGGAGGACGACCGGCTTTTACCCACCTCCAAATCCCCAATAAATGGCGCGACTGCCCTGACCCGACCCACGAACCCGAACCCAAACCCAAATTCCCCATCACTCCTATTGACAGAAAAGTCCCCGTTGTCTACTACCTCTCCCGAAACGGCCAGCTCGAGCACCCCCATTTCATGGAGGTCCCTCTCTCTTCCCCTCGCGGCCTCTTCCTCCGAGGTACCTAATCTCGTAATTTCACTCATTGTGACACGAATTTGGTTTCATTTCTGGGTTTAACTTTTCATTTTCCGTATTAGATGTGATCAACCGGCTCAACTTGCTCCGCGGCAAAGCCATGTCCACCATGTATTCTTGGTCGGCAAAACGGTACCGTTTCGCTGCTCTAACTAACTCTCATCTCAAAAATTTGTGTTTCATTTTGTCACTGACTTTGACCGCTGAAAATCAGGGGATATAAAACCGGGTTCGTCTGGCACGATTTGTCGGAGAACGACTTCATACACCCGTTGCACGGCAATGAGTACGTTCTGAAAGGCTCGGAGCTTCTCGACCCGCCGGTGAACCCTTTGGCGCTGCAGTCCGCGTCGTCAAGGTCACTCCACCCTCCGCCGGAGGTTCATGATTCCGGCGTCGGTTACGATTCTCCGGTGATAGTTCGCCGGCGGAACCAGTCGTGGAGCTCTAATGATCTTAACGAGTATAAAGTCTACAAGACGGTGTCTGTCGGCGAGGCGGTGGCGGCGGACGCGTCGACGCAGACGGAGGATAAGAGGCACAGACGACGTGTCGTTGGGGAGGAGGAGGAGGTGCAAGAAGAGAAAGGTCAGACTCAGCAGGAGATGAGTAACGGAAGTCAAAGCACAGACATTTCGCCTCCGCCGTCGGATTCGAGCCCTGAAACGCTTGAAACGCTGATGAAGGCGGACGGGCGGCTCGTGCTTCTGCCGAACGCTGCCGCCGTCGAGGAAAATCAGAATCCGATGCCGAAGGTTGTGCCAGGTGACAAAATGAAAGCGTCTTCGGTTTTGATGCAGTTGCTGTCGTGCGGCTCGATTTCGTTCAGGGATTGTGGTTCCACGGCTGTGAGGGATCAACGGTTCTCGTTGATTGAACAGTACAAGAATAGGCTGCCCCGCGGAGCAGGTAATCAAGCTGTGGCAGAGAGGGCAATTTCGAGTTTTTCCGGGGTGAAATTGGAAGAGAAGGAGTATTTTAGCGGGAGCTTGATCGAGACCAAGAAAGAAGTCCCAGCTCTCAAGAGGTCTTGTTCTTACAATGCAGATAGGTATGTAATTTAACCTTCAACTTTTACTACTTAATTTACTTGATTAATTAGTTTCATAGCTAAAAGACTCAGAACGAACTATATTTTCATAGCTATCAATCCAATTGTTACGACTAAATTACCAGCATTACTGAAGGGAGCAATGTAGTAATGTTACACGAAAGATTTTGGCACTTTGCTAGTGTGAATTTCATTGACAAGTAAGAAAATTTTACTGAACTTTTGGTTGATTTGAAATTGCACTGTGAAAGTGTCTCTTTCATCAAGGAGTAACAGTGCGGTACTGTACAATTGCGTGTTGCTTTCTTCCCCTTGCTTTCTGGGGACTCTGATTCAGGGTCAGAGAAATTATATGATTCTCTGATAGCCCCTTTGGTCTTCGTTCACATTGATTGAAAGATTCGTCCTTTGCTTGACAACATAGCCCCAGCTGTATGTTATGAGTCTGTGACTCAAGGCCATCTCATCGTGTATAAACTCTAGCGGTTCTGTACCATACTAATAATATGTCTCTGGTTCTGACCCTCCAATATAAATGCCATACTCGAGCTTTGTCCTCTGGTAGGGCTATGGGGTCCCCTTAGTTCATCACACAGATTACAGTGGCAGGCTGGGGATTCAATTCCGTGAACCCTTCTTCAGAAACAGAAACGGTCAAGTTAGGGTTTTGTTTAATGTGGGAAAGTTGACTTGTTTTTATGTAATAAGAGAGTCCGTTTCTTTTTTTGGTTCTTGGTTTAGTTTATTGTACTGTACATAACAATGTGCATGGTTTTTTAATTTCTACAGAAGTAGCCAGATGCAGCTGGAGGAAACAGAGAAGGATGGAGTGATATCAAAATGCATACCCAGAAAGCCAAAGTCAATGTTGGCCAACAAGAAAGAAACCAGCTTCATCAATAATGGTAATGGGCAAGGAGGGAGCAGACTTGAAGCATAGGCAATACTAGTAAGTTGGCATCCATTGTAAATTGTAGTGTTTAGGCAAAAAGAGAGAAGCATAGGCAAAATACGCGGCAGTGAGAAACATTAGCGGCTTTCAAGTCACGGCATTATGGGCTCATGCATTGAGGAATAAGGCATGGGGTGCAGGAATATGATCAATGAAGGTATGTGAGTGGAAGCTGTGCAGATTGTCCATTTTCAGTTTGGAATTTTGGGGCAATGGGTTTTGGTGCCTTGGTGTTTGTGGGGAGTTGAATATGGTCCTCCTTAATTTCGGTGTTTTGGTTGCTAAGTCTATGCCTTTCTTACTTTGGGAAGGTGGGAAATGGAAATTAAAAGGGTCTTAAGTTCCTAGGTAATGTCATCTGCTTTGGACTTGGCTAAAGGTTCATATATCAAAATGCATCGTTTTGAAGCATCCACGTGAGGCATGGCGTTGAGATTGGAGAGGCAATGGTTCCTCCAAGAAAGTCAGGAATTGTGAATTTGCTGTGTTTCGTTTTATATTGCCAAGGAATGAGCTTTTAGTGAAGGAATGATGTAGAAAAATAGACTTAATTGTCTCTGTTACACCTGTTCAAAAAAAAATTGTCTCTGTTACTGAACCTGTTGGACAGAAATGTAGATTGTTCTCTGCATATGGTATTTAAACTATCTGTCAGTCTAGTAGAAATTACCCCAGACCATGCCTGTGTTTACCGTATGTATTTTTTTTGGCGAACATTTACCTAATGTATTTACTGCTTGTTCGGCGTGAAAATAGATTTTCTTCGAATAACCAGTTTTGAAGCGTGCCAGTACCTATAGGTCAGGTACAACCTTGATCTTGATGCTTGTTCGTCTTTTGTTTTCTTCTCAAACAACTGTCGTACAGGCGCTGGTCGGCCGGCACTTAGATTCTTCTTAGACCTAGCTGAAGAGAAACTATGATTTTTCTCCTCCTCTTGCGAAGTAGACGTTTCCTACTCAGACCGGTGTGGTTGAGCAGAGCAAAAATCAGGATTGCGGGGCCTTTGCCAAAGATCCTCTGACAAACTGTGGATATTTGCTAAGGTTATTCACCCTAACAATGCTTTTGTGGGTATTAGCCTACGGATAGAGCTTTATGAAACGGTGGTGGACTGTTCGCTCACGGATGAGGCTTGGTGAGTAGAAGTGGATAGTGCTCACGGATGAGGCTGGGAATGTCTACAGATAGGGCTTTGGTGAGACAAAAAGATTCGAGGAACCTTTCTGGTAGAGGTGCTCCGAAGAGGTTTGTTTTGCAGTGTGTAAAAGTTTTATTGAGATGTTGATTGATCGATCTCTTCTTCCTATACCTTGACCCCTTTATATAGTGAACACTAGGGTTTTTTCTTACTTTCAGATCAAGGCATATCAAATCTTCTTCGGATCTTTGGAGGATTCCTTAAGAAGCCGCAAATCCTTGTCAATCATGACTTCAAATGGAAAGAGAATCTTTACAATGACTTAGACCGTAAGAATCGGTCCAATAGGCTCGAGAAGTCATCATATGCCAAAAATATCATTTAGGCCCAAACATAGCCCCCCAGGTCTTGAAGGAGAAGCTATTCGTCTTGACTGAAAGCACCTATAGTCCCCATGAAGCATTTGTACTTGACAAAAAGCCACTTACTGACTTAATTAGTATACACCAAACTCAGATGTAGGTCTTGATTCTTGAAGCTTCGACAGTAATAAACAGTCTCCAAGAAATACCATTTTGGCAGAAACACCGCTACCGTTTGACCTTTTACATCTTAGTGTAATACAATCAATTTTGTAATTGTGCCCATGATTTCAATGAAATAGATAACCGAGGCAACCATTTCATCCTCATGATTTTTGACTTTGGGGATAACAGGGTTCTCTTACTGGGTTTTGCTTATTGATTTTAGTGAGTTTGAGAATTGACAACTAAGTATTCAAGAGATGAAGAATACGAGGGATACATAGTGTTATCAATAGATAGTTAAAGAGAGAAAGAGAGTGGCATTAATTTGTTATTGTGTTAACAATGCTCACATTGAGACGAGTGATGTAAGCAAACTTAAAGATAGAATGAATGGAAGTAACGATAGAATGAATGGAAGTACTATGGTTCTGTTCGTTTAAAACCTTGGCCTCCGATGAGATTGTCTCCCCTCGCGTTGCCTACATCTCTTCCTCGTTAAGGTTGACTTTCCCCACCGTCTCTATGGGCGTTCCGGGCTGCCCATGTTTTGCCGGTTCATTGGTGTAAGAAAGGAGTCTGCTGGTTAGAAACTTGAACGACCATTTTGGATGAATGGTCGAAGGAGGTGGTGGCGAGAAGGTGGCTGAGGAACAGTGGGATTTGGGCTGAGAAATGAGTCTATGGGCGATCCGGGCTGCCCATCGCAAGATTCTTCTTTGGTTGGTCGAAGGAGGTGGTGGCGAGGTGTGGCTGAGGAACCGTAGGATCTGACATTTTAATCTGGTGGCTGGGATGATGGCAGATCTTGCGCCAGGAGGAGGAGATGGTGGTCGATTCAGTGTGCCTAACATCTGGTCTTCTACTCTTTATCTCTCCTTGCGACGACATTCGATAGCATCATAGCAGATCGGTGTTGTTGGCGGTGTCAAGTCCCATCTTGAAAATGGTACGAAGGTGAGGTTGTCTGGCATTTCCGATGCCAAATGACGACAAAAGGCGGCTGCAAGTCCGGGTGCCCAAAGCATTTTTACTTGGGCCCGGGCTTGTGTTTTGGGCTTGGGTGAGTTGGGTTGGGATGACCTAAAGCTCACATTGTTTTGGGTCCAAATCTGAGATGGTGGTTTCTATTGGATGAAAGGCGGGACTAGAGGGCTTTGGGCCTAGAGGCCACATTTTTTTTCTCTTATCGACTTATTGCTAGTATAATTGGTTTTGGCCATTACTTTGGTACTGTTTTGGTTAGCGGACCCTTAATTATGGTATTTGTTCGTCAAGGATCGCTTGCCAACATGGCCATGTCTAGAATCACCTTTGGTCGGCTTCGATTCTTCAAGTGGAAGATTGCCCTTACCATGGTGCTGGAATGATTTTTATCGGTTTACGCATTGGTTTTTGATAGGTAGTCAAATCGTCGATTATTCATCTCGTTCAACGTTTGCACTGCGTAAGCGTACATCGAGCATTGGCGTTATTGTTTTAACGTTATTGTTCTTATTGCAATTTTACTTTCATATGTTTTTATTTCTCGATATACTTGTATATAGTCTCTATGTAATCGCTTAATTATAATAAAGTCTGAAATTTTTGATAAAAAAAACTATTTAAATATAATTTTCACATATAAATTCTGATTTCAGTGAATCAGTTGTCTACACGTTCATCTTAACGTTTTTCATAATATTCTTGCAAAGGTATTTTATTGATTGGGCCAACTATAAAAACCAATATTTTTGTCTCCCGAACTCAAACACGTCCAAACTTGATTTAGGTAAAAGTAAAACATTAAAAAATAATTACATTCAGGATGTGTCAGTGCCACCAACTAAACTAAATCAACATGTTCTCGTTGCGTCTATTGTAATAAGAGATTTATGTTTCACGTCATTTCTTGTATTTGATTATATTAATTAAAAAAAAAGACGAATGCAGTTATTTTTAAAAACACTAGCTTTCAAATCTGTGTTTCACGTTTGTAGAAGGACTTCGTTCGCGCTTGTAAAATATTTGGTCTCTATGTTACTGCCTATAACCCTCAGTAGATAATATATCTCAACTTTAAGACTTATCAATCATATTAATTATATATTTACATTGAGATGTACATAATTTGAATCGATACACGATACATGTGAATTTTGTAGTTCGATCAATATTATACAACAATTATCTAAACCTCTAATAAAAATTACACAATTGATTGAGATGTCGTTAACACCGAATTTATATTAATAACCAAAATATCTAGAATTGCAAGTAAGGAACACTCATCAGTTCATGTCTTAAGCTGAATTGATAAACTTAATCAATTGAGAAATTAATTGTTGGCCTAAACTCTAAACTCACATATCAACATTCATATGCATCGTCAAAATGAATATTTTAAAAAATTGATATAAATGAAGATAAACCCTGAAAAATCGATACAATTATTAATCGATATCATAAACCGGAAACCCGCATGTCAACATTCATATGTATCTTCAAAATTAATATTTAAAAAAAGTGATATAAATGAATATAAACTCTGAACAATCGATACAATTATTAATCGGTTAAAATACACTCAACACAATTATTTAGTTTTAGAGTTGATTCAATTTTCTTTCTATTATTATTATGGAGATGTTATTAACAAAACCGGCTATTTAACAAACCAATCAACCTATTATTATTATAATCAATATAAATTATTTTTAAATGAGTGGCAAAACTGTAAAAATATATATAAAAACTGAGGGCAGATCTGTCAATTAATCTATTAATGGCTTCATTGTAAAAACAAAACAAAAAAGGATGCCGACGTGTATTTTTGTTAGACAAATTTATTATTGTGCAATTTTCGGTAGTTCTATCAATATTGTGTAACAACTCTCTGAAAACTCAAATAAAAATAAACACATTTAATTGAGATGAAGTTAGCTCTGATATTAGTTGTCTAGCCGAAGTCGATTTTTGCTAGTTCAGTTAATATTATACAACAACTTTCTGAAACCCAAATGAAATAGCATAACCCCTAAACTTTAAATCCGAACTTCTAACCCTAAACCATAAATCCATAATCCCTAAACCTTAAATCCAATGTATTGAGATTTGGTCATATATTTGTTAATATGCATTTGAAACCTATTAGATTTAAGTACAAATTAAATTGAGGAACAAAACTGAATCTATTTATAAAAGAAAAAACTGAAAGCTAGACTAAAAAAATACTGAAGGTTAGACCTGAAAAAAATTGGCAACACCGGAAAAACAAATGAACATGAAAAAAAAATGTTAGACCCGAAGAAAAAAAAAACTGATTAGAGAAAAAAAAATTAATAAAAAATGACATCTGAGAATACTATTCACATGAACAGTAATTCCTCCAGCTTCCTTTAATATATAAAGATGATGATCGAGGACTTTAGACGGTGTACAACGTATCAAAATTATACCATTTTGAGAATGACTTTAATTAGGAGTTGGTGGCATATATGTCATTTGACGTTAGAACTTGACACTCATACGCTCAAAATGTTCATCTGATACGTAAATCGCAATTCATCAGAAAATTGTGTTTTTCTTAAAATCGTAGGAGACTCCAAATCTTCGAGCAAAACCTTGTCCCTTAAAACCATGCACATATCTCAGTTTCTGGACTTGTTTGTCTAGTGACCCGAGAGAGAACAACAATGTCCATGTCTCTCACTTCTTTTGTCACATTGTCTTAAACAACTTAAACAAATACCTATAAATGGATCATATTTCAACATGATCGACAAAATCCGGATCCGTTACCTATTGGATCTTTAATAGTTCGATCCAAATCCGGATCCGATGGCCGGTTAACGGACACCTGACATGTTAATTTGATCTGTTTATAATAATAAATATTTTAAATTTTAATAATAATTTCATAGTTTTATCATAAAACATTGATGAAATTTTATAAAAAAAATAAAGTTTTACATCAAAAGTTGAATTACATGTCTAAAATATTCCTTAACGGTACATTAATATAATTAAAATACTTGGCTTCCAATATTTTTAGCATATATGCATACGCATTAACAACTTTTAACTTCATTAAATCATATTTGAGAGGTCATTTAAATATGAATGTTTAGATTGTCTAGATAATTATTATATTATTTAATATTATATTTATAAAAATATTATTTAATTATTTTTAAACAGATCCAAGTTCATAACAGATCGGATCAACCAAGATCATGATCCGATCCGTTTAGTAAACGGGTTAACGGATTTGGGTGCTGAACGGATCAACAGGTCAAATTATCGATTCAAACCTGTTTAAGAATCACAGAACGAGTTTAGATAAGATGCAGTTAATTTACAGATCTAAATCCACGTGTGAAGCTAACATTTTCTATCACTTAATTCCTACACTGTTTTTTTTCTTAAAGATGATGAAAGAATTCCTCTCTTAACCCACGGTCACTGTAACCCATTACTATTTCCTACACAGCTTCTCTGTTCCCCTGTTCCTATTTTGTCAAGCTCTGTCTTTATCCCTATGCATGTCATTAACACAGCTACAAACACTTGTTATTCACAGGTCTTGTGCATGTCATAAACTCTTTGGCTTCTATTCACTAGTCTCTGATGATCTCTGTGTTTTGTAGTAATGGGTGTTTGATTGTTTATCTAATTTAGCAGGGTTTGTCAGTACAGTAGTTGTTGGTTTGAATTCGTGGGGTTTCTGGGTTTTGATTCGATTTAGTTTCTGAGGCGCTGATGGGTCCTGTGAGGGGGCTTAAGAAGAGAAAGAAGGCAGAGAATAACAAGTTTCATGAAGATCAAAATGCTTCTGGTTCTGGATCCTCAGAGAAGGAAAGTCCTTTGGATTGGTGGGATGAGTTCTCCTAGAGAATCAATGGTATGTTTGCTTTCATATGATGATTCCGAATAGCTTTACTTTTATCTGTTTTCTTGTTTGTTTTGCCTTATGATATGCTGCTTTATACAGCTTTTTTTAACAAGTGTTCTTATGTTCCGTGCGTACGTTCTAGTGTTTTATGGGTTCTTAGTTGGAACTGAACTTGTGTGATTGAAACTGGGTTTTCGTTTTGTTAAGTATTCATCTAGTGCGAAACATAGCTTTTTTTAACAAGTGTTCTTATGTTTCGTGCGTATGTTCTAGTGTTTTATGGGTTCTTAGTTGGAACTGAACTTGTGTGATTGAAACTGGGTTTTCGTTTTGTAAGTATTCATCTAGTGCGAATGTGTGGATTCACATTTAACAAATATCTCTAGTCTGACTTTTCAGCCATCCCTTTTACCTAACATTCTGGTCTCATTTCCTTCTTTGATATTGGTTAGGATAGGATTATACATTGTTAAGTATTCTAAGAGAATAACAGTATCAAGGTCCTTGGACAATGCCTGCAGAATTTAATCATCTACTTGAATTAACAATCAAGAAAATAGTATATTCTCAACTTATTACCTAACTAAAAGATGGATATGATAATATATTACTGTGAAAAAGTTCTTCCTTTTCTGGTTCATTTTCTTTTTGCTTTTGTTTTTCCACTGATCATTATACTTTAGATTTGAACAAATTGGCTAATATTGCGGATTAACACATCCGTAATCCAATATTTGAAGTGATGGTGGGCTCATACTAATTACTACTTTGGAACAGTTATTATACATCTGCTCGGTATATATCAGTGCTGGTGCTATCGGATTAGATTTCAACCAAGAGGATGGTGTTTAAAATTTGGATATTTTGAAGTCTTCTTTTACACTTTTTTCTCCACTTCTAGTATTCACATGTCATACAAATTAGTCAGAGTTATTATGCTCTGTTAACCTCAGGATTTACTTCAGAAATCATGGTGAATGCTGAATTGTGCCATAATAACATCACACCAAATTTCTGATCATCAGAACTTAGATATTCAGATAACTAGGAGTTCTCATCATCAGAACTGATCAGCATTCTGCCACTAAAATAAGTAGGTGTCTGTAAAGAGGCTTATGCATAAACTTTCATGTCTCCTGGCAAAAATGGGAACAATAGCTTAAGTTCATGCACCTTGTTTTTTCTACTCTTCCGTCTATTGAGGCTATGTCTACACAATCAAAGCCCTAGTGGTTTTGTTTCTCTTCCTTACAAGAAACAAAAGGAAATCTAAGCATGAAGAAAATAAATCTTGATATTCAGTAGATTTTTGGGGTTCTTCCCTATGAGTACATGCCATAAAAATGTAGGTGCAGTTACTCGTTATAGGTTGCATCAATTTAGGTCTAAATATTGTTTTCTGTAATAAGGAACCAACAAAGAAGTATTAGGGTGTGAATTTTAATTCACCAGTGTTAATTTTATAAGTATAAGTTGTGTTTTAATTTTGTTCTTCAAAATTTTAATAGCCTTAACAATGTTAAGAACCTACAGTCAAATTTCATATGCAATCTTCTAGCAGGAACTTTTATGGTTTTTACAAGTAAAAAGAGTCTTTCTTACTATTTCTTGAATACCTATTATAATGCACTCATGTGCTTCTCTGATCTTATCTCAACTATTATTGGTAATTTTCACTGATGTTGCTGGCTCAATGGGCATAGAGGTAGAAATACTCAACTTGAAGTAATTTTATATATAGTTCTTACCGGCTTAGTCTTCAGTGACCTACCTCTCAATCCCATATCTTGTATGAAGACTGGAAGTGTGATCTGAGATCATGATATGCTGCATTTTATGACTGGAGTGATATGTGGTTTCTTTTTCTTCTCTTTTTTGTCTTGTTTTGTTCAGAATGAGTAATATGCGATGAAGTGCTATCACAAGAGTAAGGATATTGTTTTGATGTATCTGGTTACCATTGTCTTTTCTCATTAACCCCATATTGGATTAAAGTGAAAGACAAAAGACAATCTTCTTTTAATGAGAATGGAGTTTTAATCCTTGGAATTTGCATTCTTTATTAGTGTAATAGTTGTGAGTGAAGAAATAATAGAAAGGAAGGTTCATGATCTGTGCTTGTGTACTATAATCCTAGTAGTTGAATCATGTTGCTTCTATTAGTGTACAACACTCCAGTCAAAGCACTTTGTCAAATTTGAATGCACATATTGGACATATGCAGGTCTTCAGTCTCCAGCAAAGGGTTTAAGTAGGTTTCAATCTATCTTCAAGATGTCCAGGAAATCCTTTGACTACATATGCTCACTTGTGAGTGAAGACTTGAAGGCTAAGTCAGCACATCTTGTTTTTAATAATGGTAGACCATTGTCTTTATATGATCAAGTTGCTGTGGTTTTAAGAAGACTAAGCTCTGGTGAGTCACTAGTAATGATAGGTGATTCATTTGGGCTGAACCACTCTGCTGTGTCTCAAGTCACGTGGCAATTTGTGGAAGCCTTGGAACAAAAGGGACTTCACCACCTGCAATGACCTTCAACTGATGCAGAAATGGCAGCAATTAAACTGAAATTTCAGAAAATGCAAGGCTTTCCTAATTGTTGTGGTGCTGTTGATATTACTCACATCATGATGTGTTTACCAGCTTCAGACCCCTCAAGCAATACTTGGCTAGACCAGGAGAAGAATTACAGCATGGTCTTGCAGGCCATTGTGGACCCAGACATGAGGTTCCGGGATATAATCACCGGATGGCCAGGGAAAATGGACTGGTTGGTCTTTCAGAGTTCGAAATTTAATGAACTCTGTGACAAAGGGAGAGGTCAAATGGGAAAGTATTGGAGCTCTCCAGAGGATTTGATATAAGGGAATACATAATTGGGGATTCAGGCTTTCCTTTACTGCCGTATCTTATAATTCCCTATGAAGGGAATGAACTCCCAGAACAGAAAGATGAGTTCAATAAGCGGCAGCGTGCTACCCAAATGGTTGCACAGAGAGCATTAGCAAGGTTGAAGGACTCATGGAGGATCATAGACGGAATGATGTGGACCTGACAGACACAGATTGCCAAGAATTATTCTCGTTTGCTGCTTGCTTCACAACATTGTTATCGACATGGAAGATGACGTGCTGGAGCACCTGCCTTTGTCTCACAACCATGATGATTCGGCTTACCATCAACAGATTTGTGGAACTCTTGACATAAACGGGGTTCATCTCAGGGATAAGCTGTCTCTTTACTTGTCCGGTAGGATGCCATCTTAATTATTTGCATTTTGACTAATTGTTTTAGCTACTAGAGTGTTGTATTATTTGATTTAAAATTCTTTTAGAATATTTCGTACTTAGACCTATAAAACTGTGGTCAGATTGTAAGATAACCAGGTAAGACCCTGAGAGGATGTAATAACGTATTAGAGCATAAATTGATCAGGGAGTGTACTGGAACTTGTTCCATAATAATCAGAGGAATCGATTGGAGAAACATTGTTTACCCCTATAGATTTGGGACCTCTTCTCTTGTTGAATGATGGATGCTTGTGAAGTGATGATCAGTGATCCACTCCGTCTCTTCTGGAAATCACTTGCTAACTACCAAGACTCGTATTCAAACAAGGCTTCAGAACAGCTAGACAGCATATGGATTGGGGATCTATACGATTGTTTTGTAAATCATACATTGTGCATCCCCATTATACATGAGCTGTTAGTCATTCACTCATTCTGTGCAAACTGAGTAACTGACCACTTGGGACCTTGTAAAATTGTTTTACAAATGATACAACAAATGTATCATTCTCAAGTAGTTCCTCTACAAATAGCTCCTTGATGCCCCCAACAAGTCTGCGTAAGCATATCACCCAGCTCCTTGTTACAGTTTCACTACACACATTCTTACCAGTCTAGATAGTTGATCTGGAATATGGAAAGGTGGGTTAGGCCAAATGTGAAAACATAGACAGTTTATGTTACAGAAGTTCCCCTTTGGCAAAATGGATCAAACTCAAGACCTTGGTGCCTTTGCATTTTCGTCACAGATTGATGATTTGAAAATCTCAGACCACTTTTGCTTTACAGAATCAGCAACCTTAGATTCGTCCATGAAGGGGCACCACATATTCCCCCCAGGACCGGCGAGGACCCATTTAACTTTTCTTGGTGGGCTGCCAATCCTGACATTAGTGAGCTCTGAGGGTCTACTGGTCTCCCCACAAATAATTATCTTGGGAGAACTAGAATGCTTAGCAGGCTGAAAAGGAACACAACTGGAATTCAATAACGATAATCACAAGGCAAGCTGATCATTAGAAGACTAGTTATAGTTTAATAAACTCACTGTTAAGTAAGTGTTGAGCCCCATTGCATCGAGTGTGCTAGTATAACATTCATTCAAAAATGGTGAGTGCTTAGAAATTAATTCCAACGACTTTACTTTCTTCTTCTGACTGCCAGAATCACTTGAAAGCTGAACACAAGCACAACTAGACAAGGTCAACGATCACAGAGGAGCAATATAACCTTTGTTATATTAGTAATTGTAACAAAACCTACAAAGGTCTTATTGGCAGGTATCAATGCCTGAAGTGGAGTGTCTTCAATTTCTTCTGTTAGCTTCTGACTGCCAGAACCACTTGAAAGCTGAACACAAGCACAACTAGACAAGGTCAACGGTCACAGAGGAGCAATATAACCTTTGTTATATTAGTAATTGTAACAAAACCTACAATGGTCTTATTGGCAGGTATCAATGCCTGAAGTGGAGTGTCTTCAATTTTTTCTGTTAGCTTCTGACTGCCAGAACCACTCGAAAGCTGAACATAAGCACAACTAGACAAGGTCAACGGTCATGGCAGAGCAATATAACCTTTGTTATATTAGTAATTGTAACAAAATCTACAATGGTCTTATTGGCAGGTATCAATGCCTGAAGTGGAGTGTCTTCAATTTTTTCTGTTAGATATCTCTCGACAGATATTAAAGAACGAAAGCGCTTTCCAGTCCCTGGCTCAACATAGTACTGCAAACACAATAAACAAACAAATAAATGTGAAGTTTCTGCAGTAGTGTGCTACTTAATGGACTGGTGAATGCAACAGCTATGAAAAACAAAGGACTACCTTAACCAAGACCATAATTATCTTTCAGAATAAATGGACCACGCAAGACATTTTCCCCTATATGATATGCATATATAAGAACTGATCACCACAACATTGCATGAGATAGCTATCAATGCTAGTTTATTGATTGCCAATTTAGATGGTCATACTTGATCTTTCAAAAGAAGACAAGAATTATCTGAATGCAGTCCATCTCGCAATAGGGTTCCTTATATCTCATGTTGCATTAGATGGATGCAAGATTATCGATTGCTAATTTAGGGGCCATACTCAATCTGTCAAAAGGAGAAGTATCTGAATACACCCAATCTCGCTATAGGCTCCCTTATCACTTAATTACAAATGCAAGCAATGTGAGTTAGCCAACATTGTAATCTAAAAATCACATCTCGGCTGTTTATGCGAAGTTTAGATACACCTACACCAGGATGCATGCATCTGTGCAACTTTCACCCTAGGTTTCAGAATGCAAGTATTATCACAAGAAGCTGTTTATAGCCCTTTTACAACCATGGAGAGAAAACCAACAACTTTAGAAAATAAATAGTTACCTTGTCAGAGTGACTTGAATTAGTATTCTTTCGTGGCTTTTCCTCAATTTCCCAACCATCTGGTAGCGTGATGGAAGAACTTCTCCTGAAGGGTTGCATCTGCAAATTGTCACTGTGAATGAGGAATTTACCCATCATATATTAGGCAATGCCTTCAAGGTTATTTCGTTCAACGAAGAATGAGAATGGTGACACTATTACAAAAACTTCTAAAGATCTGGTTGTGGTACCTTCCCTGCCTATTGACTGGAAAGGGACCCCATTTGATTATATTTATACTAAAAGTTTCAAATATATCAAAGCATGGGCCTTTATCCTGTGCACACCAACTCCAGCAACAACTGAACTTTAAATACATATGCAGAATTGATTTCTGTATTGTGAAAAGATACGAACTGCTACGTATGAAACCTTTATCTAGTCTACCAGTAACAGAATAACCAAATTCCTATTCGTGCCTAAATTCTAAATATTGCCAATCAACTGAAATATGCAAGTTCCTAGAACTCACTGTGCGTTGACTGCCTGATTTTTCTATCCTGGTACGTATATCAACTTGCCCATCTGTTAGGTATCTGTGGACAGCTGCCAGCGAGCGAAACTTCAATCCTGTATGAAGCTCAATGTAATACTGCACAATTAAATGAAAGTCCAAGCCATGAACCACATTAGATTTGATATGATAGCTTCAAACATAGATAATACAAAACAAACATAATGAAGGTGGTAGAAACTCATTGGAGAATAAAATTGTGAACCGTATGTAATTTTTTTGACAGTAACACAATCAACAGATTTCATTTTCAAACAAAGGGCTAACTCATTAACATCCATTTTTAATTGTATATCTTAATGCAAGTTGCTACGAAGGTCTCAATCTACTAAAAGCTATATGAAATGTGTTATCTTCAACTATCATTGCCGCTGTCGTCTCAACAGTTCAAGTCCATGGATAACGAATTTCAGAATTCAAACTATGTTTCATGAGATACATGTTGTGATCATCAATATTACCAGAAATTTTCAGTGGCTCAGTACCATGGGACAGACAAAAAAGGAGAAAAAAACAAATGAAAAAAAGGAGCTTGATGGTAGACCCTCAAAGCTGATGTTAATTGGGTTTAAACAAAGGATCCGGATTTAGATTATAGAAAGGATAATGTTCTTTACTGGGATGAATGTCATATGAAACAAGTGGAACTGGAATTAAAAATTCTTAACAATGATAGATCCCCAGCCTAACCATGTATTGGGTTTTAAGACACACCCAAATTTTCTTACGAAAATGACAGGATCAAATCAAATCGACTCTAAACCTCAACCCCAATTAATCTTTCTTCATTTTTCAACTTCTGAACTTCCAGGGTTAAAATTATATGGACATTTAAAACACCAATTTTCACTCTTTAAAATCATACACAGATTTTCAATGCTAGTCAAACACAGAACATTTAAACATAGCTGCAAAGCATCTGCATTTGATCACATGCATACACAACTGAGGCAAGTACAGAGAGTAAGAAACCTTGTCAACTGTTTGGCTGGAGGGACGGGGCCTTTCTTCAACGGACCAACCATCTGGGAGTCCAAAGCGTGAAGCAGGGACCAATTGCAGTTGCCTAGAGCTTCTGGGATCGTCTTCTTTTTTCGCCGGAGTCATCATCATGATCAGAGTTGGCTCCGGCGATGATGATTTGGGTGTGTTCATGATTTGGGTGCTGTCAGTCTAGCACCGATCACGAGCCCCAACACAGTGTTGTTGTAAACTGTAACGCAAGGCAACTCCGTTACTTGGACTTGTTGAATCACACAGACACACACTGATGTGTCCCACTGCCGTGGCATTACCATAAGAAGAAATGGTGACAATGGACTTGTTTTCTATTAGGAGACTTTGGAGTTAGAGAAATATCAAAGTAAGTGACAATGGAGTTGCTGACATATAAGGTTTCCGACCAAATCTCCGATGAGTCCGAAGTTAACGGTGTTCTCTAGCAGTGGCGGATCCATGATGGTAACATTGAGGGTGTTTGAAATTTTTGATAAAAAAATAATAGATTTTAGAAAAATACTTATATTGAAACGCTTCGGTTTGACTCAAGATCTGTTATTTTGGACTAGTAAACATTTTTAGTTAAAAATAATGCACACGGTTTCAACAAATTGCAAATTGTGAGAAGACTCACGAACAGGAGAAAAAAAACACGAACTAGAGCGAAAGGAAGAAACTTAAAGGAAAATTGCATATTCAAACGCAATTGCAACAAGAGTGTGAAAAACATAGCCTTGGTGTCTAATCGACCACCAACAAAAGGGTAACTAACTTGGGTGAAGAGAATACTACACCCAAATTTTGTCCCGAACTTTGCACATTCACAGAATTTGCATACTAATTTTGCTCAGACATATACAAGATCATCATACCCTTCTCACCAGCCACCACTCATGCACCAACCATATACTTACACCTCATATCCCAATTACACAGTAGCTACTGCTACCACACATACTCCATAATTTACTCATAGACCTTACCACACTTCATATGCTCCTGTAAATCCAAACTTACCAACAATGAAGCAAATGAAGCTAAAGTTTAGTTCTTTTACTAGGGTGACCCTATTAACTAGTTGAACAAGGCAGATCAGTATTTTGAATTCTATCAAGTGACTGAGGAGCAGAAGTTGACATTTGCAGTAATGTATCTGTGTGGGAGGGCTGCGGATAGATGACATGCATTTAAAGATGAGTTTCCCCCTATTGGCAAGGTGTAGCTGATCTGTTAATAAGGGAATTCAGTGGTTACAACATGGCTGATGGACAAGCTGCGCTAGCTAGGCTTTCTCAGAATGGCACTGTGGATCAATTCATGGATCAATTCACAAAGCTGTTTAGGAGGATCACTGGTTTTCCCCCACAAACGCTACTTTCATTCTTTGTGAGTGGTTTGAAAGATAACATCAGGGCCCAAGTGAAGGCTCTAAAACCCCAGACATTGTATGAGGCTTGTGATTTGGCAAAGGTGTTTGAGGAAGTTGAGCATAGCAAGCCATCTAGAGTGGGATTTCAACCGAGGATAGTGAATGCTGCAGTATCTAAGCCATTTGTGACTAATAATCCTCTTGGTAGAAATGCATTAACAACAACACCAACAAGAGCTCAGGCTCAGGGGGGAGGTAACAATGCAGGAGGAAGTAGAAGGTTCTCACAGGCTGAATATCAGAAGAGGAGGACCAGAAATCAATGTTTTTTGTGATGAACTCTTCAGACCTGGCCATAACTGCAGAAAAGGGCAGACACTTATGGTTATAGAAGTGGAACACGAGGAAGTGGAGACACCTGGATCTGTTGGCAATGAAGAACATGAAAGAGGTCAGATGGAATTGTTGGAAAAGTCTCAGGAAATGGAAGCACAGTTACATTCCACGGGGGAGGGCATGGACAACCATGTATGCAGTTGAAAGGGAGTTTCTACAGTAAAAAGGTGCACATCTTAATTGATTTAGGAGCTAGACATAATTTCATCCATCCTTCAGTTCTAAAGGGAACTAAAACGAAGATACAGTCAATGAGACCAGTGAAAGTTAAGGTGGCCAGTGGGGATGTGATGAGGACTGAGTCTCAGACAACTGTGGAATTGAATATACAAGGCTATGTAGTGTTGGGAGATTTCTTTGTGATACCTATATATGGATGTGAAGTGGTGTTGGGTACTACTTGGTTGAAGAAATTAGGGGACATTATTTGGAACTTTGATCACATGTACATGAAGTTTGACTCAGATGGGAGGCATCACCAACCGCAAGGATTGACTAGTACCACAACATCAGTTGTGAGTCTTAAAGCCATGACTAGAACTTTAAGAAAGGAGAGGGAGGCCTTATTGGTTCACATGTAAACAACAACACAACAGCTTGAGAATGGGAAGGTTGATCCACAAATCACTGAACTCCTGCAAAAATACTTAGATGTATTCAGTGAGCCAACTCAGTTGCCCCCTCCTCGGAGGCAAGATCACCAAATAGAGCCGTTGCCTAACACACCAGCTATAAATGTGAGGCCCTACATGTATCCATATTTTCATAAGATAGAGATAGAAAAGATTGTCCAAGAGATGTTGGCTAATGGAGTTATCAGGCCTAGTATGAGTTCTTTTTCTTCTCATGTGCTGCTAGTTAAAAAAGATGGCACTTGGAGGCTTTGTGTTGACTATAGGGCGCTTAATGCAGCTGCTGTCAAAGACAAATACCCCTATCCCTATGGTGGATGAACTAATTGATGAAGTTCATGGGGCAGTGATATTTACTAAGTTAGATTTGAGGTCTGGATATTATCAAATCAGAATGGCAGAGGAATATATTGAAAAAACAGCATTTTGTACACATTCTGGTCATTATGAATTTTTGGTTATGGCATTTAGGTTAACCAATGCCCCAGTAACCTTCCAGTCTAATATGAATGAGGCTCTTAGGGAGTTCTTGCGCAAGGGAGTGCTGATCTTCTTTGATGATATTCTATTGTACAGCTCATCCATGGAAGAACATTTGCAGCTTTTGGAAAAGGTTTTAAGAAGGTTACAAGCTCACTCCTTCAAGATCAAGAAAAGTAAATGTAGTTTTGCAGTGGAACAGGTGGAATATTTAGGGCATGTTATTAGTGCCAAAGGAGTTACAGTGGATCCCTCCAAGATCTAATGCATTAAGCAGTGGAAGCAGCCAAAGACAATTAAGCAGCTAAGGTGTTTTTAGGGATAGGAGGCTACTACAGAAAGTATGTGAAGAGATTTGGGATCATAGCCAAGTCATTGACTGTCATGTTAAGGAATGATGGATTTATTTGGAGTGTGAAGGAAAAAGAGGCTTTTGAGGAGCTCAAACATGCTCTAATGACCACACCAATCCTTGGTGTCCTTGATTTTACAAAGGAATTTGTGGTGGAGTGTGATGCCTCTGATTTAGTCATTGGTGTAGTGTTGTCTTAAGAGGGTCGACCAATTACTTATATGAGTAAGGCATTAGCTCAGAAACACCTAGCCTTGTCAGTATATGACAAATAAATGTTAGCAGTGGTGTCTGCTGTGGAACATTGGAGACCATACTTCGTGGGCCATCATTTCAAGATTATGACTGACCACAAAACCATAGAATATTTTCTGAACCAAAGAGTTACAACCCCAACCCAGCAGAGGTGGATGATTAGGTTGATGGGTTATGACTATACAATTCAGTATAAGGCTGGGAAACACAATGCAGTCCCTAATGCATTGTCTAGGGTACCATACTTAGCTGCATTGGGTGTTTCTTCTATTGTGCATGACTACATTCAAGCTATTCAGTAAGCTAGTTTCAAGTATCCTAAAGCTTCAGCTATTATCCAGTTGTTACAACAAATGAGTGAGAAAAAACATTACAAGTGGGAGAATTCACAATTGTTTTATAGAGACAGGATTTTTGTACCCCAAATGGAGGATTGGAGGGTGACTATAATGGATGAGTTCCATGCAGGAACCATTGGGGGACATGCTGGCAGGTCCAAAACATGTAGAAGAGTGGGAAGGATCTTTGCTTGGCCTGGGGTGCAAACGGACATAAAAAAATATTTCTCATTGTGATACTTGCCAGCAGCATCATTATGAGACTATACTGTCACCAGGGTGGCTTCAACCTTTACAAATTCCTGAAAAGGCTTGGAGCACTATTAGCATGGATTTCATTGAAGGGCTGTCTAAATCTAAAGGAAAGACTACTATTTAGGTGATAATTGATAAGTTGACAAAGTATGCTCATTTTGTTCTAATTACTCATCCTTATACAGCTGTATCACTTGCTAAAGTATTTGTTCAAGAGATAGCTAAGTTACATAGAATGTCTGATAACATTGTGTCTGACAGAGACCTTATACTTTTGAGCTTATTTTGGGAATCATACTTTGCATTGCAGGGAACAAAGCTCAATAAATCATCTGCCTATCACCCTCAATCAGATGAGCAGACAGAAAACTTAAATGGGACTTTGGAACAATACCTCAGATCTACTGTGGGGGAGAAACCACATTCTTGGGTGCAGGGCTTACCTTAGGCTGAATGGTGGTATAACACTTCTCATCACTCAGCTATTAACATGACTCCTTTTGAAGCACTGTATGTGTACAAGCCACCAGCTGTGAAGGCATATGTATCTGGATCCACTGTTATGGCTCAAGTTGATACACAGCTCCAAGACAGGGAGAAACACTTACAAGTTTTAAAGAGAAATTTACAAAAGGCCCAGGACAGGATGAAAATCTTCTACGACAAAAGGCATTCTGAAAGGAGTTTTGAGGTGGGTGATTATGTTTATCTGAAGTTGCAGCCTTACAAACAACAATCAGTCAACAAGACGGCGTTCCACAAGCTGTCTGCAAAGTATTATATATGGTCCATTTGAGGTTGTGAAAAGGATTGGTATAGTGACTTATCGTCTGAAGTTGCCAGCTACTGCAAGGATTCATGATGTCTTCCATGTGTCCCTATTAAAGAAGAAACTGGACACCAAAGCTACTACTGAGCTCAGCTTCCTCCTATTTCTGATTTGGGAAAGAAGAATTAGGCACCAGTGGCTATTTTGGAGACAATGCTGATGAAAAGAAGAGGGGTTGCAGCTACTCAGTGGTTAGTGCAATGACAGCATTCTACCCTAGAAGAAGCTATATGGGATTTTGCAGATGCTATTTCAATCAGGTACCTTGATTTTAAGCATTGAGTCAGGATCTTTAAGTTAAAAACTTGAGGACAAGTTTGTTTTGCATGCACCATCAATGTTATGATTTAGTTTCTGCTTTCCTAGTCAACTTAGGATAAGTCATTTTGACATTAGTAGTGTGCAAGTTATGTGAGGTGACAGCTGGTATTTTGGACAGTGTCTTAGATGTTGGACACTTGGCCACATCTCATACATCAATATGAGACATAAATGTACTGCTGCAACCCTAGTTTGGGGAAAATGAACGGTGTTTTATTTTTATTTTCTGCCTCTTTCCTTTTTTGTCTGAGTTGTTCCATTCCGAGATCCAGATCCCTAATACATGTGGTATGTGTTATGAACTTTTATGTAGTGTCTTCGATCTTATTATTAGATTGACAATCTAATAATGAAGAAGCTCGGATCTTCTCTTTGACAAGACTGATTAATGTTTCCCTGATGAAATTTGTGTTTATTCACTTTCCTGGAATTGAAGCCTTACCTAAGATTTTCTCCTCAAAAGGACTAGTTAATATCTCCTCCATGTTTACGTGGAATGTTGTTCATTTGAATCCCTTTTTTTTGAAATAAAGTTCATTTGAATCCTAGCAACTTTTGCAAGATACAATCTTTTGGTTATTTCTGAAGTGCCAGATCAATGCCCTCGTCTTACATCCACACCCATGAAAAATGTCGACAGACAATGGTCACTATGTGAGCTAATTCATCTCTCTACTTATCCATTTTCCAAACAACAAACAAGACATTTCAATGTGCTTTACATTGTTAACAAAATCTTCAGGAAGAAGAGTCTCTGGCACCTAACCCTTTCAGAGCAGAGAAACGCTACGCTAGAAACCTAGGGTTTTGAGAGTGGCGGCGCCCCTCTCCCCGTTTAGGTGGGAGGGTGCTGATCGTGATAAGCGGTGGCATGGAAGGTGCAAATTGTTTGTGGCTGAATGAATATCAAGTGCAGATCGTCACTGCAACTTGAAGTTTTTTTTCCTCGAAGTCTAGGTGTGACGGCTTCAGTGGTGACTAGGACAAGAGGAGAATCTTCTTGATTGCAGCGAATTGTCGGACATCAAAGGATTAGAGGTTCTCCCTTAGACTCAAGGTAGATTGGGTTTTCTCTCCGGCGGTGGTGGGTACGACAATAGGTTGATTTGGTAATGGTGCTTGTGTTGTGATATGTGTGTATTTGGCTTGGAGGGTGGAGGAGCACTACCAGAACAACCAATTTAGTCGATGAAATTTTTTGGTCGGCTAAACCCTAAATTTCGTCGGCTAAGAAGTCGTCGGGAAAAAGCCTTCAGCCAAGACTTTAGCCGACGAAATTATTGTTCATCGTCGGCTAAAGTCATTTATTTAGCCGACGAAAAAAATTTTCGTCGCTTAATTTATGAACTTTAGCTGACGAATTTTTGGACCTTAGCCGACGAAATTTTATTAAATTTCATCGTCTATAGATATTATTTTTATTTATTTAACTATAGCCGACAAATTACCCTAAAATTCGTTGGCTAAAGTTATTATTTTTTTATTTTTTAAACTTTAGCTAATGAATTTTAGGGTAATTGGTCGGCTAAATTTATTATTTTTTTATGTTATCATTATTTTTTCTTTTTTAAACTTTAGCCGACGAATTTTAGGATAATTCGTCGGCTATAGTTATTATTATTTATTATTTATTTTTTCTTTTTTTAACTTTAGCAATGAATTTTATTAAAATTCATCGGCTATAGTTATTTTATTTTTTTCATATATTTTTTTTATTTCTTGTATTTTTGATTAAAACTTTATACTTCTTTTTCGTTTTTACACCGGTGGTGGAGAAGGACAAGAGGAGGAGGAGAAGAGGATAGGAGCAAGGCTAGGAGGAGGAGAGAGAAGGTAGGGGAGGAGGAGAATGTTAGGAGAGGGAGAGGAGGAGGAGAATGATTTAGAGGAGAATGATTTAAAGGAGGAGGAGAGGAGGTAGGATGAGGAGTACGTTGTTGCCGCCGGAGTAGGAGGAGGAGGAGGAGGAGGAGGAAGGAAGATGAAGAGGAGGAGGAGAAAATGAAAGATATAGAAAATTTTGAACTTTAGCCGACGAAACTTCGTCGGCTAAAGTTCAAAATTTTAAAAATCTCCGTCAAAAAATTTGAATTTTTAATTAACTTTAGCCGACGAATTTTAATAAATTTCGTCGGCTATAGTTATTTATTTATTTAACTTTAGCTGACGAAATTAGGGTAATTCTTCGGCAATAGTTATTTATTTTATTTATTTAACCTTAGCCGACGAATTACCCTAATTTCGTCGGCTATAGTTATTTATTTTATTAATTTATTTAACTTTAGCCGACGAATTACTCTAATTTCGTCAGCTATAGCCAACAAAAAAATCATTTTTGCCGACGAAAAATTTTTTTGTCGGCTAAAATTTAACTATAGCCGAAGAAAAAATTAGTTTAGCCGACAAAATTTTTTTTCATCGGCTAAAATTCCACTTTAGCCGACGAAAAAAAATTTAGTCGGCCTGTTTTTAGATATTTCGTCGGCTAAAGGTTTTGTTCTGGTAGTGGAGGCAGTGAGAGCTTATTGAGCAAGGTTGAGAGGCGGAGGCGATTAGATCTGGTGGTGTTTGGATTTTGAAGGGAGGTTGAGAGCGGTAGAGGCTGAGATTGGTCCTATGACGGAGGAGCGGGGGAGACCACAGGACGACATGTAGGACGTTCCGACGGCGAGTGCGGCACGAGGTGTTTCCTATGGAGAGAGAGGAGGAAGTTTGGACTATGGGGTCTGAGGTCTTGGGCTGCAGCAATGTGATCTTGGGCTGGGCCTTAGGTCCTTTTCTGGCCTATATTTTCTTTTTAGGTTGGCTGTTGGCTTATGGAGGAGTGACCTTTCGTAGCTCCTCTGTCATGTTTCATAAGACCCATTTTGACTATTATGTCTCCTGCTTTTCTTTCCTAACAATGAATGGTACACTGTTGAGTCTTACGCCTGATTTGTGAAGAGATTAGACGCATGGAAGGTTATTTTGCTTTCTATGTTTGTAAGAATAAAGTCATCTTGTATACACCATTTTGTAGTTTAGCTTTCTTTGTAATGTATAATTTGTATTGTACTGGAGCTTTACTCGCGGCTGACCAGCCGTTGGACGTGTTTTAGAGTTTTACTCCCGCTTGTCCCATTTTGTTAAGATTGGTTTTACACCAGATGAAATATATCCATTATTTCAAAAAAAAAGTGCTTTACATAGTTATATCGTTTGAAATGCAACAGTTTCCAGACCCAAACAAGAAAGATATGCAAGAGTTTGATGTCATATTTCTGTCGATCTGATATTCTCATTAGTTTCCTTCTTTCATGTGTTCCTTGTGACATGAAAAGAGTAGAACAGCAATAAGCCGAGAGACAACTCTTACTTCTGTATACAACTTCAAAAGGAAAAGCAATTTTATCTAAATATTGCTCCTTGATGCTCCAACTAGTCTGCATATGCATACCAGTAAATCCTCATCACAGTTGCATCTAACCAAGTCTTGCATTACTAATTTGTAAAAAAAATTAGACCTTCAAAACTTTTAGGTGGATTAGGCCAAAATGGAAAATAAACAGTATATGTTAGAGAAATTCCACTTTGGCAGAAAGGATAAAATTCAAAAAATCGGTACCTTAATATTTTCGCCATAGGTAGTTGATTTGAAAATCTCAGACCACTTTTGCTTGACAGAATCCGCGAGCTTTGAATCATCCATAAAGGGGGTCCACTCATTCTCCACATTATCGACAAGGACCCATTTAACTTTTGGTGGACGGCTGCTGCTACTGAGCTGTGAAGTTCTACTGTTTTTAGGGGGGAAGTTTTTTCTTGGGAGAACTACAATGCTCTACACAATTGGAGCGTCAAATAAAAGGAAACAAATTCAGCATATTCTCTGGTTTTATCAAGAACAAAGATACTCTCACATACAGCAAGGAAAAACAGAGGTATCTACAATCCAGTATCATAATTAGAACAAATGGATTGTGTGATGGCGTTTCTACCCTGCAAGAAATGTGTAAGAGGTCAAATTGCATTTGACTGCCCTTTCAGGAAAGCATATAAGATAAATACAACCAAGAAAATTGATTGAAAAATCATACGGTTGGACTCATTTGTCAAAAGAGATGCTGAATACAGTATTTGTAGGTTGCCTTATAATCACCAACATGTGTATGCGAAGTGATTTCAAGTTTTGACTACTTGTACGAGAAAAGTTTGAACACAAATGTGCCCAGCCGCAAGCCTCATGCAACTTTTGCCATAAAATGCATAATGCTAGTTTTTGCAAATAAAAAGTATATACACCCTTTCTACCAAACAGGTAACGGAAAGCACCAATATTTGAAAAATAAATAGGTACCTTGTCTCTGTCCATAGTCAGAGTATTTCTCCGTGGCTTTTTCTCAAATTTCCAACCATTTGGTAGTATGAAGGAAGACTACACCTCGTGGTGTGTGGTGTAATTTGCATCTGTAGATTGACATTGTCAATGAGAATTTTTTTCTATCACATTATAGGTATTGCAAGCTTCTCTCTTCAATGTGGACTGTGATACAGTGCTTATTATTAGGAAAAAACTAAACTAAACAAAACTAAATCTACAGTTAATTCTTCTAAACTAAATCTACAGATACTTTTGCCTGCCATTGAATTCAAAAGGACCCTAGTGGATTATAGTTATATGAAGTTTTACACATACAAGAACGAGCCCTTAAATCTGTGGATACCAACTGTAGCAAAAACTAAAATTCAAGTAAATGACCATTATTGAATTTCATTCTGATACAATACTGAAAGATACAACATAAAAGAAGAAATACCACAGTGAAAAGGGAAAAGTATGGAACGTAAAACTAGTGGACCCTCTACCAAATATTGGTGACAAGAATCGAAGACATTGTAATTGTGCCGAAATAATTTTCTATGCATATTAACATGAAACATGAAGAATTGGTGACAAGAATCGAAGACAATGTAATTGTGCCGAAATAATTTTATATGCATTTTAACATGAAACACGAAGAAACTGCTAGCTATGTTTGTGACAATATCTTGAAAAGCATCTAGATACATTTTCAAGATAATCTAGATAGCCACAACTTTTGCCATATAGATTCTTCACAAATTCTACTTCTTATCTTGTTTTTTCCTTTAATTACTCTTTCCAGGGAAACCCTTCTAGCAACAGAAACAAAACTTAAAATCCCCTCAGTGACTGAATTCTAACATTAACTGAAACATAGGCGGACCATAGAACTCACAGTTTTGTTTATCAAGAATTGCTTGTTTATCAACAGTTGCTTGTTTATCCACAGTTGCTTGTTTATCCACAGTTGCTTGTTCAGCAACTTGTCCACTTGATAGGTATCTGCGAACAGCTACCAGCAAACGAAACCTCTGTCCAGTGTCAGGCTCAATGTAATACTGCGTAATCAGATGAGAAGTCTCAGGCCTGACCCCAGAAGGCTTAATTTCATAACTTCAAAACATGATAATCTAAACAGTGAATTTCAGACATAAGAAATACCATCATAACAAAGTTTAATAGTGTGATAAATACAGACTCCCTTGCCTATTATATAAATTTCAAATTACCCAAACCCAGTCAGTTGTATATTAGTAAGATTGATAATAAGCTAGCACTCTGCTGGGTTAGCCTAAAAGCCCATAGTTTAAACCATCATTGCTCGAATGAGAGTCCAAGAGAAAACCATAATTAAAATTTTAGAATCATAGCTTTCTTTCACAATAATTTGATCCTGTAGCCTCATCAAAATTCAAGATATACCATTGAAAAGTTCAAGTATATACCAGCAAAAACAGAGAGCATTGGAAAAATTACTAAATTTTTTTTCACCAGATCTCTATACCGGGTTCCAAAAATCATACAAATGCTAATAGAATGTGCAACAGGGTCTAAAATACTAATATCAATATCAGATCCTCAACCAAACAAATCCGAAACTCATGAAAATGACAGGATCAAAAAGACCCACAAAGTCAACCTAAACCCAAATAATCTCCTTAAACCCTTTCTGGGTTCAATTGTAAGTACATTCAAATAGAACCTAAACCCTGCTAAAACCCATAGAATCATAAAAAAGAACAAGTTTAAAGAGAGAGACCCTGTCAACTCATTCGGGATTGGAGCTGGTAGTAGTGCAACGGGGTATTTCCTGAACGCACCAACCATCGGGGAGTCCGAAGCGCTCAGCAGCGGCCACCAATTGCCAGTTCTTTCTGGGGTCTTCGTCTTCTTCTGATTTCACCAGCACCACTGCCTGAAGCGTAAGTGGCTCCGGCTCTGATGATCGTGTCCTCCTCTTCATGGACTCACTCGCTCGCTCACTCTTTGCACCTTCTCTGTTTGTGTCCAACTATTGCCATTGCTGTTTGTGCAGGCCCGCTGAGGCGCGGCATAACGGTGCGGAATAACATACGACAAAACCGGGTTTTGAATGAATTGATCATTTTTGTTTAAACTTGTTTTAACTTGTTTGTTGGATTAATTTATTAAAGATCAGATTCTTTGCGCCTTCTCTGTTTGTGTCCAACTATTGCTATTGTTGTTTGTGCAGGTCCGCTCAGACACGGCATAACCGTACGGAACAACATACGACAAAACAGACCACCACTGTTTGTTTAAGCCTGAATTGATCATGTTTGTGTCCAACTATTGCTATTGTTGTTTGTTTAAGCCTGAATTTATCTTGTTTGTTTTATCTTGTCACCGTTTCATCCCGCACGATTATTTTGGTCTAAGCAAACCCGGCTGTTTGTGTCCCACTATTGGTTAGGGTTTTTTTACCCTTGGAAACTTGTGTCAGTGTAATGTCAAATCCTGCGAATTGAGTCATTCGACTGGTGGCACTTTTTAGAGTTTGATCTAGCAGTGCACTGTATCACCGTGCATTAAGAGTTTAATTGACAATTTTAAGATTATAATTTTAGGAAAATTTTAGGAAGAGTACACTAACGTTGTCTCATTAAGAGCATCAATGTATTGTTGAATTCAGTAATATTTAGATTTAAATAACAAAATTTAAGTTTTTTGCTCAAGTAATATTGCTAAATTTTTACATTAGTTAAGTTTTAATTAATTTTCTCTCCAAAATTGATAGATTTATCAATTTTCACTATCAATTTTTAAATTTGTCAATTTCTTAAATATTCTGTTGGAGCAAAAAATCATTTAAAAATTGACAAATTTACAGTTTATCAATACTTAGATGCTCTGATAATTATGATTTCTTAACTTTATAATAGACACGTTAATACATTAACTAATAATTCCTGATAGCTTCTTATACATGTCGTCCGTCACATCGTTAGTTAGCATTCTGTCCGTCACATTTTCAAGGACAAATCAGTCTCTTCTCGATTGGAACAAAAAAACAAGAAGACAAGTTAATGATATGGAAAAAGCTACAAACCTGTGAGTGAAAGAGACGAGATATGGGAAGTCAAATACAATTTTACCCTCCATTACCTGATAATGGCATATCACATTACAGAGCAATTAACGTCTATGTACAAAAATGAAGTCAAATTTAGTAGTTTATGTACTAATGTGTTATTTTAAAAAATTTGGAAACCTTAATTATCAGTGAAGCAAAATTGATATACTTTTCTTAAAATTTTCCCTATAATTTTTAATGATATTTTGAGATCATGAGTTTAACAAGGTTCTAAAAATCGCTAGTCGGTCAGCCGGCCGGGAACTAACTAGTAGAGGAGTAGTCAGATTTTAATTTTTAGATTAATTTTTATTTTTAAAACATATAATTAAATATAATTTAAGTTCCTAATAAATTTCTATTTACCATTCTAGTAAATAAAATTTCACCGATTAATTCTGGGCCGTTTGATTTGCTCTCGTTAATTTCTAACCGTCCATCTACCTTTAAATAAATGAGAGAAGTCTGACCTCAGTCAAACCGCTCCCTCAATCTATCTCAACTCCATCTCCTCTCTCTCATCGTCTCCGACGACAGCAGCGGCGCCCGCCGTCTCTGGCCACCACTCCCACCAAAATACCTGTAAAATGATTCTCTTCCTCTCCTCTACAAAATCCAGTCCTCAAATCACACATGCACGAACCCTATAGGGAGGTTGTCTGAGATGAATCGCGGCGGTTCTCTATGAGTCTCAACGTTGTAAGCTGCGAATCATCAAATTAGAGGTAGGGTTCTTCTCTTCTCTTCTTCTCTTTCCATCTTTTAGCCTTGCACATTCAAATCGAGCTCTAATTCAAAACCCCTCTTTTCAGTTTTTAGGTTTCTCGAGTTCCTCCTCCGACGACGACTTCTTCAGCGTTTTGATGAGTCCGGACAAGCGAGAGCGGGGAGGACGACGACTGAGAGGTGGGAGAGGCGAGAGCAAGATGAGCGACTAAGAGGAGGTGAGTCCTTTTTTTGTCCCGAGTGGGACCTAATTTTACGGAGTTTGGCCGATTTTTACCGAGTTAGGCCGATTTTCTCTTATGATTTACTTAAAATCTTCTCGGCCTACCGCCGACTACCGACTAGGCCGAGTTTTAGAACTTTGGAGTTTAAAATGCACTGATAAATCTAGAATGATTTATTTAATTAAAAACAAATTAAAAAAAAGAATTTCCACATCGCTCCGATTTAATGTGTCATGCTACGTATATTTCTATATTTGTTTGTTTGTTTACAAACAAATTTTCGGATATGGTATCAAATCGTTTTGGTCCAATGTGATTCAAGTCGGAATAATCCTTAGTTAAAAACATTAGAAATGAGACGATGGAGCTAGAATTCGGTTGACAACACATTGAGAGCGATTAAAAAGTGACTGAAATGTTGGCTCGTGTCACAAATGAAAAATTCAGTCATTTATGTTGGTTGGGCCAGCGAAAGCGGGTTGAACAGTTTTTCAGTGACATAGGCTCATCTTGGTGCACAGTGGGGCCAATCTCAACCTTCCTTGGATAGGGTAGCCCAAATTAGCTATTTGGTCGAGTAAAACTGCAAAACTTGAAATTCAAAGCCGTCTAAAATTCAATATAGTGATCCTAGTCTAAAATTCGAACCCGATCGCACCAAGTTTTGAGAATACTCGTAGACGCATGCAGAAATAGATTTAAGCTAAAGTAAACTGTTCGATCGAGCAGCAATTATGTAATACTTTCCAAACCGAATACCATGAAATAATGAACGTGCATGGAACAATATATACCAGTTTCATCAGCCAACCAAGTTAGAATTGCTTTCAACAAACAGGAATGCTGGAATGAAATATATTCTTCAGCCAGGAAGCCCTGCTTCGCGTGCAGAGTTATTTTAGTAGGAGGAAATGAACAAACAAAACGCCAATACTTGCGGTCCAAGTAATTGTACATATTCTTTTTTCCTTTTGAGGTCAGGCTTGGCTGATTTGCAGGAATTCAGAGATTTGTTAGTCGTTTAGGAGATTCTTTTCCTAATAGATCAAGAGATTTGATTTACCTTGGCATGCAAGTAAGAACAAGTCCTAAAGTTCACTATATAAGACGGTCATGTGAATGAAGATCAGACATCTCCAATCAATCAACAAACAGCTTTTGCAGACTGCAAAACAAGTCTCCCTCGGAACACCTTTACCAAAAAGATTCCTTGGGTCTTTTTGTTCATCAAAGCTCTACCTGTAGGCAATCCCCGCTGCTACTCATCAAAGCCCACCTCACCAAGCCTCATCCGTGAGCGAACAGTCCACCACCGCTTCACCAAAGCCCTATCCGTAGGTGAATACCCGCAAACCCATTGTTATGGTAAATAACCTTAGCAAATATCTCCACGTTGTCAAGAAACTCTTTGGCGAACGCCCCGTAATCTTAATTTATAACTCTGCTCAACCAATCTGGTCTGAGTAAGAAACGTCCGCTTCATGAGAATAGGAGGAAAATCCTAGTTGCTCCTCAGTTAGGTCTAAGAAGAACCTAAGTGCAGGCCTGACCAGCGCATGTGCGACAGTCGTTTGAGGAGAAGTCAGAAGGCGAACAAGCATCAAGACAAAGGTTGTATCTGACCCATAGGTACTGGCACTCCTCAAGCCTGGTTGTTCGAGAAAAGGAATTTTCACCTCGAACATTTGGCATGCCCGGTGGGACACTACATCCTAACGTGTTAACATTGCGGGTGATAATGAATATTCAATACCGTACCCATCGTGCAGCAAACCACAACATTCACGTATTAATCCATATAATTCAGCGAAGTGCATAGGTTTAACTTTTAAGGAAATAATTTCGTGTTTCGGTTTGTTACCTGAAGAAAAACATAATCTACAAGCCACAGTAAAGCCATCATGGACGACGAATCAAAACAATTATTTGCAGCTGTTGTTGGGAATTTGACATCTCTCACTGACCAGATGGTTCGATTCGAGGTTACCATGCAGCAGTTTGGACAAATCCAAATGCAACATAACCAGGAAATTAAGGCAGCAAATGAAAACATAGAGAAGCTGCAAAATACCACGTATCAGGACGATGCTGATACTGATGACATGATTAATAGACAGTTTGAACGCCTTCGAGAAGTTAAGAAAGTCTTGAGGATAGAAAGAAACCGTGAGGCTCAGAAAGCTGCTAGAGGAAAAGGAAAGCTTGAAGAATAGTCAGAGTCACAGGGTTTTGAGAGGTGAAAATCCCATCGTCATGTGCAAAAACTATGACCCTTAAAACTACTGGACCATTTACGTTGGTTCGGCTAGATACAAGAGACGCCTACTAGGCAAGAGATGAATATGAGGCTTCTCAGAAATCAGGATCCACCTAGGGGTCTTAAAGCACGAATAGAGCTTCCAAACGGAGTGGCGAATGGCCAAGTATGCATGGAGATCAGATCATAAAGATGATCCAAGATACGGTGAGGACAATGCAGGGCCAGCCACCCGTCAATTTAAACTACTCTAATCCATATTCAGATGAAGTGACGCGCATTCCATGACCTGATCACTATAGACAACTTCGGTTCATGACTTTTTCTAGAGAGGGATTAGAAGATGCAGCTACTCATATTTCTCGCTTCCAGAGCGAATGCGGTCCGTATGGGACCGATGATATCTTCAAGCTAAAAGTTTTTAGGTCTTCTTTTGCAGCATCCGCATTAACTTGGTACACTAAGTTGGCCCCTAGATCAATTCCTAACTGGCCAACTATGGAATCCATGTTCAAGACAATAGATCCCGAGGTTGACCTATCTTGTTTAACTTTCATGTATCAACAACCAATAGAGTCTCCTGTGGAATATTTGAAGAGATTTAGAATTCAGCAGATGAAGTGCAAGACTCCAATCTCAGAACAGGATGTCATTCACATAGCTATCAAGGGCTTAGAGCGTCGTCAGAGGGCAAAATACCATGATGTCCATTTTGCAAGCATGACAGACTTGATGAGTAAAGTAGCCATCTATTAGAATTTCTTAGATGAGCTGGATGAAGGTACTGGAGCTCCACAATAACCACAAACTTCTTATATTCCAAAAACTTTGAAGCCCACGTATGGTCCCAACAGGAGCAGGATGGTGTTCACTACTCTCATTTAGATCCTTTTTATACTCCACAACATCATTATGTGAAGTTAGCTGAAAGGCAGGAAGTGACAGCTGTGGAGTTAGCTGAAAGGCAGATTGTCAAGTCTAGGGCTCTACGCATGGAGACGAACCCAGTAAAGGTAACAACTAGGGCGTTCTTCAAACCAGAGTATGAGTCCTACACATATAATGCACACAAGGCTCCTGAGATCCTTGATGAACTATTTGCTCAAGGAAATGTGCGATATGACTTCGGGGTTTGTCCAAAGCCGGAGCAGATTAAAGGAAAGAAGTATTGCAAATTCCATAACTTGTGGAATCACAATACCTCTGAATACATCAGGTTAAAAGATCAGCTCCAGACATAGATTAACAATGGCAAATTGGACGTTGATGATGAAAAGACTGTTGCATGGGTTGATGTTTATCCATTTTCTACAGTGGCTATGGTTGATATCAAGCCACCAATAACTCCAGTACGGAAGAATGTCAAGCCTCGATTTTCAGAATACACATACGATGTCCACGTGACGCATGTCATTTTGGATACAATGATTGAAGCATGAATAATGGAGATTCCATGGGGGTTGGTTCCAGCTGAAGAGATCATTACAGGTAAGACCTATTGCAAATTTCATAATGTTTGGACTCATCATACTGCAACTTGTGTTCATCTCAAAGATCAGATCCAACAATGGCTGAATGACGGGTAATAGAATTTCAGAGACAAGCCGGAAGCAAAAGTGTCTGTGGTTGATGTCCCGTTCAACCAGAAAGGAGCGTGAAGGCTGACTTTAGATCTGAACAAGGCAAAGTGTTCAGAACGACAAGCTACAATCAAGAAAGTAGAACCGGTTGTAGAGGGAACTATAGTGGTGCTTTGCTCTAGATGTAAGGTGGAGTTTGGGTTGAAGATGAGCTATGAAGAATTTGAAAAATGTGTTAAATCATCAGAAGCCATAACTGTGCATTCGCCACCAAATCATTATGCATCTTCCAGTCCACGAAGTGTGAATATATCAAGTCAGGTGAACCAGATCCTACAGGGGTCTAAGACAGCACAGCAGTTCCAAGCTTCAACTAGTGACAGGGTTGAGACCTATCTGAAAGCTCAACTAGATATTTTACCAAAACCATACATACATCTTGTTTCAAAAGCGTGCATCAAGGAAGATAAGTGGTACGCACGTGAAAGGGGACGAGTGGTGGAGGCGACACCAACTGAGACAAGGAATGCATAGAAGAGGTATGGTCAAGCAAAGCGAACACTAAAGGCTTTGGAGAAAAGGTGATATTCAACCTGATCAAATACGACGAACGCCAGAATAGCTGTGAAGGGTGGTTGAAAATCTGAAGGTCAGGCCTTATGTGCATATTCGTGATGGAGACAGACGCAAAGAACCAGCGAATGACAAACCTCAACAGATGGAAAGTGCTTTCAATAGATTGTCACAACAACTGGTGAATGATAAACAAGAGCAAAGGGTGTCAATACTCAGCAGACTGTCGTTCGTCAAAGAAGTCATGACTGAAGAAGTCAGAGGTAAGAGAGCTAAGGTGGATACTAGTTCACAGAAGACAGTTCGCCATCAGAAATTTGGGTGGAGACCAAAATCGGTCTCTCAAGCAAAGGAAGAAGCAATCCGTTCAGGGATTACTCTTGAGCCTGCACCCGAGGCTATTTCAGAAGATAGATTAATGATGAGTGGTTAGTGGCCACATTAGATCTGATTGATGTTGATTAGCGCCAACCTATAGTACAGTATTTGACAAAAATCCATCCGCTCCAGTGGATAAGAAGGTTCGGTATTTTGCATTCAACTATATTCTTAAAGGTGGAGAACTTTTGCGTAGAGGAGAAGAAAACGTTGACTTGAGATGTATCTATGGAAACGAAACTAAGCGTTTGCTGAGAGAGATACATTTAGGGGTCTGTGGATCTCACCAGACTGGGTCAAAGATGAGGTGGCTTATACGCTGTTATGGTTTCTTCTGGTCATCTATACTTCAATATTGCATCAGCTTTGTTAAGGGTTGTTTCGAGTGTCAGGCTCATAGACCAGTCTAGCATGTTCTGGATGTTCCTATGCAACCTATTATTAAGCCTTAGCCTGATAGAGGCTGGATACTACATTTTGTAGTGGTTATTCACTCTTATTCTTCTTAACGGCATAAGTTCCTTCAGATTTCTTTACAATTATGCCTATGGAATCAAGTTCTTTGGTAATTTTCACCCCAAACAACAAAATGAGGATCTTACATGATATATATGAAAGGGGTCAATGCTCGAAGACTTCAGCAGGAGGTAGTTAGGAACAGGGAAAGAGCTAGGAAGCAAGAACTCGAATAGGATACATACATGATGTGATTGATATAGACTTTATAGTGTGAAATTATAATGGACCCGCGTATAGGATACATACATGATGTGATTGATATAGACTTTATAGTGTGAAATGATGTGATTGATATAGACTTTATAGTGTGAAATTATAATGGACCCTCGTAGATTTTGTAGCAATATACACACTTGATCATTAGCATAGCTACTTGCTCGTGTGCTTACCACAGGAACACCGTTGCCCGACATTCTTCATCTCTCAATTGCTTTCGCAGTTGCACATCAAACTCAACAACGACATTTAACTATTCACTCGTTTTAACGAATGAGTGGAACCAAAACTATGGCATCAGTTTCATCTTATTCATATACCGGGTGTACAATATGTGTTTAAATGTTTCTTTATAATTAACATTCATCCCTTAATTTTATAGTCTAAGACTCTAAGTTATATAAAAATTATAACGAATAAGTAAACCTTGAATCTGAGTTACACATAATCCATCATACAAATGACAAGTGTAACAAAATCATTCAAACAAACAAAAGAACCAGCAAAAGCGAAAAGCCCAAGCATAGCCTATCTTCGCAATAACAAAATAAGAAATTAATTCTCACCAAACGAAACAGGTAGCATTGGTACCAAAATTCGCCTAACTCGTCTAAAACTGTAACACCATCATCAAAAATATGAAAATAACAAACTTACATTTGAGAGAAATATACAGGCGGCGGATCTTAGTACCACAGTCATCCATATGATCCAAGTTAATAATATCACCTACAATTTGGTGGAGATCATGCCGATTGATGATAAAAAAAAGTATAAATCAAACCAATAGAAAAATTAATTAGAGTTCAGTATAAATCATATGAACCAATAACATTAATCCAGATCATCAAGTGTATCATATAATTTTAAAACTTATGTAGAGCTTCCGATAACTTTTACACGAAGAATCCTCAAAAGTGTAGGTTTATATGATTGTGATGGTTTAGCTGCGGGGAGATTAATATTGTGGGGGAAAAGGCTCAAATTTCAGATGCAGGCCGGGTTATCACTGTTGGAATGAGTCACTCTATGTGTTATTAAGATTGTGAGTAGTATTAGGATTATTGTAATATTCTCTACTAATTAGTTTCCTATTAGGAATATATGTATCTTGTATAAATACCCCATTGTTGGAGGAGTTTAATACACAACACACAATTCATAGCCTTTGTTTCTTGTGACTTGGTATCAGAGCCTAGATCCATTCGAGACTCGGTTGTTTGTTTTTCGGCTGCAAAAAATTTGTTTGTTTGGTTGGTTCTTTGGTAGTTGGGATTTGTTTGATCCGTTGAAGTTCTTGTTGTTGTTTGGGGTTTGCTATATTCTTTGGTGTTTTGTAGTGTATGTGAAGGAGCCTTGATCTTGATTATATTGATCAAGGTTGTGTGGAGCCGTGTATTGCCTCAAGAAGGTTGCTGCTTGTTTTTTGTAGTTTGAATATTTGAAGGAAAAAAAAAGGAGAAAAGATGGTCGAAGGTAAAGAAATTCGAGGTAAAATTGGTATTGCTTTACATGTTTCTGACTTTATGGGTAGTGATACATGGATAATTGATTCTGGAACATCCGACCATATGACCTATGATAAATCACTTTTTGTGTCTATGTCTTCCCCTCGGATATCCCATGTTTCTAATGCTAATGGTGCGTCGTTCCCAGTCTTAGGTATTGGGTCTGTTCAAGTTACATCGTCCATTGTTTTGCATGATGTGCTTTATGTGCCTTCCTTATCTCATCATCTTTTGTCTGTATCACAGTTATGTGCTCAAAATAAGTGCTCTGTAACCTTTTACCCAATGTATGTTGTTTTCCAGAATCTGTGCACCAGGGTAATCATTGGCAAGGGAGACCTGAGGGGGAGACTGTTTCACTTGGATTGCATGTACGCAGAACCAACACAAGCACCAGCACAGCCTTTAGCCCTGACATTGAATTCTGACCGCTTAAATGAATTATGGTTGTGGCACAGACGTTTGGGTCACCCGTCTTTTGGAGTTATGAAGAAGTCTATGCCATCTTTGTTTCTTGGAATCCGTGAGTCTAGCTTGCATTGTGAGACTTGTGCTTTGGCTAAGAGTCATAGGTCTAGTTATCCTTTGAGTTTTCATTCTAGTACTATGTCATTTGAGTTAATTCATTCGGATGTATGGGGTCCTTCCAAATACTCTACTCTTTCTGGAATGCGATACTTTGTGTTATTCATTGATGATTTTACTCGATTAACTTGGGTGGTGCTACTTAAATCCAAAGATTGTGTTTTTTCAGCCTTTACAGCATTTCATAATCTTATACGTACTCAGTATGAAGCCCGTGTCAAAATCTTTCGTTCTGATAATGGGGGGAGTTTGTCAATCATCGTTTTCATGAGTATTTCCAAAATCATGGCATAGTTCATCAGACTTCATGTCCACAAACCCCTGAACAAAATGGGGTGTCTGAACGGAAAAATCGGCATCTCTTAGACATTGCTCGGTCTCTCCTCTTAAGTGCTAACATGCCTAAGTATCTTTGGGGAGAGGCAGTGTTGTGTGTGTCACATCTAATTAATCGTCTTCCATCCGTTCCTCTTCAAGGTCGTGTTTCGTTTGATGTTTTGTCTGAATATGTCTCCATTCCATCATCAAATACTCTCTCAGCTCGTGTCTTTGGTTGTGTGGCTTATGTTCATCTATATAAGAATCAGACGACAAAGTTAGATGCTAGAGCTCTTAAGTGTGTCTTTGTCGGGTATGGCTCTCAACAGAAAAGTTACAAATGTTACCACCCTCCATCTCAAAGGTTCTATACTACCATGGATGTCACGTTTAGCGAAGATATATGTTATTTTCTACCTCCCGCAACTCCTTGTCAGGGGGAGAAAACATGCTATTAAGAAGATTTGTTCAGTGGGTCCTCTGAAAAGCCCACGGTCGAGGAAACAAGGTCAGAATTGGTAAACACTGAGTTAAACAAAGACACTGAGTTGAACACGACTGACTCTGCCTCTATGGACTGGTCAGCATCTGCACCCGCCCGTCCACGACAGACAGGCCGATCCCCTTCCGATGACGCGTCCGTCGATGCACCGACGTCTGGTGACCCGAGACGACTGACCCATAGACCCGCGGCTGAGCAGCTAGATCGGGCAGAGATTCCGGCGACCCATAGACGCACGGCCGAGCAATTGGATCGGGCAGAAACTCAGGTGACCGGACGCCCTCGTCTCGGCAACTGTTCGACCCACAGCGACCGGTCAGAGAGCATGGATTCCGGTGAAGGTAGAGAACTGGGCACCGATTTGTCTCATTCTGGTGAAGGTAGAGCACGGGGAGTCACTGGTGAGAGCATAAATCCGGTTTCTAGTCAAGAACAGTTTGAGGTTGATCTGTTGGGCAATTCCCAGAGCTTCCATCCAGATCGACCGTTGTTTGATCAAGGACACATTGTGAACAGTTTCCCCACTCCCTCACAGGTCTCTCCAGCTCATGAATTACCCGAGGTAATTTCTGAATCTTCTTCGTTGTCTAGTCCTGTATCTATTAAACAGTTACCCACTCGTACAACTCGTGGTCAGCCTCCCAAACATTATGAACCTACACTAAATGCAAAAGCCAAGTATCCTGTTGCTAATTATGTGTCCACTCATAGATTGTCTAAACCATATGCTGCATTTGTGAATCAATTATCTTCTGTATCACTTCCTAGTAAAGTACAGGATGCAATGCGCGATGAGAGGTGGATGCAAGCAATGAAAGTTGAGATGGATGCACTCGAGAAAAATTGTACATGGGAGCTGGTACCGTTACCGTTTGGAAAGAAAACAGTTGGTTGTAGATGGGTGTACACTGTGAAACATAACTTGAATGGGTCGGTAGACAGGTATAAAGCAAGGTTAGTAGCTAAAGGCTACACTCAGAAGTATGGGGTGGATTATGATGAGACGTTTGCGCCGGTAGCAAAGATTAACACCATTCGGGTACTTCTTTCGTTAGCCGCTAACCTTGATTGGCCTTTGCAACAATTTGATGTTAAGAATGCATTCTTGCATGGTGATTTGAATGAAGAAGTTTATATGGATTTGCCTCCAGGATATGTAACATCTACAGGAGAGCAGGTGGTCTGTAAATTGAAGAAGAGTCTCTACGGCTTGAAACAGTCTCCGAGAGCGTGGTTTGGTCGATTCACCAAGTTTATGAAGGAAATTGGTTACCGACAGAGTAATTCTGATCATACTTTGTTTCTGAAACATCGGTGTGGCAAGGTGACTGCTTTGATCATTTATGTAGATGACATGGTTGTGACAGGTGATGACCTTGAGGAGATTAAAAGGTTGCAAGGTCAGTTGTCTTCTGAATTTGAGATGAAAGATTTGGGTAGCTTGAAATATTTTTTGGGAATCGAAGTTGCTCGTGGGAAAGATTGTATTGTGTTAAGTCAGAGAAAGTATGTTTTAGACTTGTTAGCAGAAACAGGTATGCTTGATTGTAAACCTGCTGATACTCCTATTGAGCAAAATCATCGGTTGGCGGAGTATTTGGATCAGGTACCCACGAATAAAGCGAGATATCAAAGGTTGGTTGGGAGGTTAATTTATTTGTCACACACTAGACCTGATTTGGCATATGCAGTTAGTGTGGTGAGTCAATTTATGCATAATCCCAGTGAAGCTCATATGGAAGCTGTGTTTCGTATTCTACGATATTTGAAGTCGGCTCCTGGTAAGGGATTGGTTTTCTTCAGATATTGGCATTTAGATGTTTCCGGATACACAGATGTAGACTGGGCTGGTAATATTACAGACCGCAGGTCTACTTCAGGTTACTTCACTTTTGTCGGTGGTAACTTAGTCACTTGAAAAAGTAAAAAGCAGAATGTGGTTGCTCGGTCTAGCGCAGAAGCAGAGTATAGAGGCATGGCTCGAAGACTTTGTGAAATGTTATGGTTGAGACACCTGTTGAGGGATTTGGGGTTTCGGCAAAAGAAGGCTATGCCGTTTTATTGTGATAATAAGGCTGCCATTGAGATTGCTCATAATCCTGTTCAACATGATCGCACGAAGCACGTTGAAGTAGATCGGCATTTCATTAAAGAGAAGTTGGATGGTCAGATTATTTACTTTCCCTTTGTCCATACTGAGGAGCAGTTGGCTGATATCCTTACAAAAGCTCTCTCAAGTAAAGCTTTTCATGACTCACTTAGCAAGTTGGGCATTTGTGATCTGTATGCACCAACTTGAGGGGGAGTGTTGGAATGAGTCACTCTATGTGTTATTAGGATTGTGAGTTGTATTAGGATTATTGTAATATTCTCTACTAATTAGTTTCCTATTAGGAATATATGTATCTTGTATAAATACCCCATTGTTGGAGGAGTTTAATACACAACACATAATTCATAGCCTCTGTTTCTTGTGACTGCCACGCTTGACCAAGACACCAAGTTAACTCAGCCACTACAGAAAAAACGCGGTGACGCAAAACTTTGGCCACAATAACAATCCCACAATAAAATTAGCAAACTTGTTTACAATAATACCACGCTCCTTACATTACTTTTGTCCCAAGTCTTCGAACACGTCTTTGCAACCTACTTCGTAAGCAACTACCTCATAATTTTGCTGCCTATACATACCAGCACTCTTGCTTACTCAATTCAACCTTTCATTCCGACTCAAACCCCACACACAGTTAGAGCTTACTTGCTTGAGTTGCTTCAGAAAGAGCAAACCCGAAACCACTCATCTAACTAACTTAGCCATGAAGAGAGGCAGAGAAGATGATCAGCAGACCCTGGACTTGGTTAGTTGCATGATGCTGCTATCCAAAGACGTCGGTCAAAAAGATTCATCCCCAATCAAAAAACAAAAGACGTCAGATCGTGCCTTTGTATGCAAGACATGTAACCGCGAGTTCTCCTCGTTCCAAGCCCTCGGAGGCCACAGAGCGAGTCACAACAAACCGAAATTAGTTGCCGGAAACTGTGCCTCCGACCTCTTACAGGTAGCACAGTCATCGCCGGCCAAGGCCAAGACCCACGAGTGCTCCATCTGCGGGCTTGAATTCGCAATCGGGCAAGCGCTAGGGGGTCACATGAGGAGACATAGGGACGTCATGAGTTCTGTTGTTGCTGCTGATCGGAGTCACGCGGCAGGCGTGCCGGTGTTGAAGAAATCGAATAGTAGCAAAAGGGTGTCGTGCTTGAATCTGGACTTGAATTTGGCACCACCGGGATATCAACGGCATGTTGATTTGACAAAGTTGCAGTTGATTTCTTGAAAACAGAATTGGTAGTGTTGTACATATTGTATCCTTGATTTTCCCCCATTAGGTAATTAGGTGCGAATCGAATTTCTTTAGTTAAAACTTTTAATACGGTTTTTGGATCGATACGTAGAGAGGATTGAACTTGTTTCTCTAATATGGGGTTTTAATATTTGTCTTTTTAACACTTTTTTTAGAGTGTTCATTATGGTTGGTAACAAATTTATTTGAGTATACACACCATGCTCCGTTAATTTTTATTTTATTTAAAAAAAATAAAGATTTAAAACAAAATATCGAGTTTTATGCACCAACAATGTCTATTTTTAGAAGCATGTGAGAATGAAACTCTCAAACATGACAAAATGATGCATGAACTCTTTGTTTTGTAAGAATGTGATACATGCAACTAGACTTACCCCTCCTATGAAATAGCCTTCAACATGCCAATATTTCATCTGACGACCTTTGTCTAATGGTAACTTCTTATGGCAGAATCATTGTTGGCTTAGCATGCAAAAATCATAATTCACTTCAAAGTGTTTAAAGAAAAACAAAACAATATTAAAATAAACATACAAAAGCTAAATATTTTTGTGATGGATTATAGCACATGATATAATTTATTTAATTCAACATAAATACAAATACGAAATCATGAGCGTCACTCTTGAATAAACAGCTAAAAGTTGTTTAGCTACTCATAATCAATTATAAGCATAAACACTTAATTGTAAATAATAGCACACCACCCTAGATGATTATAACTTCGATAAACACAATACTCACACAAACACTTACACTAACACTATTCTAGAAAAACTGTATTCTAACTGACTATCTTACTTCTTAAGAAAGATTAAGGGAGTTTCAAACTTCTATCCCAAGTTTTTGATGCCTTCACTTGGAAGTTTGAGGCTCCTTATATAAGGAGTGGGCGTCAAACGATAATTAAACAAAACGAAGAGAAGGTGGTTGACAGGAGGAATCTTATCTGATAACTTTAATTTAGCAAAAGTATTTTCGCTTGTCTTTATGCGTTGGTAACAAAAGAAGAACGCAATAAGTTTTAACAATAGAAAAGCCTGTTGTCGTGATCCGTCAGCTACCGTTCATTTCTCTAACATATTTGTGATGTTGTGATATTCCTCATCTTTGTAGTCTTAATCAGCCAAAGAATCTTGACACTCATGTTCCTCCTATGTTGTGTCTTTTTTTTCTTCGTCTTCCAAATTCTGAATCATAAAGAAACTTTATTGCCTCTACAAGAGGCAATCATGGTTTTAGGCAAAGCAGCATCCATTAACCGACATGATATGTCTTTACCGTCTGTCATTTGAGACGAGTTAGCTAGTATTTTACCCTGAAACTAATCAGTTAAGGTTGTTCCCTTAGGGCACCGTAAAAACTCTTGAGTGAGTTTTTCTTCTTCATTAGAAGTAATTGATTGACTTCCTTCCAGTCACGAGACCCTTGAATGATCAGATTGCTCTTCCTATGTTTCTGGCTCTTGCTTGACACTATCAGAAACTGTCCTGTTTCTGCCATTTCTTATGACACGATAAATTGGTAACCTGGTCTGTCATGGAGAAAACCTACATCCTTGTCACCGCATTTGGATTTTTCAAAAGACTTTTTTTTTATTTCTAGCTTCCTTCTTCTTGGATTGCGGCTCCCATCTTTTTCGAACATCGTCATTTCTCTTGTAAAAGCGTCAGACATATAGTTCTTGTCACTAGCAACAATTTCAACATTATATTCGTACTAAGATAAAAACATTTGTCATCTCAGTACTCTTCCTCTATCAGTAACATCAGTTAATTTGTAGTTTTTGAAATTTTTAACTCTTTTATTATCAGTTCTAACTACACATTTATTTTCTAAGAATGCCTCAGCACCCTTAATACTCTTGATTAGAGCGAGAACTTCTTTGTCTCTGGTGGAATAGTAAACTCTATTGCGTTAAACTTTCCAGATAGAAACTTACAAATTTTTTCCTGATTTGGATCTAGGGCAACAACCAAGTCTACTCCTGTCCAATAATAATCATTTGCATCAGTCTACAAAATGATCAAATCTCATTCTTTAGGTAACTGTAAGGGATGAAGGTTCTCTGCTAACTTCTTTATTTTTTTTAACAGTATTACTGTCATTTTCGATGAAAGACCATTTCTTTTTTTAGCTGGTTTATAGAGAGAGGAGAGCAGTTAGACCGCTGACATAAGAGATGAAATATCATGCAAAATTAATAACTTCTAAAAACCTTTGTATCAGGGATATAATTTGGGAATTAACTGATTTTCTTAACAATATGATTTAGAGACGAATCTCTCAATCCTTCACATGGAAGCCAGGGAAATCAATTTAACCTTTTATGAGATAAATCTTCTTATGTCCTAGGATAATTCCTTTCTGGACAATTAGCTTACATAGCTACTCAAGATGCTTCAGATGTTCATTTATAGTTCGAGTGAAAACAAGAATGTCATCTATATAAACTATGCAAAAATCTGAGTAGGGCTTAAAAACATTATCCATTTTCTTTTGGAAAATAGACGAAGCTTGTTTGAGACCAAATGGTATGACCAACTATTCATAATGCTCTTGAGGTGTTCCAAAAGTTGTTAAAGTAATGAAATCTGGATACATTTTGACTTGTCAGAAACCTAACTTTGAATCAAATTTAGAAAATATTTTGGCTCCTTTGAGCCGGTTAATGAACATTTTCACCTAAGCTATCCAATAACTGTCTTTAACGGTTTTTTGTTTACATCTATATAATCAATTACCATTCTGATTTTTCCTCTTATTTGCTCTGCATGATTCCTTACTATAAAGGCTGGAGCATGATAAAGGCTGCTGGAAGGTCTGATTAGTTTCTTTTCGAGCAACTCTTGAATTTGGCTAGCTCTCCATTTCTTTCTTATCTTCTTCTCTGTAATGAGGGATAGCTTTAACATAACAAATAGTATTTGCATCATATATTTTGAGATGACAATATACTGGATCTCTTTCCCAGTATAGTAGAGGATCTTCATTGATTACTGGTTTCAACAATTGCTATATTCGGCAGATTCTTTTCTCAAGTTTGTTAACATATACCTTAAGGTTATGCTCTCTGATATATCCTTCTTCTCCATCCGAACTTTCTTGGTTTGATTCAGCTCATCTAAAGGGGATTCACACTCTTTTTGTGATTCAAATTTTTCAAATTTGTCCCTTCATTTACAAATATTTCATTGCGACCTTTCAATTGGTTTTTTAACAGCAAAACTAGTTCTAAAACTGGCTTATAATCATCATTCTTCATGGGTGATTTCTGATATTGATCTGTACATCTTATATTTGTAACGCTTATAGCGTCAAAAGTCTGGATTCCTAATGGAACAATATGTTCCGATCAAATCCAATCATTTGTGGGTTTTAAATTATTGTTTGTTAAAGGAGAAAATCATTTCCTATCAACACATAAGCATCCTGGCTTTCACATTGGCAGATGATCTTCATGATAAAATTTTCCCCTTCTTGGAAAACTTTAACATTGCGAGTCATAGTTTTCATAATTATTTCATTATCTCTCAAAGCGACCCGAGTGATTGATCTTGAAGGTTTTTCCCAATATTCTTCAGCGATAACATATCTTTTTGCAAGACTATATCTTGAACCGCTATCTACAAATGTATGTAGATGATACTTCTTGTATTTTAGAAATTTTAATTCAATAGTGATATAATTACTGAATTCACTTGTCTGGACTTGCTTGACTTGTTCTTTTTCTGTTGTCATAAAAACCAATTCCGTAAAAGGATTTATTTTCTTTATGACAGGGTCTTTGATGAGATCATCAATTTGTCACTCTATAGGGTCTTTGATGGAATCAAAAGATTCTTAATTCCTTATTCTGACTCAATAAAGTTTCTAACTTCATTCTCTTTATATCATCTTCAAGATCTTTCCTTTGTTCTTTTTTGGAATCTTGGAACTCTTCATATTCTTGTTCCACCAAGATATGAGCCTTACTATCTTTTGTTTTTCTCCTTAACTCTGCAATGAAACATACTCGATAATAGGTTTCACCTGTAGTTTCACAGTACATAGGAACTGAAATACTATCAACTCGCATTTGCAGTTATCACATGTAAATCTTCCTGATTTGAGATGGAAGACACTGATAATATTAGTATTTTCTTCGAATTTTTAACTTTTAAAAGGAATATAGGATGACATGCTGAGTTTTCTTCTTCAGAACTTTCTGCAGTATTCTCAGATTCACTTTCTGATGGGTACTCAAGAGAATATACTGATTCATTCTCTTCCTCAAAATAAGTGACTTCCAAACCTTTCCGGATTGCATACTCTATACTTCATCGTACCCTTCAATTAGGGCTCTGCAGGTTCTTTTATCTTTTTTAGGACATTCATTTCATAATATCATTTTGCCTTGCAAAGCCAACATCTGCATTTCTTTACTTTTCTTGAAGAATTAGAGGAATTTGTTTTTTTTTATCTTGAAAAATCTCTTCTAATGATCTTAGTTGGGTAGTTTGTAATGTTTTGAAATACAGTACTACCCTGAGGAGGGTTTTCAGTATCCATGGATGATTCTTCTGGTTCATTTTTTATGCTTCTTGATAAGGAATAATCTTCCTCTTATGTTTTCTGAGTTGGATTTGAGAAATTCTTTCCATACTTTTCTCTAATCCTTCTATGGATTCACAAATCTCAGCTTGAGCATACAGGCTTTTCAGCTCTTTTGACTTAGCTTTCTTATAGGCCTTTTAACATCTTCTTCATCAAATGACTCTTCAAAGATGTTAGTGGATTTGGATCCAGAAGTGCTAGCTTCGTCATAGCTTGCAAACAAATGCCTATGAAACTGTAAACTTATTTTTCCTCCCATATTTTCATAAATTAAAGCATTAGTATTTTCAATTTGTTTAACTAGAGGTGTTAGGTTCCATTCTCTTGGGAATGTTACTTCATGTCATTTTGTGATATGTTTCTGCTGAGAATTATTTTTTGGATTGGTAAGAACTGAAGTGGTAATCTCAGGACAAGGAAGAAATCTAGTATTCCGGGTTACGTCTGAGCACATCAATTTATAATAAATTTGATAACCTATCACAAGTTTCTTCATTTCTTTCTTCATAGAGATTCTGGCTGTTTTGATCCTTAGATGTAGACAGTGAGCTGCATCTCGAAGATAAGTTGTGAAATTTGAGAAAACATTGAAATATGCAACTTGGTTACTTGGGGAAGCTTATACTATTTCTAACAAACTTTTCTTAAAATCTATTATTCTATCATCATGCAGAACACATAGAACCGAACAGTTTATACCACCTCTTGCTAATAGCTTTATTCCCACTTAAACTGTTCCAATATACATACAGGTTTATTTCTTCTGAAGTGCATCATTTGCTTCTTTTGGGGTTATTAACATGATATATGTTTCTCCTTCTATAGCCGGAACAGTTAGTTCAAGAATGTTGAACCTATGAGAATCTATAAGGAGATTTCTCTTATAGATTTCATTAAATCTGAATCTAAGAGCAGATGCTCTCTAACACTAAATTAGATCTCATTATACTCTAACTCTTGAGCGTTTATCAATTGTACTGAAACTGTGCTTCTTTTACTGAGTATTATGCTCAACATCTTCACATCTCTCTTTAATGTTGTTTTTGGCGACTTACATGTAAGTAGCTTAGGTTCACTAAACTTAAACCCACTTTCTCCTTTTGGTAAATGAGGTATGATGATTTTACTAGCTACATTTTGAGCTAATTGTTCTTCATTGACTTTTTCATGCCATTCTCCTTCCTCCATTTTTTCTACACTCTTTTGTAGATTTGAGATTTTGTTGTTTAACTATTGAAATTGATTTTCGAGGTCAATACATATCTCTTGGAGATCTACGATCTTATAATTTTGCTGTTGTATTATTGCTTCTACATTTTAATCAAATTTTTTTGTAGGAAGGTAATAATTACGTTTTCCTGTTTTGAATTTATATCCACTCTTTGATTCATCATATCCGAGAGATCATAGTTTCTAAAAGCTTCTTCAGAGTTTCTTGAGTATCTCTTAGTTCGGCTACCTGCTGACAAATATTGTTGGCAAGATTCTCAGTCTGAACTAATTTCTTTTCAATATCAAATAGATATTATTTTTCCTTGAGGTAATCAAGCTTAACTTCAAGCTTGCTAATTTTTGAATTTATTTCCTCAAGCTGATTGATTCTCAGATGAAATATCTCAAGTTGTTCTGATAACATTTGTGAGATCTTATTCCTAGATAGATGATCTAGGAACTCGCTTAAGCTTGGTATAGCAGGATCAAGCTCTTCAACTCTAATTTCTCTTTGAATATGGATATGTTCGTCGTAGAGTGTACATAAGACTCTACAAGTGTACTCTATCGTGTATTGGCTTTCATAAATATGTCTTGAATGAATGCATACTTGCTACTTATCAGTACATTTTATAGTACAAAAGAACTGATGATTTTTAAGTTTGGATTCTCTCTTGTTGATCAAGAGAAGCCAATTTTGTGGTATAAGCCTTTTACTAACCTGCTTTTAAACTAAGAAGATTCTGATACTAGCTAGAGCGGATCTAACCGAGACTCAAAATATTCAGAGAATTCTGATATTCTTCAAAGATTTCTTAGAGAACTTCAATATTTTTTCTTGTTTCGTAGATCCTTCATTGAATCCTAAAAATAATATCCAAGTAATTTTTTTGTGTTTTTAGGAAGGTTATCTTTGTTCTTTTTTAGTTTTCTTAATTTTTTTTTTGTAGTTCTTTGTACTATATTTTAGTATATGCTAAGAGATCAAGTCTGGTGGCTACTAAATTGGCTATTGATGATGAAAAATTAATGAAAAATTCATCCAAATGATACACCAACTTTTAGTCCTTATAAATTTTAGTACACCAACTTTCTAAAACATCAGAATGATACATTATCTTTTCAACCCAACCTAGTATTGGTACTTTTATCCGTCAACTTTGTTACCAAAGTTACTAACATGTCATTTTTCATGGATATTTTGATCATTTCACATCCATATCCCTCACGTCCTTCAACCTCCTTCGTCTTCTCTGATCTCACCCAGATCGCCGCCCTCCCTGACCAGCCCAGACCTTTGCCCCTCCCTAAACCTGATTCCTTCCATTTCGGGTTAAACCTAATCATCCCCATCTTCGAAGCGTGCCTGAACCTGCATACTCATTAAGGACGGAGCTCAGTTTTCAGTACATGAACCGTGGACAATTTATTGAAAAAAAGGATGTAAAGTTATGCTAAGATTTAACCAATAATCAACCCTGTCATACTGCAATTCCATGTTCTCGGCTTATCTCATTGTACATATTTCTTTCAACCAAAGAAAAATCAACCTGGAAATTTAACTAATTCTGAAACAGAATATATAGTAGAATTGAGAAATATAGTAGAATATAAAATGATCTACAAATATAGTAGACTAATTGAGAAACTTAGAATAAGTAACTAGGAGCACAATCACCGACTAGTTTAGATCGCGATGGACCGCGTAGCTAGGGTTTTAATATTTAGAGACACTACTTAACTTACATCATGCGTATGAGCTTGCGATGCATGTTTCCTCTACTTGTCTCCTCCTTTTTCGATCGTCTTCCTACTGGGAATTTCACCTCCAAGTTCTCAACACGATCTAGCAAGTGTGTAACGAATGAAAATACTCGTATAGTTGGAAATGTTAATGGGTGAGCATTTCCAACAAATGATTTCTCTCTCTCTCTATATATATATATATTCACTTGCGAATATAGTTGTATTTGACTAATTTGAGAGAAAAACGTTAGACTTTTTTGATACTTTGATTTTTCAATCTTAAGAATGTTAAAAGCTTATGTATGAAGATGATTAAAGTGGTATGTATGAAGATGATTTTTCTATTCACTTGCTATATATATGTAGTGGTAATTTTGACATGTATTATTTGAAAAAGTTGTTTCTTTTTGAAGTAGACTGTAATGATGTATCGAGATTTCTGAATTATATTAGGTTACGGTTAAATTCATATCGTTTCTTGTCTACTATAATCGTTGGTGTTTCGAGTAGGTATGAAGGATAGTGAAGAATTTATTTTTACCACAAATATTCCTCATGATTGTAATATTGTATTCTGTTTAATGAAATTTTTGATATTGCTCTAAAGAAGCGACATGTAACTATTCTAAAAAAAGGCGATATGTAACTATGTATAAATTAAGATGATTCACGTGAGTTATCTGAAGTAACGCTATCGTCATTTAGGGTGCATTTACCAACCGTCAAAGGAAATCACTCCTTCAGGATTGATTCTCGTTCACCTTTGATTTGGATATTTACCAACTAGAGAGAAATGAACAATAGTGTGGGTCTCACTTGAAAATCATGATTGATTCCCTCAATCTCATTTCAGTATGGGCATATGGTATTCAATTCCGGATAAAGAGGAATCAAATTTGCATTCCCAAAATATCCTCATATTTTAATGGAAATCCAAAAATGCTTATACCCATATGAATCCAAATTTTTTAACTTCATTATTTTACGGAATGATGTTTTAGTAATGATTATTATCATGATTTTGATTTCATATTTTAGTAAACACACAAATGAATTTCAATGATGGGAATACTTCTGATTCCTGATAACAAGTACACATGAATGAGAATCACTCCTCTCTCTCATTCCTTCTCTCACTCATTCTTTCTCAATCTCATTCTTTCTTAATCTCATTACGGTTTAGTAAACATTGTTGGAGAGGAAATATCTCACATCAGAAAAGAGACAAATAAAATATTGCATAACTTATAATTGGATAGATCGTATCCAAATGTACTGAGTCCTTTTGTAGTTAAAACCCAACACCTTAAAGGTGATTAAGTTGGGACAGTATCGATACAATGGTGATCCACGAGCCACGTTTGTCCCTGTTCAAGTTGGTATCAGAGCGGGTCCCTCTTCAATTATTTCTCCTAACGTAACGCGGGAAAGTCTCCCATCATAATGAGCCCAAATTTGGGTTCATCGAATCGAATTGCCGTCAAAAAAATTCTGATTGGCCCATACCATACCAAGTGCCTACAATGGGAATTGGACCGAATTAATGTACCAATTTCTGATATGAGAATTGGACTGAATGAATTTCACTTGTCAACCTAAATAGTTAGGTTGCATGTGAGGGGGAGTGTTGAAAAGGAAAAATCTCACATCAGAACAGAGACAAATAAAACATAACTTATAATTGGATAGATCGTATCCAATTATACCGATGTCTTTTGTAGTTAAAACCCAACACCTTAAAGGTGGTTAAGTTTGGACAATATTAGTATAATGATGATCCACGAACCACGCTTGTCCCAGTTTAAATAACTTGACCTTAGTTACATAGTTGTATAGTGAGCATGCCCATACGCAACTGTCATGATTCATAATTTATTGCTGGTTCTCGACTATCGATATTCCAACAGCCAAAGGTTTACGTTAATATCAATATTTTCACTCATCGTTTGAATCACTTCAATTCAAATTCTATAATACAATATTATTATCAATTTACATTTCAACTCCAGCTTGAAATTGGTAAAGACAATTTGCCACAACAGTCTTGAAAATTAAAATTGGCTTTTACATCTACTGAAGACATAGCAAATGAGAAAGGAAGGAAGAGGTCAAATTTTTTAGTAGTTTGCAACTTTGCATAGAAGTTTAGTTCTACACACGCCTTGGCTGGCTTCAGTTTGTATCATCTAGAACTCAAGACGTTGAAAAATGAAAACTCCCAATTTTCCCACTGGGTTGCCGAGAACGACCTTTCGCGAAGTTTACTCCACCAACACGCCGTGACGGGCCTGGCCCACAAAAACGGCTCTATTCCGAATCTCACTAGGAAACGCCAAACGTACTCCGTTACTTAATCCCCAAGTCTCACAAGAACATACTTAGTTGTCACCACTAGTCATTCTTAGCTGCCCCACCGACTCAAACCAGTATATAAACACACCCTCCTCTTTCACTTCCATGCAACGCACCCATAACGTTCTCTTTCAATTTCACACCCACAAAAAAAATGAAGAGAGCCAGAGAAGAAGATGAGCAGCAGACTGAGGACTTGGTCAGTTGCCTTATGCTGCTATCCAAACTAGACCGGAACAACCAGTCCTCCTCTATCCGAAAACAACCCTCCTCCGGCCGCATCTTTGCTTGCAAGACGTGTAACCGGGAGTTCTCCTCGTTCCAGGCCCTCGGAGGTCACAGAGCGAGCCATAAGAAGCCAAAGCTAGACGGTGCCGCGGATCTGTTACAGGTAGGGCAGCCTTTGTCGCCGGAGAAGGCTAAGAAGCACGAGTGCACGATCTGTGGGATGGAATTCGCAGTAGGGCAGGCGCTTGGGGGACACATGAGGAGGCATAAGGATGTAATGAATTCTGCGGCGGAGCAGATTAGGGCGGCGGCTGTGCCTGTGTTGAAGAAATCGAATAGTAATAAAAGGGTTTCGTGCTTAAATCTGGACTTGAATTTGGCGCCGCCTGTTTTCATTTGATATCTTAAGATCGATGTAATTGGATCTGTGTAGTCTAGTTTTGCAGATAGCTAGTGATTCTTTCTGCAGTCATTTAATCATTTGATTGATTTGTTATAATATATAGATACAGTAGATTTATCTTGGTACTGATTTTTCATGGCATCACTCACTCAATTGGATCCGTTTTTTCTTTAATTTTATTTTGTGAATTAAAAGATTCATAATATAATATATGGAAGCGTATTGGATGTGAAGAGATTACACCAAACAATGAGATCCATTCTCTCCATATTGCAATGTCACGTTCGCAGTAATTTGCGTTCCTACTCAAAGCCAAGTAGATACCGAGTACATGTTCATGCCATTTGTGGCCTCTACATAACACCAAACCCGTAAGCAGCAAGCTTTTGTGTGTCTATATCACATAAATTGTCTTGATTTTAGGCTTTAACAAATCTTGTAAGTTCCGTCATAGTGCCAGATGTTATATACAGTTTGATGGAACGAAATGGTATTATATGAGAGTTTTGAGGAAATTAATGGTATACAACAATATGAATAGGATGAGTGGAGTGAGAAAAGGGTTGAGTTTTGGGTGTGATTTTTGGGTAGTCAAGTATAAGAACATATAAAGAAATTTTTTTCCCATATTATTACAATCTCTCAACTCCATTCAATTTGTTTTGGATGCTCATATGATCATATTCGAGATTACAGGTGTGCCCATTTTAGACAATAAACACTACCTTCTTAATTGGTGTTTGAACAAATTGATGTTTGAAAGTTTATTCACTTTGAGTTTTCAGCCCTCCAACTTTCAACTTGAGGCTTAAATTGATAAAGTAGTATGAGGCTCAACTTCAAAACCAATTGACAATGGAAAGAGTAGCTCAAACCCTTATAAACCACAAACAATGTCTCAACACGCCCCCGCACGTGAGATGAATTTTCAAGTCTAACACGTTGACAACATTTTAAGTTGACGTGGAGTTCGTGTAGCCTTTGAGCTTCTTCACACGTAAACGTGGGTACCCCGCTTTGATACCATGATAAAGTAGTCTGGGGTTCAACTTCAAAAACAATTGGCAATAAAGAGTAGCTCAAACCCTTATAAAACACATGCAATGTCCTATTTTTCTCGATATATGACTGATATCTCAACATGTATATGTGGGCCCTTTCGATCAGCCATGTTTCAACTCAAAGTCTCAAGTAATTACTCACTTTCCTCGTTCTCAAAAAAGTTACTGGCTCAGTCAAAACACACAAACGAGATGCAAATCAGCACAAACCCTCCATTACGGCGTTTCGGCGCCACCTTCCTCAGAACCATGGATGTTAACCTCCCCATAACTTCATTGAGGTAAAATTTCTCTTTAAGAATGTACACTCTTGGCCTTGGGTGTCCATTGGGTAACGTGAAGAAATAGAACTTTCACCATAGAGAATCTCAAACCGCAAGGATCGATGGTGTTAGATATAACAGTTATGTGGGAGTTTTCATTTCATTTTGCTGCATAATCTTCGTGCTTACCCTTTGTTTGGTGTCAGCTCTAAAATGAGAAACATGTCTTTCTTGTAGTCCTAAACATGCATTTGAAATTAGAATTTGAACTACAAGCTAGATGATGATTATTGTCTTCTTCAATTGATTCTTTGATTAAAGGCTCTCTCCTTAGTTGTGAAAGCTTGTGGAGAAGGTATATGATCTTACATTGCCGAATTACGCGGTAAAACTTGGTTTTTGCTTATTAGCTCTTTGGTGGATGCTCTTTGGTGGATTACTCTTTCTAGATCAATATCGTTGATGGTTTTGAATAGAGTGCCATTGTGTTTCTTTGATGCTTATTTGTTACCAGCTTGTACGTATCATGTTATTGCATTCATTTCCTTTCTCATTAGTAGTTTAGTTGCAAAATCAATTTTTGATTTTTAGGTGTTGTACTAAATAAAATAATTTTTATGATTTTCTTTTGAGACACTAAGTAATGCCGTTTACATGCTTTGTTCTTCAGATATTGTTGACTTTCAAGTTTACTGCCTTATTTTCCTTTCACATATTAATGTTTGTATGTAACTATGTAAGTTTGTATTTCAAATTCCCATAGTAAAGGTTGTTGTTCCGGTTTACTTTTACTGAGAGCTTTAGTTGTAACTTGGAATATCTAAGTAGAATACGTTTAAAAAGAATTGGGGTGGAAAGACGATTTATTGTGTAAAGAGCAGTGTTAAAAGCTTCCATCCAATATAAGGAAGGCATATGAGCATGAGCAAGAAGGGTGAGACCAGGCCATTCTGTTCATGATGCTTAGGACAAGAGAAACGACATGATGTTTACTAGAAATTGAATCAGACAGTACAAAAGGCAAATTGGTGCTTTTTCCTAACAGGCAAGAATGACAAAACTTAACCAAACCACTGCCTGACAAAGGCACGACCTTATTTGATAAACACTTAAGAAAGAGTTTTGAAAGATGTATGCCCTAGCCTAGAATGCCAAATCTGAGCTGACACCCTTGTGCCAACAAGAGCAAAATGTTGTTGAGACAAGAGACCATGTTGTTGGTGAAGTCGCAGAGGATACAGACCATTCTCACAGTGTCCTCTATAGAGGATTCTCCCCGTCTGGATGTCCTTAATAACAAAGAAATTGGGATGGATTAAAAAGTAGCAATTATTATCAGAAGTAAGACGATGAATAGATAAGAGATTCGTAGAAGCAGAAGGACAAAGTAGAATATCATTTAGGGAGAGAGAGGTTTGATTTAGATGGAGTGTGTTTGAGCCAATATGAGAGATAGGGAGTGTGTGTACCTATGCCATTGATTTGATCATTACCATTATAAGCTTTGGGATATTGCAGGTTCCCGAAGTCAGATGTGACATGTGAATTTGCTCCGGTGTCTAGCAGCCAAGTGGATGGAGCTGAGGTGGAGGTAGAAGCTGCCATGGCACTCAGTTTCTTGGATGGGACTCTTCCTTCATAAGCAATATTCATGCGATTGTAACAATCAAGGGCAGTGTGTCCAACACGATTACAGATTTGACATATAGGCTTGGAAGTGCTTGAGTTGCCAGAGAACATGGTGGTTGGAGGGGCACCAAGAATGGAAGAGCCTCGTCCTCGGGGAGAGGAAGAACCACGGTTGTTGTATGGTGTAGGACTAGAGCGTCCACGTCCACGGCCCGAGGAGAAATATGAGTTGCTTGGAGAGCAGTGATAACCGAGTTGATGTCAAAGGCAGCCTGTTGCTGATCCTTGAATCGGCGTTCAGCTGAAAGGAGGAGGGCTCCCAGAGAATCATATGTGATCGGAGTATCTCTAGCTTGAGCGGAATTGACAGTAGTTTCATACACTGGTCCGACATTGTTCATTATAATTGAAACTAAATCACTATCAAATACAGGGCTGCCTGCAAGAGCAAGATTATCTGCGAGGGAATTAATTTTATCAAGGAAATCGGAGATACTCATTGTGCCTCTCATGGTGCACAAAAGCTCCCCGCGAAGCTGAAGGATTCGATTTTGAGATTGGGAGGCGAATCGTTTGGCAAGGGATGACCATGTGGAGAATGAGTTGGTTGAGCGAGCAACTGTTGCCAAGACAGGAGGCGTTAGAGAATTATTGATCCATCCAAGCACCATCTGATCCTGTGTTATCCACTCCTCATAGGCAGGATCGATTTCATCTGTGATCTGACCAGTTTCAGTTGTTTTGAAACAGGGAGGACATTTGTTGGTACCGTCTACATAGCACATGAGATTGCGGCTTCTTAGGAGATGTCGAATTTGAGCGAGCCAAAGTGAGTAGTTGGTGCGGTCAAGTTTGATGGACAAATAGTTGGTGATGCTGGGATGTTGATCAGAAGAAGATCGAATGGGAGCAGAGATGGTGGAGGGAGCGGGTGGAGTTGATGGTGTCAGAAACAGGAGCAGCAGAGGAAGCCATGTAGGAGAAAAAAAATTATATAAGATCGGTAAGCTCTTATACCATAAAAGATTAAGAACAGAAGAAAGAATTTGGAGGAAGTCAGCTGCACTGAGATGTGCCTGACGTTCATTTATGTACTGAACATTGTATCTGGATTACAAGTACATAACAGTTGGATAAGCTTTAGTTACAACTGAATGATACAAAGGATGTCTCCTAGAATATTGTTATACTATAGAGTCCAACAGTAGAGAGTTATCGTCATATCTAAGGTAGGAATATATGAAGTTCCTACTGCTGTAATTGGTCCATTAACGTTTTCATATTCCATTACCAGTTCTGAAGAGTGAAGTTCAGAAAATGAGAGAAAAGAGATTAAAGAAAGAGTGCTTATATGTTGTCTGTATTGAATAGATATACTCAACTTTCTTGGCTAACATAGTACTAACGTATACATTTACTTTTCCTGGTGCTAATTTGAAATCGCTATGAATTTGATCTGTAGCCATGAAAAAATTGTTGTGTGGATAGTGTGGGTGCTGGAGAGTCATGCTTTGTTTCTCCTTGTGTTTATACAATAACAACAGGGGACTACACCATTTAAAATGAAGTTTCATTGATAATGGATATTCTGAAGAAAAATAAGGCTGAACACGAACAATGTATTCTGAACCAAATTGTAGTCTAATACACACGCATCATTTGAAAAATTGAGATGAGTTTAGTGGATCAAGTAATATTTCTTGCAGGCCTTTCGCAATTGGTGTAACTGTACAAGTGTCAATAGATGATGTAGAAGTGTTTGGGTGTATTATTTGGTGTCTATATATCTGGTTCTGGTTGCAGTGAGTAGATTCCTTGTTGCAGTTGGTAAGACTATCCCAACATCATAGAGAAGAGAAGAAAATTAAACAGCCAATTGCTCTCATCATTACCTCAGGGAGCTGGAAGTGGAAGAGTATTTGGTCATACAAGTGAATTTGTCATGTACGTGATAGAGAGTGTTGTTGAACTCGAAAACGTTATCCATTCTGTCCATGTTTGGTATGCTCATGACATGAGAAAGCAGTATGCTTAACTTGTGAAGAGGGAAGACAATATGCTACTCATCATACAGTGAGAAGGAGATGACCAAAACGAAGAATACTATGAATAGAAAAACCGACCCAGAGTATTTAACATCAACCACCCATGCCTCCTCCATACCTGAGACAGAGTTGATTTTGCTACACTTCTAACACGCCTGGTTGAATCATGACATGATATGATATCGATCAAATTCAGTACTCACCTTCACCCTTATAAATTCAGTAGAATGCTCAGTTATAATGTCAGTGTGTCAGACAATGGGCAACTATATCCTCTTTCTGTGGTTGTGTCAGTATTTGCTGATTACCAGTGAGTTTTGTTTGGGTGAGGGTGCGAAATGCATTGACGAAGAGAGACGACTATGAAGGTACTGAAAGGATTGAAATGAGCTTTCAATCCTCTATGAACTGATTGAAGTATAAGCACAAATTTTTACGTTGTGTAAAAGAACCTCAAGCGAGGTAAAAACCACAGCGGAGTACGAACCCAAAAGATGGTCACTACTGAATGAATTTGCTATCGAGTTTTACAACCTACTCTATTACAAATTCCTTACTCCTCTACGAGTATGATCTTCTCACAATTCAAGGTACATAAGACAGTAACCTTGATACACTGCAGTTCCTTTCTCTATTACTTATAGACAGACAAACATGCTAACACTCTTGATTCAACTAAACAAGAAACAGTTGAACCTTCAACAAAGACAACGGAAAATACTTTCTTTCAAATGTTGTGTCAGCCAATCTATGTGTCCTCCTTTATACAACTTTCATCATGCGCTAGCAACCCTAATTCATGTCTAAAAAGGAATTACAATTAAATCATAATCAAGAAAAAATATTCACCGAATATTATTCATACTAATTAAAAGAATATCCTAACTAAATTATGATTTCTTTCCTTGTACAATTATCATGCATCAACTAGACAAATCAGGCGTGAACTATCTTTTTCAAAAAATATCAGAATCAAATTAAGATTCTATTGAACAATTACTTCTTGCTAATCTGTCAACATATCTCTAACACTAGTCAAGATGTTGCTGCAATGCCTACTGCTCTCATCTTATATAGGGATTCAAGCACCATCTTACTGATCCTTCCAGCAGGCTTTCTTCTTGGTCAAGCGGCGACGATTGCTGTCAATGGAATGGTCTTTCATGCGACAACCAGACTGGCCACATTGTAAAGATGGATCTCCGGAACCCAAGCCACTGAAACATCATACAATTAACCAAAAGACTTCATAGCTTGGGTTTCGGTGGTGAATTATATGATGTTTTATGCGTTGCGGGTCTCTATTTGATCTGTGTAGTGAGATTTGGTTGGCAACTGTTACTCGGGTGTCAATGTCCTATTTAGCACTCTTCAATATCTCTTGGTTGTTGGCGGTGATGGCACAACAATGCTAGCGTATGTATAGGGTTTAGAAGTGATAGATGTGTTTGTATTGTTGCATTATTATTTTCGGATAGATTAGTGAGTTGTTGGTTTCCTATCACTCTTTTTAATATGATCGAGCTGAAGATCAATGTTCATTGTTATCACTTTATTTTCGGTTTACATTAGAGGCTAGTTATGTAATAGGGTTTGTCCCTTAATTAATAAATTATTCATTTCTCAGTAAAATAAAAAAAAAGCATGTGTTTCATGAACATTTTCCTTGGACAGTATCGCGATTACTTAATGATCCATACACTCTCCACCACCAATGTTTTTTCCTTTGTAAGTAACCACTCCCCTGTAATGTACTAACATATATAATCCCAATCCCAGTACTTAATGCATTAATCAGGCACAAATACAGGATAAGTGATGCTTCTGATTCTACAAGATACTATTATTTCTATATCCTTGGTTGGATTTAAGTCTCTTACTTCAGCAGGAATGTCGCTCTGTAATTTGTCCGAAGAATCCTATCTCAGCATTTCTTTGTTTGCCGCCGAACAATATTTGCCTGCAACAATGTAAATGTGTTACTCTAACATATGTATGTACATCATCTTTATATTGATATTGTCTTAACTTAACCACTCGTTAAGGTGTTAGATTTTAACTAAAAAAATGTCTCAGTACAATTATGAATTATTTACCTACTTATATGTTATATTTTATTTGTCACTTTTCTGTTATGTAATCTCTCCTCTCCAACACGTTCTACCTATTTTGTGGATTATTATTCATTATTAGCGGAGCTTCTTTGCTTATTGCTCTACTTTTATCTCAAATGATTAGAAATCTGAGATACAGTCGATTTGAAAACAACTAAATCAGTTAAGGATGTTCGTCCCCAATGTGGTTAGTAGACATTAGAACCGAGTAAATTTAACTCATTGGTTGTACATGTAAACATTCCTCTCTTTTTTTGCCGATGCGTTGTAAAAGTAAATGTTGTTAGCTTGTGAAGGTACATATGCTTGGTCAACGTATTTTGACCGCATCTAGAGTGACATGCCCTCACACGCGTCATCCAAACCGCTACTTGAAGAAGTTCACAAGACATCAGTCCCACATCCAAGGAGAATAGTGAGTCAGGCAAGTCTTATGACTCTTATCCCATAAATGGTAACTTTTCCTACTTATTTACGGATATTCTTATTACCTCATTGTTACTCTGTCATTTTGGTAACTAATTTAGGTATCAGAGAGTTGAAGGCCACTCAACACGGTCTCCTTTTTTTACTTATGTTGTTTCTCTTATTGATAGGACTCAATCCTCCCAAGTAAAGATCAGTCGATATATACCCAGTCTGTGACGTAAGTGTGCGGTCTACTCGCCTGTGCGCATATTGCACAAACATTTTGCGTCATCTGTGGGCTTCCTTGAGCAAAAGGTTTCACACATACACTACCAGAATAAGTATCATAGCCGACGAAAAAAAAATTAACAGGCCGACGAAAAAAACTTTCGTCGCCTAAGTGAAATTTTCGTCGGCTAAAGTGGACTTTTAGCCGACGAAATGTTGTGTCGTCGGCTTAAATAGTTTTTTTCGTCGGCTATAGTCTGTGAACTATAGCCGACGAAATTTTAAAACTTTGGCCGACGATATATATAATTTCGTCGGCTAAAATGCTTTATATTTCCAGATCTAGACAGTAGCTGATTTGAAAGAAAAAACGGGAGAAAAAGTTTTGGGGTTGGCGAAATTGTTGGGTGTTGTCGAAATCTGTCCGAAATTAGTTTGTGGCGCTATATATAGGTACGTATATGTATATATCTTGTTTTTGAGTTGATTTAAGAGTTTTATTTTCGTTATGCACATTGATTTTGAGTTTTAATTAGAGTTGATTATATTGTGTTTTGAGTGTGATTGAGTTGATCGATTTGGGTTTGATAATATATATGAAGTTGTTGTTATATATATATATATATATATATATATATTAATTTGATTATATTAATTAGTAATTATTATATATATGCATGTATATATATATTAATTGTACGTTAACTGCAGATATAATATAAATTGAATGATTCGTAAATTTAATTAATTAGCGTTTATACATATATATTATGTTATTTTCTCAGGATATGGATAAGAGTTGGATTTCGCTTCCAAAATGGGACAAAAGATATGCTAAAGGAGTTGTTAGTTTTATTGAATATGTGATCAATAATGCTAAAGGGAATACAATTTTCTATTGTCCGTGCACTAAATGTCAGTGTCGCAGCGATATGTATCAATTTCCAATTGACAAGGTTTGGCAGCACCTTCAAAGTAATGGGTTTTGGGAGAAGTACACATGTTGGATATATCACAGTGAAACATCATCAAGGGGTCCGCATGATCATGGGCAATTTTCTGAGACGGGCAGTACATCCAACGATCCAACAACGGTCTTCATCAACGATATGTTTCCTTATGAGAGGGGTGTATGCTCTGAAGAACCGTATATGTCTGACCCGGTGCAGCCCTTCCCTAGAGTTGTCAACACTGCTGGTATTGACAGGTACAACAAACTACTTGCTTTCCAACAGACCCCTGTGTACCCCGGTTGTCAGAAAACGGTTCTTGAAAGTGTGATGGACGTTATGAAGATTAAAGTTGAGACAAAATCGACTGTGAAGGCTGTTGATGAGTATCTACAGTACACTGCTTCGATGCTGCCCCACGGTCATCGTCTTCCTACCACTCATCATAAGGTCCGATGTATACTGAAAGATCTTGGGCTTTCCTACATCAAGATCCATGCATGCAGATATGATTGTGTTCTCTTCTGGGGTAAAGATCCAGAAGGGAATGACCTTGGTGACCTTGACACATGTCCAGTATGTCAGAGTGACAAGTATAAGTTGACTCCTGCAGGCAATAGGAAACCTATGAAGGTACTTCGGTATTTCCTGTTGAGGGATAGGCTGGAACGGTTGTACATGTCATCACACACGGCCAAATCTATGAGATGGCACGCTGATAGGGAATTGCAAGGCGAAGATACCCTTATACACCCTGCTGACGGGGAGGCCTGGAAGCATATAGACAGGGAGTTTCCTCATTTTGCGTCTGAGGTCCGAAATGTGAGGCTCGGGCTCTCATCCGACGGGTTCAATCCTTTTGGCAACATGAGTCTTCAATACAGTGTATGGCCGGTGATTTTGGTACCATACAATCTTCCTCCATGGATGTGCATGAAGAAGGAATACAATATGTTGAGTTTGTTGATTCCGGGACCCGGTTATCCAGGGAAGTGTCTCGATGTATATTTGAGACCCTTGATTGAAGAGCTTAAGTTTTTTTGGGACGTTGATCATCCCACTTATGATAAGTTCATGCACGAGATGTTCCAGATGCATGCTATGGTTGTTGGTACCATTAGTGATTTTCCTGCTCGTGGGATGTTGTCAGGCAACGTTGTTAGGGGATACAAGGCTTGTCCAGAGTGTCTAAGCGATGAGGGGAGCAGTAGTCATTGCAACAATATATGTAGATTGGGTCACCGTACTCTCCTTCCGTATGATCACGAATGGCGGTTCGATGACAAGGCATTTGATGGGACTGTAGAACTTGGTGTGCCTCCTAGAAGATGGACAGGGAAAGAAATTTTAGCAGTGCTTAATGAGTATGATTTTGGGCAGCTCAGCAATCATCCCGATATAGTGGCGGCAATAACTGACAGACCCGACAGGTATAAATTTTGGACACATAAGAGCATATTCTGGGAACTCCCATACTGGAGTAAGTTGTTGATCAGGCACTACCTAGATGTGATGCACATAGAAAAGAATGTGTGTGACAGTGTGGTGGGAACCGTGCTGAACTTGGAGGGAAAGACGAAAGACGATCCGAAGGCACGCATTGATCTTAAAAAAATGGAGATACGAAGACATTTGTGGTTGAAAGAAGGGAAGAAAAAAATGCCTCAAGCTCCGTACACCGTGAAGCCTGAACAGAAGAACTTAATTTTCAGGTGATTGAGTTCTGTGAAGTATCCTTCAGGCTACGCAGGAAATATAGCCCGGTGTGTAAACATTCGGGACAATAAAATGTACGGGTTAAAGAGTCATGACTGTCATATTTTGCTACAACGTCTCTTCCCTATTTTCATTCGACCCTTCCTTCCCCGTCAGGTGGTGGAGCCGTTAGTAGCGTTGTCAAGATTCTTCCAGAAGTTATGCACAAGGGAAGTGACAAAATCTGATCTCCGGGAAATGCAACAGGACATTATTTATATCATGTGTAAATTTGAGAGAATATTTCCTCCAAATTTTTTTGACATCATGCCGCACCTGATGATCCATCTTCCCGAGCAATTGTTGCTTACCGGTCCAGTACACTATACTTGGATGTATCCTATGGAAAGGTATGTTTTTTACACCTAATGTTTTTATTGTACATGTTCATTGTATAATCGTAACATATGACAACAAATTTATTTATTTACAGACAACTTGGAGACTACAAAGCTTATGTGGCTAACAAATCCGCGCCTGAAGGATGTATAGCAGAAGCATATATTGCGCACGAGTGCGTCGCCTACATGAAGTTGTATCTAGGAGCATTGAAAGAAACTCCACAAACCATACCGGTTGATGAACCGGAGTTTAACCTTTCCATAGTCTCAAATGATGTTGAAGTTTATGGAATTTTACCAGAGTCCTACAAGTTGCAACCCCATGAGCTCGTCATAGCCCATTGGTGGGTATTGATTAACTGTCAAGAAGTTGAATACTGGAAAGACATCCATCTACACTGTCCAGACATTCAAGGTGATCTCGACTACCACAACAAGGAGTTCACGAACTATTTTGGCGATTGGGTATGTAATTCTTTAATTCTGTATGTTGCAAGTCTCCTTGATTGCATAATTATTCATATTTATAATACATTGAATCTTTGGTTGCAGATGAACCATATTCAATTTGATGGTCACCCAAATTGGTCTCACGAACTAAGACTTCTAGCTATGAAGCCGATAATGTCAAGAGTTTACCCGATGTGCAAGGTCAATGGCGTGCAATTTATATGTGAAATGAGAGACAACAGACGAAGAATACAGAATTCTGGGGTTATGGCGCATGGTGGCCGGAATGGAGTTGATTATTATGGTGTTCTTGATTCAGTGGTGGAACTCGTTTATGGGCAAGGCATGACCGTGCACCTGTTCAAGTGTAGATGGTTTGATACTAGAAGCTCGCAGAGCATGAAGATTGATCAGTATGGGATTTTATCGGTGAACACTGGTACAAGCTGTTACGAAGATGACCCGTTTGTTTTTGCGACATCTGTGAAACAAGTGTTTTATCTTGATGACCTTGTTAAGGGTGACGCGTGGAAAGTAGTCAATCTTGTGCACCTTCGAAACATTTACCGGGCGGCTACACTTGGAGAGGCCGAAGACGAGGAAGAAAATGTTGCGTATCAAGAACACAGTGCAATAGGTATTCCTGACTCCTCTACAATTCGCCTTAATAATTTTAAACCGGGTCGTTCGGTTCGAATTCGTGATTTAGACGCTCGCCTTATTGATGTGGATCCAAATCAAGAAACAGACGACGACTCTTGTGATGTAGAAATGCATAGATTACCGGAAATTAATTCTAACACCGAAGAAGATTCATCGGATGATTCTGATTACGAGCCTTCTTAGTTATTTGAATTTGTAATACAATTTGATGTGTTTTATATGGTACAAGCTCTACAATTCATAATGTATCTTAATGTTGGTTATATATGCAGGAAATTGTTATAGGTACGGTTAAACCAACTGTTTTTTTTATCTATTTGACAGTTTTAGCCGACGAAATTAGCACACTTTCGTCGGCTAAGATACTTGGTACGGTTAAACCAACTGTTTTTTTTATCTATTTGACAGTTTTAGCCGACGAAATTAGCACACTTTCGTCGGCTAAACCCTAAACCCTAACCCCTAAACCCTAAAGTATAGCCGACGAATACCCTAATATTTCGTCGGCTAAAGTTAAATGAATAAAATAATAATTTATACCGCTAGTTGCGTCTCCTCGATATGAAACTATTTGTAGTTGAAGGTCCGAACAGAATACGTAATTTAGGTGGCCAAATCACCGTTTGTTTGTGTTTAAGGGTTTGACCAACGGGATTGACCGTGCGGATCGAGCCCTTACGTGTGTCCGATGATACTGAAATTTTACCCTCAGACATGTTTCAACATAATGATGATATCTGACGGTCGGTTTTTCGTTTCACAAGATGGATTGTCACAATCAAAATATGCCTACTAATGTTGTATAACCAATTACTAAGTGTTAAGTAAATGTTCCGTTTTAAAAACAAACTATACGTAGATGCTTCAAACAAAAAAAAGTCGTGAGATAAGATATGACCGGAACGATGAAATATGTCTACGGTTGAAATTTCACGTAATTCCGATAAGTTTCGGTGCCAATACTTGCGGTCATTGCATTTTTTCTATTCGTTCGCCATAGAGGACGCCCTATCTCCGACGGTTATTTTTCTTATAAATTTTATACCGCTAGTTTCGTCTCCTCGATATGAAACTATTTGTAGTTGAAGGTCCGGACAGAATACGTAATTTAGGTGGCCAAATCACCGTTTGTTTGTGTTTAGGGGTTTGACCAACGGGATTGACCGTGCGGATCGAGCCCTTACGTGTGTCCGATGATGCTGAAATTTTACCCTCACACATGTTTCAACATAATGATGATATCTGACGGTCGGTTTTTCGTTTCACAAGATAAAACAAATAAATTGTGCATGAACTTACTAAATAATTATAAAATATACTTTAGCCGACGAAATTACTAACATTCGTAGTAATTTCGTCGGGTAAAAGTTGAACTATAGCCGACGAAATTACTAAAAAATTTCGTCGGCTATAGTTGGACTTTAGCCGACGAAATTAGGGTTTTGTCGTTGGCTAAAGTCCAACTATAGCCGACGAATTTTTTATTTCGTCGGCTATAGTTCTTCCTATATATTCGAACCCAGCGACAGAACCCCCACTTTCTCCACTTTCTCCTTCTCGGCCGGACGGTTTCTCCCTCTCCTCTCGATTTTCTTTCACCATTTTCGACGGTTTCCGGCCTCCACTCCGCCTCCCTCATCTCCCAAACCAATTAGGTATGCAATTTCATGTTTATATTGTATTATAGAACAAATTTCATTTGTTTTTTCAATATATTGCATTATATTGAATTGTGTTGAATTATATTGTGATAATGTTGAATTGTATTATGTTGTGATAATGTTGAATTATATTGGGTGTATTTACTGAATTTGGGTGTATATTTGGGTGTATTTGGGTGAATTTAAGTGTATTTAGGTGTATTTGGGTGTATTTGGGTGTATTTACTGAATTTGGGTGTATTTGGGTGTATATTTGGGTGTATTTGGGTGTATTTGGTGATTTTTAATATATTTGGAAATTGAGTGTATTAAGTAAATTGGAAATTTTTAATATGGTTGGGTATATTAAAATATTGAATGGTATATTTAATATATTTGCGTATATTACAATATTAATTGGTATATAAAAATAAATTTTTGTTAATGTTGTTCATTTTTTATAATTTTATACATTTAACAAAATATTAATTATTTTATTTAGGATGAAAGGATTATTCAGCAAATCCAAGAGTTCGAAGGGCCAAAGGGGTGAATCGTCAGAGGGAACGTCTAGCAACCCTCGAGGGTCGTTTCAGGGCCCAATGACGTCCCGACGGGCGTCTCTTCTGGAGCCGACACATTCCTCCAGGCAGCCAGATGGCCCTCCCGCCTCCAGGCCGCCTAGCGCCCCTCGCTCCTCCAGGCAGCCTAGCGCCCCTCGCTCCTCCGGCCAGCAGGACGCCCCTCGCTCCTCCAAGCAGCCTAGCGTACCGCGCTCCTCCAGGCAGCCCAGCGTCCCTCACTCCTCGAGGCAGCTGTGGCCTCCGACTCAGGCGGAGGTGTCTGCACCACGTATGCCTGAGATACATAGGGCACCGGCACCGGGCCCTAGTGCATCGGAGGGTGGGTCTTCCGGGGTACAGATGCCGCCGCCTCTTCTCTTCCTTCCGCGCTTCATACCGGCAATACCTGCAGTCGATGACTCAGGGGCGCCGATTTATCCACTACCCCCGCAGGTGACCCCATCAGCGGTGTATCTGTTCGTGCCGTTTGCTACAGAGTTAATTTCTGCGAGGGTATCATCGTCGGCGACAGAGTCGGAGTCCGTCGCATCCGCCCCAACGCCCTCAGGTAATGATTATATAAGTAATTTGTTATGTTATAATGTTATAATAAAATTAATTTACTAATCATCAATTTATGATAGGCACCGTCGGAGCCAAGCCGACAAGGAAGAAGAGAGGTCCGGTCACGGGGAAAGCTCTCGAGAAGACAGTGAGTACATCGAGAAGGATCGTCATTGATACTGACGAGGATGGGAACGTAGTATCGGGCGGCAAGACGAGGATGTACTCTGGCCGCGTGGGAGCGCTTATTAGGGATAGAGTCCCTATGTTGTGGTCAGACTGGGGCGAGGTCCCACAGGAGGTTAAGGACATGGTCCACAACGCCATGTCGGTAAGTATAACAAAATTCATATTTAACATTATTTATTACATTGTAGATTTATGAACGTCTAAACTAATAAATGTTTAAATACAGGTGTGGTTTGACGTTCCCGAGTACCTGAGGAACACCTGGGCGGACGTTGTGCACGGGGGAAGGTACGTTGCAAAGTTAAGGACAAAAAAAAACTATGTATAATTTATAATATTTATATTTTTTTGGCGTATTACAGGTACAAGGAGTGGAAGAACGAGTTACGGACCCACTGGACTACACATGGGAACGAACGTTCCGGCACCCCCCTTGAGTTCCAGTTTAGGGAGAACGAGTGGCGTTGGCTTCTGATATCGGAATTCAACAACCCACATAAACAGGTAATTAAAAATAATTATTTATTATATTGAATTATATTTAATACGTTTTAAAATATTTTACTAATTTGATTCCTTTGTAGGCCGTTTCCCGGGTGAACGCTCAAAACCGGCAACGCAACATGAGGAACCATCATGCCGGTTCTAGACCGTTCGCATCGTTGATGGAGGAGGCGGCCAGGGAACATCCAGAGGTCAACCGGTACGTCTATACGTACGAGAAGGCATATCCTGACTCCTAGGAGGATATTGTAAGTCGTTTTACGTTTTAAAATTTAGTAAATTATATGTATATATATTTTAAAATGTTAATTAATTTTTTTTCCTATCAAATTAGGCGAGGGTGAGGCAGGCTAGTGACGAGGTGATGGTTGCTATAGTTAGGGAGACATGGCCTGACACGCAAGAGGAAGACATGTCCGAAGCCATGTCCCGGATCGACAGTTCGGATCTCAGCGTTGGGGCCAGGATCATGGGCACAGCCTTCCCACCGCGAGGAAATAACTTCTACTGTCGGGGTCTGGGAAAGAAGGGCGAGGGGGTACTGAAAACCACTCCTGGGTTTCAGAAAAAAAGGAGCCTCGACCAGCAGCAGAACGACTCAGCTTGAGGCGGAAGTTCAGATGTTACGGAAACATCAAGCCGCCCAAGCAGCATATACTGCCGAGAGAGAGGCCGCCCAAGCAGCATATACTGCCGCTCTACAGGAGTACAATGTAGCAGTCTATGCCGCCCAGCAGACACAGCAGCAGCAGATGTTCCAGTACATGCAAGATTTGATGGCTGCACAGCAGCAGGGACTTCCGCTTCCGCCCATGCCCACGCCCACGCCTATTGTCTTACCTCAGCCGCCGCAACCTCCCCAACCTCCCCAACAACCTCATCCTGGAGCAGATATTGATTTAGACGATATCGACTTCATTTAGTTTTTTAAGTTTATGAACAATTATTTATTTAGTTTTTTAGGTTTATGAACAAATATTAATTTACTTTTTAGGTTTTATGAACAATTTATGAATTGAAAATTTAATGCAAAATGTTTATGTTACTTTAGATGGTGTGTTGTTGTTGGTTATGAAATTGTTTCTGTAATTTGCAGCTTGCTTGGATGGTAATGTATAAATTTTGTTTGGGTTTCTAGTATAAAAAGTACTATAGCTGACGAAATTTACCATATTTCGTCGGCTATGCTAATTTTTTTTTTTCCAACAACCTTTAGCCGACGAAATATGGCAAATTTCGTCGGCTAAAAGTATCATAGCCGACGAAAGTGTGCTAATTTCGTCGGCTATTCTCTATTTAATTTTTAATTTTTAAAAACTTTAGCCGACGAAATATTACCATATCGTCGGCTAAGTGTTGGATTAAAGCCGACGAATTTTTAATATTATTTCGTCGGCTAAGTGTTGGATTATAGCCGACGAATTTTTTATATGATTTCGTCGGCTAAGTTTTGGATTATAGCCGACGAATTTTTTATATTATTTCGTCGGCTAAGTGTTGGAGTATAGCTGACGACGGACTTTATTTTGTCGGCTATAAGTATAGCCGACGAATTATAGCCGACGACTTATTAGCCGACGACTTATTAGCCGACGACGTGTCGTCGGCTAAGGTTATAGCCGACGAAAATTGTGAACAGGCCGACGAAAAAATTTCGTCGGCTAAAGTGCTTATCCTGGTTGTGATAGCATTAGCATGAGTAATGCGGAAGATAGTGTCGTTGCGCTTAACCGCCAGCAAATCATGGCAGAAGTGGCCAAAAACATGAATTGTTCTTCTCCCTTGAATAACGACAACGAAACACTGGAAACCCTAGTTCTCACCGCTAACATGACCGATCAGGCGTCAACCAATGACCTCAAAGCCAAGCTAGCTTTAGTGCTGCAAGATCTACATAAGTCGAGTGAAAAGACAGCTGTTTTGGAGAAACAGCTGCGGTTTGCTCAAGCAAAGCTAGAAAAGCTTCTTGAAAGGATGGAAAGTAAATCAATGAACAACAGATCAAGGCGAAGCGTAAGTCAGGCCAACCAATCCCGACATCGACGGATCTAGAACATTGACAACTCCCTCACTCCTCGTGAACTGGGTAGACGGCGGGCGCCATCCCCTAGGCGGATAACAGAGCCATCCCTGCATCACTTTGAAAGCGACAAGCGGCATCAAGAAGTTAAGCAATCGAGTAATGATCATATTATTAGGCAGTTGATGGAATTGGAGCCGGGTCGCGGAACATGCCGCACCAAAAATTCACAATCATTTCTATAACAAGCGACCAAGTCCATTCACTACTCGCATCAGAAGCTCGGTGCGCCCAATTAATCTTAAGACCCCTAAAATGTACACTTACTCTAGGAACTCTGACCCATACGCCCACATAGACAGTTTTCAAAAAGTTACGAGCGGGAGAGAGTACAGCGACGCCCTACAATTTCATCTATTCAACGAAACACTAGAATGGGAGGCAATGAGCTAGTTCTTTGAGCAGCCTCCAGATTCAGTAAATTGCGTTGCTGACCTACGATTGGCTTTCCTTAGCAGGTTCATTTCGAGAGCGGATTGTTGGTGCGAAACATAAGGGTTGTTCAAGACCAAGCAGCCCTAGGGGAAGTCCCTTCTTTCATTTCTCACTAGATGGTAATCTGCCACGTCTAAGTGTAGGGACTTTAATAATTCCCTACTAGGATCTTAGCCGACAGAATCATTTTGTATGTAAGGTCCTAATCGACGGACCTTAGTCGACGAACTTTCCATCGACTAGGTTGTCTCTTAGTCGACTAAAAAAATTATTCCGTCGGCTAGGGTCTTCATCGAAACGTCTTAGCCTACGGATCTTAGTCGACAGAATTTCCGTCGAGTAAGATCTTAGAAGACGAAAAAAGAATCTTAGCAGACAAAATTGTTTCATCGGCTAAGAGTCATAATCCATTAGTTAGCCGCTAGGTTTTCTTTGGTTATACATACTCCCCTTTTCTAAAAGATTATCAACTCACAAAATAGTCATGATAGCATTTAAGTTGTTTAACTCGTAAAAAAAATGTAAACATTCTAACGGTATATATTTTTTGGTTTTAAACTTAACCTAACCACAATCAAGTAGAGAATCATCACAAATTATTATAGAAACAATCAAACATGCACATAGCTCAGTGGAAGAGCATTTGCGGAATTGGCTTATCTATTTGAGTTTTTATTGCTTGAATTTGTTTACGTGGTTTAAAACCATTGGATTGAATGAATATGATATAAGGATGACATCACGAGACCACATTGTATTCATTTTAATGATTTTAAACTATCCAAACAAATTCAAGCAACAAAAATTCAAACAGAGAATACAAATCTATTTGATTGCAGATGAAGAGGTCACAGGTTCGGCCCTAAACATGAATTTTTTATATTTAAAATTATTTTTTATTTTTAATTTCTTTTTCCTATATTTTATTTTCCAATATCATCACAACGAACGATTAAAGTTGACGATAAGCACGACACGTGTACGGACGCTGATGAAAGCACCCATGAGCTTTCACTCTTGCGGGTTCACCCTATCTTTATTCTCTTTGAGAAAAAATCGAGTGCTCCTCACACATCCTCTACTTCCTCTCTTTCCTCTTCTCACAAAAGATTTGATTTTTTTTCAAAGTTCGTAGCCGGAGTTTCTCGCCGGGAATTGAGAGACAGAGATCGTCGATCAACCTTCTGCTAGATTCCGGTAATTCTCACTTTCATGACCCTCTTCATTTCTAGGTTACCGCATTCACCTTCTCATGCATTATTAAACGAATTGAGATAACAATTCCAGGCCATTTCTAGTAAAGACTAAATCTTTAATCCTTTGTGTGGGTTATGTTCATGTTTAGGGTTTTATTTGGGTGAGAAATTTGATTATGATTTTTTGTTTAATTTTCAGAATTTTTTGCTGTTATTTCAGATGGAATTCAGCAGTGTGTACTATTTGACACGTAAATTTGAGGACTCAGAGTGAAGGGTGGAATCAAAGTCTTGTTCTTTCTGATTTACTGTGGAGTGTAAGAAGCAAAAATGGTGAGTTACTGATTGAAGCTACTCGAAGTATTTGTTTTGAGTGTTTAGGAGTAGTTGATGATTGATTGTGTTGGGGTGTTTATAGTTTGGTAAATTAGTTTGAAATTAGATGCATTGTGAGGTGATTGTAATCTCTTCAACATAAGATTTGCTTCTACTAATGGCTACTGATAATTGGTTTTTGATTTCTAGTTGGTATGCTTTTCAAGTTTCAAACTTTTTTTTGTTTGTGTGTTTGGTAGTTGTGGTCATTTAGATTTTCAGGTGCTGGGTGTTGTTCCTTAGGATTGCTGAAATTCTGAAATAGTTAGATACATTGAAAGCTGGAAGGATTGAACTCAAGTTACGTAGTCTGAGTTATTTAAACACTTCCAAAATTTTCTTTTCATCTTCAAATTGTCTTGAACACGAGTGTTTAGTAGACAAAGTCTGGAACATTTGTTTAGTGATAGTGTTTACTGGCAGTCTTTTCAGAACAAGGGGTTTTTGATGGCAAAGGGTGCAGGACATGAAAATGATGGAGATGCTACTTTTGGTAACCCTTCTAGAATTGAACCAAAGCCATCTCACCAATGGTTTGTAGATTCTGCGGACCCCCAGCTGTTCCCCAACAAGAAGCAAGCAGTACATATTCCAAACAGAAAATTGAGCGTGGAAATGCCAAATGAAAATGTCTCTTGGGAGAGTCCTTCCAGTTTCCAGTCGGTTCCACATCAATTTATTGACCGGTTATTTGGATCTGATACAGCAAGCTCTACCAACTTTTCAGACAGGAACGTGTCTTCTGTTGGATCAGATGATTGGAGCATAAGAACAAAGGGTATTGATGACCAATTCGGAGAAGATGCACTTGTAAATTTGCCCGTATCTCATGCTATTGAAAATCCTGAAGTATGTCTTGGCTATGCTGGAATTAGAAAAATTAAAGTCAACCAGGTTAAGGACAGCGATAATGGCATGCATGCGTCAAGGGAACATGGTTCTAGTAGGGAATATAACATTCACCTGCCCACAAGTCAGGCATTTGATAGGACACACGAAAACAATTTTATATCAGCTGGGCAGGCTTATGATAAGGAGCATGATAATGTCACACTAATGGGTCATGTCTACAACCAGGGAGCTGCCCACGTCAGACATTTAGGTGCCAATTATGGGAAGCGGGAAGAAAATGTGATATCAATGAGTGATGGTTGTAGTAAAGGGAATGCTATTATGATATCTTTTGGCGGGATTTCTGATGAACAAGATATAAATACCATGGGAAGGGCTGTTGCAAAGTATGATCAATTATACCATCAGTCTTCAGTTCAGACATGTGAAACTGCGCTTGAGCTTGAGAAAGAATTGGACACAACAAATGTCATTGCAGTTGATAATACTGCAACTGTCGCTAAATCAAAACCTGAATCAGCTTCCAAAAGTAAACTGGAAAGCAAACCGATAAAGAAACAAGCTCCAAACAGCTTCCCCTCTAATGTTAGAAGCTTGATTTCAACTGGCATCTTAGATGGCGTTCCTGTAAAGTATGTCTCAATGGCACTTGAGGTATACTCCAGCATTCTTGTCCTTTCTGATTTATCTTTTTTGTCAATTAAAATTCTTGCTACCCAGGAACTTCACGGAATTATAAAGGGTTCCAGCTATCTTTGTGGGTGTCAATCATGTAACTTCACTAAGGTAAGGAATAATAAATATGCCAAGTCATCCATTCTCATTGTTTTTATGCCAAGTCATCCATTCTCATTGTTTTTACCTTGTACGTTATCTAATAATCTAAAATTCTGTTGTGTGGCAGGGGCTTAATGCTTATGAATTTGAGCAGCATGCTGGTTGCAAAACAAAACATCCAAACAATCACATATACTTTGAGAATGGGAAGACCATCTATCAGATAGTACAGGAATTAAGGAGCACCCCTGAGAGCTTATTATTTGATACAATGCAAACAGTCTTTGGCGCTCCGATAAATCAAAAAGCTTTTCTCAGTTGGAAAGGTAATAAATCTGTTTTTTCATCTTTGTCAATTGGCTCTAGCATGATCCAAGATGTTTTCATTACTTACTGAATTGATATTCTGTTCCACAGAATCCTTTCTAGCAGCAACTCGTGAACTTCAGCGCATTTATGGAAAGGAAGAACTGAACTTGTAGAATTTGTCCCTCAACTGTAAGATTGGTAATGTCTTGTATGTGTAGGAATAATCACTACCACTGTATTTATATGACCAATGGATGGAAGAATGAACACTTGTTCTATGTGATAGAATGAACACTTGTTCTATGTGATACAATAGTATTGAGCTGTCCTATGATTACCATCTCCTCCCTTTGGCTTGTGCTTGTTAGACTAAAGTCCACATCCGATGATGCGATAAGAAACAGAACTGTTTTGAGTTATTCTTTCTGAATGATAGTTGTGTTGTACCACATCAAAGACGTGAGCTAAATTGGGGTGTTCACGTAATCTGAGTCCTGCAGATTGGATTGCCGAGCTCAGTCATGGGGGCTTGTGAGGGGCATTAAAGATGGGTTTGGGAGGGTTAGATGGGCAACCTTAGTACTGGTTAAGTCGTTAAGTTATGCAGGGTAACGTGGCCGCAAAACACCTGACTTCCAAGTTGATTGGCTGCGAATTAAGCGCAGATAACTTGGTATCGTTGTCTTATCAGAGCAACGATAGGGTTTCTATCTTAACCAAATAAACAGAAACCCCAAATTCCATAGAATTTTTAGAAATCTAACCCATCACCATAAGCATCATCAGACGCAGGCATAGCTTTAAGGTTTAGAAATCCGACTTCGACAGTGATTGCCTGATTGGGGTGGCTGACTTGTTTGGTGGTGTGGTTGTGGTAGCTGACCTTGATTGTTGCAGATGGTGGTTTATCGATATTGTGGCTCTATACCATGGAAGGGACCGAAGGGTACTGGTTCTAATGTCTTAACTGTGCGACATTTAATTGAGAAACTGATATTGCAGGTACGACAAATCGAGATGAGAGTAAAGTTTTGGATTCAAATCTACTTCTACTAGTGGATCATAGTGAGGTAAAATTCCTGTGTTGCACTTTTTAGTCAGCTCAAACCTGAAACATTCAATTCAGGCGCAAACATTTCCAGCGCGGTGCATCTTTCATAGAAGCAGCACCGAAACTTTCTGCACTGGAAAAGCTTTTTTTTGGTTACAAACGAGGCCTAAACTAAAGAGAAAAAACTAAGAGTTAGAGCATGACTCTCCTAGCACTTGATACAGCAACAAGATCATCAAAAGAGAGCAGCATGGACTGGGGGAATCAAAGTAATCAAGCCTAATTCATGAAAAAACACTATTTTTCACCAAGACAAAGAGTCGGCTCATATTGGATTCCCTGAAAACACGAGTGACCTGAGAACCTCCAAAGCCGTCATAAAATTCAAACTAGTGAGAAGAGAGCCAAGAGGATGTACCTCCAAGTTTGCACTCTGAATAAGCTGGACAAGGATATCAGAATCAAATTCAATGGTCAAGCTTTTTAGCTGCAGCTGAGAAACAATTTTTAACCCATAGAACAAGCCCCAGGCTTCAGCTTCAAGGATTTCTCCAACTCCAAGATTAATTTGAAAACCAGAAATCCAACATCCATTACAGTCTCTTATGACTCCACCAGCACCAATTTTCCCATAAATAGTACTTTTGTACCATCAAAGTTCAGCTTAAAGCAATTCTTATTAGGCAGACAAAGTAGTTATAGCGCAATGGTAAGCGCATCTATTACCTATTGACGAAGTCATTGGTTCGAGTCACCATGAGGGTAGGAGTGAAATCCGTTGATCCTCTTTTATAAAGAAAAGAAAAAAATCTTATTAGGCAAACGAAGTAGTTATAGCGCAATGGTAAGCGCATCCATTATCTATTGACGAAGTCATGGGTTCGAGTCATCATGGGATAGGAGTGAAATCCTTTGATCCTCTTTTATAAAGAAAAAAAATCTTATTAAGCATTTTTCAAGGGAGACGTCTAGAATCTACCTCAGGGGTCGATTACCTGGGCTGTCTGGGACAGGTGTCAAGGCCTGGTGGTGACACGATTCGACGGCGTCTATATCTCGTTATCTAAGAGATTGGGTAAATACAGGGATATATTTGGGATCCAGGTAAGTTTGTTCAGGTAAATACGTGAATATGTATTTAGAGCTTCACATTGAGCAAACCCCCAAGGCTTGCATTCTGGTCTTTCAATAAAGATCTTCTAAATCTGCTCCATCATGTTGACGAAATTGCGATGAAGATGAGGACCAATCTCTGTAAATCTGAATTGGGTTGAAATTGAGCCTAAAAAAGCAAGAGTCCTACGGCAATCTTCATCGGCGGCTAGGCATGGGAAACGGTCCTCCATTTCCAGTGAGTTTGATTGTTGATTCTATGTTTATTTTCGATTCCTTATTTTTGTTCTGCGTTCTGGGCTGTGATTTCTCACTTTCTCTATTGGTAGGGTTCTGTAATTTCCTGGGTTCAGTTGGGTTTGGTGAATTTGAAGCTTTAAGCTGACCGTCGCAGGGTATTGCTCCTCAATTTGAACCTTGATATATGGGTTTTTATGCATTTTGGATAATTGATCATTCACAGGGGGGCACTCTTGATCACAATGGAAAAATAAATGACTAGAGTCTGATCAAATAAGTGGATAGCAAATCGTTGGGTCTCCCTTTTTGTAGGTTTGATATATGATCACCCTTCATGATTGTTGAATTTCCTTTATGTATACTTCTTAATCACTTTTCTATTTGACTTAATGATGTTGCGGACTTGCAGCTGTGCCTCTAAGAGCCATAAAAATGGACATGTTCGCTTCCTCACCTCTACTATTTACTCTCTCAATCTCTTGAAAGGTTAACATAAAACTATATTTTCCTTATTCTGCTTAGTTTATATCATCAATAACGTAATTGATGATTATGTGTGTATATATATATATCTTAATTGTCTTCTTTCATAATATTTGAAATGAATATTGTTTGAGAAAACTGAAGTTGAAAAGGAAAAGATAAACAAACTTCTATTCTTACATCTGATCATCTTCATACGTACAACCTGATTAGCATTTATAATCACGATATTGTTCAGATTCAGCCTTATAATTAAGTGTAAATAGTGAATAACCTAAACAGTTATTTTTGTGTGATTGGATCATCAAGACACGTTCAGGAGGTAGGTTTAGACCTTGATTCTGTTTCCTAATTTATTTTGGTTTTCATACTACCTTCAGTTCTTTAATTCCAATGGATAAAAGTGTGGGTTTTATGTTGCAACTAAGCCATATTTCCACATTATGTATTGTTGCCTCTGTCATCGATTTAATAATAGTTTACTTTAACTTCGATAATCTCATATTACTTTGTTTTCATGATATAGAAAACATATTGAAACCTGATTGAAAGTTGTTATGCGTCTGGTACTACTATGAAACTGGTGTTGATGTTATACCATTTCTTAAATATGCATATCAACTCTCAAAGTCTATCTTGGTATATATAATTTGATCTTGTGTGAAGCTTTAATTGTTTATTAAACCCTTCAGGATATGCACCAAATCAGACCTATCTTGCACATTTGCTGAAGGATGCAACGTTAGAGGACAACTTCCCCTTTGAAGGTGAATTTGAAGAATAGAAAGAACATTGGTAACTGAGCTTCTATCTTTTTTAGTGTAGAATTGTGATGTTAAGTTATAATGTATAACATCTACCTTCTGTGTTATAATGTACAATTGTAATCCATAAAAAACCGCGGCTAGGCGCGGGCTTTTATCCTAAGAATGTATTATGACTTGGCTCAGGCCCTTGCTTTGTCAATTTGGTTTGCTTTTAGACTTTGACTGATGATGTAGTCCTAAAACTAGGATCGCACAAGCTTGCATGTCATTATTATATGGCATAACTTATGTCTTCAGTTCTCCACTCCTTAGGTATGCAAATTTAGTATTGCATCAGTTTGTGGTTTAATCGGAAATACAGCACCAAGGATAATGTATAGCATATTAATCCACTCCTTTATATTACACTTGGAAAGATATATGGGAATATTTGATGACAGAGGATCATAGGTCTCCTTTATAGTATAGTTAGAGAGATATGTGCAGATCTTTGATGATATGGAGGTTCATGAGCCTCCTTTACGGTACACTCGAGGCATCATTAGCTCATAATGTAAAGCAGTGTTACTAGAAAGTTTATGAAATTAAAAATTACTGAAATTTTATGGTGGGGGGTTTGTGTACAATTGTGGCATATGAAAATAGGATTTGTGATGCTCATGTATTTTATTCAAGATATTGTGATTAGGCTGGTGTAGTTCTATAATATAACGTGACCGTTGTTGATTTTTTATTGATGAACTAACTTCTATAAATTGTCCATGGCACCTGAGGTTGCAGAAGAGTTTTTGAAACGACTGCAATTTTTAGAAGTATGTGTGCAGGTGAATGATTATCAGAAACATTTACATATACAGTGAAAAGAATTATTTAGCTTATGTTGATGCCTGCTGACCTTCTATGTTCGTTCTTGCATATTCTAATGGGTCCTATAAAGCTGAACTACATGGGGTAATGGTGATATTAAAAGCTTACAGATAAGTAATGAGTTCAGAACATTTATGGTTAAGAAAGTTGATGATAAAAGGTAAGACTTCTGGAAAAAACATCTGCAGTCAGATCTTATACAATGTCATCAAAACCATATTCCAGCTACCTTTGAGTTTAACGACCACTGTACTTCTGTTTGTATTTGTTTTGGCCTCTTTGCTTACTGTTTAAATATCTACCTCTATTTGCTTAAGATTTCGATTTCTTCTTTTTCCGTATAGCTCAAAATCCATAATCAATGATCACGATCTCACATCTGTCTCTTAATTACTGTTTGAAGCCCAACATTTTTTTGGGTATTTTCCTGCGGAACCAACTGCAGGAAAATGCGAAAAATGAAATTTTGCTTCTTAAATATTTGTATCATTAGTTTTTTAGTTTTTCAAAAGGATAAGTATGAATATTGTTAATCAATGATATTTGAGGTCTAGGCAATGGATCCCTTCCTCAATAAAAAAATGTTCACATGCATTGAGGACCTAATTCTCTGACCACTTAAAGCTCATTAGTTGTCTTGATAACAAACTCTTGGCCTACCCTTTTCCTCAGAATGCTTTTGTATCCATTTCAATAATAACTTCTTTCTAAACTATTATGTATTCTTTTGTTCTCCTTGAGTATTTAATATGATATTGAATTTCTTTTTTGTGTATTGTTCATTTTGTTACATTTCAACATTTTTATCAAATGCGTTTATCTTAGCTGGTAAAAACTTGTTGCTTTAACTATGTGTTTTCCTTTACAGTACTAACCTGACAGGCAAGTACAACATTCTTCATAACATGTACAACGATATTTATGATTCAGTACTTTGTCATCAGTAATTTTAATACACGTGCTGTCACTTAAGCGATCGGGCAAGGAAGAAACTCAACAACAACCAACTAAATGAGATCAAGAGACTGATTATATATTTATCATGTAACTGTGACATTTAGACCGCTTATGTAATATAATGCAACTTTTCTAAAGCCTTTTCTACAAATCTAACTTATAATTACCTATATCCTCCAATGCACAATTGTGACCTGCGATCTTTGTGTTGATAATATAGTATATAGATATTGTATTTCAGTATGTATCAACTACAGTGAATCATGTTTTAATATGGCAATTGTTTATCTTCACCCACGGCAAGGTGCGGGCAATAGTCCTAGTAGATTATTATGGATCGAGATCCTTATGTGTATCAACTCAAATGCTAGTTAATTCTAGAATGGAGGAAATATCAAACCTGGAAATGTGTAGATATTTGTTGTCTTTTTTTCAGAAATGTGAATACAATATTTGTTGTCAAGTACATGGCACTATTTTCAGGAGTTATTTTTCAGTAAATTTTTATACCATTGGTTACGACTGATCGATTTGAAACTATTTTGTATTGAAAGTCCGGTCAAAATATGTAATTTAGAAGGTCAAATAACTGTTTCTGTGCGTTTAAGGGTGACTTATGGAATTAACCGTTCGAATTGATCCTTTAACGTTATCGGATCAAGTTGAATTCTTTCTCATACATGTATTTCATCATGATGGACATATTGGAAGGTCGGATTTTGTTTCTCAAGTTTGATCATCGGAATCATGATGTGGCCACTAATGTTGTATAACTTAGTTACTAAGTTTTAAATAAATATTTCATTTTTAAAACATACTCTACGTAGAACCTTCAAACTCAAAAAATAGAAACCTTCAAACACTAATGCGTGGCAAAATTTGTGTGATCCTGATGCGTTACAGAGGCTCATGATTTCTCCAATTTCATATGTGTTCACTTGAGCCTCAGCAAATATTGGAAAACCCGGCAGTACCTGGGTACATTCACAGCATTTGAAAGTTAGACAAGGTCAACAATTCAGGACTAATTCAAGTACTTGAAATTCTACAATTTTATCTGAAATTCAAAGAATAGAATATACTAAGGACTGTTCCAACTTCAACAGACAAAACCAAAGGATAGAACCAATGACATGCACTAGTAGAACTAGCAGCGGACTCTTACTTAGAGAGCATTTCTAAGGTAAAGAACAACTGCAAGGGCCAATCAATGAAGTATTCAAGAGCAACCCCATCCCAACCATCAAGGGTTATATCTGAAGAAGCACTTGATTTGTGCAGTGCCTGAATTCCTATCTATCTTTGGCACATCTGTTGGAAGATTTAATAGTCATCCCAAATGAATGCATCCTATTAGGTACAGAGAGACAGTTAAGTGATCATTGTAAATGAAATCTCAAGCAAACTTGCCAATAAGAAAATTGGCTAGTAAAATCAAACCTCAAGGATACTATAGAGAAATGCTTGTCTTCCTCATCTATGGTCTTAAGAGCAGCCTGCATTGGAAATTTCAAAACCTCTAGAATTAAATCAGAAAATAAAGGATACTGACACAACTAAGTGAATAATACATCTATGAAGAATCATACTCAGCTGGAAAGGGGCCATGAGATCGGCCTCAACAGTTGACTGGCGAGGAGGTAGCTGCATCAATTGGTGACTCTTCAAAAAACACGGGAACAATCAATCATGCTTAGTTAGAACATATCGGGAACTCAATTTAACTGCAGTCAGTACCTCCTGGACATCTTAATAAAACTTTCTAATTTATAAGTGAAGGATTATATTATCACTTTCATCTGAATAATTGTTTAAGAAGTTACATTAAACACAGAAGGAAGCAATATTTAGATATTTTTCCACCCTTACCTGAAAGATTCTCCTTTTTAACAGAAAATAGTCTTTCAGTGCCTTCAGATGACCATTTAAGTCAGAACGTACAACCACAAGCTACAAATATTGAGGTAATACAGTTAATTTTTGTTTTTAACATGAAAGTACCAAGTTTTTAACATGCAGCAATAGCCCGTATTGAGTCAACTGCACATTCAAAGGATTTTTTTGTGGAACACCAACGATTCCTGAATATAAGAACGCACGTATAAGAGTTTGTGAAGAACTATATATCAGAAATAATAATAATAATAATAATAATAATAATAATAAGCGACTTAAATGCAAACTATCACCTAAACCAATCCCTTGCACAAAAGGGCAGATAACCAGCATGAAGAATAAGTAATGATAGTACCCACAAAAAGAAAGAAACGAACCTTTAGTTCCCGAAGCATAGTCTAGATCTTATCAACCTCAGATGTGGAAGCATTTCTTCTCCAATCAATTCTTTCTCAACAAAAGTGTCTTTGTGAAATGGGAAACGTAATCCTTTGATTTTCTGAGACCCCCTTGGCACCTACTGATGTAATACATCATCCTGGAATCGAAAGGCATGGCATGGATTGGGAAGAACCCTGATGGCCTTGCCAGCAAACAATACTGATTCTACGGCACACATCTGAATATAGTCATACAGCATATCATACAAAAAGAAATGCTAAAGACGTAATTTATAAGTAATAGAAAGGAATTTCCAAATTTTGGCTAGAAACAGAAATGCGCAAGTCCTTGGTGAACTTGAAAAGGGGGCAATAAGAGTATGAACAGGGCTTCATTACCGCCCATATAACTAGCACACGAACTTCTAGTCTTTCACGAAAAAAAATATCCATCAAGATTTCATACATATCCCACAAAGATACAATTTTGTAGTAGAAATTACGAAATAGATATGAAATCTCGATTGCCAATCGGATGTGTCGTCCGTTGACATACGTGTCAACTTTTCAGACATGTCTTGATGTGAAGACTCAACATCCTTATCATCCATTCTAAAAAGAGTTACAACCAAATAAACCACTTGAATTGAGTATAACTTGAAATGAAGGCTACATATCAAAAGGAAAAATACAATATCTTACTACCTCTTAATGAAAAACTCTACATGCTGGTCTTGAAGGATCTCGTACACCATCCATGCTGCTAACTGGTTGTACATGACCTGCTGTGCATGCCAAAGAAGCCTAAATACCAGCATACACGAAAACATACAATATAAACTTATCATATCAGAATTCATTTCTGCTCAATAATATTTACTTGCATTTCATATCAGTAAATCATGTCACATAGTAACTTGCAAGCACATTGTCCCACTGGACAAGAAGAAAAATGTGTATTTACCTCTGAATGCACGTCTGCAACTCCGGCACTCCACAATGGCATCGTTTATGAAAAAGATTAAGCAGCTGACCGCCACCAATGGCATCCCTCTAAATCTCCAGTATGAGCTCATACAGTGGAGGTAACAGCAAGAAAAACTAGCACAAAAATCGAACTAATCATAAACCAAAAAGACAAGCAGAAATCATCAACACAGCATCATGCAAATCTGAAAACCCTACCTTAGTGAGGCCCTGAGTCACAGTTGCCAGTATAGAAACCGACTCAGCCAACAATTTTTGCTCAATGTGAAGAACCGCCGACCTATAAACCGAGAGAATCTACACAATTCCGTTGGCGACTGCTCTCTGGTACACGCTCGGCTTCTCATTACCCGGCTTGGCAGACCTTATCTAGCTTAAATTGCGAGACCTAGTCGCGAATCGGTCAAGCTCACGGTAGTAAAACCCTAAGGTGACGATTCTCTGTATGAGATCCCTGCAATTGAAGATTTTGATGAAGAATTCAGAGAGATTATTACGCAATTTGAGGTAGAGAAATAAGAGGCGCGCCTTTCGTTGGGTTGGATGGAGATGTCTGGAGTGAGATTGAAAGTAGGGTGGTCGGCGTCGATTATGAGATCGCCGGTGTAGCCCACTAGTGCCAGTAACAGCTCGTGTAGCATTGCTTCGTTTTGGATTTGATTTCTTCTCTCAAGTTTCAGTGAGTGCCACACTAAGGCATGCAAAGAGGCGTGTTGCACAGGAGATATGGTAACAATATCATCTACGCCTCTTCACCGTATCCATACTTAACATCCCCCCACACAATACTAACGGATACACACAAGGGGACATTATCCAGACAGTATAAAACAGTTCGGGTAATCTCCTACCCAGGTAGACAGCAGAATTCGCCTTTCCAAGACAGAAACTTATAGCTAAAACTGTTTCAAAACTCTTGGAATTAGCACTGGTCCATTCCTCAACACAGTTCCATGTCACATTTTAGAAGGTAAAGACGTAATAAACTCAAGATCAAAGATGTTTTTATTTTTCCATTTCTAAATATACCAGCAGATAAAGATAAATAAATTACACCATTTCACATTTACTGGAATAAACATTGAGAAGCAAACCAATTATCCCAATTCACACTGGAAAAGCTTTTACAACAGCATAACTTCTCTTTCCTTTTTTCACAATTATGAACATGGAAATACTATACTCATGAGTCATGAACTTGAACATTTTGCGGCAACGTCTAACCTTTTATAATTTATAAATATCAGATAAGCATCCGTCGCTCTCACACACACTACGATAAGTCACAAGCATAAGGGGAAAAGGGCAGTAATCAAAAATGTGTTTGCCGCAGGTTACACGTCAATTCTTTACGACAAACGAGAGAAATGATAAGCAACTACCTTTCACACACTAAGTTTGAAAAGAATGAGATGAAAAAAGGAAGGTGAGAAAAAGATTACAAGCGCCATCGTCATACAGTTAGTTTGTTTTCTTTCCAAGCATAAGTGTAAGCCTCCCATGCATGTCCTCCTTGATTCTAATGAAATCATCTTAAGCGCAACAACCTGACTTTTGTGAAGCTTGACCATCTCCACCTGCCTCATGTTGATTGATCTTGATTGTGGTTGGCTAAAAAACAGAACAAAAAAATTATTTCCATGAAGTGAACTCTAAATACCAAACTGCAACTATTTGTTTAGCAGTATAAAAAGGAGCAACTATAATACCTCAGCCCTAGTGTCACTGTCTGCAAGCCGTTGCTTAATGTCTCTAGCTATTGAAAAGAAAACTTGCTCCACATTGAGATTTGTCTTTGCACTCTGCAGTACAGAATTTATTTTAATACAGTACAAAACATTTTCCAACTAATTACCACTATCTGAAGCATTACTTACAGTTTCAAAGAACTTGATCCCATACTCGTCAGCAAGTGCTTGGCCCTTAGAGGTAGGCACAGCCTAAAAGTATTGCGGAATTTTAATCAAGAACAGTACACACATATTTCAACTTTTAATCCTTATTTCCTTTTTGCAACTAAACTCTATCACAAGAAAATTTGCTCAGAGACTGTATTTTTGACAAAAAGAACTGGAGCAATTTACAGAGACTAAATTGTAGGTAGCAAATAAGCATTTATTTAGGTTGCTCTGTTTCCCTAGGAGCATCTAGTGTGGATTGGTTTGTTTTGGCAGATGACACGAAAGAGGATGCAGGGCCTGCCGCAGGCTGTTTTTACATTTGAACAAACATATGAGCATCCAGCATGGACCAGTTATGTTTCGGCAAATGACCAATAGGGGATGCCGGGCCTGTTAGGACCCAGGCTGTTTTTACATTTGTACACACTACAGTAGCTTAGTTTGTTAGGAGAAGGTGAAGTTTACCAACAAAAATTAATTACAGAATTAGATTACCCTTTGTAAAAGTAAAAGCAAAACAGCAAACAAAATGGATAATTTATTAAGACCAGCTCTAGAAAATTATATCTCTAGAGTCTACACCCTAGCTGTGTAAACTAACAAGCATTCAAAAAGTGCAAGCAAGACAAAAACAAGTTTCCCTAATGAAAAGTGTGTGCAATCTGATGAATTTAATTGTATAAAATTTGGAGAAGCTCACCCTTTTACTTTCGTCCATGTCAGCCTTGTTCCCTACAAGTATTTTATTGACATTATCTGATGCATGTTGTTCAATGTTGCGAATCCAGTTTCTAATGTCTGAAGAGAGTAACAAGCCAGGTCAATGACAACAGGGAAATCAAGAAACTTTAAAAGAAATAAATAGTGGAAATCATCCTAACTTTCCGACCATCCAATAAACAAGGAAATAGACTGATCCATTAAGGAAATGTCATTACAATACGGAAGAAAATTTACTGTTGAAAGATGATTCATCAGTAACATCATAGACCAGCAAAATTCCCATGGCTCCACGATAGTAAGCTGTGGACAGAGGGAAATTGTTAATAAATTGAACAAAGAGCAAATTATCTTTCCAAGTAACTTCAAAAACAGACAGAATAACAACCAAGAATATACAAAATATATTCATATATGATCATTGATTTGTCACAGTAATGAAAGTATTTATGTCTACACTCTTACAAGTTGCAATACAAAGTATGATGGATAATCTGATAATAACTGCCACATGCACAACTAAGAGAAATCCCCACCAAAGACACTTGAATATGGATGCTGTGGCAGTGAGGCACAATACAGGCCTTATACCTCAAAACTACTGAGAGGTAAATATTTTGTTGCATTCTTGTGATTCCTATTTTAAGGGTTTGCATAATACATTCTGTATTAAGGTTCCGACCTGAGTTAAAACAGGATGAGGCACTACCAAGGCATTTCAATGTCCCTTTGAAGTATAAAACTTGACAACAAATAACAAACTAAGCCAGAAGGTAGTTGTTGCACAAGGAGTTACTTGTAGAACAGTCTAACGGACATGCACACACCATGATTTAGGAATTCAGTACATCAATGACATGGCAATCTCATCTCCAGATGCAGCTTTGTCTTAATGTTATGTATGTCATCCGCTAGACATATAAGCAAAACAAATCCCCGGCATTGTATTATAATGAAAAGTCGGCTGCTCAATAGCAACGCGGGATCAAATCTCTGCACTTGAATATGTTTGGCTGTTTCATACTTTATTTTAGGACCCTGTTCTCAAATGTACAAGTTTGGTTTTGCAAGCCAAAATGCTTATGAAGCTTTTCCATGGGCACAATAAGATAATCGCACGTCCTCCTTCATTACAGTAACTCCCAAGCACCTTCTGCTAATACGAACCAAACCCTTTTTAAGCACACATGGATCTATCTCCCTAAAATTCATCCCTGTTTCTACCACGATGTTTGGTAAAACACCATGCTTTTGAGTATATCAACATAGAACCACTTTTAGTCAAATTTCTGCACTCATATATGTCGTGTTTGATACCCTTATCCTTGCTACCAGAACCAAATTTAACCTCATCTTCAAAATTGGGCAATGAAAGGTGTCAAAGAACTCCTACTCACATTAACATAACACAATGTAAGTAACACATACAGTACAACCAGTTCTTTCTCCCTTATCCTTGCTACCAGAACTAAATTTAACCTCATCTTCAAAATTGGGCAATGAAAGGTGTCAAAGAACTCCTACTCACATTAATAATACACAATGTAAGAAACACATACAGTACAACCAGTTCTTTCTCACTTAAATGCAATTAGTCATGAAGATATTGTACCAGTTGTGATTGTACGGAACCGTTCCTGGCCAGCTGTATCCCAAATTTGGAGCTTAATCCGTTTTCCATCTAGTTCAATGGTCCTTATCTTAAAATCAATCCTGCACGATCATGAATGAGCACATTATAAGATTCACATCAAACAAAGGTTGTAGGATGCAATCAACTAAAAAATTTCAGAAATACACACACCCAATGGTTGTTATGAAACTAGTGGTGAATGAACCATCTGAGAAACGCAAAAGAAGGCAACTCTTACCAACACCTGCAAAACAAATAGCAATTTTCAAGAGATAAAATTAAATCTGCATTGTTCATGTACAAAGTGTACTAAGCTCTGATAACAACTAGCACGGTCATCATTCTCAAACCATCAGAGGTAGCTTATTTTCAATTTATAGCACATAACACTAGTTCTGAGAATGTGATGATCTTGAAATGCATTATGTTTACCAAACTTGCACATCCATCCAAATAACTCATTTTCAAAAACAGATTATGACCCAGTAAACAATACAACAAAACAGCCCAATACACAGTTAAACGAAGCAAAATGCCCAATTTCCTCCAAGCAAACAACATCTGATTCAACATCTCAAAACTCCATTTCATCAAATCAGGCTCAAAGGAACCCATATGAAGCCAGATCCAAACCAAACAACAACCAAAATCTCATATCTATGAACCCTAAAACCAACATTTCAATCCCAAAATGTCCAAACTTTCCAAGCATTCCACTGATCTGCATCCACAAAAGAAAAAAGGGAGGCAAAACATCACACACCGCTGTCGCCGATCAGAAGAAGCTTTATGAGGTAGTCATAATCGGCTCTAGCCCTTGCTGGTGGAGCAGCCATTTCTGGGTTTCACCTAATCAATCGAGTCTAACACGTCTCCAATCTCAAAATCGAACCTTTCTATCTGCACATAACCAAATCAAACGACATATCAACAACAACAAACCCAATACCAGAAACGTTTCTCAGACAGAGATTTGCAGACAAATCAAAAATACCAGAACAAACAAAAGAGAGAGGAATTGGGTGTCTGGAGTTTGGTTGTGTTTTTTGTTACCTTAGAGCGGTTCTCACTAGCAAAAAGCTTGTTCCTTTGCCTATGGTGCTAATAACGCGCACCGTCTCTCTCACTTTTTTTTTCACCCGTACCCTATTGTGTGCACAGCTCCCTCTTTGTATTTCTACTAGCCTCTTGACCTCCGTTTCGTCCATGTAAATTTGCTATTTCAATTTTTTTTAGAAAAAAAAAATAAACATCTAATCTTCAACTACTGAACCACATTTTGTTTATTTTCTTTTTTCTGTTTAAATGTATCAAATTATCATCTAAATCTTTAAACATTAATTTACAGTTTTCTTGAGTGAAATAATTGAAGAATATTTGCGGTACTTCAAAAATTTAACCATTGACAAAAGTCAAAATTTTTCTGACTTTAGAACAAGTGGCAGCCTATGAGGTTTTGACAGATTGAGACAGCTATTTGGGATATGCTATGTGGCGTCGATTTAGTGGGTGGGGATGATGTGCCCTAGTAATTACGAACTAAATGGTATTTCCTAAAATTGAGACAATTTTTAACAGCTTGTTATGATCTTTCCTAGTTTTAGTAGGAGAAGGCGCAGGAAACATGTGTTATGTCTGTGTCACTGTTTAGTAGCCGTTTGAGCTCGAATTAGGTTAATTAATTTGTTTTGGTTTGTAAAGCCAGTAGATGGGTCGTTGCCAAGTGGCTCGATCTCGATGGCCAATATGTTGTATAAGAACCATGTTGTTCTTGTCTGGACTCATGAATTGATGTTTCTTCTTCCTTTGTTTTTCAATTCCAGCATGTATCTTCTTAGTCTAAATCCCTATTATCTGGTATCAGCGTCCTGTTCTGGGTATTATGGCCAAAAATAGGGCGTTTCAAGGGACTTATCAGGCAGCCTCTGTTTCACAAGCTGGAGATCTTGCAGCTTTTGAATCGGAGCTGGTTAGCAACTGTGAACACACAGAGGTCCAGATCGGAGAAATCTGAGAGTCCCTAAACGCCTTCCAAGCTGAGATTATGGCTGATTTTCGAGCTTTGAGAGAAGTATCACTGCCTTAAACCAGCCAGGCTTGCTCCACTCCACCCAAGTTTAGGTCAATCCCTCCGAGTGGTGATGGCTCTGCCTTGGCCGTCTTAAATGACTCTATCGATTCTACACGAGCTTTGGCAAGCTCAGCTTCAAGCTCATTGGGGTTAGATCTGGAAAAACCATAATTTCCCTTGTCTGAACCCTTGATGCAGTTCAACATTAGTCTTCCCATAATTACCAATCATTCTGGAGTAGTGATGAACACTCACTGTTTCGTCTACCACTGACCCTAAGCCTGCGAGGGAGAAGGGAAATGAGACTTGTATGGACTATGGAAAGAGGGATCTCTTTTGAGAAAGGGCAACCAAGTGGGTTAAAATCCTAGGGTGTGGGTAGCGCTGGTTTCCTGTAAGCCAAGCTTATCAGTACACTAACTTTGGTCCTCCACCATATTCTTATGCTCCATACCAACCCAATTTTGTCTCACCAACCAGTTTTCTTCAACCCTATTTTGTTCCACTAACCAGTTTTGCTCAACCTCCTTTTTCCAACAATGATTCATGCCTTCAAACCCACTGACTCCAAATTTTGATCCATTATTGTTCACCCCTAACCACTCACATTCCTTTTCAGCTCAGAGTTTTATTCTAGTGTCCATGGCCTACAGAACAAATGACAGTTTTCGACCCCAACCTGTGCTCACTCAAGCTTCCACCACTACATACCAGCCTTACTTTCCCCATCAGCAAGAAACCTATACCAATTTTGACCCTAACTTACCCACTATGAGACAGATGGAGCTTGATTTTACTCCATTTAGTGGAGGAGACCCTGTGGAATGGATTAATAGGGCTGAGCAGATATTTGAATTTTATCAAGTGCCAGGAGAGAGAAAGCTAGCCTTGACAACATTGCACTTAACTGATAAGGCATCAAATAGATGGAAGAATTTCATACAGGAATTCCCCAACTCTTGGGCAGGTTTGGTTGAACTGTTGATGAGAGAGTTCAGTGATTTCCATATGAGAGACTATCAGTCTGCAGTGGCTAGAATGAATCAAACAGGGACTGTAGAACAGTACATGGAGGAGTTTACCAAAGTGTCAAGACGAACTTCAGGCTATTCCCCATAGAATTTGTTGGCATTCTTTGTAGGACTAAATGATAGCATTCGAACTGATGTGAGGGTGATGAAGCCAAAAAATTTGTATGAAGCTTGTGAGTTGGCCAAGTTATATGAGGAAAAAGATAGGCTAACAAGGAATCAATATAGGGCACCACCACCTGTTAGAGTTGTGGCACCCCCTGATAGACAAATGCAACCAAGAGTTTATCAGCCTATGAGAGCCACAGCATCTCAAGGAGTCAATGGTGCAGTTAACAATAGAAGGCTTACTCAGGCTATTTACCAAGAGAGAAGGGCAAGAAACCAATGTTTCTTTTATGATGAGATATTCAGACCTGGTCATAACTGTAGAAGAGGGCAACCATTGATGGTTATTGAGGTTGTTCAAGATGACATGAGAGAAGAGGAGCATGTACTTCAGATGGTTGATGCTGCTGCAAACCAAAATGAGATTTTGGTTGATGAACCAGTGGTATAACTAAATACTCTCAGAGATGAAACCACTAGTACTATGTAGTTGAAGGGGTGTTGTGGTAGGAAGAGAGTGCACATTTTGATTGATTCTGGTGCTTCGCACAGCTTCATGCACCCTACCTTGCTACGCAATATGAAGGCCAAGGTACAACATATCAGCCCTGTAAGGGTAAGAATAGCGAATGGGAAGATACTATTGACCACAAAGTAGCCACCTTAGAGTTGGACATTCAAGGGACAACTTCGCCTTTCAGTATTTTGTGATACTTATATTTGGTAGTGAGATAATTTTGGGAACTAATTGGCTGAGAACCTTGGGAGACATAGTGTGGAATTTTGAGCATATGTCTATGAAATTTACAAAAGTGGGTAGGCAACAAGTGTTGCAGGGGAAACTGAGCAAGGCAATGAGCAAGATATGGAGGAAAGAAAGAGAGACACTCATAGTACAGGTGGTGCAACCACAACAGTCTAACTCGAATATGCCTAATGAGATTCAACCATTATTACTAAAATATGCCACAGTGTTTGAACCTTCTACACATCTGCCACCAAACAGGGCTCAAGATCATGTTATTGAGCTATTACCTCATAACTCACCCATCAGTGTAAGGCCTTATAGGTATCTCATTTCCAGAAAGGAGAAATTGAAAGAAATGTTGGCTAATGGGGTTATCAGACCTATTGTTTGCCCTTACTCATCATCAATCTTATTGGTTAAGAAGAATGATGACACATAGAGGTTTTGCATTGACTACAGATCTTTGAATTCAGTTACTGTCAAAGATAAATACCCAATTCCAGTAGTGGATGAACTTTTTGATGAAATAAATTGAGCTCAGGTATTCACTAAATTGGATTTAAGGTTAGGTTACCGTCAGATTAGGATGAGGGAGCAGAATATTGAGAAAACAGCATTTAGAACTCATTCTGGTCATTATGAGTTCTTAGTGAAGGCCTTTGGCCTCACCAATGCTCCTATCACATTTCAATGTAACATGAATAAAATTTTAAGTCACTTATTGAGAAAGGGAATGTTGGTCTTCTTTGATGATATTTTAATTTATAGTCCTTCCATGAGCCAGCATTTAGAGATTTTTGAACAGGTCTTAAAGCTACTAATGCAGCATTCATTAAAGATTAAAGCTAGTAAGTGCATCTTCGGGGTCAAACAAGTTGAGTATCTAGGCCATGTGATCAGTGCAGAAGAAGTTGTTGTAAACCCTGTTAAAATAGCCTGCATACAGAAATGGCCCCTCCCTACTACTTTGAAGGCATTGAAAGGGTTTTTGGTCTGGCAGGATATTATAGAAAGTATGTTAAGGGCTTTGGGATCATAGCCAAGTCATTAACAGATCTTCTAAAGAAAGATGCATTTGTATGGAACCCTACTGCAACTCAAGCCTTTGTGAACTTGAAACAAGCTTTGACTCATGCTTAGTGCTGGCAATACCAGATTTTTCTAAGGAGTTTATAGTGGAGTGTGATGCTTCTTGGGGCAGTTTATTCTCAGGAAGGGCATCACATTGCTTTTATGACCAAAGCTCTAACTTAGAAACATTTGGCATAAAGAAATGTTAGCTGTAGTGGCTGCAGTCCAACATTGGAGGTCATACCTGCTGGGGCACCATTTTCAAATAATCACATATCATAGAACCATAGAGCATTTTCTCAAACAAATGATCACAACACCTGCTCAACGGAAATGGCTGGTGAAACTGATGGGGTATGACTACTCCATTCACTTCAAAACTGGAAAGAACAACACAGTACCTGATATTTTGTCCAGATTTCCCACACTTGATGCCTTAGTGGAATGTCTCAACATATCCACCAGTTTGTGAAGGAAATGCAGCAAGCTTGTCAGAAAGATGTGTCAACAAGATAAGTTATTCAACAGATAGCTCAGGGTACACAAACTCCCAAGCATTACTCAATGGTCAATTCTCAGCTGTATTACAAGGGCAAAACCTTTGTTCCTGAGGTTGACAATTGGAGATGAAGAATTCCATAGTGGAAACCAAAGAGGTCATGCTGGTAGACTGAGAACCTATAAGAGAGTGTGTAGGAATTTTGCTTGGCTTGGCATGAAGACTGACATCAAGAAATTTGTGTCTAAATGTGTAGTATGTCAGCAGCATCACTATGAGACAATTTTACCCCCTAGTGAGCTGCAACCCTTACTCATACCAGATCAGGCTTGGAAAGAGATCTCCATGGATTTCATTAAAGGGTTACCTGTTTCTAAGGGAAAGTTAGTGATATGGGTAGTAATCTGTAGACTAACCAAATATGCTCACTTTATCCCTCTTTCTCATCCATACACTGCTGCATCCTTAGCTAGAATCTTTGTGCATGAGATCTTTAAGCTTCATGGCATGCCTGAGAACATAATGTCTGATAGGAATCCCATCTTTATGAGCCTATTTTGGGAGAATTTCTTTAAACTGCAGGGAACCAAGCTCAGCAAGTCCTCAGCCTACCATCCACAATCTGATGGACAGACTGAAAATCTGAATAAGACCCAATACCTTAGAAGTGTGATTGGTGAGAAACCACATAATTGGGTGCAAGCTCTCCCATGGGCTGAGTGGTGGTATAACACAGCCTATCATTCAGCCATTCAGATGACTCCATATGAAGCACTGTATGGGGTAGCTACTAACCCTGTAACACCTTACTCTCTAGGTTCTACTATTGTAGTTGAGGTAGATAGGCAACTAAGTAGTAAGGAAGAGTTGTTGGGTGTGATTAAAAGGAACCTGAGCATAGCTCAAGAAAGAATGAAGAATTTCCACAACAAGAAGCATTCAGAAAGGTCATTTGCAGTAGGGGGCATGGTATTCCTCAAGCTACAACCATACAAGCAACACTCAGTTCACAAAAAAGCTTTTCATAAGTTGTCACCTAAGTATTATGGACCCTATGAAGTGTTGGAAAAGATTAGAGCAGTGACCTATAGACTCAAACTTCCTCTCATCGCCAAGATACACAATGTTTTTTCATGTCTCTTTGCTCAAGAAAAAGGTTGGTGGTCAGCCTGCAATAGCCACATAGCTACCTCATATCAGTGACTCATCCAGTTTCAAGTGGGCACTAGTTGCAATCTTGCAGAGAAGAATGGTGAAGAAAGAAAATGTTGTAGAAACACAGTGGTTAGTACATTGTCTTGGCACTAGTCCTGAGGAAGCTACATGGGAGAGTGCCAATAAATTTAAGCTAGGTTTCCAGATTTCATTGCAGAAACTTGAGGACAAGTTTCTATTAGAGCGGGATGCAATGTTATGATCTTTCCTAATTTCAGTAGGAGAAGGAGCAGCGAAGCACGTGTTCTGTCTGTACCATTGTTTAGTAGTCATTAGAGCTCGAATTAGGTTAATTAATTTGTTTTGGTTTGTAAAGCCAGTAGTTGATCGTTGCCAAGTGGCTTGATCTTGATAGTCAATACGTTGTATAAGAACCAAGATGTTCATGTCTGGACGCATGAATTGATGTTTGTTTTTTTCTTCCTTTGTTTTTCAATTCCAGCATTTATCTTCTTAGTCTAAATCTCTATTACAGCCTAATATCATCATGTCACGGCACAACCACGACACGATTTAGAAAGGAATAATAATCGAGCTAAAGAACATTACAAGTGATTTAGGGCCCGATGGTTCAGGTTGAGAAGTGTCTGACCATAGTACAAAGCACAGAAAGAGTAACATGTATACGCAGTTGCAGTTGCTCGATGGTTCGGTTTGGTAGCTCCATAGCTTACATTACATGCCGATGGTTCAGGTTGAGAGTTGTCTGACCATAGTACAAAGCACAGAGAGAGTAATGTGTATACGCAGTTGCAGTTGCAGTTGCAGTTGCTCGATGGTTCGGTTTGGTAGCTCCATAGCTTACATTACATGTATACGCAGTTGCGTTGCCCAAGTTTCGTAGGAAGGAACATTATACAATCCAAAGCAGAATGACAAAAGCAAAATCAAATAGACAATTAGAGCAACACTAACTTTAGTTACATCCATGAATCCATGTTCTATAAAATACTAGGCCTGAGACTTTAGACTCGAGAACTGATGAGAACCGCCGGAAATGGTCGGTTCGATTCGATTCTGAAAAAAAAATGTAAATTTAATGGAACTGAACCGTTGTACAGTTCCGTTTCTAAAACATAAAAATGGAAACGAACCGTTAAAAATCTCGGTTCCTCGCTTCCTCACTCTGGTATTGATTCGATCAACTATTAGGACTGTTTGAAGTCTCTACTAATTTGTTTAATGGGAACTTTTATTCGGGATGTTTGAATGATTGAATCCTTAAAATTTGAACTCTATGAAGAAAAAATATTGAAATTTTATTTGAAATTACAGAGAACTTTCAGAACAGTAAAAACCGAGAACCGGCCTGATTTTTTTCAGTTTCAGTTCCTACTGGTTTCAGCAACAAAATGACCTAAAACCGAACCAGTTTTTCTTTTAGGTTCCGGTTCCGCCAAAAAATCCACTTTTTAGAACCGTTTCCAAGCCCCAAAATATAGAAATTTTGAAAAAACAGCCTCATTTTGATCACCAAATTGATTTTTAACCTCAAATTTTATTGTAGTTGAAAAATGACCATTTAAGAGTGTAAAAAGTCATATAAACCCTTGTTAGTCATAATCTACTCTCAACTCTAGGGAAAAATGATAATGAGAAATTTAGAGAAATAACTCTTTTTGGGTCATGGAGATGATTTATAACCTTGTTTTTTAATTTAGTTGAAAAATGACCTTTTATCAAGATAAAAAGTCATTAACACCCTTAATAATGTCTTTTTATTAAACTGTTGAGATAAACAAATGGACCTTGTTCTTCACATCTATCCAGCTGAAACCCGGTTCTTTCTTTACATTGTTCCTTTTCATCATTTGTCGAGCATAGCATAGCATAAGCCATTCATAAGGTATCATTCAGTATTGGTAACCTGAAAACACCTGCTACTCATTCATTCATGCTTGAATTTGTAAATACCAAGTGAAGCTTGAAATTTCTACCATCATATATGAAAGTCGCGTGCTCGATCAAATTATACACAACATTATAAAGACCTGTTGAGATTTTAAAAACTTGATCCTTTTACATCTGAACCAAAAACACCTAATAAATATGCTTTATTTAGGACATTGACAATAGCAAGCTACTCTTCTTCCTTCCTGCAGTCCACACACGAGATATGCTACTTTAGCCTGAGACTTCATCAAAATGGTACCTCCATGATCACATGTCTAGTAAAAGACAAACAAGGAACCTGCTGTGTAAAACAAGAACATATAACTCTATAAGCACAAAATTTACATCGGAACATGATTCATAGTATACTGATTAACTTCACCTATATAGCATACAGTGAAGATGATTGACCATACAGAAGGTGCTAATTAACAGTGTAGTAATAAGGTACAACCCTCGGGTAATCAAGCACGTTTGTCAAAGGATTCTAAAGACTGAGAAACTAACCTTTCATAAAAACTAAAATGTCTGCACTTGGAATGTTTGTACAACCCTCGGGTAATCAAGCACGTTTCTATGCCATTTGAGGCTTCTGCTTCAATGTACAGAGCCCTGCTTGGTGCTTGCAGGGTTCAAGGTGACACAGAAACTGGAAAGCGAGTAGCAGAACAGCTCTTGGCTATCGAGCCATCTGACTCGTCGGCTTATGTTCTCATATCCAATATGAATGCTGCTGCCAACCAGTGGGATGCTGTGAACGATGCTCGACAAATGATGAAAAGAAACAATGTAAAGAAAGAACCGGGTTTCAGCTGGATAGATGTGAAGAACAAGGTCCATTTGTTTATCTCAACGGTTTAATAAAAAGACATTATTAAGGGTGTTAATGACTTTTTATCTTGATAAAAGGTTATTTTTCAACTAAATTAAAAAACAAGGTTATAAATCATCTCCATGACCCAAAAAGGGTTATTTCTCTAAATTTCTCAATGATAATCTGAGTAATTGAGCATGTTGGTTGTGGACTTGGTGTACTTTTGTTGTATAACGTATAATAAGTATTCTTAATAACGCTTTGTTGTATCATATATAGTAAGTATGCTCAGTATTGCTACAGCCAAGGATCAGATCTGTATCAGGTGTTTCTAAAGTCAGGTTGCATTTGATGAAGAGCGTAAGATTGTGTGTGAACAATAGATCAATGGAGAAGTGCTAGGAAGACCCAAATCATTGAGAACTTATCACTGCAAAACTTTATTGGGAAGGTACTATTGTCCTTGATATGAAATTATGAACCAAATTTTTTTGAGAGATGCTATATATCAAAGTCATGCCGGTATTCTCCCTCTATCAGTTGGATCTTTGGGCGATAAGGTTTGGAGCGATTGACTATATAACTCGTCTTCAGGAGGATATGAACTGTTTTTTAAAGGAAAAGGAATATGGCATATTGTCTCATCACACTAGTATGGTGGACAAGTTTCCCCTCAAGCTATTGAAGAATGAGCAGATGACTAAGAGAACAGAGAACAAAATTAAACAAAGCCACCGGAGACGTCCAAACTTACCAACAGAACAAAACACCATGTAAGGAGCCTATTTGATTTTGGAACTTAGACTGTTGGATATTAGCAGTTCGAATTCTTCAAATGATATGTATGAGATTTGTTGTCTTTTAGAAGAGTAACGAGAGATTTATCAAGAAATAGAGCGAGTGAATAATATAGGGTGATAAAGACTTTGTATCTTTTGAAGTGGTCATTTTTCAACTAAATCATAAATCAAGGTTAAAAATCAATTTGATGACCAAAATAAGGTTAAAATACCTAGTCGGAGAAAGCAGGGGCCAGCATGCTAATGCTTCAAGTTCAAGTATATGCTTGGAAGATACTCTTCCCATGGCAGCTACAAGGGCATGCCGCAGTGGGATCAGCGAGGGTGATGAGGAAGAGGAGGGGAACAAAGATGAGGGGGTCGAGGTGGATATGAACCGCAGCAGCCATTAAAAGTTTGATGTCATTACTTTTATGGGCAACCAAGGACTCTTTGGCAGAGCAGTGTCTAGGATGTTGATGCTGAACGCTTCAGTTTGATAGTTCAGGTATTCTATAGGGTAAATGATATGGTTTTGATTTCTTTCCCATGTTTTGTTATTCTGGCTTGGATGAAAGAAAGAAACATTGTTAAACATACTAGAGCTTTTTATTTACCGTTGTTGCTTTTCTGCAATTGATAATCTGTTCAAAGTACTAATGAGCTTGATGAAGAGCCTAAAGTAATGTGATTAATATCACTTAAGGTTCGAATATTTTTGATATAATGCTTCGATCCGTTTGTAATATGAAATGATTCCTTGTAGTATACAAAGGCAAAGAAAATAATTGTTGGAGTTAATACAGAAGCCATTGAAATGGTGGTTACAAATCAGTTGCGATGTAATGATGCGATGTATATATATATATATATTTGCCAAACCGTTGTCAATCTTCTCATGAAGATCGTGATTTTGCCTGCTCAGGCCCTGGGTGATAATCAGGATATGACTTCAAATTCAAATTGCTAGTGCTTGAGTTTACTTTAAATGGAGCATATCTAGACTAACGGGCAATCGAACTCAACATGCGAGAGGAGGCTTATACATCTAGATAGTGTATGATGTTGCTTTGGCATTAGATTATCAACACAATTCCAGGATCTAAAGCCAAAGTATGTCCATGTAAATGATATAACCAGCTCTATATGATCATCGACGTTGTTGTCTTTGTAAGACATGAGCCCTCTTGATGTGAGGACGTTCCAGTACCATCTTGATGGCAGATACCAAACAATGCCGTCAATATTATCCCGTACAACTCTACATCACTTTTCAGTGTCCCATTCAAAACACCCGGCAATATTACTAACCGTATGGTTAGGGGACTCAGAGCCGTTCATAGTTCATTCATTCGCATGTAAATTTGCCAGTCATTCATCGAAATAGCTAGAAATATTTCAAACAGGCATATGGAACAAGCACCCAAGCAAGGATACATAAACCAAATGCTGTTTCAGACTGTACATGTAATAGGTGAGAGCTGATCAATTAACTCCAGGAATTTGATCAGGTTATTCGTAACTACCAAGGAGACATTTTCAGAGCTATAAGTTCACCACAACACAAGTCTCCGCTCTCCATACAAAACCAAATGAAAGAGTCCCTCAAGGAACAGTCTTCCAAATACACCAGAAGGGGTTCTACAGAATCTTGAAAACCAGAGTGAACATGAAAATCATCAAAGGACAGAAATTGGGATAAGCTTAGATGGCGTAAGAGATAAAGTGATACTACTCACCAACTGGGACAACTGCAGCTGGGCAGTTTCATTTTATCCCAACACCATCTGAGCATATATCAATTCCCTGTCAGTATATGACGGTCACAATACTCGTAAAAGAATAGCCACAATATGAATCAAGATTAAATTCAACACCTTTTGCATGTGTATTGTAAACAGAATCCTATTAGGAGTTTTCATTCAATTTATATCGGATTCAAAACAGAGACTACTGATGATGAATACAAAATAACACAGATATCAAAGTTGCAATAACATGAAGGTCAATCCAAGCAAAACATAAAATACATATCCAAGTACAATAAACGCTCGATACCAGCTTTAGGAATTAAGTCTATGAAACCATCCCAGCATTACTAAACCAAAATTTTAAAAAGACAAATAAATATCTGTTTGATACTCTCAATAAAAGAAACCGAGAACTTTGCCACCAACATTCTTTCTCCTAGCTTCCTCATGATCCATGATTCCAGCAGATGTTGTCAACACAATGTATCCAAACTGCACACATACAGATTCCATTCATGAGCGAAAACTTAACATAGTACGCAAATGATGCAGATGAAAATGCATCAACTTGGCAAGCCATATTTCACACACAACACTACAATACCCTAAAATCTAATTCAGGGAAGAGTTAACAAGGCCAAACCTGTCTTGAGGGAAGAAGCCTAGCAGTCCAGCCTTCAATCTCCTTGACACCGACATCAAAGCGAGGACTGATAACCCCGCACTTGTTCAGTCTTCCATTGAGTTCAACCACAATCTTTCCAGATCTGTGGTCATCAACATACTCAAACTCACCAATGTAACCTGCACAATTCAAGTCCAAATAGTCAAGACCCATTAATCATACAACCAAACAATTCAAGTCTGAACAGTCATACAAACAAACAATTCAAGACCCAATAGTTAGGTAACAAAACAATACCAGACCCAATACGCACATTTTAACCACCAGCGACCCCATAATCATATAACAAGCAAACAACTCCATACGCATTAATCAGATATTTTCAAACCCAACAATCATATAGTTCTATCAACGTAAACACAAAACTCCAACAGATGATATGTGATTTAAAGATTCAAGCTTTCTTATACAAAACACACACAAAAAAGCTGATATGTGATATAAAGATTCAATAAGAAAACACACAAAAGGAGTGAAGCAAAATACGAACCATGCTTCTGCATGACGATAAGGAACTTGATAATGACCTTAGAGGAAGGCCTGATCATGACCTGTCTTTTGCCCCTCTTCTCGGCGTTGTACATGCTCTTCAGAGCATCGTTCAAAACGCTCACCCTCACCATTTTGTTTCCGCTTCTTTTAGATCTGAAAGCACAACACAGACAAATTCAGAGTCAGAGATCGTGGTGGGTAAGCTCTTATTAATCGATTCGAGCATTTCGGGGAGTTGGGTGGAGAGTAAATTTACCTGAAACTGAGAGCAGGAGATGGGGGCGGCGGGGTTGGGAGAGCAGAGGCTCACACTCTCGGCTTTCAAGTGAAAAAGGTGTTGGCGAGGTTAGGGTTTAATGTATTATTAACACGTGTGAGTTTACCAAGATGCCCTCGTGGTCTGCAGACCATTCTATTTGAAGCCCACAAATATATATATTTGTCTCCAATTCATTATTTATACTTGGTAATGTTTTAGCAAAATTTTTTATGGGTCTAAGATAATTAAAATGAATAATTATTAGTATTTATAAGTTATTGTTCACACTTCAAACAAATTTTATATTATGTATAAACATATAATCTTTATATTATAAAGAAAATATATATTTTTAAAAACGGGTCGGGTCGTGGACCTTAATTTATCATGCTTAGACCGGTCCGGACCTATAATGACTCTCTTTAATTTGTTGTTAGCTATGCTCGTCTATGACTAATTTTCTTAAAGAAGACTTGTCACAGATACGAATGATAAATACTGTATGCAAATTCATATTTGGGGGAGTCTTGAGGGATTAGAGATTCCTTTTCATTATTAGAAGTATGAGTTAGCATGATCACTTAATTATAAGATATATCAAACTTTGATTCTCCTTCTGTGAGGAAGTAATATCAAGTTATCAACGTACGTGGATTTCTTGGTTTTTTTAGGGTCAGAAACTATAATTGGAAACAAGTTACCTAGAAAAAAATGATTTGAAGAAAATAGTGAATCGGTGATGGATGTATATTGGTGGAGATACCAGGAGTAACACTGGAAGTTTGTTGACAAAAATAAATAGTGGATGTGTTAGTAACAAATTTAAAGATGTAACTAAAACTATCATTTTTATAAAAAAAATTAAAACTAAAACTATTATTGATTATTGGATCTGGATTAAAATACACGTTTTTTGACACATATTTTTACACTAACTATTATCTTTTAGATTTAATTGGATCTGACGGTTGTTATTAATTAAGTGTATGATTTGGCGACATGACAACAATTTTATTTTAATTACAAAGAAGAATAAATTCCAATTTCAAATAGATTTAGTTAAATAACTTTGCTACTAAAATAAGTTACATGACCAAGAAGACCATCTTCTCCATCCAGAAAACGATCGGCTTCTTCCCGAAGAAACATAAAAGAAGAGTACGTGTAGTTATTGTTGTATACCTGTAGTTCAAGTATGAACCAGAGAATAATGAATTGAGGCATTTCTTCCTCTCTAATATCTTCTAAAATCGAAAAAACCTAAGTCTTGTCTAGATCCCAACTCTCTCATCCTCGCAATAGAGAGAGTTGTAGACCTGTAGTTCAAGTATGAACTTAATTGGTGCAATCCTCAAAAGTTTATGTGAGAGTTTGGTTGTATGAACTTGATTGGTGATTGCCCGTTGTAGTTGCGCATTCAATTGATATGGTTAAAAGAAAGATTATATATACATATTGAATCTAATATGACCTCCTACTCATGTATTTATCTAAGGAAATATGCCTTTGGTATGAACCTAGGTTCGTTCTTCTTGTTGAACAAATATAGTTGTTTTTAGAGCATTTTTAACAGTTTATTTATTTTCTTGATTTTTTTTAAATTAGAAAAGATTTTGTGTGTTTTGTTCAAATAGATTCTCTAAATGATTCTCTAAAATAGAAAATGTGAATAAAGAGAAACTTAAATTCTTCATATTTGCAACAAACTTTATAATTCAATGAATGATTTAAGGAGGAAAAATTTTAAGAACAGTACATCAACTTTACTTCACTAATAATTAAGGTTTCTTAACTTCAATATAGCACGTTAGTGCATATACTATCAATCTCGATATCAATTTTGTATACGCCCTTAACTTATCCATTAAGTAGTAAGTATAAGTAAGTGACATACTTTGAGGGGTAAATTAGTCTCTTCATTTTTAGCCTTTTGCAGCCTTTTCCCTGTTATTTCCTATACAATCCAGCATTTTCATCCTCCAAAAATGGGAGGTTTTTTCTTTCCATTTGAAGGCCTTGCTTCTACGAATAAGAATACATACAACATTTTTTCCCTCACCGCCCCTCTCTACCACTGGACAAAACTGAGTCTAAGAACCTAACCCTTTCACCTTCGCAAATGATTCCCCAAAAACAATGTGAGGCTCGTAGAGTAAGTCCAGAACTTATCAAACCCAAACCCAACAAAAAGGTCTTCTTGAAAACTTGTGAAATCGAAACTCATCTGAATATGTGACTCATCTGAAAACTCATCAATGGCATTTTGTGAAATTAGTCCGAGACCCCGTCAGCGTTTAGTAAAGGATTGTTCAGACACGAGATAGTCGTGTGAGACGAAACGACGACAACCGTCCGATCTTTAATGAATTGATCATGTTCATTTGAGTCTGTTTGATCAGTTCGTTAAAGATCGGACGGTTGTCGCCGTTTTGTCCCGCACAGCTATCCCGCGTCTAAACGGGCCTGATCTTTAGTATTAATTAAGCCAATTTGACTTATAAAAATGTCATTTAGGGAATTACATTAACACCCTTTGTTTTAATAAAAAATAATATGTTGCATGGATAAAATGATAAAAAACTAAAATAGACTTAAAATTTTTGAATAATTAAGTATTTTGATTAGAAGAGGATAATTCTCACATATCCAAAAAAAGGAGGATAACTCCCATACAATATGAAAAACTGTAATCCTTTTGTTTTTCTTTCTTCTTTTTTTTTAAAAAAAGATACTACACGAGTATATACTAGTATTAAATAGGGTAACTTTTTTCCACAAGATAAATAGGATAATGTTAGTTAAATACCAATTTACCCTCATTTATTTAACTTCGAATAAAGAAGTTAACACTATGTACGAATTTGATACCAGGATTCATAGTACGTGTATCAAAGTGTTATTTTGAAAAGTTCAGAGACCTTAATTATCAGTGAAACAAAATTGATGTACTATTTTTCAAATTTTCCTTTAGGGAATGATCATGAAATCTCCAAATTGAAGAATTTGTTGGAGTTGGAGAATAAAAATTGTTTGAAACATTGAATTTTGCTTCCCTATTATAGAGAAATTATGGGAAAGCTGTTAGAGATGGTCTTATAAACCCTAAACATGAATTATTTTAGATGTTCAACTTTTTAATCGGGTAAAACATTTTCTTTTATTTTCTTTATAAAAGTAAAGATTGTGACACTAAATTAATTATTTTTATTTTTATTTTTATAGTAAACTACATATTAGTTACTAACCAAATTTCAGTTTACAAATACATCATTTTACACTTTATCTTACACATCCAAGGACAAAAATTAACAAATTAGGACAAGTTGATGTTCACATGTCATCTGTCATTATATATTTTATGAAACTACTCTTTCACTACATAAACTGCTACTGTCGACTTGAAGCTCTACTACTATGCTGAATTGGATGCTCGTCGCTACTACTGTCGACTTGGATGTTTGTCGCTTCTACTGTGATGACTTTCAAATTTGCAGCATACAGTAGCAGTTGAAAGCAGTGACACATAGAATTAGAATTAATACGCAGTAGCAGCAGAAAGTAGAAATACACAACATGAAGCAGCATCACATAGTAGCAACACACAACAGCAACAACACGCAGTAACAACACATATCACCAACACGCAGTAGCAGCACATAACACCAACAACACGCAGTAGTAGCACACAACACCAACAAATGCACAGTAGCAAACACACATCACAAACAACACGTAGTAGCAACTTCATACTTCTGACACCTTTTTGTCCTTTCCCTAAACCTCCTCGCATCCTTATGATTCCATGCATGATTGGAACAATGTCTCAGAGATGGAGACCAATCCCATACTTATACGGTGAACCGATCTAAACGAATCAGAAGTTGTGGTCTACAGGTCTAACTTCCATAATGGTAAAAATTTCGATCAATTTGGGAGCATCAATGGGTCCGACCTCCATGACGGTGAAAATTTCTAATCAAATTTGAGAGCATGGATGAGAGAGAGAGAGAGATCTGCAAATTTTAGGGGAGAAAGAGATTAGATCATCAGATGTGAGAGAAAAAATGGATACAAAATGGTATTTTAGTCATTTTACAATCAAATTGGATCTGTTTTAGTGTTATTTGATTTTGGGTTTGGGCTAGTGTCCTAATTTGTTTAAATATTTTAACAAGTAGGTTTTTTGTGTTTATAAATTTTATAGGCTACTTATATGTAATTTACTCTTATTTTTAATTGAGATAAAATTAGTGTCATGTCATTTGTCTAATCATATCCTAAATTAATAACAATCATTAGATCCACTTAAATCTAAGGGATAATAACTAATGTAAAAATGTTAAATGTGTGTCAAAAAAACGTCTCTTGATCTGTACCCTATAAAAAGGTAGGATGGGTTCATTTAGGATTAAGCTAATAGAAATTTTGAAAGAAGTTTCATTTTGAACATTTTTTTCTGATAAGTCCATCCTTTTATGTCCATTGAAGTCCAAATTGTGGCCAAAATCCATCGGCTTATCTATAGACTGTCTAAAATATTCTCCACTGTATCAAAACCAAATCCCTCTGTCTCTGTTGAAAAACTCTCTCTCTCAGCAGACCACCCATGCTAGTCTCGACGATGATGCCTTGCCAACTTCGGCCGCCTCGACGATAACATCGGGAACCAGGTAGAAGTCGAATGAAGACCGCCTCTCCTCCTACTCCTTATCCAGATTCAGCCTCCTATCACCTCCGTCGTGGATCAGATTCCAATCGAGAAGAACCAGATCGACTTCATGACCCTCGTCGTGGTTGAAGGCCTTTATTAAGGATCATATTCTGATCGAGAAGAACCATATCTGTTTGGCGATAGAGGTTTCTCTGTCTGAAGATCAGATCAGCGCCAACAACGTCAATCTCGAGGACGAAGGCTGATGTAGATGAGCAAGGCGTCCTTCATCATCTCAGAGATACAATCAACCGCGTTTGATAACATTTTTGATCGGTCAAACGCTAAGGATTTCAACGACTATCATCCGCATCGAGTGAAGATGGGAACTCCATTGACAGAGACGTCTTTTCTGTCGTCTTCGGCCACCACATCTGATCTGCAATTCTCTCTTTTTTGTATTCTTGTAATTGTTAATTTCTGATAAATAATGGTGTTGATAATGTTAGTAATAGTGGTGTTGATATTTTAGATGATGTTTTGGTCCAGAAGTATTGGTTTTTTAGTATTGTTGCTAGTAGGTGTTTGGTGTTGGGTGCTTGGTAGTATCGTTTGTTTTGTTCGGTAGTAGCATTTTTTTTATAGTGGTAGTAGCTTTTGTTTACAACTATATAGTAGTTAGTAGTTTTTATTTACAGTGGTAATAGTTTTTGTTTACAACGGTAATAACTTTTGTTTACAACTATAGTAGGTAGTAGTTTTTGTTTACGACGGTGGTAGCTTTTGTTTACGACAGTCTTAGTTTTTATTTATGACGGTAGTAGCTTTTGTTTATGTAGGTAGTAGCTTTGTTTATCAGCGAGTAAATTTTGTTGTCAGATGTAGTAGCTTTTATAGCTGAGAGAAGTAGTTTTATCGCTAACGGTAGTAGCTTTTGTTGTTGGTGGTAGTAGCTTTTATAATTCGGGAAAGTAGCTTTTGTTGCTAGTAGTAGTAGTTTTTGTAGCTGTAGTAGTAGCTTTTATAGCTGAGGGTTGTAGCTTGTAGTAGTAGTTTTTGTTGTTCGTGGAAGTAACTTTTGTAGCTGGCGGTAGTAGCTTTTGTTGTTGGCGATCGTAGCTTTTGTAATCGCCAGAAATTACGTCAAAAGTCGGTCGGAGTTCGTCAGAGGTCTGCTAGAGTCTTTTTCGGGGATAAGAGTGGTTGTTGACTTTTACATTAATTTTATATTTGTCAATATAAAAGAAAATCTATTTTTTTTGTTGGATGACAGTTGTAATTTTGTTCAACTTCAATACTTTTATTTAGGTTTGGTGCAGGGCGGAGCCACGAAGGAACATGATAGGGCCCATGCCCCACTCAGATTTCTTGTTAAATCCAGCTAAGGTAGCAATATGTCAAAAATGAAGGTGTGCCCCAGTGGTGAAGAAAATGACTTTTGATTTAATGGTTAGGGGTTCGATTCTTCTTAACTTTTTTTTCATTATTCTATATCCTCTTAATTAGGGTTCAGTGAGGTCAATGACATATATTTTGTTCAACTTTATTAAATAAAAATTACACCATTTTTTTCAACGGTTCAACCTATTCGAACAGAATTATAGTACTTTATCTTTTTTATTTTTTTTTCTTGAAGCATTTTGATATGTTCAAATGATGTTATAGTACACCATTCTTTTTTTTCAACTGTTTAACATATGATGTTAGGTTTTCTTGACATTTTTTAATTTTTACATATTTAAAATTATGTTGAAAAGAATTACCTTAAAATCATTTAAATATATATAAATGTCATTTAAAGATTTTTAAATCGTACCCCACTAAGCTTACAATTCTAGCTCCGCCACTTGTTTGGTGAACTTATGTGGGTAAACATGTTGGGAGAAAATGTCCAAAGATAACTTGTATGAAATTGGCCCTTAAGCTACTCACTTAAACTCGAAAACAACATTTACTAGAGTGTTTTCCTACAGTTTTGGCAAGAAACACTTTCTTTGATTGTATCATTAAGATTACAACGAGTCTTGTTTTCTACCTTTCAAGCTAGTCTGTATTTTAAAATAGGGTGAAAACCGTGAAATGACGGTGTAAACATGTTTTGTTGTTCTCTCTCATGTATGATCAAGCTTAAAGTTATTACAACTCAAGCTAGTCTTTGCTATACAATGGTGGTGCAAACATGCTTTGTTGTTTTCTCTTAAGCTTAAGGTTCTTATGGCAATGTTTCAAATCCTTGTTTTTTTTGACAAATCAAATCCTTAGTTGTTGCTCCTATTTGTGAAGAGTTTAGATTCTATAGTTTTGTATGACAGTGCTTTGAGTGGATGTGTACATTTCGACATTGGTCATGGTCACGACATATGACCAGCCCTTGGTGAAACTCAATATTATTCGGGATTTAGGTGTAGTAATCTGTCTTGCACATAACAAATGAGTAATATCACTTCCCATGAGAATTAACAGTATGTGGAGTGACAACAGAAGTACTGAGAATTACACATACAAATTCCATAATGATTACAAATGAACAAAAGGACAATATGACTTGCGTAGGATAGCACATAGAAAGCAACACACTTTGTGGCACCGGGAGGCCTGAATCTCAAGCAGCACATAAATTAAGTTCCGGATAAGATTTATTGACCTTCATCAATAGCTCACTGCAGGTAATGCTTAATTCTTTCGATGACTCTTTTGCAAAGGTTGGGAGAACCTCCATTACATCAACGTCATCAGAGATTTGACAGAGGCACGCTAAGATGGTAGAAGTTATATATTTGTCCAGAACAACACCCTTATCTGCCATTTGATGAAGCAAATCAACAATTTCTTCTGTTCCACCATTAGAACTATAGCCCTTTAACAAAGAATCGAATACAAAGACATCTGGTTCAATACCGCGAGCAGTCATCTTCTCAACGCACATTCTAGCCTCATCCATGAGCCCAAGTTTTGAAAACCTGTTTACCAACATAGAGAAGGTAATTCTGTTGGGAACTAAACCCAATTTGAGCATATCCTGTAGAAACTCTTTAGCAGATTTGATATCTCCAGCTTTCAGAACTCCGTCAATTATGGTATTAAATGAGAAAACACAAGGCAAAAGATTTGCAGTTCTCATCTCTTGAAACAACATCTTAGCTTGCTCCAAACTACCCTCCTCGCACATCGATGACATCAGAGTGTTGTAGTCGATCACAGTGGGACTAATTCCAGAAGATCTCATTTTACTAAAAAGTCCTTTTGCAACCCTGACCATTTGATTTTTGGAAAATCCATTGATCAACACACCATAAGTGATTGAGTTAGGTATAACTCCCAAGTCAACTGCATGTCTCCAGAATTCTATGGCCTTGTCAACTAAGCCTTCCTGTAAGCATCTGTCGATCAAAGTGTTATAAGTACCAAAGCTACCAGAAATGCCTCTATCGATCATTGCAAGATACATCTCCATAGCCTGATCAATATTACCTTCCTTGCACAGACCCAAAATAAGCGTGTTATATGTCGTAACATCTGGCTCAACAAAGTTCTCATCATTTGCCATCATACTGAAAAGTTTCATCGCCTCATCAGCCTTCCCGTCAGATGATAGTCCCTTTAGTAATGTGTTGTAAGTGATTAAATCAGGCTTTACACCTTTCCCATTCATCATTTGTAAGATCTTTAGAGCATCATCCACCAACCCCTCCTTGCATAATCCATCAATCATAACATTGTATGTTACATTATTAGGCTCAGTACCATTCGATAGCATTAAATTGAATATCTCCAAGGCTTTTGCAGCCTTTCCATTTTTGAAAAGCCCATCAAGAATACTTGTGTAAGTAACAGCATCAGGGGGAACTCCACATTGTGTCATATCAGTTACCATTTTAGCGACTTCTTTCCACTTCCCAGTCTTAGAAAGAATATTTATCAGACAACTATATGTAACCACATTAGGAGAAAGACCCTTGTTTAACATCTCATCAAACAGTTGTTTTCCTCTGTCAAAACTCCCTTTGGCATAAAAACCACTTATAAGGGCACCATATACGAAAACATCCATTTCCAAACCCTTTTGCCTCATTTTCTCCATGAAACCCATCGCCTCATCCACTCGACCCTGTTTACAAAATCCACTGATCAATGTGCTGTATGTTACCACATTCGGTTCACAATCCGACACCTCCATTTCAACCAACAATGCCACTGCTTCTTTCAACTTTTTCACTTTGCAAAGTCCATCTATGAGAATGTTATAACTACGAATACCAGGCGTTACAAAATGACTACCCATTACTCTAAACAACTCCATTGCCTTGTCAACCTCATCATTGGAACAAAAACCCTTTAACGCAAGATTCATAACATACTCGTTGAACTGAAATCCGCGCTTTAATACCAAGCCAAAAATCCCAGTTGTGAATTCTGGCTTGCGCGTATTGTTAAAACATGAAACCAAACAACTCAAAGATATAAAACTTGGAATAATACCAACCTTGGTCATCTTAGAATAAACTGAGAATGATAGTTCATAATTCTTTGACCTTGTCAGAGTGTCCACAAGGAAGTTGCAGGCTGAGGCTGACCCCGAAGGCAGGCAGTTGGAATGTATGGCATGATTAAAAAGCGAAAGTGCCTCTGAAATTTTAGGATCCGGGTCCTTCCAAAAAGCTCTCAATCGGATTTCCACATCAGATGGACAAGTAACAGATGACAGTGAGGAGAAGAGCTGCAAGTAAACATAGAAACGGAATGTCAATGCCATACTAACTTAATCGCATGTTCCAAGCTTCCAGCTAGAGCAAAATTAACACAGAACAAGAGAGAGAGAGAAAGAGAGAGAGAGAGAGAGAGAGAGAGAAAGCTGTTACCCGTGTCTTAGAAACCTGTAATGACCGCATACCACTGCATTTTGAAACATCAAACATCAGTACGGCAGTACTATTGTTAAACATTATACACAAATCATGTCAGTGATTGGAATAGGTTGAAAGATTGGAAGACAAGCAACATCATCTAGAACTGAAACCAACTGGTAACTAAACGCAGTAAAACTAATTTTGTTCATAAAAGTAAATTTATAGAAGGAAAAAGCATGGCAACACCAAACAAACAAACATTTGAACCTTAATATCATCATGTGATTCAGAAACTAGCTTTCTTGCCAAATTATTAACCTAAACGAAGAAATTACAGATTGAGTGAAGCAGAAACATACAGAATTTACGGAAAAAAATAGTTGGAAAATTATGGAATAGGAAAAAGGAAAGGCACGTCGACCTCTGGGTTTGTTGCCGGGATTATGAGTAGCTGGTGTTGGTAACAGTTGGTCGGAGATGACCACAGAATTGGATGCAATAAGAATTAGCTTCGTTATAAGAAAAAAAATGGACGCTTGCTCCGTTGGGTTGATTGAGGTTTCAATTTGGAAGTGGTAATTGTGCTCGTTTGAGTGAATTTGAAAATTGGAGATTGGTGGGCGACGATTGACAGAGAACCCCCGAAGAAGGAGAGGTTAGAGGAGTGAGGCGCTGATGAAGGAAAGACTCGAAGAGAAAAGAGTGGTCAAGTAGTCGAGTATACGACATCGTTTTGTTGAATTCAGTTTTTTTTATAGGTTTCGCGTGGTAAATACTTGCGTCAATACCGGTATCGACGCGTGCATGCATACTCTCCTTTATTTACATACTTCTAACAATGTAAATTATAATCTTAGCAGTTCCAAAAGTTTAATTAATCAATCAAGATCACATATGTAAAAAATCAATTTGGAAAATGGTCGTTTAATCAATCAAATGAACAGTTATGATGAAAGTTAGCTGCCTCATGAACTGCCATCAATTTGATTGATGCATTTGGTTGAGCAAACGATCTTTTTTCAAATTGATTTTTTGCATAGATGATCTTGATTGGTTAATTAAACTTTTGGAACAGTTAAGATTATAATTTACATTGTTAGAAGTATGTAAATAAAGGAGAGTATGCATGTACGCGTCGATACCTGTATCACATGTTCTTCCTCTTAATCTCATGTTTGTATCACATACACACAATCAACTCCTCATTTTTCTTTTATTTTATTTATATCTTACCATAGTACCATTTTCATTTATTTGTAGAATTAGCCAATTGAGGAGTAGCAAGGTCAAAACATAATTTGGTAATTTATTTGATTGCTCGTTTTATAGTAGCATAGATAAATAGAGAAATTTTGAGAAATAACCATAATTTGATCACCAAATTGATTTCTAACCATGTTTTGTAAAAGATTTTAAAAAATAGCCATATGAAGGTATCAAAAGTCTATAATACCATTAAGGAACTATTCACCTTGTCAGTGAGCCATGACCTGGTTGGTTAAGGTGTTAACCAACAACTATAAGGTCATGAGTTTAAACTTTATTGACATATGTATGATATGTGAGTTATTAATAAAAGATTTTATAATTTCTGCAAATTTCACAATATGTGGAACCACAATACTGCTGACTGCACAAAGCTTAAGGATCAGATACAGATGTGGATCAACACAGTGAAACTGGAGACTATAAATGAAAGAACAACGACATTAGTGGATGTTGATCCGTTCCCTGTTGTAAGCACCATAGAAATGCAACCTTTGAAGTGCCCGGTGAAGCCCAAGTTTGTTGAGTACACGTTTGATGTCTGAATTGCACATCTCATTTTAGATTCTTTTGATATAGGATGACTCTATCGATATTCCTTAGGGGTCTTTCCCCACATAGAGGAGACCGCAAGCAAGACTTATTGCAAGTATCATAATTATTTGACGTATACTGCAAATGCATGTATTCACTTGAAAGACCATATCCAATAATGGATCAATGAGGGGTTGATATCTTTTAACAAGGTGCAAACCCACACTATAGCAGCAATTGATGTTGCGGAAGAACGTTAGAGGGCTAGGAAAAAATCGACCTTGCAGTTAAAGTCCACGCTTGTGGAAGCAAAACAACAATAAACATTTGAGGCTACGAAAGAATAATTAGAGGCTGCAGTTGTAGTTGTGTGTTCTCGGTGCAGGTTAGAGTGTGGAATAAAGATGTATTTCTAAGAATTTAAGAGAGCACTAGAAGAACAAAGACTTAAATTTAATAATATTATATCATTACATTAATAAAATATGATAATGACTTACCACATTCACTCTAAAAATAAGATTGTGCTTGTCATAATGACTGCATCCTCTAGACTAGAGCTTCATGTTTTAATGACATTTAGAATAGTTAGGAATTGGTATTCAATGACGAAAAATATGATGAGACGTCCATTGAAATGCATAAACCACATATATTAGTATTACCATGGATAGAAAGAATACAAGCCCTTGAGGCTCCTGCTCTCTGCCAGCTCACCGATCCGCACCTTTCCGTCTCGTCCAATACAAAACCAACCAACGACCAATATCAAACCCTTCCCGACTTTCTTTACGTGGTCCTTTTTAAGCCGTTTATATCCCCACCTCACTAAACCATATCGGACGGACTATATTCACCACGTCACCGATCCGCGCCTTCTCTTATCCTCCAATAGAAACAGAAACGAGCGTCCTATATAAACACAAGACCCAACCGCAAATTCATTCACCTTCTATCTCCCCATACATTTCAATTCCGATGGCGCCCAAAGCAGAGAAGAAGCCGGCCGAGAAGAAGCCTGCCGAGAAGGCCCCGGCAGAGAAAGCCCCCGCCGAGAAGAAGCCCAAGGCCGGCAAGAAGCTCCCGAAGGAGGCCGGAGACAAGAAGAAGAAGAGGAACAAGAAGAGCGTGGAGACCTACAAGATCTACATCTTCAAGGTCCTCAAGCAGGTCCACCCCGACATCGGGATCTCCAGCAAGGCCATGGGCATCATGAACAGCTTCATCAACGACATCTTCGAGAAGCTCGCTCAGGAGTCCTCCAGGCTCGCCAGGTACAACAAGAAGCCCACCATTACTTCTCGGGAGATTCAGACCGCTGTCAGGCTTGTGCTTCCCGGTGAGTTGGCCAAGCACGCCGTCTCTGAGGGGACTAAGGCGGTCACCAAGTTCACCAGCTCTTGATTTACTCTGGGTTCGTGGGTTGGTTTCAGTTGGGCTCTGTGCGGTTAGGGTTGGGGTTTTTAATTAGTAGTTAAGGTGTAATTTCGTTTTATCTGAGAATGGATCTGCTCGATCCCTTGGAAATGATATTACTTTTGTTCAGAATGTTACCTGTCTCTTACTGTGGTTTGATTTATGATGGTAAATGACTCTTTTTAATCTAATACTACTGGTGGCGCAACTATTAGAAATTTATAACTGTGTCCTTAATTATGTGATGACAGTGTCGACTTGGTTCTGCGTTGTATGTTGATTCTGCATCTTGTAGATTCATTACCTGAAAATGTAGCAATTCTGACTTATTTTGCAGATAAAAATGACTCAAGATGCATTCCATGAGGATCTTTATCCTAGTTGTCACTTCTGTGTTAAATGGATCCTATGAGTCTAACAATCAAGAACTCTTTGTGTTACTTTCTAAACAATGTAGATTGGTATCAATGTATGATTCACTTTGTTGTTTTCTTAGCAGGGTTTCCTGAGTAGATTTTCTTTTGAATCATGAATGCAGAATTTTTTGTACTTGATTCAGTAGATCATTTGCTCATGTTTGGTTACATTGTTGATCACACATGAAGTGTTGTTTATTTATTGTTGAAAAATTAAAATCAAACTTGAATGTGGGGTTGCTGTTTTTCATTCCACAACACTTTAACCAAGTATTGGGAATACTGATTAGGGCTGCAGTACATTCTTTTAGTTTGGTATTTGATTCTTGTTGCCTGTCGTCAGATGTTGATTTCAAATTGAATACTCCATTTCAATGACATTTTGGCAAAATGTTTCATATCTGTGTAGGGTGAAATCCATGCTACTTTTGTATTGAAGTTTTGATGCATTCTGAGTTGCTCAATTTTTAATCAAGATCATATGAAGCAGTGCTACCAGAACCTATACCAAGACCTGAACCTAAACCAAATCTACATGCTCCGGATCTTGATCTACTTCAAGCAATAGTTGGTAATTATGTAATTGTACCTCAACCAGCCGACCCTCAAGGGAATGATGATCATGCACAGCAACCACCACAAGACTGAGAGTGTGGTCATATTCCCTTGTGGTCATGACCCTCACGGCTTATATTCTCAGTAGAGGCACTTGCAAAGTGCAATGAAATGTTAAAGTTGCAGTCTGGAGTTGTAAGTTTGTACACCAAAACTGGAGGATATGGTGACAGAAGCAAGTGATTTGGAGAATGTTAATACTTGATAGAAATAAAGTATTCAGCTCACCAGATTTCTGTATGCCTTTTTTCAATTTTTTTTCCTGCAAATGAGAAGACGTATTCATGTATCATCAGTGTTGTATAAACTGCGAGGATATGATCACAAAGAAACCCATGCTGAATGAAAAAAGGGGCTTTTCTCTATACTATTGTATTCTCTGTCTATTTCCTGTGGTATAAATCAGTAGTTGCATTCATGAAGAAACCTACTAAGCTGAATATGGCTGAACTCTATGGATTTGTACCTTAAGCTCCATAAGTTCAGGGACCCAAAAAAGGGGGAACCTGTCAGACATCCAAGCAACCACCCCAGACTCAGATGAGCTGAGAACGATCATCTACAGCCTAGGTTGACCATGAGGATCAACGGCCGTTAATCACGCTCTGATTGCATGGACATGATTCATCCACCAAGTTTAGATTCCTGTCTCCTTAGAAATCAAGGATACAGAGGTACGATCCTATAGAACAGATCCTGTTCAAGTAAGGTCGTGGACTTGCTACACGTGCAGCCTTACTTGAACAGTCCAGTTTTTCACTTGTTTTGGATGTGGGAACTTTCCTTCACCAATGTTTCAGCTCCTGACTTGGCACTTGCTCTCTTTGCTATGACTGTTACTGCATCAGGTTTGGCATTAAATCCCACTCTTCACTTGACTTGGGCTGATAGATTCCAACGAATTCATGAATTGCCAGAGCTTATCAGAGGAAGACTCGTCAAAAATGGGGTTTCCTGACCAGAAATCTTGTATGCTGCTTCCACTGATTTGTTATGACCTCCGTACAAAGCTGTAAACTTCACAGAATCCCACAAATCCCTGTAAGGAAATTAGAATGGCCTCTCAAAGAATCTCTATACATACTATGTCTTAGAACTAAGACTATTACCGTCAGCCTCTTTGGAAGAGGTATTACTTTGTAATACTTGCATGCATTTGGTTTGGTAGATGAACATTTGTATGTAGGTATATGGTATTCATTTCCAACTCAACAAAAGCAAAGGACTGCACAAATCATGTTTTATTACTAATTGATAAAAAGATTGAGATAAAATGTGATCAGCTGATGATAGAATATATCTTGGGATCTTTTAGGACGTAATATGCATTTCTGTTAGCAAAAAGATTTTCTAGATCTTATCTGCACTAATTGATTTGATTTGAAGAAGAGTCCTTGTGTATCACAATCATGAATCAATGGGGATTTGATTGAGGGGGAGATCTTATCTCCATCTATATATACACATAGTTTTCTTGTGTCTTTGCGTTTGCTACTTCTCTGCTGCATAAGTAATTTTCTGAAGAAAACTCATTGTCATTTCATTATCTATCATATCATTGCATCTGTCAGATTGTTGTGATCGAGATCAATGAAGTGTTGAATTCGAAGGCTTGTTCAATATGTTCAAAGCCGTCAGTTCTTGTTTGGATATAATAGGTTTTTCAGTTGTAAGATGCAAGTTAGTTTGTGTACTAGTGAATGCGAATGTTGTTAAACATCAATGCTTGATAAACTGTAATTATATTTATTCATAATGGATTGATTTTAGTATAGAATACTATAAAGTCTCGTAATGAAATTTCATTAAGAAAAGTTTACACCTTAAAGAACAAATTTTGTGTTCTTATATTCTAACAATCTTTATTGTTTCAGAATTGGATTTCATAAGAACAGGGGCTCACACCATTTGATATCACATTACTGTGGCATGTTCCAAATTGGCACAAAGGGATATGTTAGCCAGAATTAAGCCTTATACAGATAATATAGAATGATGCAACTTCATCTCAATTAAATGCGTTTATTTTTATTTAAGTTTTCAGAGAGTTGTTACACAATATTGATCGAACTACCGAAAATTACATAACAATAAATTTGTCTGACAAAACGTACTTCGGTTGCGCTTGTGCACGAAGGCTAGTTGTACACTGATTGAGGCCTATTGCTTCAGTCACTATATGATGTATGTTCGTCTCTCGTAATAAACCTGGTGTAGGAATGTAGGATGACATACTATCAAAAAAGTTACCAAGTGAAAAGTGAAAACAATAACAAAAACCAGGCAGGGTGTTTTGGTCATTCGAACCCCAGTTTTTCCCTCACGAAACTCAAATTTCAAAACACAAAATGACAGAAATCAAGACCGCCAAAAGCCCGAAAAATTGAAACTGCCACGCCTCAGTGAATCAGACTAGAAAACCACAATCCGCGCCAAACCCAAAACAAATGCTCACGGCCAATAAGAACACACGACGCGGATCGACTCTCCGAACCGTCGATAAGCATCTTTATCCAACGACCCCCAAACACTTCCCTATTCCAAATCCCTAATTCCCTTCCTATATAAAAACCCAACCTTCCTCCCTCCTTCACATCAATTCATTTCAATTCTCTCTTCAAAATCAAACTTTCTCCCTTTCAAATTTTCCGGCGAAAATGTCAGGGCGCGGCAAGGGAGGCAAGGGATTGGGCAAGGGAGGAGCCAAGCGTCACAGGAAGGTTCTCCGGGATAACATCCAGGGCATCACCAAGCCCGCCATCCGGCGTTTGGCTCGCAGAGGCGGCGTGAAACGTATCTCCGGTCTCATCTATGAAGAAACCAGAGGAGTCCTCAAGATCTTCCTCGAAAACGTCATCCGTGACGCTGTCACCTACACCGAGCACGCTCGCAGGAAGACCGTCACCGCCATGGACGTTGTCTATGCTCTCAAGAGGCAGGGAAGGACCCTCTACGGATTCGGGGGTTAGATCGTTGGGTCTTAGTTTAGGGTTGGTGCTGGAATTTGGGTGTTCTGAATATGCTGTGGTTAAATCTGTTGTTGTAATTTTCTTTAAGTAATGAAAGTCTGTTTTCTCAGTAAATCAAAACCCTTTGGTTACGTTTTGCAGCTTGTGTTTTTTTTCCCGTTTTGGATTCGACGGTATGGTTTTCAATTGCTTCGAACTATGGTATTCTCAATACAGCAAATGCTGAAGACTATTCGGTATGAGTGATTGCTAGAAGTAGATTTGGGAATTTAAAGGCTCTACTTGTTTCAAGAATCACTTCTCCATTGTCAGTAAACCTTTTTTGCAAGTCAAACTGGTAACCGAGTTTCTGAGTGTTGCCTTAGTGATTAGTTTTGGCAAATGTTTTTGAATGCCATTGATATTTCTTTGCATTTGTTGGTGAGGTAGGTTCTCTGTAAAGAATCTCAGACCTGTTACGTATCAAGATATAACGAAAGTTCTTCAATATCCCACACAACCGTGCCGGAAGAGAAAAATGATTAAAGTTCTCAACTCTAGAAGCACAAGAGCTATCAATAAAATTCATAAAACGAGCTAAAAGGTCTTTTAATCTGGCCCTAACAAGCAACCAAGAAAAGATTTTAGCTTTCGAGGGATATTCAATTTCCAAATCTTTTTCAACAAATCAGTCTTACAATGCACAAGCAAGTTATATTGCATATAAGCACCAGACTTAATAGAAAAAGTTCAATTTGGATTAGAACCCCAAACAAATTCATCAACATATAGTAGAAATTTCATCAATTATGTATTTGTCAAGAACAGAAGAAAGTTTATCTATATTCTAGGAGCCATTCTAAATAAAATCTGTCACTGTATCATTAATATGAATAAGATTCTAGAAGAGGGAAGAAAAACATCCAGAAGAGGTTAATCAAAGATTCAATTAAAAGTTCAAAATTTAATATCTTTAATACATCTAATTCCAGAGGTAAGCAAATATCTAGCATTTAAAATTTCTTTCCAAGGGAATAAGATGCCAGCTTTTTCTGTTCAAAAAAATTCTTCCTTCTCAAATATTATTGGGTAACTATTTCCATCCAACATTTTTTTTGAATAACGAGAGCTAGAACGGTAGCCCTCATGTCATAACTATTAACGAAACCCCAGAATACAAAAGGGGGGATATAGTGTCTGAACCTCATACTGTAAGAACACCCTAACAACAAATTAGGTATGTCTACAAAATCTATGTATTCTAGCAATCACCAATTAGTAAGGAGTGCATCATTGACTACTCCATTTGCTTTACAATTTTTAGGACATACCGAAAAACATTACTCATACAAAACTATAAGTTATTATGTGCATCAGCTTTCAGGCTATGATGCCACTAGATATGACCAGTGACCTTAAGTTTGATCATGCCACTAAGAGGCTACGATCATTTGACAAACAAAAGAACTCGCCGCCTCACTAGGGCATACATGACACACTGCGTGCGCTTTCCAGGACGTAGCCCACCTGTATCCAAAATAAAGAACAATAAAGCAAAAAACCATGAAGAATACTTATTAGGACATCGCCCTCTGTCAGCCATTTGAAGATGGTGACTTATTTCAACATCTAAATATACGAAGACCTAGAAGGTAAAATAACTAAATGCAGTAACATAGATAGCCAAACCTACTGGGCCTAGGCCCAATGACAATACCCAATCCTAAGAGGCCCAACTTTGGAGTCCATGAAGCTCAAAATTTTCTACCCCAACCATCTCGATCGAAAAAAGGAGCCAATCCCGCCGCCGTTGGCTCTACAACATTATCACCAACAGACTTGAACAGAGAAACAAACAACTCAAATCGGCTGACATCAATGGAGGTACCGTCAAAACAAAACGATCCACTATGGATACATTTCGTCCAACAGTTTGTAGATCCTTTCATATCCCTCGTTGTTGCTTGGGACAAGGTTGTGTCCATCTACTCTAGCAACCCCAGATCCCACGGCCAGCCAGCAACACCGCACCAATCAGACCCCCTATTGATCACCCATAACTCTAGCGAACCGGATCGGATCCGATCTCTCGAGGCTGAAGGTGACCACCTAGCCATCCTTCCCTAACTGTGCCTACGATAGAGAGCCTCTGCAGTGGACCACGAACCCATACAAGTCCGTCCGACGACGAACCCGAAGGTTGCGTCGTCGGACAGAGAAAGAGAAAGCAAGGTGACGACGTTCTAGGGTTTTTGTGAGAAAGCGAAAATGGTCGGTTTTAGAGTGAGAGACCCACCAATTTCTTTTATTGGAGAGAATTTTCATCCAATCTTGGTTAGGACAATATTATTAAAGTAAAAAGTAGGTCTCAGCCCTAATGCACCCTAACCTTTGAGAAAACACACATGCACTCCCAAGCAACAGGGAGAGAAGATGAGCTTTTTCCCCAGAAGAATCCGTCACTCCTACCTATAGCCTTGACAGTTCTATTAGGACATTTAAAACAAGAAAAAACATAATTAGGAATTGCAAAACATTAGCTTTCAACAAAGAAAATTCTATTATGCAGATTTGCATACCATGCAGACTCAAACATGGGGCTGTAATTGATTGTTGAGTTTATAAAGTGATTATGCATTTACCATTTGCCCCTCATAAACTCATCAATTTACTAACTGATAGGTCAAATATTAGATATGTATTGTATGCAGATCTGCACAATACACATACCCTTTCAACAAAGTTATTTTTCCTGCTCTAGAAAGAGATGCACTTTTCCAACTTTAAAGTCTCTTGGACACTTAGATCAGAAGATCTTTTGCATTTTATGGGTATTTTCAGAATATTATGTTATGGATCCCCAATTACTTATCAATAGAAGACCTGCGACTAATTTCTAACGTATTAGAGATGAAAACTTTTATATTAGCATCAACCTTGCTAGAAAAAGTAAATGGAGGACTTATCTCAATTTATTTGTTGACCAGAAGCTAATGAAAAGTTTTTGAGAATGGTATTGATATTTCTAGCAGCCGTAATAGAGGTCCTATCAAAAACAAGACAGTCATAAAAAAATAATAGATTAGAGATTTCAAACATTTTTAAAAAGAAGAAAAGACTAATATGATTCTTGGTCCTCAATGAAGCATTATTAAAATGTCAAATGATATGTTCCACACAAAGAATAAAAATGTGAGAGATGAGATCTGCTTGTCTTAAACCTCTAAAAGGCTTGAAGTTACGATCTGGTTACTATTAATTAAAATGGAAAAAGAAACAAAAGAGATACGTTACATTATTAAGCTGATTCAATCACTATTGAAGCCAAATTTTTCTTAAGTAAACATCACATAGGTCCAATCAAGATAGTTATAAGCTTTTTCTAAATCAAGTTTGATGGTCATAGCACCATTGTTGGCGTTAGTTCTATTGAAGTTATTAAATAACTCATGAGCAATAAGTATATTGTTAATAATTGATCTTCCAAGAGCAAAAACTCCTTGATTCTTAGAAATGCATTTGTTAAACAGAGGCTTAAACCGAAAAACTAAAACTTTAGAGATAATCTTATAAACAACATTGCATAAGCTTATTGGTCAATAATGACTCACAAAAACAGGTTTATCCTTCTTTGGGATAAGGACAATATTAGTGTGGTTAATAAAATCTAAGCAATCAATATTTTTGTTGAAAAAATCTGAAACAAGAGAGTAGACACTCCCTTTAACCGTGTTCTAGTGCTTTTGGAAGAACGAAGAATTAAGACCACCTGGGCCTAGGGCTTTCAAGCTACCAATGGAATTGAATTGATAGCGCGCTCTATCAACTTCTTCAGTGGATATTGGAGACATGAGCATTTCATTATCCTCAGATGTGATAACCCTGACAATTACATTACAAAAAGACAGGTTATTAGTACTCGAGGAGTTCTAGATATAGAAAAACGCTTTTTAAAGCATCACACAAAAATATTAACAATTTCGTCATGGTCAGTAATCTAATAATCTGGTTCATTTCTGATATCAATAATTTTATTTCACCAAACGCAAGCCAATTCTCTTCAACTTTTTGAGCCCAGTAAAGCTATTCTTTCTGGTAAAAGTGAGCTAAAGAACAGGAAGAGGAAGTAACTTTCTCCCTAAGGTAAGAAGAATTAGGAGAGTTCATCAACTGTTAGTTGATACAAAGATAGATCATTCAGTAACTTTGTTCTCGTGTTAGAGAAATTACCAAACTTGTTTTTACTCCAATCAGAAATTACATGGGAGAAAGCAGAGCTCACTGCAACAAAATTCTTTACATGATTATTGTCTAGAGCCTGTTTCAAAAATCTATCAACTATTGTGGGAAACTCATGATTAGTTAACCAAATAGCTTCGATTCTAAACTTCTTAGAGTGAACAACTCTCGAGGGGAGGGTAGTAAGCACAATGGGGGAATAATCAGAACCCATAATATGAAGGTAGTATGACCTTTTAATGCCTTCTGTGTTTTGATATGTAGAAAAGAAGGTTATATTGTTCCAAATTGCTCAACATAATATTAATAACCTCACACTATGATTGAATGTAATCTGATGTACAAAAAGAAGAAGAAGAAGAAGAATGAAGCGGCAGCCAGGTCTTTACCTTGAAGGAACTTGCAGCAACAAACATCTTCAGTTAAGACAACAAGTTTAGGGGAGGATCATTTGGAAGGGTTAACAGGGGTGAGTTTTGCGATAGAGAACAATATGATCTATAATTCTATATGTTCTCTATCACAATATGATCTATATGTCTTTTTCTTTCTTGCAATATAAAAGACTTGATGTACAAATGTCGTGTTTGATTATGTGCAAAAAAATGCTTGGCAATTGCAGCATTTATGTTTGAATCAAGTTCATCTTACCTAGGATGTTTTAGTCAGTTCTCCTTTTGAATGTCACTGTCTCTCTCTATTTGTTGCATTACCTGAAACACTGACCTTTTCAGTATGTATTTACCCTTCAATAATTATGTGTTGCTTAATTTCAATAATTCTCTTTACTATATTGATATCTAAATTTTTCTTTTGGCATTGACAATGTTTGTTGTAACGGATGGAAGAAAGAAGACAGAATTACGTGGTTCACTAATGATATGTTAGCTACGTCCACGGCAGAAGAAGGAGAACAGTTTTATTAGCTTGAGGAAGAACCCAGAATACAGAATACAGAGTGCGGCGCTCAGTACTGAGTGCTAAATACAATTAGGTTTAGGACGTTTATATACTAAACGTCCGCGACTAAAACTGTCCCCGCGAGCGACTGATGCACGCGCGAGCGACTGATGCTCGCGCGGGTGAAACTGTTCAACCAAGCGAGATCCTCGAATAGCTGGTACCTCCAGATGGCTGGTTCAAGGCATATATTAACAATGTTAATGTTTGCAGTGTTGTGTGTTCTAAGATAGTATTGGGTTTATAGAGTAAATGATGTTTCATGCCTTTTGACAATTTTATTTGTGAAGCTTTCGGTTTGAATCTTTTGTTGATTCTGTAAATGCAGATACAAAATCAGGTGGCGGTTATACGGGGTTAAGAACTTGAGATTACTTTTGGCAAGTTAATACATCATACATGTTAATGAAGTAATAGTTTGTGATTGTCAAGTGAATATTGTTCAAAATTTACATGTTCTATATTGAATCCCGTTTTGCTCATTTAAAATAGCTGTTGTTTTTTTCCCATTCACAATCATAAAGGCCTATTCTTAATCTATTTAGCTAATATGGGCAAGTACAATTCAAGGAAAAAGGAGAGGAAGAGCAGTTTCAGGTTAGCACTTCAAATATTGGTGTTGTGGATCCTTTAATTTTGTATATGTTTACGAACTTAGGCTTCATTTTACTCTTGTTTTGCTTTGTTCATTTATGTTCTTTCGTTTTTGTTTTAAGTCAGATTTCCAAGCTTAAAGAAGTGTGGTCTTTGTTTAGAATCAAGTGCAGTGTTAAATGTTCTCTTTCAATTGTCCTCTTTTTGCTTCAGTTTATATTTTCAGGAGATAGTCTAGCAGTAATGGTTTATGTGCTACTCATGTACGAAATAATGGCAATATGCAAGTGAATTTGCACTAAATCATGCTGTTCCTTGGTTTGAATTTTTGTTCTTCTCTGACTGATTTTCGTTTCCTCTTTTTGTGCATTCGTTTTAATTTTTGGAAAGGAATTATCGTCAGTTTTATATAACTTGCTCTTTTTTCTTTTGCAGATTTGGAAAATAGCTATTGTCACATTCAGTAATAAATCTGGGGAATAGTGAGAGAATGAGACTGCGTAAACTTTGTCCGAGTTCAATCGGTTTCCTCGTCTGCTATCTTGCAACATTTTCAATTCTGTTGCCTTGCATATTATTGTAGATGCAACCACTCGTCAAATATGTACGTGACAGGAATAAATTTCAATCACTTCCAACCCTGCCATGCGTGCTCAATTGGTGAAAGTCGAGTAAAAAAGTTGAGAGCATGAGATCATATGTATGCTCAGGAATCTAATCATTGAATATTCGTCTATATCAAATTTACCACAGCGCGCATGCTACTAGTAAAACCAAAAGAGATTCGATTATGGGCAATAGTTCAAGCAATCAGAGAATCGAACGCTGCAGTGAAGAAAAGATTTTCACGGGGGCAATAATGTTGATCTGTAGCATTTCAATCCCCCTATATACATGCACACCTTCGTTCACAACTTGAAGCAAAACAGAAATTTTCTCTCACTCAGTTCAAGCAAAGATCATGGATATGAGCATGGCTACCATGAATGCTTCAGCCAAGGATGACGATCCTAATTTTCTGTATGTGAAGCGTAGGATGGCTGATGGTAAGTTTCACACTCTGACGAAGCTTGATTCTCGTGAATTTGATGGAGGAGCGGCTCTGCATGCGGCGGCCTTGCCACTCTGTAGGTCTGCATTGGCAGATAACCCAGCCGGCGCTGCTGTTGTCGCGTCCTTGAAGAAGCCACTCGGCGCGTTGCACATCACTTGGTTTTATAACAACGACCTGACTATTTCGATGCTGAGGACTATCTGCAACTCCGCCTATGAGCCTGAGTCTGATATGGAAGAGGAAGATTATGATGAAGATGAGGTGGGAACCAATGGTGGGGCTTGATCGAGATGCACGACCCCTGTTTGGTTGTATGTGGCAGGATATGAAGTATGGTTTATCTTAAGTAGTAGTTTAAGTATTTTCAGATTTCAATCAAACTCTCTTGAGGTTTCTAGCTAGATAATTTCAAGAGAGCCCTGTGGATCTCCGTCTCCAAATGATCCACAGGTTTTAGGAGTAGTTCTTTGTGTGTATGAGTACTTCAAGTCTACTCTGTTGCAACTTTTCGTTGTAGAAATCATGTTGCAACTAATCTCATTTTAAAAATCATGAAGTGAAATCCTACTATAGCTGTTTTCTATTATGTTGCAATCTGATATATATCACACAAACTGTTATTGCTGTACTTCTGTACAAATCATGGAGCTTTAGGGTAGACTGAAAAGTTAGGGAATAATCTTCCAATATCTAAGCTAAACAACTTGTCGTATTCGTTTTGAGTGAGAGATTACAAGATAATGATCTTAGTCTGATTTTAGCTTCTTTATTCATTTACAATAGATACTGATTTAAGTGTCAGAATACCTTTTACATGTACCTCCTATCTGCTTCTGCAGCTGAATGAGCATCTGAAGAAAACTTTTGTTTTAGTTCGTATTCAGAAATTTTGTGCACCAACAACCACTTCACTACAAAATGCAAAAGGTATGATTAATATCACATCTTAACAATGTACGTGCATCATGCATATATAGCAAATTTTGACAATGCACACTAACCTAATCATGCTGTAATTTCATATCACATATAAATTGTTATGGCCCGGTTTTCTGTATAAAGCCTTAGGTCCTTAGTTCAGCCACAAGATGGGAATAGAAAAGTTAGGAATAAGGTGGATTTGATCACTCGAGAAAATTGCAACATAGATCAGCAATTTTGGCAATATATATTTCACGAGATATTGGGGGAATATTAAAATTTTAGCAATAATAAACCCTTAATGAATATGGTCAGAAAGGATCTCAATGTACATGTGTTTAGTTCAGCCAAACAATGTGAGATCAATTGTGAAAATTGTGACATTGATCAACATTTCCAGAAAAATATGTTACACCACATATTAGAGTAATTTTATAATTATAGCATAGTGGACAAGCTATTTCCAAATCTAAGATGAAGGAGTTTTTCCAGATCATGCATGGATTGGTTTGATCTGTGTGTAGCCAAAATTAAGCTCAGTTGTTTGACATTTATAATCTGTCTGTGTGTTGTAACGGGGTTTAGCGAAATTTTTGTTGTTTTGTTTTTTAATCAGCACTCCAAAATAGTCAAAGGGTCTATGGTTTTTCTCCATCAAAAGAGAACAACTTAATAAAAAATCAATCATTTGTAAGTTTTATTTAATCTTAGAACAATTTTGATCCCTTCTTTGCTCTTCAATTATTGTGATTAAATGAATATTTTGTAAGCGAATCCTCATTAAGATTTGGAATTCAATTCCTTTAGATTATGAAAAATAAGATTGTCAAGCATTATGTTTCCATGTAATTAGAAAATGGATTGATTGTATGTCAAGATCTATTCATTTTGCTTGCAGGTTTGGATATATCTGTTGTAACATCCATATTCCAGGTGTGTATTTTTCCTCCATATTATTTATTGTTCTATTATTTCGTAATTAGTTTGGTTCAACTTTTGCTTTTAAATATGAATCTTATTTTAAACAAAATATTACAGTGTCTTTTTGTAAAACAATGAAAGTCATGGGGGTTGTTCTATCTCTCTGCTTTTAAAGGCCGAGGAACCAAAATGCATACCAATAGTCAGTTATATATGAAACAAATAAGGGCATGGACAATGGAATAACTATATATTTATCAGTCTATGCTTGCATCTCTCTAGAAATTGTTACAACGTAACCTTCCAAAAGAAACAAAGAACTAATTTCCATTCTAATCAACTCATACAGGAAACTGTTGGTTGGTTTGGGATAGACAATTTATTTCATAGTAATCTTTTGTTTAGCTTACGCAAGCTTTTAATACCCCTTTTACTATTAGTTCAAACCCTTGCTATGAGATCTTGGCAAATGGGAACCCTTCCGTTTTAGTAATTTCAGTTATCAAATTCTATTTGTAAAATTGAAACATGTTATGATATGATCATAAGACATTATCTTGCTCCTGTTTTCATGTCGTATGAAAAAAAACTGTCTGAATTTAATGTGGCTGCTATCCTTCATGTTTTGACATGGTTCTTAATGTCCGTAGTTTTGTCTGTTTTTTTCTCAAATGAAGAACTAATAATTATTTTCCCAATTTGCAGACTTGGCATGTTAAGGGTTATGACTGAAGGGCAACTTATTTGACAGCTCTTTGGAATACAATTGAAGAAATATCAGGCAATACATATTTATTCTATGTTGATACAAATGCACTATTTATGATAACAATGTAGTGTGTTTCTGTGTTATTTTCATACCAACATCTGTTTAAGTAACTTTATAATTAGCTGAAGCAGTACACCGAACTGTCAAATGCTGCTGTCGATTTCAAACTTGATTGGCAGAAATATTGTATTTGCAGATTCTCAGATCGATCTATGATCTTAGAAGGGACAATTTTATCAAGCTTGGAATGGAATTGGCATTACCCACTACTTTCTGTTCTTCCTTCTTTCTATCCCTCAAATTCATCTGCATATGCTTCTGGGTTTTTGTCCTCGGGTTGATAAAGAAAAAGATCTAGCTTTTGAATCGCTCTGTCTTTATTTACCTATCTATGATTATAATAGTTGATCAAGGAATGATTGGAGTTGATCAAATTACCTACGGTAGATAGTGCTCATTCTGGCCTCAACGACCAAATAGTTTCCTTTTTATTCAAATAGCATCTGATACGTGTGTTGTTTGCATGGAAGGAGAATATATAAGATACGACATTCACTTGCAGTACCAATTTTTGCTTCACACTACTGCAACTTTGTTTCTGTTTTTCATTTTTTTTCATGTTTCAATAGACTTCAAAGAATTGGTCTGACTTTTTGTTGATCTGAATCTTTTGTGGGTGTAGTATAGGCTGAACCAATGCTACTATGATAAAATGGAATTTGTGTTAAAAGATAAATTTTGCACCTAACTCATCAACGATATACTATGAATTTGATTGTAAATCTTCATTTCTGAGGTCTGGTATCCAAATACCTTTTACTTTTGTTTTTTTTCATTCTCTTTTACTCTATATGCAACTGCTTTTTTATGTAGTTGTGTTAAAATTTTGTTTCATGAGTCTTTTCCATTTTGCAGGTTCTGATACGAGAGAGCTCTTACATTGTTTATCTCCTTTAAACTCAGTAGAGCTATTACATTGTAGAGAGAGGCAGAGAGCTATTACATGTTCTATCTTTGTTTCCTTCAATTCAAATTTCTAAGAGATACCATAAACCCCAGCAGCGCCGGGGCACTCCATCTAGTGAATATAACATTATTTGTTACGTTGTTCGTATCTTCTAACTTAATTGCACTTTTAGCATTGCATCCTTTAGCAAAGTGAGGGTGAGTCATTTCATTAGTGAAACCCAAACATGATGGCTGCTGCTTACTTATCTACTTTTAGTTTTCTCCAAAATCTTAGCTAGAAATGATCCACCAACTTCGTTTTAACAAACATATCATTGCCCTTAATACCTAATAGTTAGTAGGGATGAAGATTTTTGGCTCTTAGCTTAGCACAAAAACCAATACTATTTTGAACGAAAACAAGTTAACGGAAGTACCAAATTTCATAAACTTCGTTTAAATTGCATAATCAAGACAATTTATGTGATACATGTATCAGCATGCAAATTAAACTTCATTCCCATATGACAGACTTCGCATTGAGCTTATGTCACAACAAAAGCAGCAATTGTAACTATGATCCTTTTTGCATGCAGGAAAAAATTACAAGCAAACTCGATTATTTGGGTGATTCAGCTTTATTTCATGAGCAACAGACAATAACGATTTCATCAACTTTACATGATCTGCAATATTTGTTAAGATTAAGCAAGAAATGAAATCCTAAAACATCAGTTATTCAGGCTTATTTTGAGCAGGTAATTAATTAACTACACTGCAAGCAAGTGTAAACCAATATCCCCTGATTCTAAGTTTATCCAAAGAATTCAAACCATTCTCTTTCTTAATCTTAAGATCATAGGAAAATCAAGAGAAAGCAACCAACACTTATATGGGATAAAATATAAATTGGTCATGCATTACAAATTAACCCCAGTGAGATTTTCTATGAACAGTGAAGTATATTGATTGACATGAGTTTCACAACCGCGCAAGTATTCAGCAACTACTAATTAACAAAAGAATAATCTCACAATGACAATGTATAGATCATTCCCAATTTCCGATCATGTACTCATCTCCGTATATATAACTTAGTCGAGTACCAGCAAAAAGCCACTATGTAAGGTTTACCAAAATAAAATGTTGCAGGAAGCATATATATATATATATATATATATATATATATATATATATATATATATATATATATATGCATCAGAGTTAACAGCTTAATGTACATGAGAGTCCAATCGGTATCAGAGTTAAAATGTGATCAGAGTTACAACTGGAAACCAACAGCAGAATGTCCAATCAGTAGCTCATAATTCTAGTGATCTTTTTAAAATACTTTTGGAATTGTGACTTTCCTCAACTTATTCTATGTACATATTTATTTTCACAAAGTAATGTCAGAAATTTAATGTTTCTACAACAATTGTACTCACTAACAAAAAAGTACTAAATTAAAATAAAATTTGTGTTGTGATCAAAATTATAAATTTTGATTATATACTTGTTATATAATCAAATTTTCTCTTTGATGAATTTTAGTTTCCTCCAGATCTCTTATTAGTTTCCTCCAAATTCTCACTCAGAGCTTATGCACAAAACTTTCATTAATTCTTGAACACATTCTTTCTTCATCCCTTTAAAGCAAATAATAAATACACCCCTAATACTTGATTACGGAATTTATAGCATTAGCCAAGAAAACATATGTGCTTCTGTGCTTGTGCTGCAGCAAGAAGAGCATGACAACCTTTTTCGCCGTACAGTGACATGAATTTTGTTCAACAATATTCATACTCGTTTGACTGCAATATATATCAAACATTCAGTATAAAATTATATATATCATTATTTCTCTAACATACCAGCAAGTACAAGCAAAGTATCTAAATTGATGATTAATATGTCCTTGATTGATATCAGAATAAAAGAAGACAAAATAAAGCCTAAACAAGTGAGATTGCAGGAGTATTTTAGGCCCTTCCTTGGGATTATGATCTTTAGAGGCTGCAGCAGTGCAGCCATGCATCCCTGCCTTTTGGTCAAGAGAGACGGGAGGATGTCCGAAGAACATCATCCCCAGAATTTGACAACATTCGAAAATTCAAAATACTGTAGTGTAGTTTTACAATATGTAGAACGACTCTTCCTTACTGGCCCTTTCTTGAAGGAGAGCGGTTACAGAAAAAAAAACTATGAACCAGCTAGCTACACTCGATGTAAGTTCTAAGTCCTTTCCAAAAAAAACTTGTATATCAATTGACGGTTGAGGATTACAGGTTACTTGTGCTAGTGTTAACAAGAAACGAAAGCATGATCTGAAAGAAAGAGTTAAATTGCTTTTGAATCCTATACTTCATTTAAACTTAGCCAAGTACCAACAAGAGCTACTAATCTTTGGAGAGTTGGGGACAAAATGTTGCAAGCATGCAGCAAAATTAGCTTCATTGAGTTCATTCAGATGACTAACAAAAACACTGATACTTGACAGTCTTAGAATGATTTGAAACCGCTTCATTTACCATTTCAGATTCAGCATTTTTTTCTGAAAACAACCTTCATTACATTGTGTTCCCTAAGTACAAAATCAACATGATACACATCTGTTACAATGTGTTTGTGTTGGATAGGTACATTTCAACCGAGTGAGTAGCCATGAGCAGGACTGTTAAAACCATTAGACACAGAAAATTGCAAGTCTACCATATTGCTCCATTGCCTTATCAGAAGAATTAACTTAAGAATACAACCTATTGAACCTATATGGTGATTTCTCTCTTCAGTTATTAATTTCCTCCAAAATCACTTAGAACACATACTTTCATTGAACTCTCATCTTTTAGAGCACATACGAGAACAGGAATTTTATAGCACTAGGTAAGGGAAAAAAAATCACCTATTCACCTTCATAGTTCATAGTTCATGATCTAAAAGAACGACAATTTGATTCATAGTTCATGATCTAACAGAAGGACAATTTTATGAAAGGACATGATGTTGGTTTTGCCACTTTAGCAAATGACCGCAGCCAACCTAAGTCTTTCACCATTTTTCTTTCAAAAACCTTTCAGAAATAGATGAATATAATCTTATGTTTCGCTAAATACTTCAATTAGAATGCAAACATTGTATCAATCAAAGCAAGAGTTGGACTAGTCCACCTTTCCTTTGTTCATCTAAGTCCTCTCTAAGCTTAAGTTGGTTCCCAAGGTGCAGCTCATCTCATTCTGTGGAGACAACAGTGTGGAGGCAATTATGGAAGATAAAAGCTCCCCCTAAGGTGAAAAATTCTTAAGGAAAGCAATTAGTGGAGCCATTGCAACTTTCAAGAATATGTTTATATGAAAGCTTGCAAGCACTCCTTTGTGTCCTATATGTGGTTCCTATGAAGAATCTAGTGAGCATCTGCTCACAATTCATAAGACAAAATACGGGTACTCACCATGCTTAGCTGCAATTGTTGGAGTATCTGGAAGAGTCGATGCAGCTTTGTTTATAACAAGAAACCAATTACCCACCACATAGGGAGTCCGACTTGAGAACTTGAGAAATCAAATCCGATGGCAGTCCCCACCACATAGGGAGTCCGACTTGAGAACTTGGATGTTGTGGAAATGTACTGTGGTATGGGAATTAATATGTGGTTGAATTCTGGAGAGCTTGTGGATTGTGTTTCCAATGGCAGAAGCAAGTACAATACTACTTGGGAGTGGACACAGCTTTGAATTTGGGATTGAAATCCCTCAATGGATAGCTGAAGCTCATACGAATTTTCCAAAACCATCAAGTTGATTTACCAAGAATCAATTACCAATACTACAAGCATTAATTCAGGGAATTTCTAATCTTAGACAACAAATCAATTCAATTCCATTGTCACATTCACAGTTGCACTTCAAAATATCGCATTCATTCTACAATCACAACTGACACTCACTTGGATCAATCGGATAAAACACCATTTCATTTCACTTCATCAAACCACTAAAGATGACCAATACTTACATCGAAAAGCAACTACTCCAAAAGATAAACCCCGAAATTCCAGAAACCCCTAAAACCCAACCCTAAATTTTCCCCTAAATCACAGATACAAGCCCAGATCCTTCAAGAGCTGGTGAACTTGGTGACCGCCTTAGTCCCCTCAGAGACGGCGTGCTTGGCCAACTCACCGGGAAGCACAAGCCTGACAGCGGTCTGGATCTCCCGAGAAGTAATGGTGGGTTTCTTGTTGTACCTGGCGAGCCTGGAGGACTCCTGAGCGAGCTTCTCGAAGATGTCGTTGATGAAGCTGTTCATGATGCCCATGGCCTTGCTGGAGATCCCGATGTCAGGGTGGACCTGCTTGAGGACCTTGAAGATGTAGATCTTGTAGGTCTCCACGCTCTTCTTGTTTCTCTTCTTCTTCTTGTCTCCGGCCTCCTTCGGGAGCTTCTTGCCGGCCTTGGGCTTCTTCTCGGCGGGGGCTTTCTCTGCCGGGGCCTTCTCGGCAGGCTTCTTCTCGGCCGGCTTCTTCTCTGCTTTGGGCGCCATCGGAAACTTGCTCAAAGAAATTGAAATGCTTGGGGAGATGGAGATCTAGAAGGTGAACGAATTTGCGGTTGGGTCTTGTGTTTATATAGGACGCTCGTTTCTGTTTCTATTGGAGGATAAGAGAAGGGGCGGATCCGTGACGTGGTGAATATAGTCCGTCCGATATGGTTTAGTGAGGTGGGGATATAAACGGCTTAAAAAGGACCACGTAAAGAAAGTCGGGAAGGGTTTGATATTGGTCGTTGGTTGGTTTTCTATTGGACGAGACGGAACGGTGCGGATCGGTGAGCTGGCAGAGAGCAGGAGCCTCAAGGGCTTGTATTCTTTCTATCCATGGTAATACTGATATACGTGGTTTATGCATTTCAATGGATCATCATATTTTTCGTCATTGAATTACAATTCCTAACTATTCTAAATGTCCTTACGAAAACAAGAAGCTCTAGAGGATGCAGTAAGAACAATTCTATTTCTACAGTAGTCATTATCATATTTTATTAATGTAATGATATAATATAATATAATTAAATAATTAAGTTTCACTTCATATATGATTAAATAATGATATAAAATAATCAAATAAGTTTAAGTTTTAGTTTCATGTGTTGAAAATGTAAAACTTATATAAATAATTATAGGTTTGTGTGACCTAAAATTTGAATATAGGTTTAAGTTTTGTAGCAAAAGGGGGTTAAATATTACATACATATATATATATATATGCATATTCACATAAATCCAATTTATAATTCATCAATAATCATAAATAATAAGATAATGAACATAAAAATAATTATTATGAACAACATTGGTTACCACACTTGATTCAAAGAAAAATAAAATTTGTGAAAGCTGAAACACGTGTCTTGGAATACTTAGTACGCAGAACACCAAAAACGTGTTATGACTCCAAACTCAAACGAATTATATGAGGAAAGTGATGAAGTCGAGTCATGTGTTTCACACACTTTCCTTAAAAAAAATATGCCTCCTCTACCGGTACAAAAGACTTGATGACACTTGTCTCTCAAGATACAAGGACTACTAGTGCTTTGGAGCTGCACTGCTGCGAAGAACACCTGACGAACTTCTAGTATCTCTAATCTATCACCGGAATTCTATAAACTAGATAGATAATAACTTTTTGAGATGAGGAGATAATAATGTTTTCAAATTGTGTTTAGAACAAAGGAAATGTCACCTATTTATACGTGGAGAAACCATCCACTGCTTGAATTGTCATGAATTATGGTTGATATGTTACAACCCTATTAATTCCAAACTTTGACATTCTATAGTCACAACCTTTCACATAAATGTGTCGTTACAACCTTTCACATAAATGTGTGGTTACAACCTTTCACATAAATGTGTCGTTACAACCTTTCACATAAATGTGTGGTTACAACCTTTCACATTAGTGAAGTTACATCATTACACATTATGTGAGGTTATAGTTCATAGAATTCAATTAGTCAATAGACTATATAAAGTCTATAACACATGGTTTCAAGTAATTATTCATATTTGGGTGACTATTTCTTATTCACTCTATAACCCATTTAAATTCTTTTATTTAAGTTGGTTAAATAAAATGGTTATTTTCACCATTTTTCCAACAATTGCCCACATAAATGAAATAGGCGACCAAAGATTCGATAAACTTGGTGATAGATTTCTACAGTCGAGACTTGCATAGGATAGGTAGGTTATGAGCCTTTAAACCCTCCCTCATGGAAACATGCTTACTTTACTAACAAAATAGTAGACGCAATGTTTTTGAACTATCCGTTATTTGTGTAAATGAGGGCATGTCCCACATAGGAATCTCCCTGGCACATTTCAGTTCTCATTATTGTGTCCATTTTGGCCTTGGACAGGCGCCTGGTTCTGCAAGAGTTTGACAAGAGTTGTGCCCTCAACAACTCCCTTAGAAGCGGCTTCACTTCTCTCTCACATAGGTGATTTTCTTAATTAAGAGTAACCCGCATTACTCCGCTCGGTTTTACCGACGCATAAGAATCATTAAAAGCTTTTTAGTTTAACCTCATCTCTTACGGGCATCACTGTTTTTATCATAGGAATGGACATAAGGTGAATCCCCACAGTGATCCATCACAATCTCTACAATTTAGTTGTCCATTTTGAACCTAGTTCTTGGGATCTCCAATTAGCCAAGTTGGGCGTTTACTGTAAAGATTTTATTCTTTCATGGGCTTTAGTCTCATTCTCTTCGATGATTTATCAACTAGCTCTCTGTTTAACCCTTTGGTCAGCGAAGCCGCAATGTTTTCCTTAGACTTCACTTGGTCTATAGAAATAATTCCAGTTGAGATTAGTTGTCGAATGGTGTTATGTCGTCGGATGTGACGAGACTTACCATTATATATCTTTTTCTGTGCATTGCCAATAGCTGATTGACTACCACAATGTATGCATATTGCAGGCACAGATTTTGTCTACATTGGAATATCCTCAACGAATTGGCTTAGCCATTCGGCCTCCTCCCCACATTTGTCTAGGGCGACAAACTCAGATTCCATTGTGGTTCTGGTTATGATCATTTATTTTGAGGATTTCCATGACACTGTTGCACCACCTAGTGTTAACACATATCCACTAGTAGACTTTAAGTCTTTCATATCGGATATCCAGTTTGCATCAGTAAACCCCTCTATGACAGCTGAGTACGCCGTATAGTGCAGCTTATAGGTACGAGTATATCTTAAGTATTTTAATACTCTTCCAAACGTTTGCCGGTGCATAGCCCATGGATTACTCGTGTACCTACTTAGCTTACTCACCGCATAAGCTAAATGTGGTCTTGTACAACTTGTTAAGTACATTAATCACACTCGAGTATTCTAACTGAGAGAGACTTTCCTCTTTGTTTTTGGACAGGTGTAAAGTTACATCTACCGGTGTCCTGACAATTCTAGAGCCTTCCTTGTCAAATTTCTCAAGGATATTATCCACATAATGTGTTTGGTTCAACACAAGAATATCTGACAATCTTGTAATTTTTATCCCTAAAATTACATTAGCAAGTCTCATATCTTTTATCTCAAACTGAGATCGCAACATATCTTTAGTAGATTTGATCACATTCTCATTGCTCCCCACAATGAGCATATCATCTACATATAGACATAATATGACATGTCTATCTTGTGTATCTTTCACATACACACATTTGTCACATTCGTTGATTTTATAACCATTGGTGATCATGACACAGTCATATTTCTCATGCCGTTGTTTTGGAGCTCGTTTCAAGCCATACAGAGACTTTACTAATTAACACACTTTCTTTCCTTGACCAAGGGCCGAAAAACCCTCAGATTGTTCCCTGTAGATTTTCTTATCTACATCTCCATACAAGAAAGCAGTCTTTACATTCATTTGATGTACTTCTAGCTTACGCAAACCCGTTATGGCAAGCATCATCCTAATGGATGTTAATCTCGTCACAAGAGAATATGTGTCGAAATAGTCCAGACCTTCATTTTGCTTGTATCCTTTTATGACAAGTCTTGCCTTGTATTTGTCTATGGTCTCATCTGCTTTTATCTTTCATTTAAAGATCCATTTGGAACCTAAGGGCTTACACCCCGGTGGAAGATCCACCAGTTCCTAAGTATGATTTTGCATAATTGAGTCCATTTCACTCTTAATTGCCTCTTTCCATAACGACACATCAGTTGACCTTATTGCCTCTGTATATGTCTGAGGTTCATCCTCAAGCATTATGTCAAAAAATCAGAGCCAAAGGATTTTTCTATCCTTGCTCTTTTGCTCCGTCTAGGTTCTACCTCTTTAGAATTTATTTGTGCCTGATTTTCTTGAGTATTTAACTCAATTCTAAAAAAACTTGATTTTTCCTCAGATTTCCATGAAAATATATTTTTTTTTAAAAATGAAGCATTTCTCAATTCTATGATCGTTTTCTTGTGTATATCCTCAATTTCAGATTTTTACACAATGAACCTATACGCAATGCTATTTTCTGCATATCCAATGAACGCACAGTCAACCGTCTTTGGCCTATTTTTTACTGCCTTAGGTGGAGAGATAGCTACCTTAGCCAAACATCCCCACACACGCAAGTAACCGTATGATGGTTTTACTCCTTTCCACAATTCATAAGGAAACTTTTCTGCCTTCTTTTTGGGAACTTATTTAAAAGGTAATTAGCCGTGAGAATGGCATCTCCCCACATGTTAGTTGGCAGCCCAGAACTTAAGCGCATTGCATTCATCATTTCTATTAAGGTACGATTTTTCCTTTTAGCCATACCATTTGATTGTGGTGAATAAGACGCAGTTCTTTGATGTATAATACCATTCTGAGCACATAAGTCAGCAAATAGTGATTCATACTCACCTCCACGGTCACTTCTTAGTACTTTGATTTTCTTATTGAGTTGATTTTCAACCTCATTCTTATAGAGAACAAGTTTCTCTATAGTCTCACTTTTATTTTTCATCAAGTACACATAGCAGTATTTTGTGCTATCATCTATGAACGTGACAAAATACTTGTTACCACCTCTTGATTCTGTTGATTTCAAGTCACAGACATCTGTGTGAATTAAATCTAGGGGTTTAGTGTTTCTCACAATTGTTTGAAACAAGGTTCTAGTGAGTTTAGTTTCAAAACATGTTTCACGCTTATCATTAGAGTCGATTTTAAACGTTGGTAAGTGTTCCATGTTAATTAACTTTCTCAAGGTATCATAGTTAACATATTCTAGTCTACCATGCCACATTCATGGAAGGACTTTAAAAACTACCTTAAGCACAAGCGAAAGGAAATGAGCATGCAAGACCTGGAGGTCCGTCTTCGGATTGAGGAAGACAACTGTGGAAATGAAAAGAGTATCTGGATGAACACTGCCAAGGTCAATGTTGTTGAACATGGCCAAAACTCAAGGACCAAAGGTTCAAGGGCCAGGGGTCCAAACTTGGCCCAAGAGGAGCTGTTTTCAAGAAGCTAAGGTTTGAAGGCAAGTGCTTCAATTGTGACAAAGTTAGCCACAAGTCTGTAGATTGCAACACGAAAAGGAACAAGAAGCATGAGGAAGGGGAGATATACAACCAGAAGGTTATAAACAATATAATCATCTAATTAAAAATGCAACTCACTTTAATCATTTGATTATAAACAATATAATCACCACATTTTTCTAACAATCTTGAATCGCCATGAATATTGGTTAATATGTTACAACCCTATTAATTCCAACCTTGGACATTCTATAGCCACAACCTTTCACATAAATGTGTGGTTACAACTTTTTCACATAAATGTGTGGTTACAACATTTCACATTAGTGAGATTACATCCTTACTTATTATGTAAGGTTATAGCTCATAGAATTCAATTAGTCAATAGACTATATAAAGTCTATAACACATATATATAAAGTCTATAACACATAGTTTCAAGTAATTATTCATTTTTAGGTGATTTTTTCTTATTCACCCTATAACCAATTCAAATTCTCTCATTTAAATTGGTTAAATAAAATGTTTATTTTCACCATTTTTCCAACAAGTTTTATACAAATTGTTGGAGATGGTGTATTGTATCTAAAATTAGTGATAATTTTAAAGAAATATGTGGAATCTGAAAGTCCAGCTATATTTAATTAAGATTTTTTAAGATAAATAGAAGTTTAAATATATTTAAAATATCATTCATACTTATAAAATTAGTAACTCATGAATAATTATAGACTTTACAATGTAAACTACACACACCAAACTCTCATATTTTTCCACCCCTAGAACAAAGATTTGGAAAAATATATAGACTCTCTTTACATGTGAATAAGTTAATATGAAACATCATCTTTTCTTATTTTTTATAATATTATGTTATTAGCATATTCTTCTCCATGTCTATTGAATATTTAATTTTTTGTCTTTAAATTATGATACTTAAAACGCTTAATAAATTAAATATTATTTACTAACTCTTCATACTACTAAATAATCATACATTATATTTGCATACATAAACAAAATTTATATAGTTATTGTCCCACTTTACAACATATATCTAATTTACGTGTAATTGTCTTGGTAACTTACCTATGTATATGTATCTCAATCATCCACATTTCGAGCATTCATAAACCAAACCCATCAACACAAAACATCACAGAAACAGGGGGTTTCAATGATTAAAACATGATAACGACCATTAAAGATGAAAATATAACAACAGCTTTAGATCTCGGATTTCCCACTACAGATAACAAAACAAACATCCTAGATAAGCCAGATCGACTACATACAAACAGAGTAATTCAAACTAAACCCTAACCAAGCAACCATTCACAGATCAATCTACGCCGCCCCCTTCTTGGGTGACTTGCCAGCCTTTGATGGGGACTTGGGCTCCTTGGTGGCTCCTCCTCCGGCCTTCTCAGACTTCTTGGGTAGCAGAATTGGGTTGATGTTGGGTAGCACACCTCCATGAGCTATAGTAACACCAGAGAGAAGCTTTCCAAGCTCCTCATCATTCCTGATAGCCAGTAGTAGATGCCTTGGGATAATCCTGGTCTTCTTGTTGTCCCTTGCTGCATTTCCAGCCAACTCCAGCACCTGAAAACGAAAACCCAACAAAATTAGGTCAAAAAAATTTGGGGCAAAATCAACAAGACCCTGAAAACGTTAAAATCAAACCCACAAAAACAAAATCGAACTAAACCCATGAAATCAGAGAGGAGCTTACTTCAGCAGCGAGGTACTCAAGCACGGCGGCCAAGTAGACCGGAGCTCCGGAGCCGACACGCTGAGCATACCTGCCCTTCTTCAAGTAGCGGCCGATTCGACCGACCGGGAATTGCAGGCCGGCCTTGATGGAGCGAGTGACCGCCTTCTTCCTTGGGCCACCGCCCTTCCTTCCTCCGGCGCCCTTCTTGATCTTACCGCCGCCAGTCTCCATTTCAAAATCTGAGACCCCTTTGAGAGAGAATGGGGAAATTTTAAGACAGTGGATTTGGGAATTTGCGTTTGGAGGGTTGGGTTTTATAGAGTGGGTGGTTTATTCATTTACTGTAATGGTTGAGGGATAGAAGAGATGGGGAGAGGAGTGGCCGTTGGATTGTGTTGTAATCGACGGCAGTCGGACGTTTGTATTGCGATCCGCGTGATTCTAAATGGGCAAATGGGGAGCGAGAGTGGCGTTTTTTTCTCTCTGCCTTTTGGCTTTTTGGGTGACCGCCAATTGTTTTCCCGCTGCGTCTTTTTACAAAATTTTTCAAATTTTGAATCTTTTTTTCATAATCAAAATTTTTGAATACAACCAAATAAAGATTTTTCATAAAAGCTACAATTGATATTTCTCTGGCTTTTTGCTGCCTCTCCGATCCGACGCCCCTCCGAACCGGGGTACCTCGTCGAACCTGGCGGTTGACCCCCACCTCTGAGCACCGGTAGACGTGGCCGCTCTGCCTGGCCTCTCCAGTTCAACCGAGCTTCTCAGATCCGACGTTCCAGTCGATCTAAGCGGCCGATCATCCACATACGAGCACCAGCAGACTAGATCCGTTGCAGATCAACTTCCCAGATCATCCCTACAGCAGAGCGAAGAGTAGCGGCAGCCACGACCAAATAGGTCTGGGTTTCGGATCTCCACGACCCGGTTTCATAACCCACTGGCATCAAGATCCGACCCGGTTTCAGGATCCGACCCAATTTTTAGGGTTTATTGTTCATTTCTGGTGGCGAATCCACCTTTCCTCTTCTCCGCCCTTCCTCTAGGAAGCGACGAAGCTCTAGAGCCAACTATGATGCAAGGAAAACGTTCCAAGATGGGAGGTGATGTTAGTTCTGATTTGGAAACTCTCAATATAGAAGATATGGTTTCGGGACTTCAAAATTCTTCTTCCATTAAGCCTCTCACTGAAATAATTGGGAAAATGACTTTGTGGGTTAGAATTTTTGGTCTTCCTATGAAATTTTTTAACGAATTCACTGTGAAAAAAATTGGAAATATTCTTGGTGATGTGGTGAAGGTTGATAAGCTTACTATTGGGCAGGCTAGGGGTCAATTTGCTAGAGTTTGTGTTGAAATTGATTTCAATAAACCTCTATGCCCTTTTGTTGAGGTGGAATTTGTTGCTTATCATGTTGTCTATGAAGGAATTTCTCTTATTTGCTTTGAATGTGGTTGTTTTGGTCATGTGAAAGATAAAAGTCCTACAGTGAAGACAGATGACAATGCTTCCTCTTCAAATAATGTTGTGCCTGATATTCCTGATTCTCATGTGAGCCCTGGTGAGACTAATTTGTCTGATACTATTATGTAGTAAGAAAATTCTTGTTCTCAAAATGTGGTTGTGAAGGATGATATGGGACCCTAGATGCTCATGAGTTATAGAAATAAGAAGAAAAAAGAGTGATGGTTCTGATGTAAAGAGGTCTCATGCTAGTGGATCAAGATTTTCCATTTTCGAAAATGAGAATGATACTACTTATGTTGATGCGGATCCTCCTGTTGAGATTCCATCCAAATCTACTCCAATTGTTAAGGCTTGGCAAAGCTTTTAAGTTAAAAAGAAGACATGGTCAAGTCCAGGTAAAAGCAAAGATTCTAACATTTCGGCAGCTCCTCCTTTGGATAAGCTTCTTATTTCTCAATTGAAGATTGATCATAAGTCCTCTTATGTTCATCTTAGAGTGCCTGTGATGGATGATTCCAATGTTAGTAGTGACACTTCTAAGTCTGAGGTGAGGTTGCAGAGAAAATCCAAAAATATGAGTTCTAATTCTAAGCACCAGTCTCACATCTTCAAGAAGCCTTCTTCTGGAAATGTAAGCACTGATGGTGTTGGGGGTGAGATCTCAGCTACTTTTGGACATAGTCCTCTTGAGGAAGCTCCTAATATTCCCAGAATGTCAAATCCCACTAAAAGTGACTCTGATTGCTATGTTGATAGTGTTTTTTATGCTAATGGTTCTTCATCCATTGACGATGTTTCTGTCTCCCAAAGTCGAGATGATATGTCTGATATATAGTTGGTTTTCCAACCCCTCTTTCTAGTTGCGAATGCAATGTTGGATGATCTTGCTGGTGTTACTAGAGCAATAAAGACTGGTTTTTGTTCCAGCTCTTAGTTTGTTTTTTCAGTTTTCTTTTTTTTGGGCCTTTTAGGTCCCTTCATTAACAAAAAAAATAAAGTTTTTTCATCAAATGAAGGTTTCCAATATATTGAGAGAAAATTTGGTTGCCTTGACCCTTGAGACCTTGAGTTAACATGGTCAAATGTAAGACCATCTTCAGCAGTTATGTCGCAATAAAATGTTCAAATTAGATACAATATATATAGTATGTTTGTATGTGATATTTCGGCCAGCCTCAACTCTAAGATATATTTATTTTGGGAAGGCCAACGGCTAAGATCCCTTTTAGTAAATATATTGAGAGAAGTTGCACAATGTATCCCTCGAATTCTGGCAATTATATCTATTTCTGAGATGGAGCCTTTGAAGTCTAAGAAGCACGGCCTTGCAATCATATTCATATCATTTCTATGTGCTAGCAGGAACGCAACTGTAGTGTTATGTTTGGCTACAAAACCTTGCTTTGCAGAGTTTGTGAAGGGAGACTCCACAACACTGTCTCTATGTGTTGAACCATGTTAACCAACTATACAACGGAAGCAAAAAATATAAAAATCTTGTAAAATATGATGTGGTCAGCATAGTGATATACAACTAGGGTTGAAAAATCACATATTTTTAATAATATTTAGGCCTTGATAAAAACGGTCAATCATTTTTATGCTTATGCTCTCATATAAGGAGTTCCGTGGTCGGAAGGTAAACATTTTCAAATCTATACATGGATAGTTACATCTTATCCATGTGAGTGTGTTGGCGGGAAGGTAAGAGCGTTTTCACGTGTGATTAAGTGACGTTGAATTACGGTTGACCGCTTTGATCGAGTCCTGAATGTTATTGAATACAGTTGAATTTTCTACCATAGCCATATTTAAATATAATATCACATCATATGGTTGAATTTTCATTTTGTAAACTTTAGTCATTGGAATCACCGAGTGTCTACTAATATGGTATAACTTATTTAGTAGGTTAGACGTGAATGTACATCTTTGTGAATCAACTATACAGATGAAGCAGGATTTTGAAAGTCTTGTGAAATATGATATGATCGGTCTAGTGAATTTTAGAAAATCACATAACGGTCAACCTTTATATACGTATATGCTTCCATATGAGGAGTTTTATCCCTCGTCGGGAGGTAAATGACCTCAAATTGTTACATAGGTGGTCACATCTCATCTATATGAGAGTGTGTGTCTAGAAGAATAGGTCAAAAAGGGATACGTATGAGCGTTTTTGTGTAATATGTTACGTTGAATTAAGGTTGACTACTTAGATCAATATCCAAACTTTATTGAAAATTTGTGAGTTTTCCACTGTGGCCTTATTTAACTATACTAATCACATAAAACAATCAAATTCTCATTTTGTAAACTTTAGTGATGGAAACTACAACACACATTAATGTGGTATTACTTGTTTTGTAGGTTATATGTATATATACATCTTTATGAACCCTAAATTTATCAATGATATATATATATATACATACATACATACATGTGTGTGTTTACAAATATATGTGATTAAATAGTGTTGATTACTAAGGCCCTAAAAGGTCTTATAACAGGCACACTTGTGATTTTACCAAATAATAAAGAGTAAAAAAATAAGGACCATCAAAATATAATAAGACAAAAGAGAGAAATCCTAAGGAATGAAAAGTGGTAAAGCTCTCATATTGAAACAAAGGAAAGAGAAACTCATCCTCAAAAACCTATAAAAGAGTCACAAGCTTCTACATAAGGTAAGTACACTCTCCTGACTTAATTTTGTCCTTTCTAGCATTGCCTATACTGACTTGAGCGTCGAAGTGACCACCCTGGATTCACCCGGAACGCTCCCTAACGAGTTCTATTTTGATAGGAATTTGCGAGATAAGGAGGCGAGTACATTTCTAGGGAAGTACAACCCGACCTTTGGACTACAATCCACCTAGAAACAATTGGTATTCTTGTAGATAGTCGAACTTAAGATCTCTCGCTCATTTAAGCCATGGTTGAAATCACTCTAAAAAGAGGCTAATGACTCAGGGACCACTGAGATCTTGGGTCGAATCCAAGTTTACTAGCAGTAATCCAACGGTCCTTAGTAGCCACGTCACCGATCCGCGCCATCTCTTATCGTTCAATAGAAACACAAACCAGCCTCCTATATAAACACAAGACCAAACCCTCACCTCACACGTTTCAACTTGGCATCTCTAAAAGTTTCAAATTCTTTCCCAAATTTCCTTAATTTGAGCAAGTTTCCGATGGCGCCCAAAGCAGAGAAGAAGCCCGCTGAGAAGAAGCCTGCCGAGAAGGCCCCGGCAGAGAAAGCCCCCGCCGAGAAGAAGCCCAAGGCCGGCAAGAAGCTCCCGAAGGAGGCCGGAGACAAGAAGAAGAAGAGGAACAAGAAGAGCGTGGAGACCTACAAGATCTACATCTTCAAGGTCCTCAAGCAGGTCCACCCCGACATCGGGATCTCCAGCAAGGCCATGGGCATCATGAACAGCTTCATCAACGACATCTTCGAGAAGCTCGCTCAGGAGTCCTCCAGGCTCGCCAGGTACAACAAGAAGCCCACCATTACTTCTCGGGAGATCCAGACTGCTGTCAGGCTTGTGCTTCCCGGTGAGTTGGCCAAGCACGCCGTCTCTGAGGGGACTAAGGCGGTCACCAAGTTCACCAGCTCTTGAAGGATCTGGGTTGGGCTCAAGGGTTTAGGGTTTTGTGGAATTAGACGAAGGTAGGGTGTGGTTTCTGGTTCAATTTCTGGTGTAGATGCTTTTGACTGGTGTAAGTAAGTACTGATTTTGTTCAGGTTGTGTTTGAAATGAAATTGTTTACATTTTGAAGCTGTTAGCAATTGTGATACATTTATTTTGTTTGATCGTATATTTGTTCAAATTGAGAGTCTGGATTTACTAATGTTTAAATATTTGTATCGAATTGGTGATGGAGTTTGGGTATGTGTCTTTAACAATATTGGGTTGTTACTTGGTTAAGTTTGCTAGATATGAGTACGGAGTACCCTGCTTATCTCTTCATTGTGTTGTGGTAGGTTTGGATGTTATTGGATATTTGCTTTCTAAATATCTTTTCTGAAATACATTGCTATGTTTTGAGGCAAGGGATATTTACCTTATTACTTTGCTTTCTGGAAAGGACTGATTATCTTCTATTCCCCAAATTCTGGGCGCAGAGTCAAAGTAATTCTCACTAATTTACTGTTTTTAAGTTAAGTTACATCAATCCAAGTGGTGCAATATGCTGGTGTGTAATATACAAGTATTTGCATCCTTGTAGAAGCTTCAGTGTTTTGGAAGGTTACCTGATTGATGTTGGTCTGCTGGTATCATTTTCATGTCTATAGATAAAGATGGAGAGTTGAGTTACATCTTTGAGTCCTTTTAGGCGTTATATGATTGATGATAATATGATATTCAGTCTCAACTCTCAACTTTGTTGTTACTCATACTCCCAACTTGCAGCTAGGTAATGTCTGGGTCTTATGGTCTCTATTACAATCCTATGTTTGATGGGGTTGCCATCTGTTCAATTTCTGAAGCAGACGTTATGGCTTTGCAAGTACCAAATTTGCTTTAGTTGTGTCGAAATGCATTGCCTTTATACCCAATCGATCTGTGCTATTCAGTGGTTAAAATTCTGTTTGCAAAAATGTTATAATAATCTTTATTATCAGCAAAATATGGTTGATTTTTGAGACCTTTTGCCTATATTTCCAGCACATTTTTAAACTTTTGATAGAGTGAAAGAATCAAGGATTGTAATGCAATGACCAGACTTGGGTCCTTTTATTCATGCTCTCATGCAAACCTTAACCGTTGTCTGTTGTAAGTTATGCTTAATCATATTTTATGCTGGTGCCCTGGTGTGGGATTTGTGTCAAGGAGGCCCTTGCAATGTAAGCTTTGAAGATCTTGTTTGCGGTGATTGTATGCACTAGTCCTTTGTCTCTCATTTTCATATTTTGGAAGCAGTTGAGAGAAAACTACGTGCTTTCTCAAATTCATTATAGTTGAATGCTGCCACAGACTGACATCTTAACGAGTAATGACATCTATATATATCTGATTTGAGTGATTTCTATAATCAGGCACCGAGTAATTAGTAATTGAATTGCTCTTCAGGAATCAGGACATAGCAGCTGCTGCTCCTTGGTCCTGTTTTCTGTGAAATACCAATGTGACTCGGCCTTTCCATACACAGGACATTTCTGCTGGAACACCAGAAACAAACCAAAGAGAGAAAGAGAAGCAGAAGAAAATCAAATATGCAAGTTCATTTGCCATTGCAGAGCCGTCTCCAATAAATCAGCGGTATTTTTTTCTTCGATAAATCTATGTAGACCTTCATCATGCAGAAGATACTATTTTGGAATGATTGACCAAAAGTTATTGAATATGGTTAAGTAACAATTTGCTAAGGGTTAACATCATTCAATCATTGTCATGGTAGTTTATTTACGGAGCAAGCATACTGCGGTTGAGGATCCGAGTGGCTTGAAAAGGGAAGAGAAAGTTTCCAGTGTTTCGACAAAGTGCAGAAGCTGTAGTGTTATACATGATGAGTTGATGACCATACAGAGTTACAAGCTCCAGAATCCCTTCTGGGCCAAAGATTTCATTTGAACATGATCAATCCCATAAATGATGGCCATATAAGTAGTATATAAGTAGGTACTTATCTTCTATATTGATCCCTCAGAATCCTAACTGAGATCAATCTAAACCTAAATAAAAGATACAAAAGAACCAAGCATGAATTAATCAAGGTCATATTCCAGCTGAAATACTGCAACTGAAGAAGATAAGTTTTGCATTGATCAGAAAAAATAAAATAATAAAAGCTTTGTATTCCGAAATGCAAATATAGGAAATAGGTAAATACCAAATTAGCAATGCAAAGTAGGGAATGCATGATCTAGCAAAATCAGGAAGACAAAATAATTGTGGGATTTTCCGTATCTATCTAGGAGAAGTATATATACGTCTTACATATATAAATTATAGTTTGTGTCAAAACGGATACGACAAATTGAGCTTAATTCATAATCTCATTACTGTGGAGAGCGCCAGTAACAGAAGGTAGCTGCCAAATATTTTTTCCCTAATATGCAGTCATAAGGCCACTCGAATCCCTCAATGTTTCTACCTTTTCCCTAATATGCAGATCTGAGAGCACAACAAGCCTCAACTGAGATCTACTGTAAATTACCATCTTGAAATTTACACCTTGATAATGTTATGTGAAGGTAGAGACTAGGGAGCTATTGGGTTTCTTTAGTATTTTTCAATTTGTTAGGCAGCTTGATTATAAACTTCATCTAACTTCCTAAAATCTCATGCTCTCTCTGAATTCTCTCCTTCCTCCCTGTTCTCTTCACTATCCTCTATCTGTTATTCCTTCTTTCCTACGAAAATCGTTTTTCCCCAGTTCAAATCTGGGTGTCGCCTAGTCACCAAGAATTGACATCATAATTCACTAATCACCAACTCCTACATCACAGCAAGGAATGAATATCCTTGATAATTCTAGTGTGAATAGTCAAATCCTAGTGCTCTAGATAGATAGAAAGAACATGAAGTCTGATCCGCAAGCTAATGCGTACATTATTAGGAAGGCAGAAGCATTACTGAGCAAACGAGTTCTTCCTCTAGTTGTTTCTCAAACAGTCCTTAACAAATTCTCAGGATTGCAGCCAAGTGGTTTTATCTGTGGAGTTTGTAAGAAAAAATATTTTGGAAATTTTGGGCATAACATTATGAGCCTTCTTAAAATCATCCATATTTGCTGATAACAGAGGATGAGAACACTTCTGCAAATAAAAATTTAAGCATTGAATAGAACAGATCAATTGGGTATGAAGGCAATCCATTTTGACACATCTTAAGCAAAGCAGTGAAGCATATACCCTTGCCTTCATAACATAGCCATCTATTTTCAGGCTTCAGCTATGAGCTTTAGAAAGTAGATAGAAAGACACCCTCCTAAACCGTACTGTAGTACCTACATCTATAACGAAATGGCTCATTACAAAGACAACAACATGCCTAAACACATCACACATCTGATGAAAATTTTAGATATCAAACTACTCCAGCAGATAGTGCTACTTCTAACAATTGATCAACAAAACTCCAATAACAACCACAAAACCGCATTCCAATGGACCGAACCACAAGACAATGAAGCATTGAGGCATCACAGAAGAAATTAAGTAATCTAGGGTTCACATGCAAAACCAATTTGACAATGAAGAAATTAACTCAAACCCTTATAAACCCATAGATAAGATCCCAATTCCCAATGTGAGATTTATACTCAACAAAAGCCCACTGGTTTTATCTGTGCAGTTCCTAAGAAAAACTGTTCTGGAAATTTAGATGAACATTATGAGACTTCTGAAAATGAAACAAATTTTACTGATAACACATAATTAAGAGTTAAGGCATTCTTGAAAACAAAAATTTAAGCACTGAATAGCGCAGGGCAGATCAATGGGTGAATGAAGGCAATAAATTTCAACACAACTAGAGGAGGTTCAGTACTTGCAAAGCCAAAGCATCTGCTTCAAAAATTGAACACAACTAGAGGTGATTCAGTACTTGCAAAAGCCAAAACATCTGCTTCCAAAATTGAACAGATGCTAACCCAATCAAACATAGGAAAGTTTTACACTAAGTCTCAGACGTTACCCAGTTCAAAGTTGAGTTCCATAAAAGTTGCAACATTGAATATCATATTACAATCAACCATCTAAGCCTAGGAAGACTCAATCATGAAACTCAACTCTCCCATCCTTAGGATTTAGGCATGAAATTGATACCAGTAAACCAACATCAACCAGTTAATTTTCGACAACTAAAGTAATATCAATGTTGGAAAATAAACAAAACCAAAGCTTCTACAAGGATGCAAATACTAGTAATATTACAACAGCATATTTCACCAATTCAATTCATCAAACTTAACTTAAAACAGTAAAGTAGTGAGAATTGCTTCACTACCCAAAATCACTGAAGTTTGGGGAAGAGAACATCATCAGTCATTAACAGAATATCTCCCCACATCTTAAGCCAAGCAATGAGGAATATATACCTGGCCTCAAATTCTCAAAACATAGCAATCTATTTTCAGGCTTCAGAAAAGAGATAAAGAAAGCAGTAAATACAACATATTACATCACAGTTGTAGTACCTACATAAATAAATGTGCTCTACGCATACACAACAATAACTAGGCTTAACACATCACTAATCCAGCAAACAGTGCTCCAAATCACCAACCCAAACATCGAGACATCATAGAGCACCTCAAACCTAGCCAACCCAATAATGCTGAAGACTCATACCCACAACCCCCATCTCACATTTATTTCAAATTCTTGAACAAATCCAGACTCTCAATTCAACAATATATCCTATCAAATAAAAGATATCTAGGGCAATTGCTAAGAGATTCAACTCATTCAAAACTTAAACAATCACAACAAAAAGAACAAAACTAACAAGGCACAGATCACAATTGGGCAAAGGCAATTTCATTTCAACTTAAGCAAAAATAAGTACTTACTTTACAGTCATAGCATCTGAACCAGAAAATTAACAAAATATTTAAACCATTGACCACTAACCCTAACTTCCCAACCCCTAAATCCACAGAAGCCCTAAACCCATAAAACCATCCAGAGCCCAGCCCAACCGTTCAAGAGCTGGTGAACTTGGTGACCGCCTTAGTCCCCTCAGAGACGGCGTGCTTGGCCAACTCACCGGGAAGCACAAGCCTGACAGCGGTCTGAATCTCCCGAGAAGTAATGGTGGGCTTCTTGTTGTACCTGGCGAGCCTGGAGGACTCCTGAGCGAGCTTCTCGAAGATGTCGTTGATGAAGCTGTTCATGATGCCCATGGCCTTGCTGGAGATCCCGATGTCGGGGTGGACCTGCTTGAGGACCTTGAAGATGTAGATCTTGTAGGTCTCCACGCTCTTCTTGTTCCTCTTCTTCTTCTTGTCTCCGGCCTCCTTCGGGAGCTTCTTGCCGGCCTTGGGCTTCTTCTCGGCGGGGGCTTTCTCTGCCGGGGCCTTCTCGGCAGGCTTCTTCTCGGCGGGCTTCTTCTCTGCTTTGGGTGCCATCGGAATTGAAATGTTTGGGGAGATAGAAGGTGAATGAATTTGCGGTTGGGTCTTGTGTTTATATAGGACGCTCGTTTCTGTTTCTATTGGAGGATAAGAGAAGGCGCGGATCGGTGACGTGGTGAATATAGTCCGTCCGATATCGTTTAGTGAGGTGGGGATATAAACGGCTTAAAAAGGACCACGTAAAGAAAGTCGGGAAGGGTTTGATATTGGTCGTTGGTTGGTTTTGTATTGGACGAGACGGAAAGGTGCGGATCGGTATCGCGCCCCGTTGGATTCGGAGAAGCAAAATGGGAGATCAACGGTTTATAGTAACTCAAGAAATTTTATTTGATATATCAAGAAATTTTATTTGATATATCAAGAAATTTTATTTGATATATAAGCATGCAAATCTTCATTTCCTCATGAAAGAGTAGCCTGCCATAAGACTTGGCATTGATCTTATGTGATGATAGAAGTAGTAGCTAGTATATACCATCAGATCACTATAATCCTTTTTGCAGGAAATGAATGGTTAGCAAAGTTGATTAATGAAGCCTGAATTTGGGTGTTCAGTTCTATTAGAATAGAGCCGACACCAACGTCATAAACCAAACGACCAGTTCAACATTCTTAGCACCATGTATGATTATCAGTATCTAACTACCAAGCCTCATTATCTAATTTAGTTTGATTAATCGATAATCATTATCTAAAACCTAAAACATGTCTCTCCCGAACGCGTTATGTTCCCAAAAGCATATATTATATTTCCTATGATATATGAGAAAATCGTGAGAGCCTGTAATTCTTGAACGATGCACCTGAACAATGTGAAAAGAAGCAGTTTTGTATGAAGAATCATACCCACACTTGATGCGTACCGCACCCTCAACGTGCCTCCGCCCCCTTCTTTTTCTATTTCTATTTCTATTTCTATTTCTATTTCGTCCCCTTAAAGTTGCAACACCCAACCTATTCATCCATCCATACTAAACCTTCACGACCTTCACATGCCTCACCTCCCATTCTTTCACTCGATCCTCCAAGCCATAGCGTCCAAGTGGCCGATGTTTCTCTACGCAGCCACCTGGACGCTTCTGCTGACAGTGACAGTGGCCGTGGCGGCGTTCTCTCCGGAAATAGCTTTCATCACGGCCATATCTCCATCATCGGCCTTCTCCAAGTCGTGTGTGGGGGAGGGGTTTGTTAGGCTTCCGATGGAGCACCCGAGAGAGGCTATGTGTTTTCCGGCTCACATGGTGCGGCGGTCCGGCTTGGATTTCTTTGTCCCGACGGTGTTTGCCGCTCTGGTCGTTGCGGGTTCCGCCTTGGTTGTTAGGTCGTTGGCATTGGGGGAGAGTGGTGATGGTGAGCGACGCAGAGAGCTAGGTTGATCATAGAAACTAATTTCATGTAATATTTCATTTGACATCTCTAGCTCTTTGGTTAACAATCTTAACATACAAGGTTGCCTTGGATTATGTAGATTAGATTGCTAAGAGGTTAGTGAAATGTTTAATTATGATGAATTTTAGTACAGGCTAGAGAAGTATGGCGGCTTCTTTATTTGTTACTGCTATGTTTTGGACTTTTGGCTATGTTTGAATGCTTCTGCAGCCTTAGATCAAGGCAATTCGGTACTCTCAGTGATTGATAATGCACCCGCAGGTTTTGCAAAGCTCTGAAAAACTGAATTATACTCTGAGATAGGTTTCTGCTTGGCCTCGTCAAGGGCAGGGCTAGGGTGGGCTCTATCATAAATTTTAGGATTTAAGGAAAGATAGTGAGTTGGTCAAAATCAACAAAACTTAGGTCTAATAAAGTAAGGTCGAGCCTTGATTATGTAATTTAGTTAGAGCTAAAAGGATTGGGTGATGCCGACTCTTAAAATAGGGCTAAATAGGGTTGAAATGAGCTAATTTTATTATTATTTTTCTTACAATATCTAAAAGATTAAATCACTTACATGCAATACACCATATTTTTAGTCATATTTAACATACATGCATATGCATTATATTTTAACTTAGAACATCTATCTATAAATAATAATCTAATATTCATATATCAAGAATTATCTCTCTAAATTATTAAAATTCAATCATTATTTGACAAAACAAATAGAAATCAAAGCAATAAAGCTTGTAAAACCAATCATAAAAAAATAGTTGTATTGTATCTATAAAATAAGAGACATATTAAAAATAGGGAGAATAATCATTTACACAAAGTAATAAAAGTCAAACCCCAAACCAATGAATTAAAAAGTCAAATGTCAATTCTAATACAAGGTGTACTTACTAATACCCAAATACATAAAACTTTATTAAATTCATAATAAAATAATATTTTTTGAGACAATTTTACCTTTGTTCTTTATACACTTGGAGAAAAACTAGGAGAGAAAATATTTTGTCGGAGCATCTCCTGTTGCCGGACTCAGGTTACCGGAAAATTACTGGTAGTCGAAATTTCGCTGGATTTTTTTTCTACTAGGAGCAATAAACTTTTACAGAAAGTTTACTAAGCAACATCTGCATCAAATCCAAGTATACTAACCCCAGTATACTCTAAATTTAAGTCTAATAACCCTAGTATACTACAAAACCAAATCTACTAACCCTAGTATACTCCAAACCAAGTCTAATAACCCTAGTATACTACAAAACCAAATCTACTAACCCTAGTATACTCCAAACCAAGTCTAATAACACACTGTATAATGGGCCTTGGAGATATTTTTTACAAGTTTACTACATCTGATAAAGTTCACTACCTCAGGTTCAAGTTTATTACGAGTAGTAAACTTATGATTTACTACCAATGCATCGAGTTTGTTCATCTGCTCGAGTTTACTACCCCAGTAAAAGTTTACTAAGGGTAGTAAACTTTATTTTTTTGCATCTAAGTTGATTTTTACTGTTTTTAATGTGTATAATGGGTCTACGAGATACTATTTTGCAAGTTTACTACCTCTGGTACAAGTTTATTAGTGGTAGTAAACTTATGATTTACTACCAATGCATCTAGTTTATTCATCTGCTCGAGTCTTCGCTCAAAGTTATGTTTGGATGAAGTAAATTCAATTTTGGGAAAATGACAATTTGCACAAAAAAACAAAAGTCAGATCTCAAACCAATAAATTGAAAAGTCAAACGCCCATTCAAATATAAGTTGTGTTTACTAATGTTTAAATATACAAATCTTTATTAAATTCATAATAAAATAATATTTTTAAGACAATTTTATCCTTGTTCCTTATACACACTTAGAGAAAATGAGAGAGATAATATTTTGTCGGGGCCTCACCAGTCGCCGGTCACCGATCGCGGGTTCCGGTCACCAACTGTCAGACTTTGGTCAACGGAAGGCGGAAGCCGAAAAATTACTGGTAGCAGGAATTTCATTGGATTTTTTTTACTAGGGGCAATAAACTTCTACATAAAATCTAAGTCCGCTAACCCCAGTATACTCCAAATCCAAGTCTACTAACCCCAGTATACTCCAAAACAAAGTCAACTAACCCCAGTATACATAAAAACCAAGTCTACTAACCCCAATAAAAGTCAGACCATTCGCTTCAGTAAGCCGACCACACACTTTTCTGAACATAACATCGTGTAGAACAATTCACGACTAAGAATCACCGAATACTTAAAAAACATATCAAATTTTGCGTACGTAATCTACGGAGAAATCAATGAGATTATTCCATAAACCCTAAAACCAAATTGTGAACAACAATTTTTCTCTACATTCATAATAAATTGAGCTGAGCAGAGATTAGCAGGAGAATAGTGAAAAGGCGAGGTCTAAAATAAAAAGTAAAAAAAGAGAATGGAAACGATGAAATTGGGGAGGAAGAGAGAGAATTACAGAGGCGTAGTTGAGTTAGGGATTAGACTCGTGTTCGAAATCGACCTCTTCTTCTTCAGATTGTTCACCGAAGAGGTTTTGCATCATCTGGTGCCTTTTCTCTTCTCAAGCTCTTAACTTTCACCGCGGATCTGACGCGACTTGCTGGTTTTGTTTTTCCCTACTTGTGCTTAGCTCTAATTTCTTATTAGAGCTTTACTCAAATCCAAATTCAAACTCATCATGATCTCCACTGAAGAAAGTCTCCGAGGCTCTGAGGAAGAACATCGTGATCTCCACCGGATATCATTTGATTAGATCTGATGCGAGGCTCTTGTCGGAATGGCCAGATCTAGCCTCGTCGGAATCAAGGCCTCATCACTGGTGCTTCTCATCATCGGTTGTTCGTGGTGATACGACGAGCTCGGATTATGGCGGATCGCGTCACCAGTGTTTCACGTCGCCAGTGTCGAGCTCTTATCTAGAGTTGGCGTCGGGCTCTGATCTAGAGAGAGAGAGATGGAGGGAGGGAGAGAAGAGATACAAACATGAGAGTAGATCAAGATGAGGTGAAGTGAGAGGAGAGAGGTAGGGTAGAAAAGTAATTTTCTTATTATTAATTGGAATGGGCATGAGAATTCTTTTTTTATTGAAATGAGCATTAGGTATCTAAAATGAGTACTAAATTGACATTTATTGTTTAATTTTCATAGAAATTTAAAAATTATGGGAATTATAATTTTATGAATTTAAATTCTATTTTATCGTGAATTTTATTGTTTAAATTTCATGATGTAGAATTTTAAAATGACAAGAATTTTTATTTAGACCAACTTCAGTCGAGGGAATCGACAAATGACATCTATTTTGTATGGAATTCAAGTCGGGAATTTAAACTTTCAAATTTCATTATTATTTTTTCATAAAAATTGTTAATTTCACAAGATAAAAATCCAAACGAGAGAAATAATCCTAAAAAATTAGAAATTCCTTAGTTATTCTCATGAATTCACCAGCGTCCAAACTGGACCAAACACACCGAAGAGTTCAAGCAAAGACTACTGGGCTGCTCAGGCCGGATGGGCCAACACTTTCTTTGGGCTTATTGCTCTCTCTCTCTTATTACTACAAAAATTCAAAAAATCCATCTTCATGTTCTTCTCAATCCGAGATAGGTTCGGTTTACCCTCTTTTCTAGATGCACATAATCACAAACTGCCACCACAATGTTTGGTTCGGTGTGCCTTCTAACACCGCTGGTCTGGTTCTGATTTTGATTTCTAGGTAGATATTCAAGGAGCAGCAGAGAAGAACACAACAATAAGAAGTTTACAGAGATTATTAGGTTGAACATGCACCAAATAAGCAAAAATTTGTCCAAATTTGCTTTAATATTGTGTGTTGATTGTGTTCTATATACATTAACAATCACAATATTGATGTGCTCTGTTTCATGCATTTTTAAGATAAGGCACGAAATACACTAGAAATGAGTAGAAAAGGAACGAGTTAAGTGTTGATGCCATGTATTGAGTGCCATGTCTAGTTGTATCACGCACTCAAGATAGAGAGTGAGAAAAAAAATATTGGTCACTCTATTAATTTTCACATGTTCGACGGTTTACTCCTATATTTTTCAATTTCAATCAATCACTCCTTTAACTTTTCAATGTCACTCAATTAGGTCTATCCGTTAAGTGACCGTTAACTTTAATTTTTAATTAATTTTTAGATAACATAAAATTTTCAAAAATCATTAAAAATAGTTTCGATGTCCAAACGGTTATATGAACTCGTAAAGACGTCTACGATGATCCTTTGGCTTGAAAGACATATAGTGGACAAACTAAAAGTTTGAAAATAATTTTGAAAGTTACTAAGAATTTCAAGAATAATGAAAACTGAATTAAAAATAGCTCGAAATATATATTTTCTTTCAAAAAATATAAAATATTACAATTTAATACCCCCTAATGAATAAGTTGGTAATTATAACAGAGGGTGTTAAATTGTAACATTTTTTTTAAAAACTATATTTCGACTTATTTTTATTTTAGTTTCTATTATTCTCAAAAATTTTAGTAGTTTTCAAAAATTATTTCCATACTTTTAGTTTGTCGACTTTTGTCTTTCAAGTCATAGGATTAACTTAGACATCGTTACAAGTTCGTATGATTTTTTAGAACGTCGTTTGGATATCAGAACTATTTTTAATTATTTTTAAAGGTTTGATATTATTCAAAAATTAATTAAAAATTAAAATTAACGACAAGATTTAACGGCCAGTTAATGGATGAATCTAATTGTGTGACATTAAAAAGTTTGAGTGATAGATTAAAATTAAAAAATATTAGAGTAAACTGTTAAAATAATAAAAGTTAACGGAAGTGACGAGTAGGAATTTTGAGAAGCCCAATATAAGTAGACACCGTTGAACCGGGTTATTCCCCGACTTGACTTCTTCCCTTCTCCTATTGCCTTAGGTTTCTCTCTCTTCCTTCCTTTCAACCTCTCTCTCTTCCTCCTCCCGAAAACTCTAACCCCGCCCCATTCTCTCTCCTAGGGTTTCTGCTCTACTCTACTATCCAAAGCCGATGGATCATCTAAACATGTCCCTCGATGACATCATCAAGACCTCCAAGAAACCCGGATCCGGCAACAGCCGTGGCGGGCGGGCTGCCTCAGGTCCCGGACCCGCCCGCCGCTTGCCCAATAGCGCCAGAAATCGCGCGACGCCCTATGGCGGCGCCAAGGTAAAGCAGATCTCTCGCTTCCCGCTCCGATTTTGCCTTAGGATTAAACATCAACTCTACGAGAATATTCATGAATTTTGGGGATTCAGGCGCCGGAGTCCACGTGGCAGGGAGCGGCTTATAGCGTAGCTCCGGCTGTCAGAGCCTCCTCCATCGAAACTGGAACCAAGCTCTACATCTCTAATCTCGACTATGGCGTCTCCAATGAGGACATCAAGGTAATTTTCCGCGAGGCCTTAGTTGGCACAACACAGATTTCTATTATTTTGCATAATATTGAAGAGTTTGTTTGATTTTGATTGTAAATTGGAGAGTTCTTATTGTTTTAGTATCCTTTGTGATTTGCCATTAGATTTTATAGAAGAAAATATGTTAAGATTCAAGCGCATAAAGAAATTGACTAGTTTTCGAATATCTGTTTTCCGACTCATAATTCAATCACCAGATTGGAGGCTTAGCTCCTTGTTTGTAGTGCAAGTGTGAAGTAATTTGCTGCTGGAATGGTTTTCAATTGGTTTTGTCCTATAATTGAATGGTTTTATAAGTAATTTGATTGCGTATTGAAGTGATTGTTTTGTTTGATTTATGTATGATTATTATCAAGGCATTGAACTTTTGAACTTCTTGGGAAACATGACTAGTGTAGAAGTTTCTAAAACAATTTGATCATGTGCAGGAGCTGTTTGTTGAGGTTGGTGACCTGAAACGCTATGGGGTGCATTATGACAGGAGTGGCCGATCCAAGGTATCTTATGAACTTTCAATGATTGGTCCTGGAGAATTCTTCTTGTTCACCAGTTCTTAAGAAAAACAAATCTTATTTGTTCTCAGGGAACAGCAGATGTAGTCTTCTCTCAAAGACAGGATGCCGTGGCTGCTGTTAAAAGATACAACAATGTAATGCTTGACGGGAAACCGATGAACATAGAGATTGTAGGAACAAACATCTCAACACCTGGTGCGCCTGCTGCTCTGCCTCCTGTGGTAAATGGTGCTTTCAGAAATTCTAATGGAGCTCCTCGGGGGTATGTCTCATGTCCTACTCTCCACTGTGATGGTTTGATTTGTTGCTATTGTCTGTGTGCTCATCCATGTTTTAGTTCCTTGTTCATACGTTAAATGGGTTTGCTTTGGAATGGGTCTTGTATCGTAAAAGATATGTTTATTGGCTAGTTTTACTATAACCTATTGATTGTGATTTAATAGTGAAGATTGTCGAAACTTCAACCATATGACAGCTCTAGGAGATACCTGAAATCCTACTAGTGTTATGACAGTACTGTGTTCTCTTTTACTGCTTATACAATAGGTGTTCTCTTTTCAGTACGGATTGTTCTTTGCTTGATAGTTTTTAGCGTCTTAAGATCTTTAGTTACTCAATCTGGAACTGCTATAAATTTCTCCATAGGCTATACCGCTATATCAACATTGGAGTATATTATATGCTCATAATGTATGCTACGAATGGCTTAAAATTAATCTACATATAATGCTTTTTAAGTGTCCTTTTTGAGGTGGTCATGTAACAATGTTCAATTCTATTTTAAGGACAATTTGTCGTGAGTAGCTGGCAGCTTAATGAATGTACTTTTAATGTTGTAAAAATTGACATATGGAATGAAAGTTAATGCTGCATCATACATCTGTACTAGGTTTGCATTGTTCCATGTCATGGTGTTTCCTTTCATAAAGTTTATGGGGTATGAAATATGGCTTTGGTGGATGTAGCATGACATTTGTTTTTTTGACAAGTGCTACAGTTGATTAATAGAGTTACTGACTGTGTACATGTTTATATTGAGCAGTGGACAGGGTAGAGGTGGTGCTTTTAACCGCCCTCATGGTGGGGGTGGCCGTGGTCCTAGAAGGGGCCGTGGTGGACGTGAAAGAGGAGGGCGTACTGGTGAAAAGGTTTCTGCTGAAGACCTTGATGCTGAGCTGGAGAAGTACCATGCAACTGCAGAAACAATGCAAGAGTAGAATACAAGCAAATCTGTTTTATTTAGCCGTATCACATCTTCTGTGGCCATTAGGTGTTGGTGATTTGACAGCCCTCATCTATGTTGTGTATTTCTATCAAGTCCTTTCTATTGAGAGAGAGAAACTAAGTGTAGGAAGACTTAGAATCTTGCTTGGGCTCTTATTGTGTTTGTTTAAACATGGGTATGAAATATCTGGGTTAATGGACAGTGGCAGTACTTTATCTGAACCCCCACTTTTGGACTCATTAGCTTCTTCAGTCTTTTATACATTCATCAAGTTGGTGTATGGAGTTGGGAAGATTGTCTCTATCTCCACGCACAAAGACCATTCTTGCTGCAAGGTGTGAAAGAGTTGAGCCTTAAAGAAATCACACACTGCTGCGATGTGTATGGTTCTACTGCATGTTAAGTGGCGTACTTCACATGAGGTAGATATCTCTGTTACACTCGTCTTTGTGTCATGTTAATTGTTCTAGCCTGTCATATGTGTTTGTCCAGTACATATAGATGGTTACGATTCCAGCTGTTTTATGCTATCCATCTCTAATATGTTTGTCTTAGATAATGATAGGATTTCATGCTTACTAAATGTGGATCATGTCTTCCTGTGCTCTTGAGATATTTGTTGGACAATGTATGAGAAAATCAGGTAACATGATGGCCATTTGGGCATCCTTTGCCTTGAGGAGGAAGCTCATGTTTTTCCTGATTTTGACTTCCTATTTACTCTGTATGGGTAGGGTGATTATGCTGCTTGATTGTGTGTATATAAACCTGTTGCCCAAATTGAAAGTTATGGGAGGTTTAAAATTTTCTCAACCCCCGTTTCAGTGATCATTGGAGCATAATTCAGGTTCTTTGAGTTCTATTCTTTTACCGTGATGTCTCCCATTTGAGCAGCTTATGGATATGAATCTTTAAATTGACGTGCTGGCTTGGGTCTTATGAAAATGATATCGGCCATACAAGGACGGTTAGAGCAGTAGAAATATTGAATATTTATAGTTTTGCCTCCAGCTTCACCTGCAAATGCTAGACTGATAAATGTTGGAGGGGTTGGCGCTGCTTTACCCTGCACTTGCTATATGTTGCTTGCTAACTCAGAACAGCCTTTGCTGCTCAGGCAATTCTGCTTATCGAATTTAACTATGGAATTGGGAGATACTGGAATTACTGATATTTGATTGCTTTTGGATTTTGGGTTTTGAAGAGGATGATGATGACCCTTGCCGTTGGCACACGTAATGTTTGTCTGGAATTCTGAATGTATTGATTTGTTGTAAAATTCATGGATGTACTCATTTACAAGTATTCACTGCATCCTATCTTTTGAGCTTCGTATCTTTGTTTTTGATCACTTGGTTTGGTTAGTTGGGAGTTAATCCACTGCCTCGAATCCCCTTGATGTTATCACTCATCCAACCTTCCCTTCCAACTCTCCCTGAAATCCCTAGTACTTGCGTCCAGTTGACCACGATGCGGGATAAGAGACACTTGGTTTGGGGTGAGAATGTTTGGGGCGTCTGGTGTATTTTGGTTCGTTCGTTGTGGTCATTTCTATTGAACCAGAGAATTCCGCCATCTCTTGCTTTCTTCTCCTATTTCTTTCCTGAAGAATGTAACCACGTCAAACAATTTGAACTTCAATGAAAGGTTCTTATCAGAATTTTATGTTGTACTATTTATGTGACTAAACCTTCATTTTGACAAAAAAAATTGCTGCCAACAGTCTGGTTGGTAACAACTGTTCCTTTTCAGAAAATTGAATAAAAGTTCTACCATCAGAGGAAAATATTGTTTGCCTCTACTAGTACTAGAAGCAAAAGCGGAAACTACCATATAACAGGGAGTGAAACCAAGCTGTACCATATAAAAGGATACAGATCTCATGTCTTCTATGTTGCAGAAATCAATTACTCATAGTGTGCACACTTCCAAGTTCCAACTTTGAACACCAAGGCACAAGTGAAGTCTAATTAAGTTGAACAACAAACAAATCCATTATATGATGAAGTCAAACGCTGATGGCAGCAACAGCAAAAACTTGTATACAGTACAGATCATACAAACCAACACTGGCCTTCCTAGAAGATTTCAGTTTTTGACTACAGGAGGCTACATTCTTTTTTTTGGATTCTGAGAACTTACAACTTACAACTTTGGCCTTTTCAGCTTCTCTAAACTTGAATAGATTAAGCCCAACAGCGAATACAATATTGCTTTTATGCAATCCATCACAAAATTCCAACAAGAAGAGGGCCAGTACCATGGATACAACAATCGGAAGAACAGGCTTATGAGATGTCGAGGGTATCGCCCAACCTGCATTCAGAAATCAAGGTCACCCTTCCCGACTTGGTAAACAAAGTCTTAATACTTCTTAACTTTTGCTTTTATTTCCTTTCAGCACAAGTATGGAGACAACAATGGTAAGTCCTTTCATTTGATGCCCACAATCCATCCAAAAACAACAACGGAAAGGATGTATCTCAAAGCATCATTGTTATTGTAAAGTCCTATGTCTCTAATAGGCTTAACCACAATGGTTCACATGTATGATAAGAGGACAGTCACTATCATCCTCACATCCAATAAGAAATAGGAAAATCTGTAACAAGATAATCTACAAAATACAAAGCAACAAATAAAAAAACTACTACCCTTCTTTGTAAGATACAGTGAGAAAACAAAAAAACTTTGTAAAAGGATTAATAATAAAAAAGGTGAAAAATCAACTACAGACTGCTCCTAGTCATTTTGCTTAAACATGCACGGAAGGATCCCAACACATTAATCAATATCATTTTAAGCTATTTAAGATAAAAAAATTACAAGCAGCAAACTTGTTGAGCTTATTATCAATAAAAACAACCGTCTGTAAGAGACGACATAAAAAAAGAATTTAATAGTATACCATCTCCTAATATTGCAGCGAAGTTTTTTTTTTGGTTTTAACAGATAACTGTGATGGGATAAGATCTACTCACTGGAAAAAGAAAATCTAAAGCATCCCAGGCAGCATGACGAACAGCTCTTGTAGGGTACATTGGACCACCAGGAGAAGTGAAGCTATACAAACAAGTCTTTAACCTGGTACTTGTGGCCATTCTCAGCTCCATACCTATCGAATAACAAAAGTACATTCATCTAATATTCATATGAATCTTCGAATAAATAACCCTGTAAAATGGGTAATAAATTATTACCCTGGAGAACTTTAATGTGTGAGAAGTAATGGAGCAATACAGGTTCCACCTTCAGTTTTTGAAGCTGACCAGTAAAGAAAATATCAATCTCTTTTTAAATAGAAAACTACATTTGCATCAATGCAATATGTTAACAAAAGGAAATAAACTGAGAGATCCTGAAGCCATGAGTAATATTTGAAATTTACCTGATCTGCAAGTTCAATAACAAAGAAGTCTGCAGGACCACCAACCAGAAAAGCATTCGGGAAATCAGGAAATTGCTTTAAGAAGCTCTCAAGTTTGTCAACTGCATGAATCAACACTTTACAAAAGAATTGGCAATTTATTGTTTCAGGGTCGAAATTTCTTTACCAGAAAACCTACCTGCGTTATAAAAGAATATGAACCTGGAAAGTAAAAGATACAGATCACGCTGGACCTGAGAATCAATGAAGAATTCACAAGTTAATTTTAAATTTCCCTCCTAAAATGGATACTGGATTTTTTGTTTTCTTTTTCTGTTGCTGATTAGAAAATCCCAGTTAAAGTTCCATGTAAAGGTTGGATTCCAGACCTGTACGGGAATTTTATTTAACAGGGTGGATTCCAAAGCAACATCCTTGAGAAGATACTGAAATACAAGCAATACAAGAAAACAATTAATTTATCATAAAGTTCTTGATAAAGGTTATTAATTTCATTCTGAAAAGGGCTCTCACAATAAAGAGGAATTCAAATCGCCTTATATTTGACTGAATGTCAATCCTGCAAATGTGAAGACAATACATTTGAGAAGTAGGTTGGGTAAAACATTATTGCAAAGTATCCAGTTCAGTATAAGGGAATGCAAAAGTTTACAGAAAATGCTTAATCACAGACAAGAACGGTAGAATCAAGCAGAATAGCCAACAGACTAATATAAACTGCAAGAAGATTGCAATGGCAAGATATTATAATCTATCTTGCAAGGTTCCTGCAAATAAATGTATCTACCTTGTTTCTTTTAAAATTCTAGGCACATCAAATTGATTTTCACAGGAAGATCACAACTTAACACCGCATATTCAATTACCCATACACATAAAGATAAACATAAATACATCTATGCTAGAAATTGCAACTTCAAATAACTAGAGGGAGAGAACATGCATCTATCATGACCATTACAAAAGCCACCAAGAATCAGTTTCATGTGAATAGATGAAGTATAGATCACACATATCATGGTCCTCACACTGAAAACAAAAACAAAGACAATATTCGTCTAACTGCAAAGCCATTCCAAAAGCCACCAAGAATCAGTTTCACACAATCACACTACGGTTTATAACCAAACATTTGCCTTAATAGCATACCAGAAAACATTTGTAGCACCTTGAACAAGAGCAGATGAGAATCGCAGTAGAACTTCAGAGTTGTCAAGTTGAACTTCAAAAAGCTGTCCAAAAAACTAGAGGATTTAATCCTCATCATCACAATGGCATATCAAAGAAAAAGAGTAAAGAACCGATAATCAACTATAAGCACTTATTACTTCAATCATATCTGTGTTATTCTACTAATGAAAATATTACCAGAGCAGATAAGTAAACAAAAAATTCTTTGACTGAATGTCAACAGTTGCAACATTCATTCTTACCAGTATCTACTAAATTAAGTACTTCAAAAACTTTCTGAAGCAAGCTAAATGAGTTACAAGTTTTTTGAACGCCAACCAATATTGAATATCTAGTCCAGCTTAATAAATAGAATTTTCTACATTCAACAGCATCCAGATGAATGAAAGACACCAGCAACATTTTTGATAAATGAACAGACAAGATGTAAACTTCTTGTTGTTTTGCAAGTCATAAATATCATCCTGTAGAATAGTGGTCGGAAATACTCATCAGTATGGTCGTCTAAAGCAAAGTGGACTTATGGGTGAGATAACTGCTCTTAAAGCCTAGACTGAGGCAAAAGGCGAGAAGCATTTTACTGAAATCACACTTCAATATTTAGAATAGAAAAGATGAAGAAAATAGATTCAAGCTGCATACCCATTTGTGAAATAACAAAGCGAAAATGTGAGAAGCAAATGACTGGCTCCAAAGTTGGACAATCAGATCAAGGATGCGTTTTCCGCTCGCAGGTACCCAAACATAATAGTCAGCAAGCACATCATGAAAGCATATATGATCATAAGTGCAATCCTGTGCAGGAGATATTGCATCATCTTCCCTGCTGAGAATTATATCTGACATGCAATGTCAATACCAATGATGGGATCAGCATTCATAAGCGTTGCCTCTGAGATCTAACATTAGTAGTCGAACATGAAATCCTACAAAAATTCTAAATACTCGATAGACATTAGGAAATTAATGCAGTGATTAAATTTCCATGATCAACTACTAGACTGCACCGATGACTAAATAGTCCAAGGCACTTAAAGTCACAGTAATGTAGAATTTGCGCTGTTTGCCCCCTTAAGCAATTACTCTAATGTTACTGATTTTTAGATAAAATCTGGTTTAGCCTGACTTTTGAGGTATATAACTTTTTTTAGTTATCTATATAAGAACTTCAAACTAACTGTTCTTGTTATGGGCAAGTGGTGACGGGTGTATCAATGGTCCATTGAAGAGACAAACAGATCTTCACTACAAAACTTGAATTATAATGGTGGTTACAAGCACCATAATGTATAATCGTAGTACACCTAGGTATGGGGTAGACCCATGTGACAGCCATCCCATAAGTGCACACAACCATGTTCTTTTAGTATCTCATAATTTATACGATGAACACATTGTTGTACCAAATAATTAGTTTCGAGCCAATGTCAAGTGTGATCATCCACACCAAACAATCAGTCGGAAACTTTGAGCACCTAAACACCTCTCAAACACGAAAAAGTCCAATTATACTCTACACAATGCCAAATTTTAGGTGCAAGTGGAAAACTCATCAAAAGCAATGTTAACTGACCTTTGGCCCGCTCATCAATCTCTAATGCAATGTCAGTAAACAACTCCTGCAACAAGTTGCGCCGCAGCGAGGGAGAAGCTAGGGCCTGCGCAACACGTAAAACACAAATGAATCTCTCTACAAAGTCAACTCAGCATTTCTCAGTAGCGTTTCTTGTGAAACCAATCAAATCAATCCACACACTAAACGCAATCCAGTTACTCGCCAAATCAAGCATTTCCATAACTATACGAACAAATTGATCATCACAGATTTTCCGTTTACTTTCTTCACATAAAATAATAATTAAAAAAAATCTGAGAAAGAGGAAGAAACGAACCCGCTGGAGCTTCTTCTCGATTTCTTGAGTGAGCGCGTCGAGATAGGCAGAGCTCCGCGGCGTGAAACAACCTTGCGGCATTCTGATGTCTTCGAGATCATCAACAATCGCATTAGAAAGTGCCAAATCCAAGAGGTGAAGAATCTCGAAAGCTCGATCCAAACACGGCCTTAGCTAAATCCAATACACACCGGTTCACGGGGCGCCGGTCTTGTTCTCCTGGTGGAGGTGTTGAAAACTTGAAATGAGAGTTACTTCGGTGTTTACCGAAACGAAGATTATAGAAATAATCAGCGATTTGATAAATAATTGAAGGCTGCGAAGAAATGTGGCTTCTTCTTCAATGTACGGCATTCCACACCCACGTTTTCTGTATTTTTTTAATTTATTTCTGGAATGATTTGCGGATAATATTAGGGAGGGTTTGGATTTTGAAATTATGGGAGAGCCTACTTATCCTGCTATGCCAATGGTCCACGTGGCGTGAAAGTGTGCTGTCATTTGCGCATGCCTGATTCTAGTTGTCGGCATCCTCTCTGGTCGACACCTTCACAATCATTCATGACAATAAGCCAATCACACCGCTAACCATGTAAACATTAAAATATTAATAATTATAAAAATTTAGATAATAAACATTATAAATATATTAAAAAATTATATAAAAAAATGATCCTGAATATTACACGACCAACCAAGAGAAATGAAACGACCGCTTACTCCAAGGTAACTAGTTTCCGGTGCATTATTGAGACATGCTTGCTAAAAATAACCCCTTTAATTGGCCAAAAGATAATTACCGGAGACAAACGACAAGATTTTCTTATAATATGGAATTATGGACGAGAAGATACTGGCCTAAAACACTATGAAATTGCCTAATGATGCTCAATATGGCTGGATTTGGGAGAGCTTATAACCTCCTTTGCTTTTAAGCACTAAAGGTTTTGGTGTTTGGTAAGTCTAAAAATAAGCTACTTTTTAAAAAAGTATAAAGTGTTTTGAGAGAAAAAGGAGAAGCTGCAAACACCCACCTTCTGCTTATAAGCTAAAAGTCAGCTTATACCTTATAAGCCCAGCTGCACCAAACTCAGCCTATATTTGCATAAATGGACTGGTGGGTGGACACCAAAGAAGACTTCACATGGCTATTCCTTCAAGAAGATATGCTTTCTTTCCCAACACCCCCTAAGAAGTAATCTACTTTACATATGAAACCAGAATCTGCATGCTTGCAGCCAGGACCAATACATATGCCCATTTTCAAGCCTCAACCCACCAGGAGGGCAGAGCTACAGCGAGCTTGTAGATACATTAAGACTTGGAACATCTGTAGAAGGATGATAACTGTACTCACCATCCCATCAGTGTTCGTCTAACTCTATCTACAATCTGATTCTTAGCTACCATATTTGAGAACTGAAATTTTGGGTTCTCCAACAGAAAACTATACACCTCCCATTCACGATCTGATGCTGTGATCCTCCTTCCAATTTCAGCCTGAAAGAGGAGTCAACAAGTTATTAGAACAATTGGGTAGTCACTCCAGACTTGGCCAAATTGTGCAAATTAACAATCCACAACAGAACATGCATACAGTTTTAAATCTATGCTGCCTACTCTTACCGAGAAAATGCATATCTTCAGTGCTTTTAGAGCCCGTGTAACATCATAGAAAACTAGTGGTCGCCCCTTTCCAGATTTCTCAACTGGGTTAGCAACCAATAATTCTGTATCAGGCCCTCGGTTTGCAATAATAACACGCAGTGGGTGAAGCATCTCCACCTTTAAATTCAAACACAACGCACTCTGCTCCTCCGGATCCTGAATCTTTTTCCCGTCATTTCGCTGAATGAAAAGTTCTAAATCGCGATACCCTTTTGTAGCTGGAGAAAATCGACCATAAGATATCTGAAAAGGAAAAAAAGATGGACAAACATTTTGCATCAGAAATCTGCAAAACCTTATCAATCTGGCAAGTGAAATGTACACCTTTAGATGACATCACTGAAGAAAATAGAAGATAAGAACAGTCAAAATGTTCCCAGCAAATAAAATTTGATCTTTTGGCTTTGTAATGCATGGCCAAAAATGGCACAAACACTTGTTTTTCTCTAACGCGGTTTCTGTGCGTTTATGAATTTGTTAAGATAGAACAAATTAAGAGGATGTGGAAAGCCACTACAAAGAAGTTCCGGTGGTTAGTTAAGCAACATTGAGTTCCTATAGGTCAAGGGTTGAGAACAGCAATTGAACTCTATGGGATCAATGAAAATGAGTATAGAAAGATATATCAGCATACAAAGGAGCTTGATTTGCTCTAGGTCAGGATAGAGAACAACCACTGAAATCTATGGGGTCGATGAAAATGAGTATAGAAATATAAATTGGCATACAAAAGGAGCGCGATTTCCTATAGGTCAAGGGTTGAGAACAGCGATTGAACACTACAGCAATGAAAATAATATAGACAATATATATTGGCATACAAAAGAAGTTTGATACACTAAGTACTTATGCTACGGCAATGAAAATAATATAGACAATATATATATATATTGGCATACAAAAGAAGCTTGATATACTAAGTAATTATGAGAAAGATACTTATTACATTCTACAAGTTTATAGGGGTCCACAAGGTAAATTGTCTTTTGAACCTTTTTATATCTACAAACCCCTTGGCTATTAGATTGGGTTTCCATGTTTCTACATATTAACAAAACAAAAATACAACAAAACAAAGGTGAAAACTTTAGGTCTTAGTAACATATTATCAAGCAAAGATTCCACCAACTCACATTCTTTCCACACACACACATGCACCAAATTCACATAAAACACTTCCATCACCCATGTTGGTGTTGAAGTCAGAATTCGACCCCATTCCTTACAGGGAATCCTGTGTCAACTGGGGCCTTGGAAATCATCTAACCTAACTTTCCGAAATGTAAAAGTTACACCAACTCACATTCTTTCCACACACACCAAATGCACATATAACTCAACCACCAGCCTTTTTGAAGTCGGAATTCAACCCCATTCTTATGTAGGGAAACCTGTTTCAACTAGGACTTTGGAAACCAGCTAATCACACCATCTTATTACGAGGCAGGCAACTTTACCATTCCAGGACAGGTAGGATCCAGCATATGCTGACCAAACTAACACTATAAAATACTCTACTTACTAAACATGATCTGATATTGTCTGGAAAAGAAATGATATAAGAATCTAACCTTGATGTTGCTGTCTTTCAGAGTTCTCAAAATGTCATAAAAGAGACCCTTGTGATCAGCACAGTGGATCTGAAGTAATGTGTGTGCTGGGCTCAATGAGTTGTCTATCATCACATTGGTGTTCTTTAGCTTCACCATATCTGGACTAAGAGTTTGAGAATGTATTTCTTTATCCAAAAGCTCACATCTAAATAGCTCTTCAGCTACTACAGGAGACAGAGAAGAGATGCCATGGTGGGGATCATACTCAGGACCTACCAACTGAAGTTCACAGCTGGTACATGACTCACCCAACACATTTTGCAACTGTTTCAATGTCTTATCTTGCCGCTCCTTTGTGTGTAGAAGCTCCCTGATATGAGAATTAGCCCACATATTATTAATACATAATTAATTACAATAAAATTTCACATTAACCGACTTATTACACTACCAATTGACTAGACGCCAGTTACATTCCTGGTTTTAAACAATTGATCAGCAAAAAAATTACTCGGTGAGGAAAAGCGGAAAGTTACAGGTTAGGAATCAATATCAGCTCAGTGAGAAAGAGGAAAGTAAATACACCTTGTCCCATATTGTTACATTTAGCCTTAGAAGGGCCAAGTATCTAAGAAACTAGGCCTATTATGTCTTGCCAATTTGCCATAGAAACCATGTAAACGTGTGAAAACAAGCAAATTACCATACAATATTTCTGAAAACTCAAGGCATGGTCAATCGGACAGGGATAAATTAAAGGCAAATACACAACTATGTTAAATCCAATAACTTTGTCCAAAGCACATGACTACCAATGCAGTTAGAACAGAAAATGATAAAATTTTCAGATCTATAAAACCGAAAAGGAGTACTAAAGCAAGACTCACATGCTATCTGTTACGAAGAACAAGTCCAAGACCCTGTCATCTGGTGTTGTTGTCACTTTCACCATTTGAATTGCAAGCTCAAGATCAGAGAGAATTTCAGTGACATCTAAGACAAAGGCGACATGAGATTAGAGCCACAGGGATACAATCGAAGAAACCTATTTTTGCTGGTGAAGTGGAAGTGGGACATGTTTCCCTTACCATGCAATAATCCATGACGGTCAGAGCAGAGAAACTTGAGTAGATAAACTGCAGGGGCCGAACATGTTGGCTGTGGGTACAAGTAATACGGAACAGAACATGAAGGGCACTGAGATAGGAGCTGCTTCTCCAAATTCGACCACTTCACCGCTGTTGAGCTTGAATTAGGAATCACCCATAAAACAAGGTAGCACCATATCCCATCAGTCGAAAAATCTACATCAAAATATACATGACCCTGAAAAATTACATACCCCAAATTTTGACACCACCTAATCTGGCAGATGACATGGAATTTATGCATAACTCAACTCAAAATCTTAGATTCTAATCATTATCAAATGTGGAACCCAAAAACTGAACATGAGCAAAAGTACCAGCTTTTTTGATGTAGAGCCCAAAATCGAGGATGATTCTGCAGATATCGCTACCCAGGCCGGTCTTATCCGGGCAGTTAACGGTGACGACGCAAGGCTCGCCGGGGCGTTTTGGTTTCTGGATCACGACGACGTCGTCGCTCGGAATTCCCATGCCGACGGGGAAGAGATTCCGATGAAAAATGTGTGGGATGAGTTGTGAGTGTGGCGGTGAAACTGTGGACGCAGAAAAAGATGAGGAGGAAATGATTGGAGGGGACTAGAGGCTAGGACCTGATTTGACCTCAGCTTTTTGACACGTGGTGGATGGAGTCGGCTAGAAGCCTCGGGCCGGGATAACATTATTTTTTTACATAAATTTGTTACCGTACGACTATGGTCAAACTTACATTAATTTAGATTTGGGTACAATCTTGGTATAAATTGTTTGAATCGCATCGGTTGTATTTACACGTCCTGTTAGCTGGGATTGCAGATAGCCAGATAATGAAAGCCTAACGGAATATGAAACAGTTTCATTCTCATTAGAGATCAGTTTCTAACACCAAGACGTTACCAACTCAACCATGTGTGGTGGTTAAGTAGCACGGCTCGTATCTAAATTCTAGAAGCATGGTGAATGACAAATTATGTTGTTACTTTCTTGATGGCAAAGAAACCCACTTGCTTATCGAATGTTCCGATCAGATTGACTTGTAATGACGGAAGGATTAACATTACTCTGGACAATTGTTTTCTAATCAAAAGACATGATATCAGAAGAGACGTGACTGTGGCAATGTAGTGAGAATGGTCTGCACTGTTTTCAGAGCCACGACGTTAGAAAGCAGACAACTTATGCCTCAAGAATTCCACTCCTTGATCTTCATAGCCAACATAATCAACTACAAACCTCCCAAAATCAAACAGTGACAAGCGTGACCCGTAAATTATCTATGTACCGATACTGTCTCAACTTAACCACCTTTAAGGTGTTGGATTTTATCCACAAAATGTCTCGGTTCAATTAAGAATGATCCACCCACTTATTAGTTATATTTTATTTGCGACTTTTTTGATGTGGGATGTATTATTCTCCAATACTCTCAACACGCCCCCTCACGAGTAACCTAACTCAAGGCTTGCATGTGATGAAATGAGACAGAACAAACCCAAGGGACACTTGGTGACAATCCAATCAGAACTTTTCGATGGCAATATAAGTTCATACCGGGCGAAGATAAGGAACCCACATCGGACCCATAAGAGAACTGGGCGAGACAATGGCAGATCCAGGATTCGAAGATGGGGAGGGCTACGTATTAGGTTGTGTCCATGTTTTGTATGTTGGGTGAAGCCCGAAATTTTTTGTTTACAACTATGCTAAAATGTAAGACTAAAAGAGTCGAACTAATATCAGAAAACAGACATGGCAAATTAAAATCAAACTTTTGTTGCTGTGCAAAGAAATGGCTAGAAAAGGAGAGCCAAACATTTCAAAACTTTAATCCTCTGAAACACGGATGGGCTTAACGAAGTTAAACATGCACACTTATAAGAACAAATAGAGCTTATATATAGTTTTTTTATAATCTCAAATTCTTAGTAGGGCTTCAGCCCTACCAAGCATACACTTGGCTCCTCCCTTGGGGCGAGACATATGACCCAGGAGAATCAGAGAAGTAATTGGAGAGGGACTCGCTCTAATACCAAGTCAAACAACGACAAGCGTGGCCCGTGGATCATCTGTGTACCGATACTGTCTCAACTTAACCACCTTTAAGGTGTTGGGTTTTATCCACAAAAGGTCTCAGTTCAATTAATAATGATCCACTCACTTATTAGTTATATTTTATTTGTCACTTTTCTGATTTGAGATCTATTACTCTCAAATACTCTCAACACTAAGTTGACCAAGGAGGACAACAACTTTAGCAGCAATAACCAGGGACGGATCTAGGAATTGATACTGGGTGGGACTCGAACTTTTCACTATAGAAAAAAGAAATCGACGGTATGAGAGCAATTTATACCTAGATAAGAAGTGATGAGTCTTCGACTCAAATCCATGCATATAGAAAACAAGATTCATAGAAATCTCTGTAAGTAACAACAAAAGAAACTAAATAAACATAACAATGCAATATTGATTATATAGATGTAAAACTTATAACTGAACAACTAATATAATCTAACACTACAAGTATCACCGGAGTTTGAAATTTGTTTATAAGCTTATAGGGATACTATCATCTCTCTTGAGTTCGGCTGGGTTGAGCAACAATATATATAACACTTCTCGATATAAGCTAATTATATGTGGTGCTTTTTCCCCCAAAAGAATTTGGGTGAGATTAAGTCCCACTCTTTCACTCTAGATCCGCCCTTCCCAATAACATTCTCAACATTGCGTTGCATTGCATTGCATTGCATTGCATTGCATTGCATGTGGACATTGAAGAAGAAACTAACAACAATTTCGAACTCCTGTTTATGACAAACCTGGAGGCTGTATTTGTGTTTGGGCCCACCTGAATCAGCTCAATTTTTTTAATGACAAACCCAAAGTCCACTTAGCCTCACCTCACTGGGCTCCGCGCAGCCCCACCTTGTTTCCCCTAGCCCGCATGAATCATTTTTCTCCTATTTTTCATTCGTCATAGCCAACATGAATCTGATATCAAAATCGACTTATTGATTTGTGTTCTATTGGTTAAAGGATCTGAGATCATGGAATCGAGTAATGGTTTCAATTGTTGATTATGCTAAATGTTTATGCACTGATTTAACTGTGGTTTCTAATCAATCTATTGACCTTGCATTTGGTTTTGCATTTGTTGGATACTTGGATGCAGATTTTGGTTGCGAATCCTAAATTGCATGCTATTCTATGATGTCTTGCCAGAGGTATGCTGTATTATGTAACACATAGATTGAGCTCATTACATAGACTGTGACTTGGTGACTCTTATATCTTTTAATGTTCTACATAGATTGAGCTTATTACATATTCAAAGGTAGAATGATTGTTTGGAATTGATTTGGAGCTTTTCTCCGAGGAAATTGACTCGCATTGAAAGTCACTACAGAACTTTGTAAATATTTCAATGTTAGAATCTTGTAATTATTCATATTCCAGTCTTATCGAATACATGCATCTAGGATTTAGTGTCTACAAACATATACAAACCAAATGATATATATATATATATATGGTTAAGGCCATCATTACTAAGAGATTTATTTAATTTGACTTACTTTTTGATTAAATTTTCTTATCTTAACCATTTAAAATCTAGATATATATATGTATAGATCATCTTTATAAAATTTCAGCTGATTTGGTAATCGTTAAGGACTCGAAGATGTATAAATACAATGAACAAACTGAATTTGTTCAACCTGAACCGTTCGTCTCCTTTGTAAATCAAAGTTTTGAATGTCTTAACGATAACCAAATTAGCTGAAATTTTACAAAAATAATCTACTCATGTATATCTAGAAATTGAACGGTTAAGTTTTATAGAGAAAATATGATCTAAATGTTGATCAATTCAAGAAATTCTTAATAAAACATAAACAATAACGTTTTCATAAAAAAAATCATATATATATATATATACACAAGAGATAGAACGTATATTCTCAGTGCAAATGTGTATCCAAATATGACTATGAATGAGTCAAATGTCTTACATGCCCTTATTTAAATTTGTGTATGCATATCCTATTTTCTTATCTAAAAATCTCACGGTTATGCAAGCCACTCTTCTCCTCATTTCTTATCTCCCAAAAAAATATATTTATTAAAGAATTGGTGGATGAATTGATGGTGATCGATAAAATTGGGGTTAGAGTAGCTAAACTAGGGACTGAGAGTGGCTATCGTAGAAAAAGAGAAAGAGGAGGTTAATACCGTTATGCAGCAATGCCGTTTTTTTGTCACACAAGTACATGGGTTACCATCGGCTGGTATATTTTCTAACTGAGAAGCACCATTCTACAACAATTGTTTTTTAGGAAGAATATCAAGAATTTCATTAATCGGGAATGTAATATTACAACCTTGAGAGACACAGGTAGTGAAAATAAATTCTCCACTCTCCATCCTACCTACCCGAAACACTAGCGGTTACAGTGGACAAGAACCGATAAAGGTTCAACTGTACTTAAACCTAATCCATAAGTATCGATACATCATTACAACAAACCTCAAGAAGAAACAACCCTTTCAAACACTACATGCCAAAACTACCAGCATATATGCACATGTAACCTCCCCATTACATTGACAACAAGATCTAACCGACATTAAAATAGTCTCCGGAAACGACACCAAAACATGGCTCACCCCACGACACAACAACACCACCCTATCAAAACCCTAACCCTTGCCCAAAAGAGAATGGACAACCAACACCACCCTACCAAAACCCTCCCTCAAAAGAGGAGGGACGACCCAAAACAAAACAATCTAATTAACAACCAAAATAAGGAATAGGCTCAGCCTAAGGTCCAATAGAGAAGACCCAAGATCCGTTTCCTCCACCACCACTTGCCTCCGTCGCTGTCGACTTGCAGACAACCACTGCGACCATTCCCGAGCCAGCTCAAAGCGTTACAGACACTTGCATCTCTGCACAGTCCAGTACACCTCGACGACCCTCGTTGCTGCAACGATTGAAAGCGATAACAACGCTCATCCCAACAACCTGCACAAACCTAAAAAGAAATCTTGAATCGAACCCTCCACCTTGAGCCAATACATTCCAAGAGACTAAATAGGATGTAGGAATTCCCGTCCGGCAGCAAATCCTGATTTCGACAAAGCCCTAAAGCCAACCAAGACGAGACTGCTGTCAGACAAGGATGAAGGATGCTAGTTGGTGTGTTAGAGAGAGGAGAGGGAGGTTAGGGTTTTTTTAGAGATAAGAGGGAGGCCGCAGAATCATCCCTTCTACAACAATTGTTTTTGCTCGTTCAAAAATGTAGGATGTATTTTGGCTTTAATGCTTTAATATCATTAGCATAAGGGCTACCCCAATTAGTCAGTTACTGCATGTACTTAACGATGGACAATGTAATGTCTTATCTGCACATATGTGGGTGCAGTGGTTAAGTTCTACATGGTGCTTAATGTAATATCACAAACATTGACAGTCTTTGATCGAAGGCATAGATGACCTTCAAATACAAAATTTGTATGAAGTTTTAGAAAAATTCAAATACATGTTAAACCTTCAACTCAAGAACTCTTTGGGAATAATGACATGATTGGAGCAAATGCTTTTTGGAAGAAAACAGAAAGCTACGAAAATATTTTGTTGTATTATGCTGTATAAATTGAATCTATATCTCTTTGTGGAGCTTGGGCAAAAGAAATTGACATGAGAGTATTAGAGACTTTTGATTTTCATATGTGGTTATTTTTCAATTATTTATGAAAATATAGTTAAAAATCAACTCAAACACTAAAAAGAAGTCATTCTTCTAAATTTCTCAAAAATGTGTTCCTTGTTTATAAAAGGGTAAAGGATATGTTCTCTTTTCTCGTTTAGTAATCCTAGTAACCCTAATTTTTAGATTTGTTCTTCTTTGTTTTTTTGTTAAGAATCAAGTAGATAGACATGAAAAAAAATCAAAGATAAAACCGAACACAATCAATTTTTTTTAAAGTAAAAAACCACACCGAATCAAACTAAAAAAATATCTATTTAGTGTTCAGTATTAGCTATAAACCCTACCATTTACACTTATTAACACCTCTAGTCTGATTTTTATTTTTATGTAAATAAATATTTTAAAAAATTAAAGACAGGAGGGTAAATACACGGATAGATTTGTGTCAGAGTAGGATATCTATCTGAAATCAAACACAGACATTTCTGGAAAACACACGGAATCTCCAAACAAGGAAAGTCGACTGAAACAGGGTTTTCTCGTTTATTATGAATAAAGACGGCCGCGGGAATCAAAAGTAGATCTCTGAAGACTCGTCCCTTTGCCTATGTAAACTGGATTCTGATCTAAAGATTGCTGCTTTTGTCAGGTAAAATTCATTTTCTGGTGTTTTGTTTTCCTCTTGTTGGTGCGCTGATGTGAATCACTTTTCTGGGTCTTAAAGTTGGTTTTGCTTATTTGTTGTGGAGCAGACCAAGGAAAATAATTTCAACACAGGTTATGGTTCTGAGAAATGAGAGATGCAATCATTTCATTTCTCCACCAAATTGATGTATTATAGTATTGTGTGTGTATGTACCATAATAATACCATTAAAACGGTTGCCGATTAGAGCCAAGTCGGATTGCCGACCTATTTGGTAGCCTCGTCTCACGTTTTACTGGTTTCTAAGGTAAACTTCATTCTCTCAACGCTTACAATTTCCTTTTGCATGTGCAGCTGGTGTTCAAGTTTGGCTGTACTATAGTATTCTGTGTGTATGTACCATTAAAATGGTCGCCGATCAGAGGTCAGTTGGATTGAAGGGAAGCCCACTGATAGAAGTCACGAGAATTGGGAAGCAAAGCCGAATCCAGCTCTGACCTCTGAACTCCAACCTCAAATTTTTCTCTGATTTACTTTCACTCTTTCAGTAAGTTCATCCGTTCTCTTCCATTTGCTTTCAGTAAATTTTGCTAATTTTCCGATTTCATTTGGGAATGGGTGGTGCACTGAAAGAATAGAATTACGGTATTGATGTTTGGTGTGGGTGTGTGGCTTATGGGGTGGGTCCATGGCAATTGTTCTAGAGTCTAGACAAAAAGAACATTAAGTCATATACAATTAGGCTTGTGGCTTAGAGAGGATGATTATTGATGATGAGAATCATGAGATGGAGTCTTGAATCATTGTTGATTTTGTTATTTTGCATGGTTGTGCTTTTGTTTAGTTTCATTGCTTCTGGATGCACTTAAATTCTTACACATTGTTATTGCTTTTGTAGTTTATAATGTAGTTTACTAAAAAATAAAAAAATCATGGGACTAGGTAAACACCTACAGCGTCTGAACCACAGAATTTCACTGCAATCATATCTTAACGGAGTTCATGAAAAGTTATAAGTATTTTTCTATCTCTTGAATTGAGTGTCAGCAGTGACAATATGGGTGGCGGGTCAAGTTTATTTTAGAATGTCTGTTGTGTATGACAGTATGAGTGTAGTAAGAACTCTTCTTTTTGCTGATTTAATTAGGTCGATTGCTTTTGAAGTCAATTAAAGCTGAATTGTAGGATTTAACTTAAAAAAATTATGCAGTCTTTGTTTTGCTGACCACCATGAGAGATGTTACCGAGTGAGTTTATCCGGATCATCAGTTATAGCTGTTCCCATGTCTGATCAGATTCATCACTCGAAAGGAATAAAACGATCATCATCAATAGCCGTAGCAACAAGACCATCATCAACAAGACCAACATCAGTGATCTTCCAGAGGGTGTGTTGGTTGAAATCCTGAGTCGACTTCCTTGCTATAAATATGTTTCTCAGTGTAAGTGTGTGTAAGCATTGGTGCAGTCTCATGTCTGAACCTAGTTTTATTGGTCGCTTCCTACGTCTCCAAAGTGATAAACAGACAAGGGGTGGAATTCCACAAAAGGCTATCATCATCAGGCAAGCTGCTAACCCAGTTATTCGAAAGTCTTATGAGTATTCACCATTTGAAAGAGGATCCAATTGTGGTAGGTAACCTATAATGACTTGGTTTTGTGCTGTGCAAGCAGAGCATATCAACGTGATTACTATATCTGCAATGCATACACAAACCAATGGGCACTTCCTCGCCCTCCTTAACTCTGCAAGTTCGCACCAGTGGGATTCATCTGCGATCGTCCTTACTACCACTGCAGGAAAGACAGCAATCACGACCACATCCAACTTAATTGCGACGGGTGAATAGACTGAATCAATTGCGACAAACCCATCACCTGTTGTTAAAAGTTCCATCACTTTCCGTGCGAAGGGGTGTTGTATTGGATGGCTCATGGTAGCAGCTTTCTTGTTGGCGTAGATCCATTCATGATCACCGACAGGAATGGAACTAGTTTACCTAGTACTAGCAGTAATGGAGTTGAATGAAGAAGAAGTCTCCAAGGCAGCCGGCAATGGATCAAAGGGTGAGGAATTGTGCACTAGATTGGGGAATGGTTCCGAAGATGATGATGTCTTTCTTCTTGCTTTTGACACTAACGATGATGGGACAGTGTATCTGAATATAAGTGAAAGTTTAAGTACTGGAGAGATTTTCAGGTACAACATTCATACAGGAGAGTGGTTAAAGTACATGAAAAGACTTCACTAAGGCGTTTTATGTTCTACCCTCTGGTGCTCCCATGGATGCCAACACCAATTCCAAGACTACCAGAACATGCCCGAGTACATTGTCAATCTACATAGCACAGCCAATTCCTGTTCATATAGTAATGGATTTTGTTCTATAAATGTTGTTTCAATCTAACAAAACCACAGTGCTTGAAGAAAACTTGTACTAGTTGATTATAAAGGACAGATTACAATAACAGCATATTTTCATGACACCCAGATCTAAAACCCAAACCCTAAACTGAATTAACCCCCAAATCCATAGAGGGTCCTTCCTTGCCTCTTGAGAGCATAGACGACGTCCATGGCTGTAACCGTCTTCCTCCGGGCATGCTCGGTGTAGGTGACGGCGTCACGGATGACGTTCTCGAGAAAGATCTTGAGGACTCCTCTGGTTTCTTCATAGATGAGACCGGAGATACGCTTGACGCCGCCTCGGCGAGCCAAACGCCGGATGGCGGGCTTGGTAATGCCCTGGATGTTGTCCCTCAGCACCTTCCTGTGACGCTTGGCTCCTCCCTTTCCCAATCCCTTGCCTCCCTTGCCGCGCCCTGACATTTTCGCCGGAGAATTTGGAGGAGTGAGTTTGACTTTGATGAAGGATGAGACAATTGGAGATGAAATGATGTGGATGAGAGGAAGGGTTGGTTTTTATATAGGGGAGGGAGTTAGGGGTTTGGAAGAGGGACTGTTTGGGGGTTTAATCAGGGTCGTTGGATGAAGGTGCCTATCGACGGTGTGGAGAGAGTCGATCCGCGTCATGTGCGCTTATTGGGTGTGCGCATTTGTTTTGGGTTTGGCGCAGATTGTGGTTTTCTACTGGGAGAGAGTTGAATAATGGCCGTTGGATCTGGGTGACTATAGACGGCATTAAGGGACGATCCGCGCAGTATCTTTTAATTGGTTCTTAGAGTGAGGCGCGGATTGTGCTTTTAGCTCTTTTACTGGTAGGTATGAGTTTTATATATTGGCTTGATACGCTTAAAGTAAGCTTTCATTTGGCAAGTTTATTAGGTAGAAAGCGATGTTCAGCTAGTAAGGGCAATTGCACCCATAGGCAAAAAGCAATTGCTGATTTGCTAAGTGAATTGTCCTTGTCAATCAATTATTCATCCTAAATTGGTAATTGCCTCTCCTTTATCAATGCATTCATTGAAGACAATTTACATGCTAATTCACGATTACATTTTAATTTTGAGAAACTTATTGATTGAAAATGTTACTTATAATTATTAATAATTAATACGATTTAAGCGTATAACCGTTATTATCGTTAAATAAATTATCAATTAATATTTTTATAAATTATCAAAGATATTGTGATTTCTAATAAGATTCGTCCAATCTTCACTTGACACGTGTTAAGATAACGTTATCTTCAAGAAATATATCTCGGATTTTTAGTAAGATTTTCCGCCTATTTTTACGTGACACGTGTACCTATCCGAATCTTTTTATCTCCAAAATTGTTGATAAATAACCATCAGACTTCATTCTCTACTCACACCTTTCCTCTCATTCTACTTTCTCTACTGAAACATTCACTCATCCCATTCATAGTTTCAATGGATGAATTAAACAGGTGGTTGGTAGAAAGGGATCGTGAAAATATGGAGGAGTTACAGTGAATTCAAGCTACAAACTCTCAAGCAGTGGCGTTGGTGGCGCAATATCAACTGGAACAAACACCAAGAGGGCGTGGTTCACGACCTGGTCGTGCGCCAAATGTGGAGAGATACAGAGAAATCCGAGGTGAATTCCTCCTGCAAGATTATTTTATTGAACGTCCAGTGTACGACCAAGCAAGCTTCCAAAGGCGGTACCGAATGCATAAACATGTCTTTCAACGCATAATGGATGATCTTTGCAACCACGACGATTTTTGGAGGCAAAAACCAGATGCCACTGGAAAAATGGGATTGCTTCCTGAACAAAAGATGACAGGTGCACTGAGAATGCTTGCGTACGGTTCAGGTGCTGATCAATGTGATGAAATCACTCGGATGGGAACTTCTACAACACTGAAATGTGTGAAGAAATTTTGCAGACAGATCGAGTTTTTGTACGGTGAGTGGTTCCTTCGTCCTCCCAATTCTACTGATCTATATAGGCTTCTCAATAGAGGACATCGTCGCGGGTTTCCAGGCATGATTGGGAGCATCGATTGCATTCATTGGGAGTGGAAAGCCTGTCCAACCGGCTGGGATGGAGCTTACTCGGGTCGTAAAGGAAGACCAACTATAATTCTGAAAGCAGTGGCATCTTACAACACACATATATGGCATGCTTTCTTCGGAACTCTTGGAGCACAAATGACCTCAACGTTCTCAGTGCGTCTAATGTGTTTGAGCGTGTCATAGGTGGAACTGCTCCTCATGTTCAATTTGAGGTCAACAACAAAAGGTACACCAATGGTTATTACCTTGCTGATGGAATTTATCCTAGGTGGTCAACTTTTGTCAAAACAATATCGAACCCCAGAACAGAACAGGAGAAGCACTTTTGCAAAAAACAAGAAAGTTATCGCAAAGACGTGGAGCGGTGTTTTGGTATCATCCAATCACGATGGGCGATATTGCGTCACGGTGCTAGGTTGTTTAATCTAGAAGATCTTCGAGCTATCATGATAAGTTGTATCATTCTTCATAACATGATTGTGGAGGATGAATTTGTTGAAGAAGAATTTGAGGAGTCTGAAGAAGTTGATTTAATGAATCCATCTATGGCAACTGTCTACAATCGACCTGTGCATCTAGAAACTGGAGAACCTATGCAGTTCGAACCGGTGGGGAGAGATGGACAACATCTTCCTGCATTTAGAGATCGGGAATTTCAAGTCGAGTCTACATACCTCCACAAATGTCTACAAGATGATTTGGTGATGCATAATTGGAACATGGATGGTAACCGAGTATGAACCACCACAATCAAGTAATCATATTGAAATAAATGTTGTTTGTAATTTTAATTAATGTACTCTTTATTTGTGTGTTTTTTTATTAAGTTTTGTAATCGTTTTTATGTTTATTTATGTTTGACAATAAAGTTTAGTTTGGTTTGACATACTTATTATTTTTAAAGTTGTTGAGTTTATTTATTACTTTATTAATGTATATAGTTTTATCAAAATTAGTAGTTACATCAATAGTTATATCAGTAGTTTCATCAGTAGTTACATTACTATTTGATAATTACCTCAATAGTTGCATCACTAGTTACATTAGTAGTTACATATTGTCAATTTAGGTATTTTTATGCCCATTTTTTTCATTAACCCTAGTTTTATTTCATGAAATTAAAATTACATAAACGGAATAAAAATTACATAATTTCCTAAATAACATTTTATTATCCGAAAATATTCTAATCATCAAACGCAGGTGTGTAGCAATCACTGCTACTATCATCAAATAAAGTTTTTGTCATAACACTTCTCTTCCTTTGTTTCCACCAACGTTTTTCATCTGGAGACATATTACAAGTATCCTTGCCCATAATTCTTGCATCCTCCTTCGCCTCCTCTAATTCCATAACTCTTTTTGAGTGAGCGGCAATTTCTTCATTTCTTTGTCTCACTAGTTCAATAGAAGCTCGTGTTGATTCGGCCATTGATTGAATAGAAAGAGCCAAACTTGAAGCAACATCTTGCACTTTCTTTCCTTTCCTCATTGCTTCTTTGGCTCTCTTTTGTCCCATTGGTCTTGGAAAAGAAATAGGTGATGTCTCCATAACTTCATCCTCCTCTAAGTCGATTGGAGACTCGCTTTCGGAGGCAATACATGTCGAATGTGATTTTGGTGCTCTTTCTTTGGTGGGTGGATCAACAAAAGAAGGATGGTGCTTAACTTTCTCCCAACAAGCCCACTTATCAAATTCCTTGGTATGATTTTTCATGTAGATAGATTGTGATTGATTCATCTAAAACTGTAAAATAAATCAATTAAATTCTACCGATATAATAAAAATATTTGTTAGGGATGAATTTGACGTATATAACAATAATGTTGCCGTAGCTTTCAATATAATGTTACAATTAATAATATAGAGGAGAAGAAAAAAAACATGGTCCATCATGTTTGTGCCGCTCTCTATATTATCACGAGATTTGATTTGTGCATTGTGCCAATCTTTGAGCAATTTCTTCAAATTTCGAAATTGAGATTAAAGAGCCACGGGTGTTCGACATGTTGGAGGACCACACCAATTTTCCACATAATCGGCAAAAACTTTTTCCCATAACTTTGAAAGAGTCATCGATTTACCTGTGATCGGACACACGGTTATACGCGCCCAAGAATCGCACAATTGAATTTTCTCATCTTCTTGCCAATTGCAATTAGAATCTCCCATAGATGGATGAGATAATAAGAAATAGAAGAAAAATTGATAAAGAGAGAAGATGGAGAAGTAAACTTTGAAAAGTTTTAGTGTGAGAAATGAAAGAATGAGGGGGAGTATTTATAGGAGTAGTTTGTTGGTTTTTTATTTATTTAAATTTTTTTTTAGTGAAAACAGAAAAAAAAAAAAAAAATATAACCGTTGTGATTTAATTACAGCCATTGATTCAAATCGGATGGCTGTAATCAAAGAGTTGTTGCAAAAAAATTGACCGTTGGAATCTACCCGTTTGAGCACATGTGTAGTCAGACAACTTTATTGGTGTGGGGTCCACCAATTGCTTGGGGCAATTGGATTGCCGAGAATGAGCCATCAAATTGCCTAAGCAATTTCAAAACCGTGGGCCCCATTTATTACCTTTGAAAAATTTGACCGGTGCATTGCTTCAATTGCCTAAATCATGTGGGCCCCAGTAATTGCTTTGGCAAATGAGTTCATTGGTGCAATTGCCCTAAGTGGCTGACCAATATAAAAGATTTATGATAAGTCATCATTATATCTAAATTCAAGGATGAAGAGAACTATTTTTAAGTAAAGTTTGTTATGTTTTAACCTTTAGATGTAAATCTAACAGTAGCATGTTCAGTCATTGAGCATGTGAACACTACTGATTCGTTTAAACTAAGTGCGGACATACACTTGAACAACCTCAAGTTAGAGTTGTACTGATTGGATTAATTGTTTCCTCTTTCTCCAATTACAAATGCATGATAACATTTATCCAACTCAAGCCACACACATCAGTCACCAAGGAATTCACAAAGGGATAACCTAGCACTCAACAGTCCAGACTATCTCATCTTGAACATATCGCATGTTATGTCTGTCAACTCTTTGCTACTGAATTGTGAGCATACACTACCAGAACAACTATTTTAGCCGGTTAGCTGACAAAATTTTATCGTCGGCTAAGAAGTCGTCGGGAAAAAAACCGACGACTAATACTGTAGCCGACGAAATTACTGTTCATCATCAGCTAAAGTCATTTATTTAGCTGACGAAGACATTTTTCGTCGCTTAAAGTCTGGACTTTAGCTGACGAATTTTTTGGAGCTTAGCCGATGAAATTTTAATAAATTTCGTCGGCTATAATAATTTATTTTTATTTATTTAACTTTAGCCGATGAATTTTATTAAAATTCGTCGAGTATAGTTATTTATTTTATTTATTTAACTTTAGCCGACAAATTTTAATAAATTTCGTCGGCTATAGTTAGTTATTTTCTTTTTTATTTAACTTTAGCCGACGAATTTTATTAAAATTCGTCGACTATAGTTATTTATTTATTTATTTTTATTTCTTTTATTTATTATTTCTTGTATTTTTATTGATTTTTTTCTGCTTTTTCGAATTTTCCACCGGTGATGGAAGATGAGGAGGAGGAGAAAGAGGCTAAGACGGCCGAGAAAGCTCAGGATCGGAGGAGGCCGAGAAGCTAGGAGAGAAGGAAGAGAAGGTTAGGAGAGGGAGAGGGAGAAGGACATGAGGAGAAGGAGATAGAGAGGAGGAGGAGAATGAGTTGGAGTTGGAGGAGGAGGATAATGAGGAGTTACAGCCGCCAGAGGAGGGAGAGGAGGAGGAGGATAATGAGGAGTTGCAGCCGTCAGAGGAGGGAGAGGAGTAGGAAGGGACATGAATAGGAGGAAGGGACATGAAGAGGAGGAGGAGAAGAAAAATGAAAGATATAGAAAAAATTCAAAATTTTCGGCGGGAATTTTGAAAATTTTGAATTTTAGCCGACGAAATACCCTAATTTCGTCGGTTAAAGTTCAAAATTTTAGTCGGAAACATTTCAAAATCCCCGCCGAAAATTTTGAATTATTTTAGCCGATGAATTTTAATAAATTTTGTCGGCTATAGTTATTTATTTATTTAACTTTAGCTAACGAATTACCTTAATTTCGTCAGCTAAAACCCTAAACTCTATACGTAGAAGCTTCAAACAAAAAAAAGTTGTGAAATAAGATATAACCGAAATGGTGCAATACGTCTACTATAGAAAAATCACATAATTTCGGTAAAGTCTCGGTGCCGATAGTTGCGGTCAACGCAATTTTTCATTCTTTCTCCCTAGAGGTAGCCCTATCTTCGGTTGTTATTTTCATAAAAATTTTGTACCACTGGTTGTGTCTCATCAATTTGAAACTATTTTTAGTTGAAGGTCAGGGCAAAATTCGTAATTTAGACGGTCAAATGACTGTTTTCGTGCGTTAAGGGGTTTGACTTACGAGATTGACCGTAAGGATCAAGCCCTTAACTTTGTCGGATGAAGTTGAATTTTTTCCTATAGACATATTTCAACATAATGATCATATCAGACGGTCGGATTTTTGTTTCTCAAGTTTGATCATCAGAATCATAACATGCCTACTAATGTTGTATAACTTGTTTACTAAGTTTTAAGTAAATGTTCCGTTTTAAAAACAAACTCTACGTAGAATCTTCAAACTCAAAAAAGTTGTGAAATAAGATATGACCGGAATAGTGAAATACATCTACGGTTGAAAAATAACGTAATTTCAGTAAAGTCTCGGTGCCAATAGTTGCGGTCAATACAATTTAGGGGTTTGACTTACAGGATTGACTGTTCGGATGAATCCCTTAAATTTATTGGATCAAGTTAAATTTTTTACCTTAGACATATTTCAACATATTGATGATATTTGATAGTCGTATTTTTGTTTGTGAATTTTGATAACCGGAATCACACAACATTACTATTTACCATTATTTATCCCTATAGAGAGCCCTATCATCGAAGGGTAAATGTCTCAAAATTTTTAGATGGACAGTTGCGTCTCATCATGCTGACAGTTTGTTGTGTTAAAGTTCAACCAAAATATATCATATAGATGCAGATATAGACATATTCATGTATTAAGTGGCTAGAAAAACTGCATTTTAAAGCCTTAAACGAACTCGAATAACCAAAAAAGTCATATATCATGGCATTAGCCATGAGTTTGACTCGTACGGTTGTTCTGCTTCCAGATTGGTTTCACAATAGTTAATCGGACACCGAAATATCCGTAGTGCAATTTTATAAGTAAAATGTACTTTAGCCGACGAAATACCCTAATTTCTTCAACTAAACTTTAATAATATCGTCGGCTAAAGTTCATAGACTATATGTAACACGCGCGTCCCAAAATTTACCTTTTTACTGAGATCAGGCGGGTTACAGAGGGTTGTTACCGCGCTGTTAGTCTTCTTCGAACTAATATTCGAGTTTAATATCAAAATATTCTCGATTCTAGGGAAAGATAGAATTATTGTCCCGAGGTGGTAGATTATGTTAATACGAGTCCTCCGGTATGTTTGGGATATTTTTCGGAGTTTCCGTCTATTTTTTGTAAATTTTCAAAGTTTCTGGTAATTTTTAATTACCATTATGGTAAAACAGTTTTACCATTTAACCATTTACCTTTTTACTTTCTTTGAATCTGGTCCGTTGGACCGATTTAAGATTTGATTCTGACCGTTGGTTTCTTTATAAAAGGAGGAGAGGTTTGACCCGAGTAAAACCCCCACTTCGGGCATTGACCCGAGCTTCGCTCTCTCTCCTCTCACTCTCTCCTGCTCTGCCGTCTCCAGCAGGTATCTCCATTGTCTGGCCACCGTTCGATGGCAGACCACTCCCATTCTCTTCCTCTACCTAGCCCAGTCTCAAAATCCGCTAAACAGCCACCACAGCCGGAGATCGAGCGAGGAAGAGAATCGCATATGCTGGCCGGATTCTGGTCGGTTCAGGAAACGAGGCGGCGCGTGACTGATATGGTTGTTCTCCCCTCTTCTTCTTTTTCTTCTTCAATTTCATGTCCTTAATCTCTTGAATCGTGCCCAATTTTGAAATGCCCTTTTCTCTCTTTTTCTGGGTTTCGGTTCCTCCTCCGACGGCGACTTGTTCTTCGAGTTTGGAGAGTTCTTCGATCTTCAATGAGGTTCCCTAGCTACTGAATGGAGTCCAGAAAAGTTCAAGAGCTGTTGTTGTTTGGGATCGATGCAGGAATTGTGCTTGATTGAGGCATTAAGCTGCACGTCGACCTGCAGCCTGAAGGAGCTTCTGGATCGAGTTCTGGTAATCACAGTGTTCTCCATTTTGGAGTTCGATTTGAAACAGAGGCAGAGGTATGGTGTTTCTGCCTCAGATCAATTTTGAAGGTAATTACTGATTCTCTGGAGCTACTGTGTTGTTGAGTTGTTGTTGTTAATCTATGATTTAATTGATATTGTTTGTTGTGCATGTCGTAACTTGGTGAAACGAAGAAAACGAGGAAACTATGGCAAAATTCCGGCAAGGTGACCGGAATCTAACGAGGCAGTAAATCCGGAAGAATGCTGAGGAGTGATTCATTGGATAAGGTAACTTACGCGGTGACCTCGGTTTACCGAGACGGTTCCTAAAAGCTTGGAGCTTACATAAGAAACAACAATTCCAGGTAGGGAAGTTAATCCCCCTTTGATAGTGGTTTTGCCTATATATGAAAGTGCATTGTTTTTGTATACTCATGGTCGATGCCTCGGGAAAGTTTTCAATATATTTTGTGATAAATGAGTTTATATTTGGGATAATCACGATAGATAGATGGTTTATGGATACCTCTGCGGAGATGTTAACTCTAGATTTGCGATGGGCATATGCTATCCATAATAGTTTATCGACCGATAATTAGAAAAGCTGGATTCGCCCGGTTAGGACGTTAATTAAAATAAGTGCTACGTGTGGCTTGATCCATAAGTATAGGATACATAGGCAGCCTGACCAGGATTCGGGTGTAGTCACAAATAATATTTAGACCATAGGTCCTCTAAAGTAATTAGTATGAAATCTAATTCAATAATTAGGATAACCTCAAGTTTTGTGAGGTCTATCTCGATGTCATTTGGACTATTGAAAATGGTCTGGGTAAGAATTATCCCTTCTCATTAAGGATTACAAGGATAATCTCTCTTGAGATGGATCTCGCACGTCTTAACCCGTGTTTTGGAAGGTAAACTTGGGCTGAGGCGTGACACTATAACCGACGAAAAAATTAGTTCATCAGACGAATTTTTTTTTCGTCAGCTAAAGTGGACTTTAGCTGAAATCTTTTTTCTGGCAGTGAGATAGGATATATAATTGATACTCAAAGCAAAAAGAATGCCCGACGTACAAAACTCACAGACACCATGAAATACTTGTAACAAAATGATCTCTGAAGGAATATAAAAGCCAGGGTACGTCAAGGTACGTGTGAGCAACTACAAGCACCAAAGACATGCTAAACATGAGCTTATAACCTAAATTTTCGCTCCGGGGTAAGAGATTCTAAGCAGTAATTCTTGCACGACCCTTTGCTATTCTTCGGGACATTGCTCTGCGTCCACCCTTGGTTGCCTTGCTGTTCATGTGGTAAGTATGTTAGTCATTCTTGCAAAACCTTGGCAGGGCTGGACAAACATAAGAGAAGACACTGCAAAATGACAGACCATTGAAACAAAAACTTGAATTTAACTGCAGATCGGACTACAGAAATGAAATGTTTTATAGGCTTATACAACTATCAAAGTGGCAATACAGTTCAATGGTTTCTAAAGTTTTCTTAACAAGGCTAATTTTAATCATCTACTATCCAGACTTCCAGAGAATTGAAATTACAAGCCGTAAATAACTGAACATGCACAGTAACGTTGGTATCAAAGAAAAGCATTGTGAGGCAATGAGCAGCACTTAAGCCAACCATATTCAATTTTCTTCCTTCATAACTAGCTAAACATAAAGTTTCCAATATAAGACTGCATAACTAAAGAACATATTATTTATTCTCGAAGCCATCTAAAATCCAACTTACAGACACATCATTTAACACAAGAAAACACCAATTTTATAAAGAACATTAAGATCTCGTAAACCTATCATATATATTGTGTGTAAGAGAGATAGATAGAGAGAGAGAGAGAGAGAGAGTGGGAGGGAGGGGGATACCGAGCGAAAAACCCATGGTTCCTCTTACGCCTGATAGTACTAGGCTGGAATGTCCGCTTTGGAAATAAGATCATTGGCTCATTTGATGAAGCCTCATCTCCTGAATTTTGGTACTTACTGTATTCTTCGAAAATACATGAAAGATATCCTTATTCAGCCACAATCGGCTACGTCGACCATGTTAGGATTGCTGATTACTTGAAGACCAAGTCAAGTTTAGCAGAAGGAGGAGCAGCTGGTGTTAGGTTTGCAGAGGGAGTCTCGGATTGCTTGAGGACCAAGTCAAGTCCTGCAGCTGCTGGTTTTTAGCTTAGGAGATGTCAATTTCAGTTGAATAAGTAACCTAGTTATAGGGAAGTTGTTGCTTTGATTAAGTCTGAGGTTGTTCCTCATTTCAAGGCTGAGATTAGCAGCCGATTTGTTTTAAATTTTTCATCTTGTAAAGCTATTATAAATAGCTGACTGTTGAGTTGAATAAAACACAATTTCGAGTGCATCAGTTTCATTATAGATCAAACAGTGGTATCAGAGCCCCTCCAACAAGGGGCCTGATTGAGTGATAGAAAGGAGAGAGTGAGAGCTCAAAGACAGGAGAGAAAAAAACTCAGAGACAGCAGGAGAAAGGAAGTATCTGAGTTACTCGAAATATGGCCACAGAAGGCAATTTAGTTCAGCCTGCAATTCCCAAGTTTGACGGCCATTATGATCATTGGTCAATGCTTATGGAGAACTTCCTTCGATCAAAGGAATATTGGAACCTGGTGGAAGATGGAATAGCTGCAGTGCCAAGTGGATCAATACTCACTGATGTTCAGCAAAAACAGATTGATGATCAGAAGTTAAAGGACTTGAAAGTCAAGAATTACTTGTTTCAAGCTATAGATCGTGCAATTATGGAGACCATCCTTGTCAAGGACACGTCAAAGCACATATGGGACTCCATGAAGCAGAAGTATCAGGGATCAACAAGGGTAAAAAGAGCTCAACTACAAGCCCTTCGAAAGGAGTTCGAGGTTTTACAAATGAAAGAAGGAGAGAAAGTTAATGAGTACTTTGCCAGGACACTAACCATTGCCAACAAGATGAAGAGTCATGGAGAAAGAATGGAGCAAGGAGTCATTGTTGAAAAGATTCTGAGATCAATGAATTCAAGGTTTAATTATGTAGTGTGTTCAATTGAGGAATCAAATAATCTTGACACACTAACCATTGATGAACTTCAAAGTAGCTTACTGGTACATGAGCAAAGAATGAGCTCATATGAAAATGAAGAACAGGTTCTGAATGTGAGTCAAGAGAGAACAAGCTTTAGAGGAAGAGGAAGAGGAATGAGTAGAGGAAGAGGTAGAAGCCATGGAAGAGGATCTTTCAATAAAGCACTTGTTGAATGTTTCAGATGTCATAAACTAGGACACTTTCAGTATGAGTGTCCTAGCTGGGAGAAGGGAGTAAATTATGCAGAATTAGAGGAAGATCAAGACATGTTGCTCATGGCATATGTGGACATGCATAAAGCTGGAAAAGAAGAAATGTGGTTTCTAGACTCAGGCTGCAGCAACCATATGTGTGGGAAGAAAGAGTGGTTCAGCAATTTGGATGCCACCTTCAATCACACTGTAAAACTTGGCAACAATATGAGATTGGCTGTGATGGGTAAAGGCAGTGTCAGACTGAAGATTGGAGGAATGACACATATAATAACTGAGGTATATTACATTCCAGAACTCAAAAGTAACTTACTTAGCATTGGTCAATTACAAGAGAAGAACCTGTCAATTTTAATTCAGGAAAATATGTGCAAAGTGTATCATTCTGTGAAGGGATTGATCATACAGTCTGAGATGACAGCAAACAGGATGTTTGTTGTACTAGCCACAGTACAAATACCAGAATCCACTTCACAAGTCATGAACTGTCTACAAACTACTGCTGAAGATGTGTCCAAACTATGGCATAGTCGTTTTGGACATCTGAGTTATAAAGGTTTGAGAACCTTGAGTTACAAGAAACTGGTTCAAGGACTGCCTACTATTAGCATACCATCACAGGTCTGCTCAAACTGCTTGATTGGGAAACAACACAGAGAAATCATTCCAAAAAGGAGTTTCTGGAGAGCTTCACAAAGGCTGCAGTTGATTCATGCAGATATCTGTGGACCAATTACTCCAATGTCCAACAGCCAAAAGAGGTACATTATTACCTTCATTGATGATTTCAGTAGGAAAATATGGTGCAATTTTCTAAGTGAAAAATCTGAAGCTCTAGCAATGTTTAAGAAATTCAAAAACAAGGTAGAAAAGGAGACAGGTTGCTATATCAAATGTCTGAGAACAGATAGGGGTGGTGAGTTCACTTCAAAGGAATTCAACATGTTCTGCACTTCACAAGGCATTGGGAGGCAACTCACTGCAGCTTATACCCCACAACAAAATGGGGTAGCTGAGAGAAGAAATAGAACAATTATGAACATGGTGAGATGTTTGTTAACTGAGAGACAAGTTCCAAAAGAATTTTGGCCAGAAGCAAGCAATTGGGCAGTACATGTTCTAAACAGATGTCCAACTTCTGCATTGAAAGATTTGACACCCGAGGAAGCATGGTATGATACTAAGCCCTCAGTAGACTATTTTAGAATTTTTGGGTGTATAGGGCATGTTCATATTTCAGATAAGCAGAGGAAGAAGTTGGATAACAAGAGTTATGAATGTGTGTTTTTGGGTGTGAGTGAGGAAACAAAAGGTTACAGATTATATGATCCTGTAAATAAGAAGATTGTGATAAGTAGGGATGTTATATTTGATGAAGGAAAGGGCTGGAAATGGGATGGAGACAATGAAGCAAAAGATGAGGTTTTCAGATGGGAAGATGAAGATGATTCAGAAGTTGAAGAGGGGCTGAGTGAAGGTGAAGATGAAAGTAATAATGATGAGCAAAGTGCAGTAGAAACTCAACCTCAGGAGAGGACACAAAGGGAAAGAAGAGCACCAGTGTGGATGCAAGACTACACAAGTGGTGAAGGATTTTCAGAAGAAGAAGCAGACAGTGTTGATTGCAGTATGGCAATGTATACTTCAGTTAATGACCCTGTGTGTTTTGAAGAAGCAGTAGGAAGTGGAAAATGGAAGGCAGCTATGGACTGTGAAATAGAGGCTATAGAAAAGAATGATACATGGGAATTGTGCAACCTACCAGAAGGAGCTAAAAGGGTAGGAGTTAAATGGCTGTACAAGACCAAAGTGAATGAGAAAGGAGAAGTGGACAAGTATAAAGCACGATTGGTGGCTAAGGGTTACACACAACAACATGGAGTAGATTTTCATGAAGTATTTGCTCCAGTAGCCAGATGGGATACTATCAGAATGGTTCTAGCTCTTGCTGCACACAAGGAATGGAATGTGTATCAACTAGATGTGAAAAGTGCATTCCTGCATGGTGAGCTGAATGAGGCTGTGTATGTTGAACAACCACAAGGATACAAGAAGAAAGGCGCTGAAGACAAGGTATACAGACTGAAGAAGGCCTTATATGGACTAAGACAAGCTCCAAGAGCTTGGTACAGCAAAATTGAGTCATACTTTGCTTCAGAAGGTTTTGAACGCTGTGCAAGTGAATACACCTTGTTTGTAAAGCATGAAGAAGAAGGAAAGCTGCTGATAATAAGTTTGTATGTGGATGACCTCATATTTACAGGTAATAGTGAAGACATGATTGAAGCATTCAAAAGGTCAATGAAGCAGCACTTTGACATGACAGATCTAGGTAAAATGAGGTACTTTCTGGGTGTGGAGGTTCTACAGAATGAAGATGGCATTTTCATAAGCCAAAGGAAGTACATCAAGGAATTACTGGATAAGTATGGTATGAAAGACTGCAATGCAGTAAAAAATCCTATGGTACCTGGTACTAAACTAATAAGAGATGAAGAAGGGACAAGAGTGGATGTCACAGCATATAAACAGATGATAGGCAGTCTTATGTACCTAAAGGCAACAAGACCTGATGTGATGTTTGTTGTAAGTTTGGTCAGTCGTTTCATGGAAAGGCCTACAGAGCAGCATTGGCAGGCAGTGAAAAGGATCATTAGATACTTGAAAGGTACTATGGAGATGGGGATTCAGTACAAACGAAGGGGTGATGGAAACTTGACAGCTTTCTCAGACAGTGATTATGCAGGAGACTGTGATGACAGAAAGAGTACTTCTGGATATGTCTTCTTATTGAGTTCAGGAGCTGTGGCATGGAGCTCAAAGAAGCAACCAGTAGTCACTTTGTCAACAACAGAAGCAGAATTCATTGCAGCAGCTTCATGTGCTTGTCAGTGTATTTGGATGCGAAGGGTGTTAGAAAAACTCAGTCACAAGCCAAGTAAGTGTTCAACAATTCTGTGTGATAACAATTCAGCAATTAAATTGTCCAAGAATCCAGTGATGCATGGGAAAAGCAAGCATATAGATGTGAGGTTTCACTTCTTGCGTGATCTAACCAGAGATGAAGTAATTGAACTGGTTCACTGTGGAACAGCAGATCAAGTGGCAGATATTATGACAAAACCTTTGAAGTTAGAAAAATTTGAGAAGTTAAGGGAAGATTTAGGTGTGTGTAAACCACCTGCTTCGAGCAAGTGTGGTTTAGGAGAGGATGTGTTAGGATTGCTGATTACTTGAAGACCAAGTCAAGTTTAGCAGAAGGAGGAGCAGCTGGTGTTAGGTTTGCAGAGGGAGTCTCGGATTGCTTGAGGACCAAGTCAAGTCCTGCAGCTGCTGGTTTTTAGCTTAGGAGATGTCAATTTCAGTTGAATAAGTAACCTAGTTATAGGGAAGTTGTTGCTTTGATTAAGTCTGAGGTTGTTCCTCATTTCAAGGCTGAGATTAGCAGCCGATTTGTTTTAAATTTTTCATCTTGTAAAGCTATTATAAATAGCTGACTGTTGAGTTGAATAAAACACAATTTCGAGTGCATCAGTTTCATTATAGATCAAACAGACCAGGCACTTCATAATATTCTTGAAGAACAATTTCCCGTCCCATTTCTTGTATCAGATCATGCATCATCACATAGTTATCAAAAATAGTCAAAAGAGATTTTTCAACTAGAATATCTATCATAATACGAGCCGCTGTTGAGATATATATTCCACATATGAGACATTGTCTGTAGTTTAGACTATTCTCTCCATTGTCAATTGGTTTTGAAGTTGAATCTCAAACTACTTTATCATGGTATAAGAGTGGGTTACCCACGTTCACATGTGAAGCCCAAATACCACATTAACTCCATGACCACCTAAGTTGTTATCCACGTGTTAGACTTAAGATTCGTCATACGTGTGGGAGCGTGTTGAGATATATATCTCACATCGGAAATATGAGAGATTACCTGTGGATTTATAAGGGTTTAGGCTATTATCTTAATTGTTAATTGGTTTTAGAGTTAAAGCTCAGTCTACTTTATCAGTAGACACTTTTATGAAAACATGCAACTATCAAGAAAGAGTCTCTTTTCCATAATATCATGCAGTCCATCGTAACTTAGCTTGAGTTTCTCAAAGGTCTTATTAGGAGCTTTCTTGAGTTTATCCAGAGTACTGATCCAGGCATCTCGATCTCTTTTATACAAAGAAGATCCAAGAGCCCTACGAGCTAATGGAAGGCCTCCTGCATAATTCACAAAACATTTCGACAGTTCCAAGCAGTCTTCTTCTGGATACTGTTTTTTAAAGGCTTTCCAAGAAAAGAGCCGAAGAGCTTGATTGTCATTCAAGCCCTGGAGCTCATACAATTTCTCTACACCATGTTCGATTAGCAGACGTTCATCTCTTGTTGTAATGATAATTTTGCTCCCAAGACCAAACCAGTCTTTTTTTTGGCAACTAAGACCAAACCAGTCTTTACTTCCAGCAAACATTTGCGTTACCAGAGCAAGTTTTTTTGACACCAAATAGGCAATACTAATTGAATACAAAGCTGTTAACTGTTTTAACAATTACAATACATTGAGAAAGAGAAAAAGAGAAAAAAGCCAAAAGAAATAAAGAAAATATAAATGAAGAAAATCAATGTCATTCTACAAGGGCCAACGCTTGGTCAATCTAACACATCCTCCGACACACCTGAGCAGAGTAAATTGAGACAGTGTTTGGCTGCTATTTCACAACATCTCTTGCGACTTTCTCACACAACGGCCGACCTTCTTCTTGAAATCATCTCTCCGGTCTCTCCATTCCTTCTGCAACACACGTACCAACATGACGTTAGGAACAAATTTCTATGAATGAGATGCAACATAACCATAAGTCACAACCGGAATCAGTACATAACCAGGAAAACTTAAAGGCTCCAAATTGTCAAGTTCGACAAATTTTACATAACCCTTGATGGATCCGCATGAACTCCAAAATACCAGCACAAACACAAGTTACGCTCATAGCATTGCATTGTTAAACAACCATGATGCAGTCTAAAGCTTTTTCCATCATCCAAATGGCTAGAATCATGTGACCAGTTTACTTCATTATTGTAGCTTAAAAATTTGTGGTTATGGGCATAGACTCTACCAAAGACAGTCTTCGGTCATCCTACATTTTCCCAGTATGGAGCCTTGGAATATACACAGGTACGTCTTTTTTTTAAATATCGTGAACATAAAAGAATGGGCAACACATTATTGACATAACTCAAACCATGATTATAGCAAAACAAAAAAAGTTGAATTAATTTTTCACAAGGCCAATGCTATAAACCTAACCGTTAATGCCAAGCGCAACTACCCAGAAGTATTCAACAAAATAGTAATGTGAATTAACATTAAAAAATAAACAAAATGATATGAATATATATATATATATATATATATGAATATATATATACAGGTTCTTGTTATAACCTTCACCGCATTTTCAGAATGAAGTAAAGGATAGATTTGAAAACAAAATGAACCGTGATGATACAGCAGGACCACTTACAGCAGCTTCGACATTTGCAGGAGATTCGTCATTTGGACTGGAAAGCATTGATATTATACTCAAAACTATGCTTTCAACCTGGGAAAAAACCCAATTTTTACATTAGAGCAGTACTTTGTTTTTTTGTCAAAAAGCAAGTCACCAGCTAATTTCTATATACGGTGTTCATTGTTTATCAGATACATAAGAAATTAAAATCAGAAAAGGGGAAAAGAAATGAATCAATTCTGCTGAAAAGGTTTGACTAATACTGGAAATGGAAATGTGCTAAAATTGACCAACTACATAAACAGGCAATCTTGGGACATCAATCTTGTAACACCTCAGAATGTTACAGATGATACATATGATGAACTTCAATGATCTTATGAATATTTGGTGTACTTGTATGATCTTATAAAGCTTTGTAAAAGCTATTGCCATTAGATCATGAAGAGGCGAGAAATGTATGCATTGCCAATTTTTGAATAATGCATTTTAATTCATCCTCTATTTCCATTTGCATTCATTTCTCTACAGTCTAGCACTAGGACTTCCACTCTCATTAACTTGCAATATGTCGGGAAATCAAAATACACCAACAATGTACTCTGTATATGTTATCCAGTCAAGCAAAACTTGAAAGGTTTAATACATGTTATCTGAATGGATCCATAATAATAGTGACAACATTCATGGGCACTGACATTATATAACTGTTTTAACTGAAACTCATTTCACCATCTTCTTATCCATTTTCTTAATATGCTAGTGTTTGGACAATGCAAATCCAATGAATCAGACTAAAGGTAATGAAGAATAGGCCACAGTGGCAGCAGGTCTTATAAAGTTCAGAAATTCAAAAGAAAGTATTGTTAGCAAATCCTTACTGTATGCACAGGTGTCCAACGCTCACTTGCAAGTTCATAACCATTTGGATCATCACCAGGAGGATGAAGAATGGAAATGCAAACGCGTCCATCAGGATAAACTTCAATTGAACAGGACACAAGATCAATAGTCTAATAACAAGTGAAAAACATCACACAAATGATATAGACAAGGAAAGGTGATAGATTGAAGCAAGACCAACCATTGGGATGCCATAACTCTGAAGTAAACTTCACTGTTGGCGGGCTATTTGGATAATTAGAGGGAAAACTCATAATGGCGTTGAAAAATCCTCCCTCACTGCAATTAGAAATAGGCAAGGACGAATTTCATAAGTAAACAACATGATAAACACCACAACGAAACTCATGTTGAGAAGAAAAAGAGAACAGAAGAAAGAAGATCGCCAAAACAACACACAAACAACTTAGCTATTAAATCAATAAAAAATGGCAAACAAATAAAGCACAACCAGCGTGAGAAAGCAACCTGAGCTCAATACATGCTCACAATTTGCAAAGCCAATTGGTCAAACACTTCCTATTGCCAACACATATCTGAACATCCAAATTTATCAACAATTAACCGAAAAACAAACTCTGAATTTTGAACTTTCAACCGTTACTAACTGTTTCTCAACAGACACAATTCAAAAGCTCAATCACTTCCGCCACAGTAAATCGACACCGCAATCGAATTCAAAACCTCCACTAAAAACATTTCCAATCACACAAGAAACGACTCAAACGAATCACCGAAACACACCACAGCAACAAAGCCCAATCAAAATCAAAAACAGCACACAAAAGCAGAAGCGGTTAAGAAATCAAAGAGGCACGTACTACAGCGTATCGGGAGGTCCAATAACTGTGACGCTCCATTCAAAGATATTGCTCTCATCGACCAGACCCGCCGAGAACCCATCCACAGGGTTCTTGCAAAGATCTGCATCAATCCAATCCAAAACGAACAATCAGATTCAACGAAATCAATCCAATCCAATCCGATGACCTACATACAAAATCGATTCAATTTGAAAGTTTGCGATTACCTTTGAGCTGCTTCTGGAGGAGAAGGCTCGCTTGAGAGGCCGCCATGGATGAGAGGAGAGAGAGAGCCGACACTCGGTGCGTATGGAGAGTAAAGTTTCCTGAATGTGGACTCGTCTGTGTGAGCTTTCAGTGCGGGAATGAGTTGAGATCCAGATCGACTGCATTGGGTCTGTACGGGAACCGGTCGCACGACGAATAGTTGTGTGCCACGTAGGTGAGGAGTGGGAACAGTCGACGTGATGAAAGATTCTAGTTGGTTCCTTTTTCAAGCTGCGGATTTACCACTGCGCGATCTAAGATTTACGAGCATCATGTGGGCCCCAGGTCAAGTTCCCACCTCTCAAATCGTAACTATTTTTGTTTAAACTTCCCACCATTTTTCACTTTCTTTTCCCTTTTTTATAACTAATTACCACCGACTACAATTTTCTGACTATTTACCACGCCGTGCAGTGTTTTCAGATTTTCCACGGGCAGGCACGTTAGGCTATACCTATATTTAGTAAATAATTTATTTACGTAATTACCTTTCTTCCTTTCTGATTCATAACATAACCAAAGAGAGAGATCGAACTGGCTCTTCAGATTTTAATCGAGCTCTGATCATGGAAAACGTTATCCCGAACTCAAGCTCAGGTTTTTCACAATTCATTTGATTTTCTCTATGGATTATTCGTTATTTCCTTCGATTTTTGCCTTTTGATTTTTTGTGTTTGTTTCGATTTGCTTCGACTTGATTCGATTTACTTCGATTTTCTCTGTGATTCTTCGTTGTTTCGTTCGATTTCTGTGTTTTGATTCTTTGTGTTTGCTTCGATTTGCTTTGATTTGATTTGATTTGCTTCGATTTTCTCTATGAATTCTTCGTTGTTTCGTTCGATTCGTTGTGTTTGATTATATGTGTTTGCATCGATTTGCTTTAATTTGATTGCATTCGCTTTGGTTTCTCTATATTTGATTGGATTCTCTAGAATTTGTCGTTGTTGATTAGGTTTTCTTCGAATCTTAATAGGTTTTCATCAACTAGTTATTGTGCTATGTAATTGTATGGTTAAGGAGCTGTTTTGGCTAGCATTATTGCATTGTGTGTAATGTTATTGAGGACCAGTAGTTCTATTTTAAAGTTTTTGAGTTCTGGAGTTGATTTTGTGACATGATGTATGAGTTTGGGGGTCATTGCGAGGTGTACATATCTATCTGATACTGTGATGTTTTTGATAGAAGAAACTACAAGCTTTTCAGATTTTTATAATAAAGTTTGTATGCGATTGAAGCATTTGAAGTCATGAATTTTTGAGCTGACATATTTCTTTCTGAATTACCCTTGTTGTGCTCTTGCCTCTAATATAGATATAAAGTTAATGTTTATGTCCTTGGGTGTGTTTAAGAGAAATTATGTTGATATTTTGGCTAAGCGTTGTAACTCTACTGCTAGTTATGATGAAGATGGAATGTATTTTGATGTCGTTGATGGATTCATTATTGTTGATCCATCTGATTATCTTGGTGATTTTAAGCCTGAGAAACCAAAAAATTTCATGTCTAAGCAGTGAAAAGAGTACATTAAGTGTGTGGACCCGAAATTTAGAGATGGAGCTGTGGAGTTTCATCAAAAGTTATGTTTGTATGCAATTGAGGTTGGTTTTCTATTTGTATACAAGAGAAATGATAAATGGAGGGTGGTTGTTGAGTGTTCTAATAAGCGTTCTCTGAGATGTGAATGACACATTAATGCCTCGTCCTACCCTACAAATCACTTCTTCTTCTACATTAGGGAGCTTAACAACGTTCATACTTGTGATAGTGTCTTGAGGGAGCAGAAGCATAAGCACTTGGGGTCTAGTCTTGTGAAAATGTTGATTAGTGATGAATTTCGTAGTAATCCAATGACAGTGTCAATGCCAACGACAATAATGACGGCAAAAACGTCATCCGTTGCTAACCAACGGAAATAACGACGGCGCCAATGTCAACGACAATAATGATGGAATCAACCCCATCTGTTGCCAACCAACGACAATAACAACAACGTCAATGCCAACGACAATAATGGCAGCATCAACGTCATCTGTTGTCAACCAACAATAATATCGATGACGTCAATGACATTATTCCTACTTACTTTTATTCATCACTTTGGACAATTAAAGGCTACCTATATTTATTTTTCCCACATCACCCACCAGAACCGAGGCATTGTAAAGGGAGATTGGTTGGTCAGGGTTCTGGGGAACCTTGACGCTATCACGGATCCTCACATATTGTTGTGAAAACAATGTGAGAAATCATGCTGCGTACTAAAGGTTTGTGACACTGATCATGGTGTTCGAAGCATACACCACGACGCTCAACGCTGCTAAGTTAGTGCTCGTCGCCGATGTCTAGCTCGATTATTTCAACCAATGTATTTCCTATAACGGCCATTCAAATTTTGCTGTGGTGGTTCAATTTTCAATCTGTATCCAATCTTGATCATTAAGAGACGATGCTAGAGAAATCTAAACCAATTAATGGTAAAAAGTGAGGTCTGCCAATTCTCGATAAAGTTGACCTAGTGGATTCGAGAAGATAGGCAGCTTAGTTTTTATTTAAAAAATAAATAATTATTAGAAAATCTCAACCGTTGATACTTATGAGAAAATGTCCATTTACTACAATTTTTAGATCTTATTTCCCATTCCAACAGTTTTTAAAAACAATACCATTTCAACTTTTTTTAATTTGTGTCAATTCCAACATAACTCATAACAACCTATAATATTTCAATACTCATTCTACCCTCACTCGTTAAAACATGCTTAGAGAAAAATGGAAGGGAGATGAGACATGGCCGACACCTCATCGGCTCCGGTCACAGAAATCTTGCCGGAATCTAGAATCAAGTTTATTTCCCCCTAATAAACTCCTACTAAACCCTTAAACCACATTCATATTGTCATATCCAACTTTACTACCCCCTAATCAACTCTTAATGAACCCCTAAACCACATTCCTATCGTTTCAGTCAACTTTACTACCTTCTAATAAAGTCTCACTATACCCCTAAACAACATTCCTATTACACACCCAACTTTACTACCCCTTAATAAACTCTCACTGAACCCTTAAACCACATTCCTATGATCACATCCAACTTTAGTACCCCCTAATAAACTCTAATTGAACCCTTAAACAACATTCCTATTGCACAACCAACTTTACTTCCTCATAATAAACTCTCATGGATTCCCTAAACCACATTCTTATAGTCATAACCAATTTTACTATCCTCTAATAAAGTTGAAATATATATAAAGAGAGAGAGAGTGGCATTTTGGTGGACGCACGTGAGAGGCAGCGTGGACTAGACAACATAGTTGATCCACCGAGAGGGAAGATCAAAGGGAGAAGATCTATTTACCTCTAGAATAAAGAAATAAGAGTTGGAGAATGGCCTTGCAGTCCTGCTTGTCTTTGTTGGCAGAGTCGCAGCACTCATGCTAGCGCTCAGCAAGGTGGGCCTGCCATTGGAAGCGGTCGACGTCGGAGGGGTGAGAGGAGAGGACGAACTTCTCGAGCTTCTTGGGGAGAGATGACTCGATTAAGGAGAGCTTGGCCTTGGCAGCGTCGACAGTCTCATGATCAGGGTGTGGGACGAGATAGGTGAGGACGGAGCGGGTCTAGGTGACATCGGAGACGGTGCGGGTCATGGCGGTGATGAGTTTGGGGTCAGACAAGTGGGACATCTGGTGGAGGAGGCCTGAGGAGGGTTGTTGTTGAGGTCGGATAAGCTGGGGTTGGGCGTCGTCGATTTGGATGGACTCAGGGGTCAGAGATGTTGGCGGTGCGTAGGGGGATGGGCTAGGACGAGAATGCGTTCTATGACGGCCATCAACGTCGAGCTCCGATCCGGAGAGAGTGAGAGAAGTGAGAGTGAACATACAAGAGAGAGATGTGATTAGTGTGGTGTCGGTCATAGTTAAAAGAGAATGGATGAGATGTGTGTGGTGTAATAGTAGAGGTAAAATTATTTATTTAGTAAGAAAAGTTGAAATGGGTAATGAATAACTTTTTTAGTTGGAGTTGTAACTTTTTTTTCAATTTATATGAAACAGTCAATACTCCTAATCATACTTAGTTTTTATTTAAAAATTAAATAATATAATAATATAATTTAACTGTTTATTTAAGTTGGTTTAAATACACAAACTTTGCAAACGAACAAATTAAATTGTTAATGGTCATGTCATTCCGGCTCACAACGCTGCCAGCCTAGAGAGTGAGCCTGATCTGTAACATCAACCCGGGTGCTCCCATGTGTGCATATTCCACCATTGATTTAGTAGAACTCGAAGGAGTATGGCAAACCCCCTTGACAAACCCCCTCCAATGACTATCATTTTGTTCAATAAAAAGTTAAAAACTAGAAGTAATATAGACAATCAACAATGTAGATTGAAATTGTTATTTCTTTTCAGTTTTTACTAAATATTTTTTTGGTTACATTTTTACTAAATATTTTCGCCAATATACGTTCAATTTTTCCTTTAATAATAAAAAAATGTACGTTCAAATTTGAAAACTAAGAAATGGAGGGAATATGATGTAACTGGGATTCTTCGCAACAAGGCCTCTGACGAAGAGACTCGTACAAAGCAAAGCCTACACGTGATACCACAGTGATTCATGTAAAGTTAGACGTAAAACAAAGATGGGGAAAATTTCGAGAAATGAAGCAAAAGATACCCTGCTGTTTTCGAGTGGCTGACGACGAACCTCTTCTTCTCAGCTATCACCTGTCGAGTCCTTCCCTCTCAGCTCCATCAGATATTCTTCACTATTTTTTTCTCTCCGCGAATCACCACCCCCTCCTTTCTTATCCACACCAGCACAGAACCCATTGCCCATCACAACGACGTCGTTTTGGAGCTTTTCATCATCGATAGCACTGAACCATGGAGTTTGCACCGGAATTCTGGAAGTGCTACTGGGTACATGTGAGCCAAGTAAATATGAACTAGTGTAAATTATAGCTCTTTTTGGATTTAGATGCTTAAATACTTTAATTCATTGAACAGCCAAAGCCCATTTCAATACATTACAGATAACAAAATACATGAGCTAGTACATCACTAACCCAGGAAATTAACACAAGGTCAAGCTTAGAAACGAAACCTAGTAATCTCCCTCCTAACATTTATTCGAAACTAAAGGCCGGAACCAAGCTAGCTAGCCGCCACCGAACGTCACCGCTTTGCAGCAGTAACGTCATCCAGCTAGTGGCAGAAGATGACCTTAAGCTCACGTGGTGACGAGCACTGGTGCATGAGCGTAGGGCTGTCATGCGCGAACGTATACGTAGCCGGACACGCGCGCTTGAAGAACTGCGAGAAGCTCGACGCCCTACACGTCTGGGGGCTATTATACTTGTTCCGACAACAAAGTTCGTCTGACCTGAACGCCTCGCACGCGCTCTTACACGCCACCACCCCTGGGTGGGACCTCACCTGAAGCTGGCCGGGACACGTGGCGAGAAGATCGGCCTTGCATCCCACAACGGGGCAGACGCCCTTGCCCTCGTGTGGGGTCACCGTCATGGGGACGTTGAACCCGTCGACGAGGCTGACGCCGTAAGACCACAAGTCGTTGGGACCGTGGTGGAGGACGAACTGGGCGAGAGTCGCAGGGGTGGCACCGCCGGCGCCGTTGCACTCGAGCTTGCCGCCGCAGTCTCCGGTGAGGCAGGAGAAGTGGTTGTTGGAGTGGGAGCAGTGGGTGCGGGCCCAGATCCGGCCCGACCAGGGTTGGGTCGGGGCGGGGAAGGAGCGGTGAGAGAGGCTGGGGAGGAAGAAGCCGCCGCGTTCGAGGATTTGGGCGCCGGAGTTGGGCTGGATGGCGGGCCAGATGGGGAAGGGGCAGTTGTTGACGACGGTGAGAATGTGACCAGGGAAAGTGGCATGGCAGAGAGAGCAGAGGATGAGGAGGGTGGCGGAGAGGAGGCAGTGAGAGCAAGCCATTGGTGTGGACTGTGGAGGAAGAAGGGACGGTGTTGGTCTTTATAGCCATGAAATCAGGTACGTATGTCTGTCTGAGGGGAGAGAGTGGAAAGACGGAAGTGCCCTCTGGAATCGGTGTATCAGATAGGAATGTCGATTTATGTGAAAGGCATGCTTTTCTGGGGTTTCGCGGAGCTTCTGGTTTTTTCCCCTCTTTTAAATTAGATAATTTTGAAAAGTATAAATAAATGAAAGAAAGGGTAAGAGTTGTCATGGAAGGGGAAGAGAGACATTGAACCAATGGAAAGGGGAAGAGAGACGAATAAGAAAGTCGAGACGTAACTGAGTTCGGAGTGGGAGAAAGAGCGGAACGCTGTAACTTCGAGGTCGATGATCGTGACAAACTAGTACGATATTTAGGTTTTTGTTTTTGAAGTACAAATGTTTCAGATTCCAAAGAAATGATGGAGAAATTGACGTTTGTTATTTTGATTGGTGCCGTGACTAGCGTTACCACTTTGCCAGACTGTTTTTGTGCTTTATAGCTTTAATATTCATAGTTTTAAGGTTGTTTTTCATGTTGGGGTGGAAATTCGGACCGATTTAGAGGTGGGTTAGGATTTGCATACCTCGTCTCATTTTTCTGATAAGAAAAAAATTGGGTATAATCTGTACATACATGGATGCGTTGATCTAGGAACTCTGATGGTAATATCAGTAATAACAATCTTCCTCCTACACCAAAAATGCATGGTCAGCCAGATCTGCAAACGAAGTCTTTAAGGAGCTTTGGGATGTGGAATGTGGAATGTGGAATGTGGAGAAGAAGGCTTTATCAATATATGTCGTAGGAGTTTTAACTATGGCGCTTCTGATTAAATCAGGTTCGTAAGAGCATCCCCATTTTTGCTCAAGCAGCTTTGGTACTTATTGTGAGACCCTGTATATTTTTATCGTGGTTTATAACGAGTTACTGAGATTTAAGTCGCACTCGATAACTTAACAAGTTAACGACCACGTTTGTCACGCCCCGGCCCGAGTTTACCTCCCTAAACCCAGGCTAGGACGTGTGAGATCTATCCCAAGAGAGATTTACTCGTAATCTCCTGTGAGAATGGATAACCCATTTTCCCAAACTATTTCAACAATCCAAACGATACCGGAATAGACCTCACAACCAGAGGTTATCCCGATTTCCGCATTTGGATCTCAAACCAACTACTTTAGAGGACCTAGGGTCTAAAAATTAATTGGGACTACACCCGAATCCCAGTCAGGCTGCTTACGTACCCTGTACTCAAGGATTATGCCACATATAGCTCTTATTTTAATTAACATTCTAACCGGGCGAATCCCGCTTTTCTATTTATCGGTCGATAACCTTTTATTGATGGCGTACGACTAAGGCCATTCCTGAGTTTAACCTCTACGCTGAGGCATTCAAAAACTAGTTATCTATCGGAATTAACCCTAACATTCAACCATTCTGATAAACAGCATCAAAATACATAAATATAATATAAAGACAACCACGTAAATATATAATTCCCCCTAAGGACATATAAGTAAAACCACCTAATGTGCACCCTTGCAGTTAACTTAAACTGTTAGAGGCATTTTAGGAATTTCGACTTTAGTGGCAGCCTTGTAAATAAACAAAACCGCTAGGGCTATTTCTGAGATTTCAGCCTCAATGGAATTTACTCACCTTGAAATCCCGCTGCGTCATCTACTGCCACACGGTAAATCCTCAACACTTAGTCGATCAATATACACCTACAATAATATAATCGACCTTAGTTGCCACACGAAAGCAATGATGACTAGATTCGACTGAACGTCACACTAAATGATAACCGAACCCGGCAAATTATATATCCACACGTTCGTATCGACGAGTACATGAACTTGTGACAACTCACTTCTCTTGAGGATACCAAACGCGCCACCACCTTCAAACCTGTCAACTTCACCAAAAAACCACCTATATGCAACTACAAAAACCCTAGAAGGCCTATAGGAGCAACTAGAACTCCCAGAACTGTCGGACGCGTCTACACGCGCAGCCACAGTCGGCGGCGCGTGGGCATCACGCGCCTCCACCAAAAACACAGAATTTCAACAAACTCCTAAACATGAAAGTTGAAGATCAAAGCATGAGGAACAACTTTAATACCTGGAGTTTTGATTCTCGGCCAGGAACCGTCGCGAAGCTTCTCTCCTTCAATCCAGCAACTCTACATGTCACATCCTGATCCTAGAATTATTTTACGGTTAATTAGTTTGGTCTTTAACCATTTAAAGTAAATGTTTGACCTAGGGTTAGCAATCCAAAATTGAAAACCGAAAAAAATCGAACCGAAGCCGAAAAAACAGGACCGGAAGAAAAAACGAACCGAAAAACAAAAACTGAACTGAACCTGTATGTATGGTTCGGATTCCGGTTTGGGGTCTGAAGAAACCGGACCGGACCTGAAAACCGTAAAAAAACTCATGAATTAAAAGGATTTTAATTATGTAGTAGGAAGGAAAAAGACTTTAATTATAGAAGCAAAATTATCAAAAATCTCATAAAATAAGATGTGTTCAGAATGGTGAAATACGGCTATGGTTCAAAAATCACATAATTTGGGTAACGTCTCGGTGCCGATACTAGCGGTCAACCCTATTAACTGTTATTATTCTGTATGGGGAGCCCTATCATCGGAAGGTAAATGTCCCAAAATTTTTATATGGACGGTTGCGTCTTATCTACGTGAGTGATTTTCGTGTAGAAGGTTTTCCAAAAATACATAATATAGAGGTAGATATGAGTGTTTCCGTGTGATAACTAACGATGGATCAGGGTTAACCATTTCGATCGAGCCCTTAACTTTGTCGGATCCAGTTTAATTTTTTACCGCAGACATCTTTCGTCATAATGATCATATCTGACGGTCGAATTTTAAATTTTGACTTTTAGTGATCGGAATCACCATATGCATACTAATGTTGTATAATTTGTTTATTAGGTTTTAAGCAAATGCACATTTTTCTGAACCAACTCTACATAGAAGCAAAATTATCAAAAAACTCGTGAAATAAGATGTGTTCAGAATGGTGAAATACGACTATGGTTCAAAAATCACGTAATTTGGGTAACGTCTAGGTGCCGATAGTAGCGGTCAACCATATTTACAATTATTATTCCCTATGGGGAGCCCTATCGTCGGAGGGTAAATGTCCCAAAATTTTTATATGGGCGGTTGCGTCTCATCTACGTGAGTGTTTTTTGTGTAGAAAGTTTGCCAAAAATACGTAATATAGAGGTAGATATGAGCGTTTCTGTGTGATAACTAACGATGGATCATGGTTGACCGTTTTGATCGAGTCCTTAACTTTGTCGGAACCAGTTGAATTTTTTACCACAGAAATCTTTCATCGTAATGATCATATCTGACGGTCGAATTTTAATGTTTGGCTTTTAGTCATCGGAATCATAATATGCATACTAATGTTGTATAATTTGTTTATTAGGTTTTAAGCAAATGCACAACTTTGTGAACATGCTCAACATAGAAGCAAAATTATCAAAAAATTCGTGAAATAGATGTGTTCGGAATGGTGAAATACGGCTATAGTTAAAAAATCACGTAATTCGGGTAAAGTCTCGGTGCCGATAGTAGCGGTCAACCCTATTTATTGTTATTATTCCTTATGAGAAGCCCTATCGTCGGAAGGTAAATGTTCTAAAATTTTTATATGGGCGGTTGAGTCTTATCTACGTGAGTGTTTTTCATGTAGAAGGTTTTCCAAAAATACATAATATAGAGGTAGATATGAGTGTTTCCGTGTGATAACTAATGATAGATCAGAGTTGATTGTTTCGATCGAGCCCTTAACTTTGTCGGATCTAGTTGAATTTTTTACCACAGACATATTTAGTCATAATGATCATATCTGACGGTCGAATTTTTGTTTGTAAGTTTTAGTTATCGGAATCACAATTTGCCTACTAATGTTGTATAATTTGTTTAGTAGTTTGTAAATAAATGTACAACTTTGTGAACCATGATCATTTTTCAGTATAATGATAATGAGAAGAAAATTATTAATTTAAAAAAAAACCAAAAAAACAAACCGGACCGAACCGTAGGTGTGGTTTGGTTTGGTTTGCGGTTTGGCCTATGAAATAGTAAAAAACTGAACCGAAGTATAACATTGGTTTGGTTCGTGGTTTGGGGTATAAACCGAACCGAAGTGGACCGGAGCCAGCTCTAGTTTGACCGTATAATGGCTGTAAAGTTGACTTTTTATAAAGTCAAGAATTTGGGAAAACTTTCTGCATGAAAGTTGTAGAGGAAGTCGATACGAGTTCGTAGACATGTAGCACGCTCAAATCGGAGTTCGTATGAAGAAGTTATAAGAGTTCGAAGTTAGGGACATATGAGTAATTTCGTAAAAATAGGATATAAATAGCCCATTTCGGAAAAAAACCAGAAAAGGCTATCGGACTTTCTCGACGTCACCGCCTCTGATCCAGGCCACCACAGGTGGTGAGGGTAGTCCCAAAAGGAGCATCTCTGAGTCTACTTCAATTCTAGGTAAACTTTTTGACCTATTTCTTCATAGTTTAGGAGAAATTTCAAGTTGATTACTGAGTGTTCAGTAGAAGATCTAGATCAGATTTCCCCCTCCTCAGGCTATCAATTTGTGAGTTCTATATATGGTTAGAATGGGTTTTAGGAGTACTACTCACGCCTAAAGTTTGGTGAATTGATTTGGAGTGTGGAGGGAGAATCGAAAATTTGAAGTTTAAAAACAAATTTCAGGTTTTTACATTTTTGTTCGATTGACCTAGTTAGATGCTGAATTGGCCTTTGAGTTGAACTACAACGTTCATTATTGAGTTTTTCTAAATTCTTTAAATTCCTTATTTAAGGACTCGATGTCATAGTACGTGTCGACACAAGTCTCTCAGTATTTTTGGAGCCTCCGTCTATTTTCTACGAATTTTCGAAGTTTCTGGTAATTTTTAATTACCATTCTAGTAAAAATAAGTTTTACTATTTAACCATTTATTTTTTACCTTCTTTAAATCTAGACCGTTAGATCGATTGAGAATTTGATCTGATCCATTGGATTGTGTTATATATACCTAAAAACCCTACTCATCTCTCACATTCTATCAGAGAAGAGAGTCCGAGAGAGAAAAGGGGACATCGACGTTGTTCGTCGTCCATCCGTCGTCGTCGCCCCGTCAGGCCGCGCCTGGCCGTCTCCCCGCCACCACTCGAATCCTCTCACTCTCCTCTCTCTACCCATCCCAACGAATCCCACATGCACCCACTCTCTTCTCAAATCAAAATCCATCCTGAAAACCCCCCAAATAGGGATTCTGATCAATCCCCTCCATTTTTGGTGAGCTCAAGCCTCTTCAAGATAAACTCTTATCTTTTCCTTCGATTTTGAGCCCTCTTAAGTTTCGATTTGAGTTTGGGACCTAACCCTTCTTGCCTCTCTTTTCTGGGTCCCTCTGTGTCGGAGTCACCGGCCACATCTCCTGCCATGCAATCGGTTCTTCAAGGTAATCCTTAATCCTCTTTTCAAACCCAATTATTCTAGCCCTATTTCTCTAAACCAGAACCCGAGTTTATACTTTCTTCTTTTTCTTGTTTTTTTTTTTCTGCAAACCCCAACATGTTTCCTCTCTTTTCCGGTCACCGTGACGTCGCTGGCGTGTGTGAAGCAAGGAAGAGGACCCGAGGCAAGGAACATTAGCTTGGCCCAGAAGCGGCAGACCCGAGGCTTGGTCTCGGTGGAGAGGAAGAAGAGATGATGAAACTCTGATAATTTGAGGTGAGAAGGATTCTGAATGTGAGATACAATTTGATGTTTGGAGTTTGACAAAAATTGGATAAATGTTGAATATGTGTCTGAATCGACCATTGTGTATTTTGTATGTCAATGACTCGGTAATTGGAAATTACAAGGAGGTTATAGCAAAATTCCGGTTAGTCGCGGAAACCCAACGAAGGTTCTGGTTAAACAAGTTTCCGGCAGAGAGTCAAAGATGTATAAATTGACTCCTTGAATAACATCAGAATCATGGAGTTTCAATTAAATCATAAATTGAGTCGATACGGAAAAACCTGCCCATTGTTGAAAAGTCTCCATTTTGGAAAAGTTTACATTTAAGGAAAATTGTTTAGTAAAGAATTGACGTTTGACGAAATTTGGTCAAATGTTGAATTGTTATCGGAAAATGATAACTGAAAAATCCGGAAGTGTCAAGTTGACCGTTTTATGAAAATTAGGTGATTCACATAAATGGATACATTGACTCAAGGTTAAAGATTTGTTCTAAGAGACAAGTTGGGCGTCCATAGTAATTTAACGAATTATTATGTGACTGCCTAGTGTCAGATTAAAAATGGTTAAGAGAAGTTTGGAAGTTAAGTCAGATTTTCGGTAAATAAACAAAGAGTCGATAATCGGAAAAGTAAGCTAAAACGGTTAAAGTCATAAAATGAATTGGTTGGTCAACTTGGTCAATGTGGTCAATCCTAGTTAAACTAGGAATGCTAGGGTCAACATGACTGTTATTGTTACTTCGTTGTTAAGCCACTATATTCTGCAGTGATTCATCAGATGAGTTAGCTTACATGGTGACCACGGATTACCGAGGCTATACCTGGAAGCTTGGAGCTTACGTAAGGAGCGACAATTTCATGTAGGGAAAACCAAACTCCTTTGTCAGTGGTTTTGCCTATTAAATGAAAGTGCTTTATTTTTGTATACTTATGGTCGATGCCTTCAAATTTTTTTTCAATATATTATGAGATAAATGGTTTATGATTAGGCCAAGAAAACCTAAGGCTAGATGTAAACGATTTTATATGATGATGATGTGAAATGTTGAGCACCGTTGTCCTGATTTTCGGTGTGTGACCTGAGAGTGATGAGACCTAGTATTTAGGAAATCTCATGGTGTCGATAACCGTGAACCTCCGGATGGGCAATGCCCTGTTTATATTTTTTCCTGCTTAGGCCCTTCTCATACAGAGTTATACGAGTCGAAGTGTGACATGCTAATGAGTGATTTGTTGGGCATTCACTGTAAATGGACACTCTCGCTACTATTCGTCCTCAGGCGCATAGGTAGTTGGCCTCGGTTTGCTGAATAAGCAAACCCGGGATCGGTCACAAAGATTTGAGAAGCCCTACAGGCTGTATTTGTACACTGAGCGCTCTGTCCCTTGTTTTTAGCATACTGCATAGTTTTCCTTCAAAGATATAAAATTATGATTTTTTGTGCCAAGATTTTCTAAATGGTTTTATTTCGAGCTCAAATCTATATGTGTGTGTGTTTATATATATATATATACTTCACACACATAGCTCTCTCTATCTATCCTGTCACATTACACAGTACCAGCAAACAACCTATTGTAGGGGTGAGCGGCTCACATATAGGATTTCAAACCTAGCATTGGTGGGTCTATATGTGAACATGTGAGGACGACGCTCACCCCTACAACAAGTTGTTTGCTGGTACTGTGTACTGTGACGAGATAGATAGAGAGAGCTATGTGTGTGAAGTATATATATATATATATATATATATATATATATATATGGATTTCAAACCTAGCATTGGTAGGCCTATATGTGAGCATGTGAGGACGATGCTCACCCCTACAACAGGTTGTTTGCTGGTACTGTGTATAGTGACAGGATAAATAGAGACAGCTATGTGTGTGAAGTCTCATTTCCTACTCAGTGTTTCGCCCGAGCCATAGTTACTTGACATGCTCTACCATACGAGTCATTTTCCAGAGTATTTAACAAAAATTATAAAGGTGTATTCCTAAATTATTAATCTTGTTACATATTTTTATTGTTGTCGCTAAAGTTTTTAATTGACCCTTTAAATTGTCCACCTTCAGCAAAATTAGAAAACTCTGATAGATGTTTTTGTGAATTTTTGTGGTGCCACTCAAGTTTTAAATTTTACTTTACCTACTAAATCGCCTACGACTTTAGGTTAATAAGTTGTCGGCACGTCCTTCAGACGTGTTGGCTTCTTATTGGCTTAAAATCGTGGCCACTGTAGCTCCCCTCCCGAGGTGCGACACTTATGCTGGTTTTGTGTTGGATAGATTTATGTTTCCTCAAAAACAAAATTGGTCTTCGCCTAATAAAAAGAAGACGAATAACTTTAGCCTACCCTAATTCTAAATCTTGGTTTCGTCCCTAGGTGGAAATGTAGCAATAAAAACATATATCACTAAGACTTTTGATAGGCTCTGATATGATTTTCTTTTGCATGTTCTTAAAGCCTTTGGTTTTCATGAAACTTTTGTGCAGTAGGTTTGAACACTATTATTATCTGCCAGGCTTTCTATGCTTATTAATGGTAGAACAATTGGTTATTTTTCTTGTGGACCAGGTGTGAGACAAAGTGACTCGCCTTCCCCTTTACTCTTCTGTTTAGCAGAGGACGTCCTTAGACATGGTATTTTCGATGTTTGTATCTTCAGGGCAATTGGAATGTATTCATTCTCCTAGAGGTACCATAACTCCTTCCCATGTATTATTTGCTGATGATGTAATTATTTTTTGTAGGGAAAATCGACAAAATATATTGAGAGTAATGAAATTCTTTGATGAATACGGTAGTGTCTCTGGACATAACATTAAAAAGGGCAAGTCTCAAGTTTTTATCGGGAAGCATATACAACATCGACGTCACTCTATCTCAAATTTTTTGGGTATCCTTTTAGGTACTGCTCCATTTATGTACTTGAGTGCTCCAATCTTTCACGAGAAGCCTTGTGTTGCACATTTTAAGGCTATTGTTGACAAAATTAGATTGAAACTATCAAGCTGGATGGGTTCATTTTTGTCAATGGTTGGGCGTCTCCAACTAATAAAGTCAGTAATCTATAGCATGTTTGTTTACACGTTTCAGCTGTATGAATGACCAGTGTCCTTATTAAAGAAAGTTGAGATTTGGTGAAGGAACTTTCTTTGGTTTGATGATATTGATAAACGAAGAATTCCACTTGTCTCATGGAAGTCTTGTTGTATGCCAATTGATGAAGGAGATTTGAGGCTTAAGAAACTTGTTGTGATGAATTGTTCTTTATGCTCAAGCGTTGTTGGGATTTTTTACCTCATAATCTGAAGGCTGTTCCTTTATTCGCAATCGTTTTCAAGACACTATTCTTATGCTCCATCTTCACTATGGCCTGGCATGCGTAAGTTTTGAGGGGTGGTGGAAGACAACTCAAGATGGTTGATCGGTAAGGGAGACAAAATCTCTTTTTGGAAGGATAATTTTTTGGACAGACCTCTCATTGAATTATTTGGTGATCATGGTACTTTTGTCACACCCCAAATCTTTTAAAGTTAATAAAAGTTACCTTTCACAGAGATTCACGAGTTACCGAGGACTTCTAATTACGAACGGTAATTCGATAAGATATCGTTCGAGTTAAATTTCGAGTTTTTCTAAACTATTCAAATACCTGATGTAATGACTCGATGTTGAAGTACATGTCGACACGAGTCTTCCGGTATTTTCAGAATATTTTTCGGAGCTTCCGGCTATTTTCTGTGAATTTCGGAAGTTTATGGTAATCTTACTTACCATTCTGGTAACATTTATTTACCATTTTGGTAATTAATTCTTACCCTTTAGTTCTCGGCCGTCAGATCTTCTTGTCATTTAATCTTGTTCGTCCGTGCACCCTATTTAAAGGGGAGACCGGTCAGACTTGGTCAAAGGAACCAAGTCGAGCTCCGATCAAGCTTTCCTCTCCTTCGGTCGAACTTGGTCCTCGACGGCGTTCAGCCGGTTCAGGCCACCACCCTCACCATCAACCACCAGCAAAATACTCGCCTTCCTTCACTCTTTAAAACCCCTCAACTGATTTCCACTGGCAGCCAGCGACGAAGCAGATTGGAGGCGAGGCGAGGTGCGGAGTTTGTCGGATTTTTGACGAATCCAGCCGGGAACGACGTTCTGGAGGGCGTGTTTGGCAAGCTCCGATGCGGTCTGATCGATTGGGGAAAGTTTGAGCGCGTTTGAAGTGGAGTTGGAGGCACTGTGGTGCCCTCCCTGCTGCAGGGGGTGTTAGCCGTGTAGGCGCTGGGTGTGGAACCTGGAGGAGCTGTTGGAGCTCAAGTTAGAGCTGGTGGAGGGGGGTCTAGGATTGGTAGGCAGCAGGAGAGCTGCTGGGTGTTATCTGGTTCGAGTTGGAAGCTTAAGCAGAAGGTACCCTCGCTTTTCATTGTTGTGTGGTTCTGTGTTTTTGGTTTTGCTATTGAGATGCTGGGTTGTTATTTATGTTGTTGACTGCATGTGTCGATAACTTGGTGAATCGAAGAAACGGGGAGGTTATGGCGAAATTCCGACAAAATACCGGAATCCGACGAAGATTCTGGTGATGCAGTTGAACCGGCAGAGTGCTGAAGAGGTAGAAACCGAATCCCCATTAAGCTTTGAGTCGAAAAGTGTCAGTTGAATCGTAATCGGAATATTTACGGAAAATTAGACGTAAGTAGGAAGTTTCCATTTTGGGAAACTTCCCATTTTAAGGAAGACTTACTAATTCAGGAAACTTTCCATTTTGGGAAACTTTCCCTTTTTGGAAGGTTTCCATTTACGAGAAGATGTTAAATCGGGTTGAAAAGGTTAAAGAAAGGGTAGAATTCAAGTTAAAGGTTTTGAAGTTAATTCGTGAAGTATGGAAATTAAAGTATGTTAACCGCTCTAGTGGTTGAGGAAGATGTAAACTCCCATTAACGGAAATGTCAAGTTGATTGTGGAAAATTAATCGGATAATTTTATTATCGAAGTATCGACTCACAATTAGTAAAGAGAAAATACTTATGCTAAAGTGGCGTAAACGGAAACCAAACTTCGAGTCGATATTCGAAAATAAGTGAAATGTTTGAAAAGCCGTTAAAAAGAAAGGAACTTGGTCAACATGTGGTCAAATAAGATTTTCTGGTCAAACTAGGAAAAGACCAAGTCAACGATGTTATGACTAATATAATGATTTGTTGGTACAGTCTCTGGTCGGACGTGAGACGGTCTCGACTACGCGGTTAGTTCGAGAGTTTCGCTCGAGGAGCTTTCCGAGCGGGGAGAAGGTCGCAATAGTACTGTGAGTGGACATATTATTTTTAAACAAATGCATGCCTTAATTATTGATTTAATTGCAGGGTTTTTATGATTGTTTCGAGAATTATATTTTCCTCGGGTTCTTAAATGCTTTATTTAGATTTATGCATATATGACGGGGATTGGTTTTACTTATTTGTTTTGGGAAGAGTATTTGAGTAAAGTGTTGTTATGAATTTATATTATAAGGGTTGTCTAATGAATATGCTAGCTAGAGTAGCGTGAGGGCGCTACTAGAGCTCTTAGCTCCGACCCTAGCCTGAGAGGTCAGGCAAACTACATAGTGCACTATGAGGGTTGTCCACTATCATCTTACCTAGAGCTCTTAGCTCTGACCCTGGTCTGAGAGGACAGACAAGCCTGAGAGGTCAGGCTGATATTATAAGGGTTGTCCATTACCATTTTACCCAGAGCTCTTAGCTCCGACCCTGGTCTGAGAGGACAGACAAGCCTGAGAGGTCAGGTTGATATTATAAGGGTTGTCCATTACCATTTTATATAGCTAGCATAGCGTGAGGGCGCAACTAGAGCTCTTAGCTCTGACCCTAGTCTGAGAGGTCAGACTTATTATGTTTGTGAACATTACTCTTCCCATATTCTTTACTTGTTTACCATATCATGCATTTGTGGAATATTTAGTATTTGTGGGCATGCATAAATGATGTTTAAATCAAAAAATTTTGGGAGAGCATGAAGTTATTGGCTTTATTGCTTGTGGAGAATTTATAGTGTTTCTTGGCTTATTTTTGTCCACTCACTCTAACAGTTTTTCAATGTTTCTCCCCTGGGCCTTTCGTTTTTAAATGCCCAGTGATGCAGGGTTCTTGAGAGGAGGTCGAGCGCGTACGAGAGTCGAGGCATAGTCGATCATTCCGTTGCTGCTTGAAATTCTTTGGGGTAATCATCTTTGTAGATTGCTCTGACTAACCCGGTTTAGCTAGTTTTGTAGGAAGGGTTGGCCATTTCAAGGGGGTTTCGGTAAGAAGTTCCCTTGAGGTGGTCCCTTAGGATTTACTTCGGGTTAAAGGGGTTTAACCCGGGGTGGGTCCTGACATTGGTATCAGAGCATTAAGTATCGTTTCCTGTTACTACCTCATGTACTTGGTAGCACTTAGCGTCTATAGAGTGATGGTCCGACCGCGGCGGATCCATCGACATTTTATGCTTCGGACGCTTAGTGTTTATTAAGGATATGAGTTAGTACTTTCTGGTTAGTTTATGGACCGAGTGGTCCTATAAACATTGGAATCTTCAAGACTATGCCTCAGTACGCGCGACCTCATAGAGAGTTCTTGTAAGGAACTAGGTAAGCTCGTTATGTATTTATGTTTATGAGTTCCCTATTGATTTATTGAGATTTGAGTTGGGAATCGAGCGGAAACTTACGTTGTTTAACGTTTGAGCATTATGTGCGAGTACTCGGTGTTGAAACGGTTAATTCGCACCTGGAAGGCTGCCATGGTTGTTGGCAGGAAGGTTGTAGGAACCTGAGGCGAGGCCTTAGTGTTCGAGTTATGAGACTCCTAGAAGAGGGGTCGTAAGAGTTAATAAAAGATGTTGCATCCTGCCATGGAAAAAAATTGAGCTGAAGTCGCCTAGCGCGATTAGTCAGTGAGAACGAATATTTAGTTTTGACGATTACCACGACTTTGTTAAGGTTCATCATTTGTCACATCCCGATCCCGGAATTATTTTACGGTTGGTTACTTTGGTCTTTTACCATTTAAAGTAACCGTTTAACCGTACAATGATGGTAAAGTTGACTTTTTGGTAAGTCAAGAATTTGGGGAAACTTCCTTCTTGAAAGTTGTAGAGGGCGTCGTTACGAGTTCGAGGACACGTAGCACGCTCAAATCGGAGTTCGTATGAGAAAGTTATGAACAAAAGTATAAAGTTACTATGCGGTAAAACGGCTATATATAGGAGTTACCGGGGTGAAAAATCAGATTTTTCACCCGGCTTCTCTCTCCTCTTCCCCGACGGAAACTGTGCCGGAGCTTCCGGCCGCCACAGCGCCGCCGTCCGGCCACCTCAGGCCACCACACCGGTCCCAAAAGTTCGGCCTCCGAGTCTACTTCATTCCTAGGTAAGCTTTTCGACCTAACTCGCCGTAAATCGGGAGAAATTCCGATTTGTTCTTCATGTGTACAGTAGAATTTCGGGATTGAATTTCTCCCTCCCTAGGTCACCATTTGATGAGTTCTTTATATGTTTAGGATGGGTTTTAGGTGTACTACAATCCCCTAGAATTTGGTAGCTTGATTCGAAGTGTGTAGGAAGAATTGAGGATTTGAAGTTTTGAAGTGTAAATTTTCGGGGTCTACTGTTCATCGAGTTTTTGACCTAGTTAGAGGCCGAATTGGCCTTCGAGTTGAACTAGAAAGTTGTCCCAAATGATGAGACGAAGCTACTGGTAAAATTTGGTGGCGATCCGAGGTCGCCGGAATTTTAGCCGGAATTTCTGCCGGCGGCCGCCGTCGGCGGTGCCGCCATTTTTTGGGCAGTTTTTCATGCCCATTAATTAGGACATATTGTGAGGAGTCTAAGGTTAAAATTTGGTAAGTTTTGGAGGAGTTTTGGTTAGGTTTTGGAATTTTTCTAGTTTAGTATTATTGGCGGATAATTAAATATTATTCCGACCATCGATTATTGCCGGATAAGTTCTAAGAAGTATTTTAAGGACTCCTAAGGTATTAGTGAAGTGGTTGAATGGGTGTCCATAATAATTTCACAAATTACCATGTGTGAACCCTGTCAAGTGAATTATTAAAGGAAGTCAAAAAGGTTAAAGTGCTTTAAGAAAGGAACTTGGTCAACATGTGGTCAAATAGGATTTCCTGGTCAAACTAGGAAAAGACCAAGTCAACTGTGGTATGACTAATTTGATGATTTGTTGTACAGTCTCTGGTCGGACGTGAGACGGGCTCGACTACGCGGGTAGTTCGAGGGTTTCGCTCGAGGAGCTTTCCGAGCGGAAATGTCGCAATAGTACTGTGAGTGGACATGTTATTTTAAATAAATGCATGCCTTAATTATTGAGTTAATTGCATGGTTTTTATGATTGTTTTCGAGAATTATATCCTTCTCGGGTTCTTGAACGTTTTTATTTGGATAAAGTTTAGCGGGAACCTCGGTTAAAGATTTTTACTATTGTTTGAGATATTGACACTTATGCGTGAACGTATTTACATTATTACTCAATTTTCTATTTCTTCCGAAAATGGTTATAGACGGTGATGGCCGTCCTTCGAATGGAATTGAACCCGAGACTTCGTTGGAAATTGGATTTATGCATATATGACAAGGAATTGTTTTACTTATTTATTTTGGGAAGAGAATTTGATTAATGTATTGTTATGAATTTTATTATAAGGGTTGACCAATAAATATGCTAGCTAGAGTAGCGTGAGGGCGCTACTAGAGCTCTTAGCTCCGACCCTAGCCTGAGAGGTCAGGCAAACTACGTAGTGCACTATGAGGGTTGACCGTATCATTTCATTAGAGCTCTTAGCTCCGACCCTAGCCTGAGAGGTCAGGCAAACTACGTAGTGCACTATGAGGGTTGACCGTATCATTTCATTAGAGCTCTTAGCTCCGACCCTGGTCTGAGTGGACAGACAAGCCTGAGAGGTCAGGTTGATATTATAAGGGTTGACCGTTATCACATATCCTAGAGCTCTTAGCTCCGACCCTGGTCTGAGAGGACAGACAAGCCTGAGAGGTCAGGTTGATATTAAGGGTTGACCGTATTATTTTATCTAGCTAGCATAGCGTGAGGGCGCAACTAGAGCTCTTAGCTCCGACCCTAGTCTGAGAGGTCAGACTTATTATTATTGTGAACATTTCTCTTCCCATATTCTTTATTTGTTTACCTTGTCATGCATTTGTGGGAAATTCAGTATTTTGTGGGCATGTTTAAATGATTTTTAAATCAATAAATTTTTGGGAGAGCATTAAAGGAATCAGAGTTTTATATTTGATTTTCGTCCACTCACTCTAACAGTTTTCGATGTTTCTCCCCTGGGCCTTTCGTTTTTAAATGCCCAGTGATGCAGGGTTCTTGAGAGGAGGTCGAGCGCGTACGAGAGTCGAGGCATAGTCGATCATTCCGTTGCTGCTTGAAATTCTTTGGGGTAACCATCTTTGTAGAATGCTCTGACTAACCCGGTTTAGTTAGTTTTGTAGGAAGGGTTGGCCATTTCAAGGGGGTTTCGGTAAGAAGTTCCCTTGAGGTGGTCCCCGCAGGATTTACTTCGGGTTAAAGGGGTTTAACTCGGGGTGGGTCCTGACATCATTAGAGTGGTTTTGGAGAAACCAACGGACATATGAAAGTGGAATGACTCAGGGAAAATGAGTGTAGTCATTTTGGGATCAATGAACTTGTTTCTGGTGACGAGTCCATGATGTGACACTGCTGGAAATGTTAAGGAAGTAAAGGCTGGTTTGGTCACTCGATGCTTTATGGGACATCCACTGAAACTAATGGCTTGGGTCACCTTTGGTGCTGACATTGTTGTCGTCAGCTACGACCAGATTCTCTTCGCTCCAGCCACCCATGATTGGGGTACTAGAAAGATTTGATTTGTTAGTGAGTCCAATCGTGATTTGAATTGTTGGTGACAATGGTCATTGGGCCATTTATCGTGGAGGCAGAAATTATATCGTGTCACCAGATCTTGGGACTCATGTCAACCATAAGGTGAGTTATCCACTTGCGGTCAAAGTGTTTTAATTAGTAAACTTGTGGAGGGGTCCCCAGATTGGCTGTGATAGAGTTCGATTTTCAGATCGGGCGAGTGTTACCAGTTGTAGCTAAGGGTAATTGGTTTCGGAATTTAAAAGAACATGTTGGAAGGGGCAACAGGCCACCGGGTCATGGACCAAGGGTGCTCGGGGTACCGGAGATAGTGTACGAGCCTTGATGGACTTTGTATTATTGTGGGGTAGGAACCGGTCGTTGTGCAAACGGCACTGTTTGACGGCTGAAAATGTACATGGGTATACCCCACCTGAGCACGTGTACCCACCTTTGTAGGGAAGTGGTAAATTGAAATTTGAGTAGCACATGCTGGTAAGGCATAAGTATTGTGTGCAGCGGTGTGTGGTCAAAATGACACCAGGTAAGAGACTAAGGCTGATGATGACATCATTTTAAGAATTTGTCATGAGAGTTCCAGTTATTGAGAACAGAGTTAGGGACGTTTGGTTAGAAGTTTGTGCAAAACGTCCAGTAGATGGCCTAACCATTTAAGTACAGGTCGGAAGTGGGTCATTGATAGTCGCTCCGATTATTTTTATGATGGTTAACGAGATTATTATATGTTGTTAGTAAGTGGTTGATGGCCTGCTGAGTTAAATGCACGAAAAAGGTGAAGTGACAGCAGTGGGGCAAGGTCTACTGAATCTTTGAATAGGAGTGAGAATGTTTGTAGATGGTCAAGCTTGAACCTGCAACCCAAGTCATCCGTTATGACACTTGGTTTCTTCGAGGACGATTCACTGAGCTTGATGACATGGGAATTTGTGCACCCACTGGCTGTGGTCTAATCAAATATTTTAACCGAAGGTGTACTTAGACGTGTTTGGGGTTCATAAGTTACGTCCACTGCAGTGACATGAAATATTCTCAATCTTGATATGGGGAATAAGGATTAAGATCTGGGAGATCAATTACTGAGGTTAATTTAAGGAAATCCTAAGAAGATTAAAGTTTTGTTGGCGATGCTTTGGTCATTGGTCATTTGAGTAGTGACCCTACTTGTTAGGAATGATTGACCTAGCGGCAGTTCTTGGCGCCACGAGTGCAGAGTGGTAGCAAGGAAGATCATTGGAGGTGACTCTCGAAATTGTCAACATTTCGGTGAGAATGAAATGCGGTGGAACTGAAGGAAAAAGTTTTCCTTGATGACTCAAAGAGTGTTACGAGCCTGAGTTTGGTAGTAAATGTTACTGAGATTGGTAAGGTATGTCGTTAAGTTGAGCAACACTCCATTGGAAATCGTGGAGTGGTTGAGTCACGTTCAGATTAAGTTAGATCTGAGGGGATGTTAACGTGTGACAGTGGATCTTATAATCTAGGATCTGAAGTGGTAGTTTGATTTCCTTGTGCATGTAAGTAGTCGTTCATTTTGAATCTTACCGAATAGATGATGCAATGGATGCTTGACTTGCAGAGCAAGGGGACAGTTTGTTAGGAACTATCTAGTTGTACGAGTTGACTCTGTGATGTATACGCGCCCAGTACGAGTTGACTCTGTGCCTTGTTAACTGGATGCTCGGTGATCAATAGGGCTAAGTTCGGTGTGAAATTAATTCCTGATGCTTTGATCAAGGGTTCCTTTGGGCGTGCACCTGTGGCACTAAATTTCATGTAGATGTTTGATCTGGTTAAATGTCCAAAGTTGCTGGTTATTACCGGACGATGTGGTAATGGAGGCATCTGGGAATGGAATATACTTGTTGAGCGGGTAAGGCTCTGGAATCCTTTTAATGGTAAGTCTATTCCAGATTGAGATGCGGATAATGTTTAATAGACGCACGGTGGTTGAAGTTCAAGTTCTGCACTATGCGTTATTCCAGGCTAAGGTAAGAGATATGGAGGTCAGTGACACCTCACCTATGAATGGTACGGGTATGTATTACCAGTTGCAAGGTATGCTGTAACCCCACCAAGTGATATATGAGCTAGCGACTCTAATGTTTGGATTGTGAGTAAAAGTCAGGATTTGTGTGTCAGAATAGTTACGTGAGTGGTACGTAGTCTGACCATTTGTCTTCGTGTGAGTAAGTATTGTGGGATCTCGATGTCTGGAGACTTGCATCTCCCTGATTAAAAGGCTATGATTTTGGATTTACGCTAAAATTCATGGCAACTCGTGTCCTGGGAGTACAATGGTTTGAGTAATGATAGAGTAAGGGAAGACAATTACTCTACAACATGACAGAATAGTTTCTAGAAAGCGTAAACCAGATCAGGGAGCCTGGTTCAAATGAGGTGATGGTTCGTGTAACATAAGTCGTCATGGTTTTCTAGTGGGCATGTTGTCATGGGATGACCCCACGTTGTATTGTGTACCAGAGGATTTAAATCCATTAGTAACATCAGACCCTACTCCTCAGGTGTGGTAATCATTTCCTGTATAGGGAATGTGTGAGCTGATATTTAAAGTTCAACGAAAGAATACGAGTATCTTTGAAGGAATTTTACTCGCGATAAGCGAGGGGTGGTTGAATCAGAATGAGTATTAGCAGTATTGTGACGACGTCACTTGTGGTTGGTAAGAATATTTGGTTGTGGTTAGTTGGCTAAACCAGAAGGGATAGGAGGTTGGTTACTGGTCGAAAGTTGTTATGTGGATCGTAAAGGGCAGGTGTTTAGGATTTTGGCAATGCTATTCGTAAGGAGTTCTCAGAAGAAAGTTGACATTGGAGAGCGATATTATTATTTTAAGTGATACTATCCCCCACTGTATTGGACTTTGAGTATGGAAATTTCGAGGATGAAATTTTTATAAGGTGGGGAGAATTGTCACACCCCGAATCTTTTAAAGTTAATAAAAGTTACCTTTCACAGAGATTCACGAGTTACCGAGGACTTCTAATTACGAACGGTAATTCGATAAGATATCGTTCGAGTTAAATTTTGAGTTTTTCTAAACTCTTCAAATACCTGATGTAATGACTCGATGTTGAAGTACATGTCGACATGAGTCTTCCGGTATTTTCAGAATATTTTTCGGAGCTTCCGGCTATTTTCTGTGAATTTCAGAAGTTTATGGTAATCTTACTTACCATTCTGGTAACATTTATTTACCATTTTGGTAATTAATTCTTACCCTTTAGTTCTCGGCCGTCAGATCTTCTTGTCATTTAATCTTGTTCGTCCGTGCACCCTATTTAAAGGGGAGACCGGTCAGACTTGGTCAAAGGAACCAAGTCGAGCTCCGATCGAGCTTTCCTCTCCTTCGGTCGAACTTGGTCCTCGACGGCGTTCAGCCGGTTCAGGCCACCACCCTCACCATCAACCACCAGCAAAATACTCGCCTTCCTTCACTCTTTAAAACCCCTCAACTGATTTCCACTGGCAGCCAGCGACGAAGCAGATTGGAGGCGAGGCGAGGTGCGGAGTTTGTCGGATTTTTGACGAATCCAGCCGGGAACGGCGTTCTGGAGGGCGTGTTTGGCAAGCTCCGATGCGGTCTGATCGATTGGGGAAAGTTTGAGCGCGTTTGAAGTGGAGTTGGAGGCACTGTGGTGCCCTCCCTGCTGCAGGGGGTGTTAGCCGTGCAGGCGCTGGGTGTGGAACCTGGAGGAGCTGTTGGAGCTCAAGTTAGAGCTGGTGGAGGGGGGTCTAGGAGTGGTAGGCAGCAGGAGAGCTGCTGGGTGTTATCTGGTTCGAGTTGGAAGCTTGAGCAGAAGGTACCCTCGCTTTTCATTGTTGTGTGGTTCTGTGTTTTTGGTTTTGCTATTGAGATGCTGAGTTGTTATTGATGTTGTTGACTGCATGTGTCGATAACTTGGTGAATCGAAGAAACGGGGAGGTTATGGCGAAATTCCGACAAAATACCGGAATCCGACGAAGATTCTGGTGATGCAGTTGAACCGGCAGAGTGCCGAAGAGGTAGAAACCGAATCCCCATTAAGCTTTGAGTCGAAAAGTGTCAGTTGAATCGTAATCGGAATATTTACGGAAAATTAGACGTAAGTAGGAAGTTTCCATTTTGGGAAACTTCCCATTTTAAGGAAGACTTACTAATTCAGGAAACTTTCCATTTTGGGAAACTTTCCCTTTTTGGAAGGTTTCCATTTACGAGAAGATGTTAAATCGGGTTGAAAAGGTTAAAGAAAGGGTAGAATTCAAGTTAAAGGTTTTGAAGTTAATTCGTGAAGTATGGAAATTAAAGTATGTTAACCGCTTTAGTGGTTGAGGAAGATGTTAACTCCCATTAACGGAAATGTCAAGTTGATTGTGGAAAATTAATCGGATAATTGTATTATCGACGTATCGACTCACAATTAGTAAAGAGAAAATACTTATGCTAAAGTGGCGTAAACGGAAACCAAACTTCGAGTCGATATTCGGAAATAAGTGAAATGTTTGAAAAGCCGTTAAAAAGAAAGGAACTTGGTCAACACGTGGTCAAATAGGATTTTCTGGTCAAACTAGGAAAAGACCAAGTCAACGATGTTATGACTAATATAATGATTTGTTGGTACAGTCTCTGGTCGGACGTGAGACGGTCTCGACTACGCGGTTAGTTCGAGAGTTTCGCTCGAGGAGCTTTCCGAGCGGGGAGAAGGTCGCAATAGTACTGTGAGTGGACATATTATTTTAAACAAATGCATGCCTTAATTATTGATTTAATTGCAGGGTTTTTATGATTGTTTCGAGAATTATATTTTCCTCGGGTTCTTGAATGCTTTATTTGGATTTATGCATATATGACGGGGATTGGTTTTACTTATTTGTTTTGGGAAGAGTATTTGAGTAAAGTGTTGTTATGAATTTATATTATAAGGGTTGTCTAATGAATATGCTAGCTAGAGTAGCGTGAGGGCGCTACTAGAGCTCTTAGCTCCGACCCTAGCCTGAGAGGTCAGGCAAACTACATAGTGCACTATGAGGGTTGTCCACTATCATCTTACCTATAGCTCTTAGCTCCGACCCTGGTCTGAGAGGACAGACAAGCCTGAGAGATCAGGCTGATATTATAAGGGTTGTCCATTACCATTTTACCCAGAGCTCTTAGCTCCGACCCTGGTCTGAGAGGACAGACAAGCCTGAGAGGTCAGGTTGATATTATAAGGGTTGTCCATTACCATTTTATATAGCTAGCATAGCGTGAGGGCGTAACTAGAGCTCTTAGCTCCGACCCTAGTCTGAGAGGTCAGACTTATTATGTTTGTGAACATTACTCTTCCCATATTCTTTACTTGTTTACCATATCATGCATTTGTGGAATATTTAGTATTTGTGGGCATGCATAAATGATGTTTAAATCAAAACATTTTGGGAGAGCATGAAGTTATTGGCTTTATTGCTTGTGGAGAATTTATAGTGTTTCTTGGCTTATTTTTGTCCACTCACTCTAACAGTTTTTCAATGTTTCTCCCCTGGGCCTTTCGTTTTTAAATGCCCAGTGATGCAGGGTTCTTGAGAGGAGGTCGAGCGCGTACGAGAGTCGAGGCATAGTCGATCATTCCGTTGCTACTTGAAATTCTTTGGGGTAATTATCTTTGTAGATTGCTCTGACTAACCCGGTTTAGCTAGTTTTGTAGGAAGGGTTGGCCATTTCAAGGGGGTTTCGATAAGAAGTTCCCTTGAGGTGGTCCTCGCAGGATTTACTTCGGGTTAAAGGGGTTTAACCCGGGGTGGGTCATGACAACTTTGATTAATAATCCTTCTCTAATCTCTGATTACATGGAAAATGGATCTTGGGATTTACCTTCTCTGTTACAAATAAATCTCCTGGCAGTGTGCAATTTGATCAGTCAAATTTCTATTCCCATAAATCCTTCAAAGGAGGACAAAGTAGTTTGGCAAGCTTCTTCGACCAAGGAACTTACTGCTAAGCAAGCCTTTATTTTGTTTTTTACAGCAAGCTTCTCCTACAGTGCTTTGGGTAAGCACGTATGGTCTAAATTTATTTTACTTCGTATGTCTTTGCATATTTAGAAGGTTATGAGAGGTAGATTAATTTCAGACGATCTTTCGCAACATAAAGGAGTTTCTTTGGCTTCACGGTGTGAATTTTGTGGTACTAGTATTGAAACTCTAGATCACATCTTTCTCCATTGTTCTTTTGCTATGTCAGTATGGAATCACTTCAGTGTCATTTTTGAAATTGGCCCTGCTCCAAATACAATTTCTGAGGTTTTAAGTTGGGTTCAGACATAGAGAGGAGTCCTCAGCTTAAAGTGTGTTGGTTAATTTGTTTCACCACTTTTCTCTGGTATATATGGCATGTAAGGAATCAGATCCGATTTGAGAGTATTACCTTTTCAATTGCCGGGGTTTGTCGCCTGATTTCAGGACATATCCAAACTTCTAGTAGATTGACAACATGTCATATGCATAATAAGATTCGGGATTTGCGTATCTTGAAAAGTTTTGGTGCCTGTTGTAGACCGCGACGTATTCTTAAAATGATTGAGGTCAATTGACAGCCCGCATTATTGGATGGATAAAGATAAATTTAGATAGTGCGTGAAGCATGAAGAGGGTATTAGAGGGTTTGGCGCTGTTTTTCTGGATCATAGGTCAGTTTGTTGGAGCTTTTCCTTCTAATATTGATATCCCTAGTTCAGTTGCGATAGAGGTAATGATAATCATTACAGCGATAGAGCTTGCTTGAGTTCGTGATTAGAACTTTAGAAGCACATATGGTTAGAGGTAGATTATTTTACTGTACTTGATTATATTCGCTCTCCTTCACTTGTGCATTGGCAACTTCGGGTTAGGTGGTTGAACTGCCTATGCATGACCTTTCAAATGACTTTTAAATCTTCTCACATTTTTAGAGAAGGAATAGGGTAGCAGATGTTCTGGCTAATCATGAAACAACTTTGTTAGAGCAAGTATGGTGAGATGTGCCTCCGCCATTTATCTCGTCATATTATGAGAGTGATCTTTTGGGTCTACTAACGTTATATGTTCTTATTAATGGCTAGCATTGGCCTAGTCATCTAGCTTTTTGTACCTTCTTTTATCTTTTCAATAGATTTTCGTAGAGGGACGATGATTTAGTATCTCTGTGCTTACCCAAAAAAGGAAATGTAGTCAGATTTAGGGTGTATTTGGTACAACTGTGACTTTCATAAAAAATGGCTTTTTCTTACATGTATTCTGAGAGTATGCAACGTCTCGTATCTAACCCTAAACCCTTTACCGAGTTTCTATTCGAGTTATATAGGAGTTTAACCATGTTCGGTAACTTGTAAGTTACCGTTCACGTTTATTTTCGTGTTTTTTCTCCATATTCCCAAATCTTCTTTTAAGGCACCAATGTTGAAGTACACGTCGATACGAGTTCATCGGTGTCTCCGGATTATTTGTCAGAGCATCGAGTTATTTTCTACAAATTTTTAAAGAATCTGGTAATTTTTAATTACCATTTCAGTAATTAATTTCTACCCAATTCAGTAATTATTTTATACCTTTTAGTTTGGGCCATTAGATCTCATCTCCATAAAATATGGGTCGTCGAATTTAGGGGGTGTATTCAATCCAGATTTTAAAAGAGTTTAGCAGATTTCTACTATTCCACAGATTCTATAAGTCCACGAATTGTTTTATTTCCATGTAGAGTTAAACAAATTTTATTGAATGACTTGTTAGTATTTTTTTAGATTTTTACAAGTCCATGGATTGTTTAAAAGAAATCTACCAATAAAAATAAATAAAAGTTGATATATATATATATATATATATGAAACAGTTATCAGACTCCATAATCCATATTTGTAAATCAAAATAGTTATCAAACTCAATAATTCACATTCCGTTTTATGAAATATTGATTGAAAATGCAAAACACAATACCGAAAATGTAAAGGTAGTCAAAGAAATACATTAGAGTGCTACATACTCTTCCATTTCAACCTCATTATCATCATAAATCTCAAGATTATCACCATCCATGTGTTCCTCATTAATTCCATTGTCATTGTTTTGATCCTCGTAGCTATTCTCTTCATTTTTATCATCATTATTCCTTGGCCTCATTTCCCGCATAGCATTAGTAATGCTAGCTCTCCAAGTATTAGCTTCCGCTCTTTGTTGTAGGTTGCTTTGAGAAAGCAATTCAAGATTTTCATCTTCCATGTCAAGATGTGGTGAAGATTGATCTTCTTCTGGTTCAATAAGAAATTTATCAGACAGATATCCTTTTCGAAGGAAGTTGTGTAATCCAGCATAAGCTAACACAAATTCTACTTGTGTTTGAAATGGGAATGGAGGTGTGGTTTTAAAAATTGTGAACCGCGATTTAAAGATACTAAAAATCCTCTCAATCACATTTCTTAATGATGCATGACGAAGATTGAATAACTCACTCGCATTTCTTGGGTGACGATCTTGACCACCAAAATCTTTTAGATGATATCAGACATCACGTAATGGAGCTAAAATTTGACACCGGTTAACAAATCCACAATCCATGGGAAGGTATTTACCTGCAAAATATATATTTTTTAATTAGTTAGCTTGTCATACACAATGAAAATTAAAATCATATAGAATACCAACGCAATAAAACGAGTAATTCTCAAGTCTTAGCCCTCATTCTTTGTTACATATTGTGAAACTTCACAAACCTGAAAAAAGGATATTACCTTGAGGTACTTGAAGTCCATTTCTTCTTGAAAAGGCATCATTTAGTTGTTTTGTGTCATGTGCCGAACCTTCCCACCTACTAAGCACATATCTGATACATTTAAAAAATAAATGAATGAGGATCAACCTACATACAAAAAACAAATTTATATTCCAGAAGTTTTACGACTCCATGCCAATTGCAAAAACCTCTTACACTAAACATGTATACAATCCAAAAAAATAGCTATGGACAACCTTTATTCATGAAATCATAACTCAGAATAAACCAAACGTAGATGTAATGTAAAAACGAAACATGAAATATTCATAACTTAAAGGACATACAATGTTCAATCCAAAATCTCAAAAGTAATACAATAGTTCCAACCAGGGGTATTCAAAATAAATCAAAAGACCAAGTTTGTTGCAGGTAAACAAAATATAAGATATGAATAATATCTATTACTTGATTCAAATAATCATTATCCTCTTTTCTTGTGGAATATCCAATTAGCTCGTTCCTGAGGAGTCATCTTCAAGAAACCATCTCTTTTTGATTTAGTATCAAGCAAGTCAAAAGCCTTGATACAAATGTCTTCATCCAAATATAGGATCTCATTGACAGCATCCCAAGTAGTATAAGCTCTCTCCCTTACTCTTTTCTCCAATAGGCTTTCTCTTTTCTCTAACAAGTTATAAACTCCTTCAAAAGTGAACGTTAGTTTCTTAATTTCTTCCATCATGCCACTTTGAGAGGTATTTTCAGTTGAGCTAGAATTTTCATCATACTGGGTTCAACTTCTTTTGCCTTGGCTTCTTCTTTGATTTGGGACCTCAGAAACTTCAGGAAACCCTAAGGGAGGTGTGGATCAGATGGTGTATCATTTTGAGTTAGTCCTACAAATACCTTAGTTTTAGCATCATAACTAAAATCTTCTATGCGTATATCTCTATTTTCACCATCTCCTAATGTCCTTGCATCAGTAATACTACCCAACCCAATGTAGCTTTTTCCTACAGCAACACCATTCCCTACAACAATTTCCAAGTCCCTATAATCAGGACATTCCCCATAGCACCAGTTCACATCTCTTGGGTGAGCCTGGCAAAAAAAGGGTAAATTTTAAGAAAATTACATGACAAATGGTCCACTAACAACTTTGGTGTTTCAAGTTTCAAAACAATCAAAATGATACATAAACTTTTAGCTTCAACTGAAAATACGTACATACTGTTAAATTCCCCGTTATTTAATTGTTTTTTGTCATTCTTTAATTTAGCAATAATAAATTATTAAAATTAATAATTAATAAGGAGAGAAAAATAATAAAAAGAAAAAAGTATTATTGTCTCTTTTTCGTCCTCGTTCAAACCTAACATACACAAAAATGGTGATTAAGGTATAGAACTGTAGAAAAAATACAAATCCGGTAACCTACAAAAACAACGAATAGTAAAGAAAGAAAACAGATCATGGGAAAACAACAAAATTTTTGAGAATATGGTCTCATTTGTCTAAGTTTACAAGATTAAAAATGTATATAAATAGAAAAAATAAGTAGATGTACAATTTTGTTGTTTTCCCACGATCTGGTAATTTGAAAAATGAAGTTAACGGTGTTACTAACGGCATATACTAAAAGTGTGTCCACTTTTAAACGTCATGTACCATTTTGATTGTTTTGAAACTTGAAACACCAAAGTTGTTAGTAGACCATTTGTCATATACCTTTCTTAAAATTAATCCAAAAAAGGATTTTTTATATCTATATATTGTTGCACTATATCCTTAAAATAAAATTATTTTATAAAATTAACGTAATAGTATGATGTGTAGGAGGCTTACCTCTAGGTACTCATTCGATACTTCATTTCGAGTAGTGAACCTTTTGGTAGTATAGTCATATCCAACACCAGAGCTAAACCGCATAAGGTTTGAATAAGATATCTAACGATTTTTAAGCCATCTCAACCGGCTTTGGTAATTGTTGTTGGTCTTATTACACCCAAGTCTTGAATTAAGAACGAAAAGTATTCTTCATTCCACTGTTGTTTTACCAAAAACACCAATATTGTCACCCCATCCCCGACTCGTAGCGTCAACCATGAGTTTCAATAGTAAGTCGCTCTACTCTATGGACCACTGCTCCTAACAGATTCATGGCACAAGTATATCTCTCTCAATTCTACCTGATGGTTAGTACGAGAAAGCTCGAAACTCGTACCCACAAGGGTTGAAACTGTACTAACATTCGAATCCTGATGTCTAGAACCAGTCACTAAAATCTTAATGACCGAAAGCGACTTTCACCCAGCCCGGGGTAGAATCCTGCAGGAGGAAAATAGAAGATGATAACATCAAATTTCTTTCCAAAACAGGATGTAATCCAGGTCTATGTCATGAACATCTACACCATGCAACACTCTTCATTCAGCGGAAACTCTTGAGACATTCCTTGACTCCTTTATTAATCAACCTCTATACAAATCTTGGAGGTACGACTCCAACGATAACTATGACTCTTGATCTCACAAATCCACACTCTAGCTCCATACATTTCTTTATATAATATTCCCATTCAGGGACAATCCATGCCAGGATCAAAGGAAAAATCAACCTTACGTCTACAAACGGAAATCCTATAAACATATCTTACCCAAACCAACACTTATATGATCTAAAACATGCATAATAGGGTCGCTTCCCTAATTCAATACATCAATTCCTCACACACATACGACCACAAAGTATGAACAAATTGTATGCAGGTTCACAACCCATACCTACGACATTATGGAGGTAGGCCAACTCCCACGTCAGCTTTGCCAACTGAACATTCAGGTGTCATTAGCAGACTACCCTGATAACAAATTTCAAAATTTAGAAAATCATGGACAACCATACCCTTGCTCCATGATTCAATGGGCTTTGCACCACTGTCATCGCTTCCATCATTTCTTTGCGACCGACACGACATATACATATCTACCGTTAATCTATACCCAGGAGCAAAATCATTCCCCAATATATGTATATTAACCATCAACCCAAAATCTCATTCCTCAAGAGTGGATTTTCCTCTAAGAGATACCTCGATCTCTTTTACCAAAATCCACCATCACTCATACAACTAGACATCAACACGATAGGTAACCGAAGAGCTCACTGTATGAAACATATGGACATATTCTCTTTACTCTGTGACAAACAAACCTGGAGTACACACTCCTAAATTTTTATATGCCAGCCTCTCAAGCTAGGGTTGGAGCTTCTCAGACGTGGAAAGCTCTAGAGTGAGTGGACCAAAAATCAATGTCAAAAATAATGGTTTAAAACCATAAATTCACATTTCATTTTCCCTGAAAATAATCCAAGCCTTACGCTAAAAATAAATAAATTCCCGACCCACGGTAAAATATATATCAAATCACTGTATGCAGCCAAATATAAATCAAATCATGGCCTACAGCCAAATATAAATCAAATCATGGCTCGCAGCCAAATATAAATCATAACCTGCAGCCAAATATAAATCAAATCATGGCCCGTAGCCAAATATCAATCAAATTGGGAAAGGAATTTCAAAAATGATCGATCACACATACCAGGGTTGGAGCTAAGAGCTCTAACGTACCTCTCAGTGAGGACGCAATCCCGCACTAATACTACCATCTCCCACATAGTGAGAGGAGCGCAACGAGTGACGCACTTCAACTCCGTCGAACGAGGAGCGCTGCCCGCAAGCTAGCAAAAAACAATACATATAACTTCCCTTTTTGACAGTGAGCCTCATAGGCTAGGGTCAAAGCTAAGAGCTCTAGCGTCTCATGCACTGTCTAGTGAGAACGCAAATCCCGCATACCATCCAATCTTAGTGAGAATACATATCCCGTGCTTCCATTCCGCCGAACGGGGAGCGCTGGATGGGCGCTTCCACTCCACTGAATGAGGAGCACTGCCCGGCACGCTTCCACTCCACCGAATGAGGAGCGCCGCCTGCTAGCTAGCTATAAACATCCGACGAACCTTTATGGTGAAATTAAAACAAATTTCCGATTTATAAATCCAAGCCCGAAGCCTATATATAAAAATCCAGGCAAATGTCAAAAATTTAACCTAAATCCTGGCAACATGCCAAAAACAATTCAAATCTGGCAAATGCCAAACATAGAAATCCAAGTAAAACATCGGGTCTGATTCCTATTTGTACGACAGGTCTCTCCCGTCAGAAACCATTCAAAACACAAACAAAGATAAGAGAGCTGAAATCCATCAAGGGCATATAAGTAAAACCACTCAAGGGGCACCCTTGTAGTTAACTTGAATTGTCAGGGGTAGTGTTGTCATTTTGGTCTAAATGGCAGTCTTTTAATTATACAAAACAACCAGGGATATTTATGAGATTTCAGCCTCAATGATATCCTTGTAATTATCTCAAAGTGCCAAGGCATTTATGAGATTTCAGTCTCAATGGCATCCTAGTAATTATCTCAAACTGCCAGGGGTATTTTAAGGGATTTCAGCCTTAATGACATCTCTATAATTATCTCAAACTGTCAGGAGCATTTATAGGATTTCACACCCGTAGTAAATGATAAAAGTACTAGATCTACCGCGGTAAAACCTAAAAATGTACCCTTTTACCCTAATCGGCCCCCCGTCGGCCTACCGGCTGTGCCTTGTCCTTTCATGATGCAATTTCCAATGATTTTTGAAAGCAAAAACCATATGCCACTGGAAAGCTAGGATTGGTCCTAGAACAAAAAAATGACTTGTGCATTACAAATGCTTGCATATGGTGCAAGGGATGATCAGTGTGATGAAGTCAACATGATGGGAGCATTAACTACTTTGAAATGCCTTAAGAAATTTTGTGCACATGTAGAGTATTTGTATGCGGGTTGGTATCTTCGAGCTCCTAATGCAGCTGATCTGCAAAGGTTTGTACACAAAGGACAACAACGTGGTTTTTCCGGCATGATTGGGAGCATCAATTGCATGCACTAGAAGTGAAAAATTGTCCAAAGGGGTGGTCTGGAGCTTTCTCAGACCGTAAAGGGTACGCTACTGTTATTCTTGAAGTTTTGGCCTCCAACAACAGACATGTATGGCATGCCTTCTTCGGTACTCTAGGAGCTTAAAATGACCTTAATGTTCTCGGTGCATCTAACGTGTTCGCAAGAGTTATTAACGAAAGTGCTCCGAAGGTCGTGTATAAGGTGCATAATAGTCCATACTCTGTACCATACTACCTTGCTAATGGAATATATCCTAGGTGGCAAACATTTGTCAAGCAATATTCAAACCCAAAGATATCAAAGAGGCACACTTTACTAAAATGCAAGAGTCTTATCGAAATGACGTTGAGCGATGGTTTTGTATCCTTCAAGCTCGATGGGCCATACTTCGTCATGGTGCTAACTTGTTCAAACTAGAATACCTGCGTACCATCATGATAAGTTGCATCATCCTTCATAACATTATTGTGGAAGATGAGTTTATTGAGGAATAATTTGAGGAGTCTGAAGAAGAGGATAACTTGCATCCATTATTGGCAAGCGTATATGGACGACCGGTGGATCGAGAAGGTAATGTTATCCACCATGAACCAATTTTAAGGGATGGAGAAACTTTACCGGCATTCTTAGATGCTAACTTCTAATTACGTTATGCTTACCTCCACAAGGCCTTGCAAGATGACTTGGTGATTAATATTAACAAATGATTATGCATCATTTGATAAAAGTGTTGCTCTTTTCTTAGTTCGTCATTTTTAATTTCATTTGAATAATGTTGTATGTGTGTTTTGTTTCTTAACTTAATATTGATGTGTGCTTTGTATGTATCCATTCAATAAAATAAAATAAATTCACTGCTATTAGTTCATAACTGTTCTAGGATAATTGGATCATTATGTGTGTCTTGGTCCATGCCGAGCCTATGAGTTTTATGTTATAGGATATCAATGTGGACTTTCTTGTATGACCCAATATGTACTATGTAAGTCCTTATATAAATGATTCATATTGATGAATAAATGAAGAGAATTCCATTATATTTAAACACGTTATCAAAGCACGAGCTCTAACCCTAGGGTTCGGCTAACCATAATTTTTGAAACCTAGAAAAAAATGGAAAAAACCCAAATCGTTTAGGGTTCTTTGGATCGGCCGCCGCTACCAACTGAACCGCACCTCCCTTGTGTTCCGCCGCACACCCATGTTGTTGCTGCACCTCCCCAGCTGCCGCCGCACAAACATGCTGCCACTGCAACTCCCTTGCTGCCGTCGCAAAATACTGCAACTACTGCACAACCTAGGATCCGAGGTTAGCTGTTGCCGCTCCTGTTGGTCTTGTGTCGAGATTCTTCAAGTTTGTGAAGTTTCAATTCGACAAGGTATGTTTCTTGAAATCCGAAAACTTTTTCAAGTTCAAATAACCTCGGGGTGAGTAAAGTCTCTTCCCCCTTCTTCTACACCATTATATGCTTGGTTCGGTGAATTTGTAGCTTATATTGATAAACCTAAAACATATGTGCACTTGATGCCGGCACCGCAAGCCTAACTGCTGGTTGTTGTGCACTGGTACCGAGTGCCGTGTGCTGGCACATGTGCGGCTGCTGCTTCCTGACCATTGTCGAGCGCTGATGCTGATAGCTTCTGAGTGTTCCGAGTGCAGCTGTCGAGTTCGGCTGCAGAGTGTTGTCGAGCACCAGCTGCTTAGCATCGTTAAACACCAGCTGTGAAATGTTGGAGCTAGTGTCGACTACTGCGAACGCTGTCGAGCACTGTGCACTAGTTGCCGAGCACTGTGCACTAATACATGTTCTTAGGTCCGTGTTGCGTGATATCCAACGCTGGTTTATTGTTATGTTATTAAAGGGTTGCCTGTGTCAATACGCGTTGTGTATGATCAACGTTAGCCTATATTTAAGGATCGAAACCACCTGATATCGAAGAACTAACTTGCTTGAATTGTTCTATGCAAAGCCTTATGGAGAGCTCTCGCGTGGAGTTGATATTCTGGAAGCCCAATGTAAAGATTACTATCAATGAGTGTTAGATGTCAAATAGACTTTCATATCTGGACTTTGATGAATCACAAGAGCTGTGTGATACTTTTGCGGATCGGTTTGGTAATATCCATGTACCTCCTTTACCAGAGCTGCAACAGGGTGGCATGTCCAACTCCGAAACAGCCTAATATTGGCTGTAAAATCCCCTAATGGAATTCGCGAGAAGAACCATGAGTTGTGCTTTATAATATAGACGACCTTGGCATCAGATTTGACTATTTTCTTGTGCAAGGTATAACAGGGTATAATGCTGTTTTCCATGCTTCGGTGCAGCATCAATGGGCTGTAGCACACTTTAACAAGGTCGAGACTTGACATACTTATGGAGCTTAAAAACTCAAGCTTTGGAAAAATGGTTTTCGGGCCTTTGCTGTAAGAATCTTAGGGTGTCTCCGCACAAGAGCTGAGATCTGGGTGTCTGAGAATTCATAGCGTTTTAAAAGAGCCAAAACTGAGTCTGCTCTCTAAAGATTGAAGCATTACCTTGTGGGATGCTTTAATGGCGGCCTCTGGAGACAACCCACATGAGTGAACCGGGTAACAGACTGTAGAATTATCTTGGCCTCCTGCTGGGATTCTGGAGCTGCTGATGAGTCTTCGACCAAAAAAGCAGCTAATCGCTGATTTCTGCAGAGAAGACCATTGATATGGGAATCTGAGACTGATTCAGTGACACTTTCCGCTAGCCCATTTTAGCTTTAGCTGGGCCTTAGTTGGGCTTGGCCCTTAATGAATATCCATTTGCCAGAGAAACATGCCATTTTTTTGAACTAATTCTTAATCTAGCAACCCAAAACCTGCCACGTCAACCTAGAAACAATTGAGGCCGAGTACCCAAAATTCCACACTCAAAACAACGAAACCGCCCTCCTGTTCTGACGTGGCCGCTACCCATTGGCTGCTCACTATTATATTTGCCGCGCCTAAATCTTCGGCAACTAGTAAAATACGGATAACACAAAAATAAAAAATAAAAATATCCTTTTCTTCCTCCACTGCCATTCCCCTCCTCATCTTCTTCTCCACTGAGAAGAGAGAGTCTGAGACTCAACAACTCACTCTTCTCTCCCATGGCGAAGACTCTACTCTCATCCCCGCCGTTCATCGGCACGTCTCTCCCTTCCCTCTCCCGCCGCGTGTCCTACACGCTCCCTTACCACCGCGCTGGGAATGGACTCGTCGCCACCAGAATCAAGTTCAGCCTCCACGACCTGCCTCCGATCAATCCCTTTGACTCCGGCGTCGATCTCACCGCGCTTTACAATCGAGCCGAAGGTCTTCTTTACACGCTGGCGGACGCTGCGGTCGCCGTGGATCCGAGTGTCTCCGGCGCCGGCGACGCTGCTGTCGACGTGCCTCAGAAGAGTGGCGGATGGTTCGGATTCATCTCCGAAGGCATGGAGTTCGTTCTAAAGGTAGTTTGAATTTCACGGAATTGTCATTTCTTCATAACTTGTGATAATTGTAGTTGAGGAGGCTGATAATGATGATTGTTTGAATTGCAATAGATTTTGAAAGATGGACTCTCAGCTGTGCATGTGCCATATGCTTACGGTTTTGCTATTATATTGCTCACTGTTATTGTTAAGGTCGCCACATTGCCTCTCACAAAGCAACAGGTTCGGTATTTGGTTTAATTTTTGCTGAACAAATTGTGCTGTTTTAGTGTCTTTGTTGCTTATAATATAGTTAATATGCAGGTGGAATCCACATTGGCTATGCAAAACCTGCAACCGAAAATCAAGGCCATTCAAGAAAGATATAAAGGAAACCAGGTGTGGAACTGAGGATAAACATTGTTACTTTTTTGATTTTTTCCTCTGTTATCTTCTATTTATAACTCTAGTTTACTGCTGGTATGCTCATAGGAAAGAATACAACTTGAGACATCAAGGCTATATCGGCAGGCAGGGGTTAATCCATTAGCAGGTAAGCCTTTGTCAATGAGCAAAATTATGTCCGTATATGTGTATACATTTTGCATTGATGCTTCATCACTGTACTAGTGTCTGAAACACCTCAGTTTTAACTTCTTCGTAGACAGAAGTTACATGTTTCATGAATTTGAGGTCTTGTAGGTCTGTAATAATTGGTAAAATTAAGGAGTTTGACAATGTTTAGTTGGTGATCTAATTTAACCTCATTTACAGGGCATGTTGCCTTGAGCCAGATTATGATGTTTGAACTTGGTCTTCAATGCAGGTTGTTTACCAACTCTAGCCACAATACCAGTCTGGATAGGACTATACCAAGCACTTTCAAATGTGGCAAATGAGGTAACTAACAGGTCTGGTATTAAATTTTCAGTGTTGAGAAAGGCTATCATCATAAACACATCACACAGCTGATTTTTTGTAATTTCCCCCCTTTTCCCACTCAAAGGGATTGTTGACAGAAGGTTTCTTTTGGATCCCCTCTTTGGGTGGTCCAACTACCATTGCTGCTCGCCAAAGTGGATCAGGAATTTCTTGGCTGTTTCCATTTATGGTAAGTAACTTTTATTATTTTGAAAGCTAGAAATTGGGTATGCTGCTAGTTTAATAGGCCTTTATTTTACTGTGTACATAGGAACTTTAATTTTTTAATTAATTAAATATGCCTTTTTGTAGAACATTCAGGCTTACAACTGTTTTTAGGTTTTACCTTCCTATGTAGCTTTGTAGTTGAGAAATTTAGTTATTAATAAATTAAGTACCTTCTAGATTACACCTGGACTACTTTCAGTTTTTCACCTTTCTTTTACTCTAGCATCAACTTGCAATCACTGTAGTTCATTTGTTCTAATTTCAACATGGTTATTCTTTCACTCTGGTAACTTTTGCAGCTCGATCCAATATATAATTATATCAAATTGATAAACAGAAAAGACATGCCAAACTTCGAATTGCAGCATTTTGAAGAGTTGTATCGTAATATAATATATAGGCACTGATAAACCACTGATAAAGTGGTATGGGGTTCAACTCCAAAATCAATTGGCAATGGAGAGAGTAGCCTAAACCCTTATAAACCCAGGCAAGGTCCCATTTTTCCCGAATTTTGAAGCCTAACACGTGGACAACATTTTGGGTTGACGTGGAGTTCGTGTGGCTTTTGGGCTTCACACGTGAATGTGGGTAACCCGCTTTGATATCATGATAAAGTAGTCTGAGGTTCAACTCCAAAATCAATTGGCAATGGAAAAAGTAGCCCAAACCTTTATAAGCCCACAGTCAAGGCCCCATTTTCCCATGTGGGATAGATATCTCAACGACCACTATTCTCTCTCATTCATTTGTGGTTATCAAGAGCAGTGATATGGAATTGAGTAATAAGTTAGGTCCGATAACGAGGAAAGTGTAAAGCTAAATAAGGTTAGTTAGAACTACAAGGAGAAATATAATTTGAGGTGCAACAGCCTTTCTTTTTTGTCTTTGCCACCGAAATGTAGGCGTCTTAGTAGTGGTATGAGTCTTCTCATTCAATATGTGCTGTACCATTTCAAGTTCATACTTGTGGATGCATATATCAATGATAAATAAGCCATATAGGTGGATGAGAAGGCACCTGAACTGTGAAGGATGTTCACCTTTCTATATCAATGTGGTCACATCTGCTTGTATTTGATAAGTTTAATCATATATGCATATTAATATTGAGCATTAAATATTTAAGTCTCTGTCGCAACTATGTGCATTATAACTGCTAAATATAATGCATATTTTACTGTGCAGGACGGACATCCACCATTAGGCTGGTCTGACACCGCCGCATACCTCGTTTTACCTGTTCTCCTTGTTGTTTCTCAATTTATTTCGATGGAGCTCATGAAGCCTCCACAGGTAAAGAATTTTGTTGACATTGGCTTATCTTTTATCCTTTATGTTTTTCTTGCTATAAAACAATTATCTGGTTGCAGGGAGTTGGGGACTCAAACATGGGTCCTTCATATGCAAGCTGGATTGTTTAAATTATATTAGATTATTTATTTTTCTTTTCTGTTCATAACCATAACTTTCATTTTGCAGACAGATGATCCAAATCAGAAGAACACCCTTCTTGTACTTAAGTTTCTACCACTCATGATTGGTTACTTCTCCTTGTCCGTTCCTTCAGGATTATCAATTTACTGGTTGGTTTCTGCTTGACAAATTTAATTTGATTTTCTTCTCGTCCATGCAATATACTAAATTATTAGTTCACTAATACCAGTTGGTTCTTGTTGCAAGTTCCCTAAAGGCTCCCTGTTAAGGAACATAAATCTCTGTTCTTCCTCTCTTTATAGTCCCTGAAATCAGGGATTCAGGGATTTAGAAATTTCCGAAAGGCTTTAGATGTGATTTTGCCTTTTGTTTCTATTTTGAAGTCCATAATTTCTGGTGCTTATGGTATAACCTCTGATTAATTCGTTGCATGCATGCTCAATGCTAAATTTCTTCTGCTGCAGCTTCTACCTACCCTTGGAGTTGTTTATAAATTGCTGTTCATAAATTGTTCAATGCTACAATGCTTTCAGGTTCACCAACAATGTACTTAGCACAGCACAGCAAGTATGGCTACGAAAATTAGGAGGTGCGAAGCCTGTCGTGAATGAAAGTGCAAGTGGAATCATTACAGCAGGGCGTGCAAAGCGATCGGATTCTCAGCCTGCAGAACCTGGCAGTAGGTCAGTGCAGGATGCATCGTATATTATCATTTTGTTTCATTATTTTTTGATAGAGCTGTATTCCTGACAAAACATAAATTGATGATAAACAGATTTAAGCAGTTAAGAGAAGACGAGAAAAAGAAAAAGATGAACAAGGCATTACCGGATGAGGCTCAGACACTGGCTTCTGCATCTGATTCTGAACACCGTTCAGATGATGAGAACAATGAAAAGGTAAAATTTTTATCTTAGTTTTATGATTCTAGTTGGACGAGTATGTTCTCCATTTTATTTTGTTATATATGCATGAATATCATCTACCGAATAAATCCTTCCCATAATGTGTGGGTCTTTTGAAGATAGAACATTCACATATGTGTTACAATTATCATAATGTAGAAGAAGATTAAATTAGTTGTCATGTTTGGGCTCATATGGCTAGTTGATTGTCCAAACAGTAAACTTTATAGACCCATATGGATTGGATAATCCAGACATACCTTGTTCTTGACTTCTTGCTATGTAAACAGTCAACTACAAATGTAGTCTCCATAACTCCATGCTTCTTCCGAATGAAAACTGGTGAAGAATATAGGATTAGTCATTTTGAAAGTAGTTACTGTTTATGGGTTCTACAAACTTTCAGTCTATGCTGCAAAGTGGACTTTCCTTAAATTATAATCATAGTCAAGAAGTACATACATACCATCTGTGGGACACATCTTATGGTAATGTACATGTCTGTCAAGCACTCTTATTTTGTGCTACATGCATATGGTAGCCCACATATTTTGATTCCCCACTCATTCATTTAAAAATGGGTTTATTTATTTATTATATTTTTTACCAAACAGGGAAAAACAAATCAGTTTATGTATGTAAATGGCTATGCAAGCATAGAGTTTGTTCAAATTCATTTGCGCATCAAAACCAGTAATTAATGTTAATTCTACTGATGGAAAAATGACTCATTCTCTGTAGCTTAAATTATTGAAGACTTAGAGTAACCACTACACAACGAATGTAGGCTTAGAGAGATTTAGATATTGGCTTGATTTCTGTTAGACAGCATGTAAGCCACTGTATGATTTGACTAGTAAACTTTAGAATGTCATTTATCTATGTAATTTGGCTTTTGGAAAACTGATTCTAATGACATTTATCAGGGTGAGGACGCTCTAGAAGAGGCATATGCTTCTACTGCCAGTAAAGATCTTCCAGACTTTCCTCGGCCAAGGAGAAGCAAGCGATCAAAAAGGAAGCGTGCTGTGTAAATTCTGTATACTGATTAAGTTTGTAGTTCACGGTGAGTCCTGTATATCTCAGCCAAGAGTATTGTCGTTAATATATCTCCAACTATATGTTGGTTCATTAATTTTAAGATATAATACGAATCATGCTAATTAGTTTTCCTGTTTACTCGTTAATTATGCAGAAAGCTCAAATTAAATACTAAGTTGGTAATAGTAAATTGAAACACATAGATGTAAGTTGATATTAAGGTTTTACATAATGCAATCCTCATTTTTGGAATCAGAGTTGTAAGTTATTGTTCATGGTGATCAATATCTTGGAACATAAGTACTGAATGTTTTAATTCCTACTCCTTATAAGTTATTAGATTCTAAGTTGTTTAAAGTAACGTGACTAAGAAATCAGCGCAGCTGGTTTTCATATAATCTGGAGGCTTTATTCAGCGGATTTAAACTTGTTTTATTTTCCACTTTCACCCTTCTCCAAATTACTTGAGCCTTTAGAATACTTATTGTTCTTTTAGATGCGTATCATTTTGCCCATGAGAACCATTTTCTTGGGTTTATTTCTCAACCGCTTGAGAAAGTTAGAAATCCTTCTCCGAAACTTGGTACTTTTTGCTTAGATGTTATTTCAGGATTTACATACATGTTATCTTACACTAAAAGTTTGGTAATGAATAACCGAACTAGAATTGAAATTTTCTAAATCCCATTTTTGTGCAAGCACAACCTCAAGGTTGAGGTCGTCTGATGTACATGAAAACAGTTGACATTCTCTGGTCTCTAACCAATGTAATGATCCTTAATTTGTTCTACTTAGTATGTTAAGTACAAGTGGATAATATTTCATTGCTTAGATGGGGTGCGATGATTGCCTGCTGGGTTGGGTCCTGATGGAGTTTTATACATCCTCTTCCTTCCACTTACCTGCATTTCAATATTGTATAAAGATGTAAACAGTCAATGCAAGATTATTTTTCGTTGACTTTATAAAAATATACATGAATATATGTACCGCATATCATACCACACACACCTGAGTAGGTATAGCATATCTGGTTCCGGACCCTGGCTTTGAACTGTGCAGTGCAGGTTTGAGCTTGAACTGAACTGTGAACACCAAGAAATAAAGATAAATTTTTATCAAATATTGAAGAACAGGTACAATCTTCTCAGCTACACACACACCATTTTGTGCTCTGTTTAATGATTTGAACTTTTATTAAAATGTTTGTGACACTTGAATCCGTTATAAAATAAAATAGAAGACAGCGGCTAAAAGAGTTCCCTGCCATGGTTAACAGCAAGTTGAGGGTCATGTTCCATGGCCCATCTGTTGGAACATCCCCTGCAACTTGGGTGGAACGTGACCACACTTGAGGTTAAGCATAGCAGAGAAATCCTCCAGTGTGATTTACCTGATTCAGGAGCCTGAGCATTAGTAGTGTAGTAGTGGTATTGAGAAGTTGCAAGCAGGAGCCATATCAAAAGAAGATGAATGTGGCTCTGGGTTCTCATGTGGAGCTTAAGTTGATGCATGCTTTAGGTGAATAGAATTGTTGAGATATGTTTTGTTGTGGCAGGGTCTTTTATAAGCAGGAAGAAGCTCTTTATCATGGATAGTCTATTCATTGCCTAATTTGAAAAATTGTGGGAAGTTTGTTAAAAGTGCTTGGGAATCCTATGTCATTTTACACTGAGAATTTATAAGATTAGGAATTGAATTTAGGTTGCTTCTCATTATGATTTGACTTCTTTGTAGTTATCATTGCATACATAACAAGTGTTCGAGTACTTGAAGTATGCTGTCTGGCAGCTGGAACTGAGAATTCGGCCCCCTTGAAATGCTGAAATGCATGTTAGAGTACTCAATTGCTTACATAACATAATGGACCGTCTTGATTGTTCTTTGTCTTGTCACTTTCTTTTCCCAGAAAACTTTAGTTTTTCAGCGTCTTCTTTTGCGGGAATTTCTTTGTTTGTGTTCCATTTAACCCTTTCTTTCCTTGTTCTTTGTGTTGAAGATAAAAGGAGCTGTTGATATATGAGAATTTGATAACCATGTGTGGCATATCAAAATTTCCCTTTTTTTATTAGTAAAACGTCTGGTGATACATGATAGCCTTAAGATTTGTAATACATGGCTCAGTAGGAGTTAATACGTATCAGGACAAGCGGCAAATCCTTATTGAGGAAATCGAAACTGATCTTGCGACTTTTCCTTTCACCGAATGCTCACACTTGTACATCATCAGATGTACATGTTTGCGGTGAAAATGAATTTTTTTCGAACAATTAATTTTTGGTGTGTCAGTACTCAAGGTTTGAAAACTCGTTAGTCGGGTAGAAGACCGGGAACTAGCGTCTAAAGGAGTAGTCGGGGCTAGTCGGTTTTTAATTTTTAGATTTATTTTTATTTTTGTATATGTATATATATATGTATATGTATATATATATATATATGTATATGTATATATATATATATGGCCGATTAGTTACCACCTACGCTGTCAAGATGGCCGACTTTCTCCTTACCGCCTAGCCCTTCCAACTACGACAAAGTCCTCTCGGCCAGGCATTGCCTAGCGCCTAGGCGTCGACTAATCGGCCACCTAGGCCGACTTTTAGAATATTGTCAGTACCTGTGAGTCAGGTACAACTTGGTTTTCTTCTTTATACGCGCGCTGTTTTAACTTCTCTTCAAGCAACTGTGAGCAGGTGCTGATCAAACCTGTCATTAGGTTCTTTCTCAGACCTAACAGATGAATGCTAGGATTTTCCTCCACTGCACGTGTAGTGGATGTTTCTTACTCAAACCGGTGTGGTCGAGCAGAGTTAACAATATCAGGAGTGGGTATTCGTCAAAGAGAATTTGCTAGAGGTTTTATGCTCTAACAATGGTTGTTGGCGCACCTGCGCTCTTGATGAGTCCTTATGAACTTGAGGTGGACTTTTGACGTCTGGGTGGATTTTGGTGGAATAAAAGATCTTGGGAGTCTTTTTGGTTTAGATGCTCTGTAAGAGGCTTGTTTTGCAGAGTTGTAAGGTTGTTTGTAAGTTGATGTGTGTTCTCTGTTTACCATCGACCCCTTTATATAGAAGACTAGGATTCGTCATTCCTTACAGATCAAAGTAAACCAGATTCTTTAAATTAATTAGAAAAGAAATCTTCTAAAAAGATTATGAAATAAATCTACGCAAACTGCAAATCGCACTATACATGACCTCAAAGAAAAGAAAAATACTGTACAAATATTTGACTGCATGTATCGGTCCAATGGACTTGAGTTATGAGCATTTCTCAAAAAATATTATTTTAGCTCAAATAGTACCTTGTGATCATGATGTTGTTCACCACACTTGGATGTGGCTGTATATACAAGAATCCGTGCGTTTTGTGTTTCTTTGTCTGTTCTGGCAGTTCTGCATCGAGAGGTTCTCAACTTATGAAGTTCCCCAAAAAGAGTGTTTCAATTGGAGTACGTTCTACTCCTTTACTTTGTTGTCTGCAATCAACTTAGAAGCTTGGCAAGAGCTTCACCTAAGAGAGAACCCTTCTCATGATGATGGATGGTGCTCTGATGCTCAAAGGCTATATTGACCTTAACTGCAATAGATAGAATAATTAATGAACATGTCAATGAGGATTGGTAATGGTTCTATTTTACCATTGATTGTCGGCTCATCCAACTCGTATTAGAATGTCCAGTTTCATCGGCTTTTCTATAAAGGGACTCTTAATTTGACGCATGCATTTCGTCATTATTCTCATGAGCCTTGAATCAATTGTGTCATCAAACTGGTTAGGCCTCATTATGGGCCGGGTTAGAACCGGTTTGACCTTAAATTTTAGGGAAGGATAGGGTAGGGTAGGGCTCAGTCAAAGCCAACAAAATTTAGGACCAGATAGGGTAGGGTCGAGACTTGAATATGTAAGCTCTGGCCCGCACTAGAGGCCCATTTCGTTAGGGCTAATAGGGTCGGGTAAGGCCGACTCTTTAAATTGGACTAAACAGGGCCAAGACGTGATTGTTATTTTTTTTCTCACAATTTAGTTTTAGAATTATATGTAATGAACCTTATTTTTTATGTTATATTTAACATGTATGCATACACATTATACTTAATTTAAGACATCTATCTATAAATTAAGTGGTTATACTCATATCTCATGAACTAATGCTCTAAATCATCAAATGACAATCGTAATCAACAAAACAAAAGGAAATCAAAGGAATAAAGCTAGCAAATCAACTAAAAAAGAGAATATTAGTTGTATTGTATCCAAAAATTAAGAAACATATTAAAATAATATAAAAAATAAGAAATTATTTATGCCTAAAGGACAGGCTTTTAGGGTCGGGCCGGGTTCGTCCGTAAAAGACTCATTATGGTAGGGTCGTAAGATAGAGCAGAGTTTCATTTGCTCAACCCTCACCTTACCCTACTAGAGAAGGGAGGGCAGGGTAGGGTTTCGGCCCTAGAAGATAAGACAGGTTTTTAGACGAGTTAGGGTTAAAGGGCTAAATAACGAGGTCTTTGGTATTGATCACAAGTTATAGAATCTTCATCTATAATGTTGTTGATTTCCACATGAGAATCCCTCGTCGTGAGGAGGCTTTACACCCCACTGTTCACTTTATGTATATATTCTCAAACCGGTTTGTGCTCTAATATTAATCACAAATGATACAGACAGCTGATATCCCTAAATCCACTGGGAATACGGTCATGACATCAACAAAAGCGTGCATTGTTCTAAGTTTAGTATCCTTACCGTATGCACAATGTCACTATATTTTCATTCATATCAATATATCTGAAAGCGAGGTAATTCTTCCTCAGTATACCTTAGTATTTGCATCAAACTTTCGCAATTTTCCTTCTTTATCTTGTACAGTTGCTGTTTGAGATGTAACTCGTTGCCTTGTGGGTCAAACTCCAGCAGGATAGAGTTTTTTTAACTTTCACATATTGAAAGTATTGGATATGAATAGATATCACATCAGAAAAGTGATAAATAAAATATAATTTATAAGTGGGTGGATCATACTCAATTGTATCAAAACTTTTTGTGATTAAAACTCAACCTTATGAGTGGTTAAGTTGAGATGATATATGTGCAAAATTGATCAACGGGCCACTTTTGTCGATGTTTAATATGGTATCAGCGCGAGTCTCCCTTTAATTACTTGTACAATTCTCATGTACCACATTCAAGTTCTATCTCTCACCCGGTCTATGATGCCTATCTCGCCAAATGTCCCTTGATCTCTTCCGTCTCGATTCATTCCACGTGCAAGTGAGGGGCGTGTTAGAAATATTGAAGAAAAATAAATCACAGAAAAAATTAACAAATAAAATATAAAATTATGTTTTCCCTGCCTCAATCTTAGGATAGCAGCAGCCACTACTTCAAGAGGAACAAAAACTCCAATCACAAGCAACCAATTTAACATAACAATCCAGCCACCTATCAAGGAATTATAGGATACGAATCAAACTCCATTCGTTGAGATATAGCCTTGAAAGTAATATAGTGAAAATCTATTATAAGTCATAACCTTGTTCCATCTTGTTCAGCTTGTGTACTCATATGATCTGAACACGCGTCAGTCTTATGCGAAGGTCGTAAGGCTCGTTAGAGCTCCCTAAACACGCCACTGAAGCACCGCGAACAAAACCCAATAAAACATTGAATTAGGAATTTTTTATTAGGGCTTCAAATAAAACGTACAAGTGCAGAAGAATAAAGAGGAGGAAGAGAGGGACAAAGATATGACCATACTTCGTCGATTCATCGTCTGAGCTAGCCAGAAAACGGCGAAAACAGTGAAGCCCAACTTCGGTCGACCTCTCTCCATAGCGTTGCAAGTGAGATTTTGTTTGGGGAACAATGTATACTGCAAGTTCGGAACAATAAGGAGGATACATGTTGCAAAAATGCCATCAGGTTTCACTCTTATCGATTTTCATGACAGTAGAGATGCTGATGATGTCATTCGTGAATTAAATGGCTACAATGGCTGGAGGGTTGAGCTTTCGAACAACCCTATATGTGCAGTGAGACACGGTTTCAATACTGGTAGTACTTTTGTGACTAAAAAACCACTAGAAAGTGGTAAGATCGGTATTGCTTTAAAAATCTCTAACTTTATTGGTTCTGATACTTGGATTATTGATTCAGGTGTCACTGATCATATTATGATAAATTTTATTTCACTGAGTTGTGTTCCCCTCTTGTGTCATATGTCACTAATGTTAATGGTGAAGCCTTTCATGTGTTAGGGAAAGAGTCAGACCGTGTCACTCCTATTTTATATTTACATAATGTTTTATATGTTGTACTTGATTTATCCCATCACTTGATTTATGTTCCCTAGTTGAATGCTGAGTCTAGCTGTTCTGTAACCTTTTATCCCATGTATGTGATTTTTCAGGATCTTCTTACCATAGAACTTGTCGGTCGGGGGTATTTGAGGGGCAGATTGTTTCACTTAGACCAAACATATGCAGGAGAGAAACCTGGAGCACAGCCTCACACCGCTTTCACTTCAAGCTCTATCCGGCTAAGTAAAATCTGGTTGTGGCACCGTCGCTTAGGGCATCCATCTTTCAGCCTTATGAAAAAAATCTATGCCTTCTTTATTTATTAGTGTGAATGAGTCTTCTCTGTGCTGTGAAACATGTGTCTTTGCCAAGAGTCATCGTGCTACCTATTCTTTGAGTTTTACTAAGAGTGGTGTTCCTTTTGAAATAATTCATTCAGATATTTGGGGACCTTCCAAAGAGCCTACTATGTCGGGTATGAGATACTTTGTCTTGTTTGTAGATGATTGCAAACGATTGTCATGGTTGCTCTCTTTAAAACCAAAGATGAAGTTTTTATCCATGTTTTCAAGTTTTTCATACTCTTGTTCATACACAGTATAATTGTACCATAAAAGTTCTTCGCTCAGACAATAGGGATGGAGTACGTTAATCGTGTTTTTCAACAGTTTTTCCAAACACATGAAATTATTCATCAGACTACATGTCCACAAACACCAGAACAAAACGGAGTATCTGAAAGGAAAATCGTCATCTCCTAGAAATGTCTCCTGCCATTATTTTTAGTGCTCATATGCTTAAATATATTTGAGGCGATGTAGTAGTACATGTTTCCGCTCTTTTATCAATCATCTTCCATCTAATGTTCTTCAAGGAATGATTCCTTTTGTGGTTCTTACATTTCATGTTCTCATTCCCTCATTTCCTAATCTTTATACCCGTGTCTTTGGTTCTGTTGCTTTTGTTTATGTTCTTAAAAACAAGAGGTCTAAGATGGATGTCTGGGCGATTAAGTGTGGGTTTGTTGGCTATGGAGGACATCAGAAAGGCTATAAATGTTACAATCCGCCCACCAGAAATTATTATGTAACTATAGATATCACTTTCTTTGAAGATATTTGTTATTTTTCTTCATTTGATACTGCTCTACAGGGGAGAATTCATATTTTGAAGAGCTGTATCACGGTGAGGGGGCTGTATCACGGTGAGGGGGAGAAATTAGAAGAAGTGGAAGGAGTCACGTTTACAGGAGATACAATGACTAGTCCAGTTGAGATCATTGTTCTGTCAATTTCTGAAGCAGAGGTTCATCCGGAACCAGAGGCTCAACGAGAAACAGATGCACCGGTTACAAGCACTGAAAATGTAACTGATGACACAACTGACCCTCATGCCATTGCTCATACCCCTGATCCACAACTCGCTGGTACTGAAGATCACGCATTTGAGGTATGTCATCCTAGTGATACCAGTAATAGTGACTTTGATAGTGGTCAATATGTGTTACCAAATACGTCTACTCGAGGTCAACCACCCAAAAGTAGAGGTGGCAAATAAGCCGTAAAGCACGAGTACGACACGAGCACAACACGTTTAAAAATGATCCGGCACGAGCACGCTACCGGCCCGACATGGCCCAAACACCTTATCTTAATGGGCCGGGTCTAGAAAAATGAGCCCACGGGCCCGGCCTAAGCACGATAAGATAAGGACCCACGACCCGACCCTCTTTATAATATATATATATATTTTCTTTATAATATGAAGATTGTATATTTATAAATAATATAAAATTTGTTTAAGTGTGAACAATAACTTATAAATACTAATAATTATTCATTTTGATTCTCTTAAACCCATAAAAAGTTTTCCTAAAACATTACTATATCATATAATTCATATATCATATATTTCTTTAGTTTGTTGGCAAAGAAAACAAATGATCGATAGAAAATGTGATTTATTTTTCATTTGTTTTTGTTTTGGTATACTATGATATCAATTTTGGACTAATTTCTATTTTTAACAACAAACAGACTAGTTAATGGGCCCGAGCACGGCCCAATATGTTATGAGTTTAAGCCGTGAGCCGAGCTGGCCTTAGATTTAATTAAATGGGCCCGGCCAAGCCCAAACTAGTTAAGACGTGGGCCGTCGTGGGTTGGGCCGGCCCGTTTTCCACCTCTACCCAAAAGATTTGAACCCACTCTTCAAGCCAAATCAAAGTATCCAGTAGTCAATTACATATCCACTAAGAGATTATCTACGTCATATGCATCATTTTGTGAAATCAAATATATGCTGTATTAGTACCTAACAAAGTGCAAGATGCATTGAGATCCAAAGTGGAGGAAAGTAATGGAAGAAGAGATGGAGACATTATAGAAGAATGATAAATGGCAACTTGTGCATCCATCACGAAGCAAGAATGTTGTAGGCTGTCGTTGGGTGTTTACTGTGAAACACAATGTGGATGGGTCATTAAACTGATATAAAACGCGTCTTGTGGCAAAGAGATTCACTCAGACGTATGAAATAGACTATGATGAGACATTTGCTCCATCTGCCCAAAATGAATACTATTCGGGTTCTACTTTCCTCTACTGCTAGCTTAAACTGACAACTCCGATAGTTTGATGTCAAGAACGCTTTCATGCATGGAGAGTTAGCCGAAAACGTGTACATGAGTCTTCCACCTAGGTATGTAGCTGGTTCTCCAGGTGAATTGGTGTGCAAATTGAGAAAGTCTTTGTACGGTTTCAAACAGTCACCTCGTGCTTGGTTTGTGAGGTTTTCGCAATTTATGCATAAGATTGGTTACAGATAGAATAATTCAGACCACATCTTGTTTATCAAACATCAAGGTGGGAAGTTAACAGCCTTAATTATTTATGTCGATGATATGGTGATCACTGGTAATGATACCGTTGAGATAGATAGATTGTAGAAGCAGTTAGCCTTAGAGTTTGAGATGAAGGACTTATGTGATCATAAATACTTCTTAGATATAGATGTAGCAAGAGGGAGAGAAGGGATATACTTGTGCTAGATGAAGTACATCCTGGATCTGTTGACAGAAACATGTATGTTGGATTGCACACCTATCGACACACCTATTGAGCAGAACCATCGTCTAGCAGAATATCCAGATCAAGAACCTATTGATCGAGCTTGTTATTAGAGGTTGGTTGAGCGCTTGATTTACTTGACCCATACTAGACCAGATATTGCATATGCTGTAAGTGTGGTGAGTCAATTCATGCATAACCTGAGCGAGAGTCATATGGATTCTGTTGTAAGAATTTTAAGGTATTTAAAGTCAGCTCTAGATAGATGAGTAATGTTTTTTAAACATTCACAACAACATTCTCGATGTTTGTGGTTTCACGGATGCAGATTGGGCTAGAAACATTACAGACATAATGTCGACATCAGGTTACTTCATCTTTGTGGGGGGTAATTTAGTTACATGGAAGAGGAAGAAACTGAATGTTATGGCACGATCCAGTGCTGAAGCTGAGTACAGAGGTATGACCCATGGAGTGTGTGAATTATTGTGGCTAAGGAATTTGTTACATGATTTGGGTGTTCATCCCAAAAAGGCTATGCCGTTGTATTGTGACAACAAAGCTGCAATTAATATATCACAAAATCCAGTTCAATATGATCGCACTAAATATGTGGAGGTTGATCGACACTTCATAAAGGAGCTAGATGCCAAAATTATTAGCTTTCATTTTGCTTCAACTGAAGAGCAGCTTACAGATATACTCACTAAAGAAGTTTCCAATAAGACATTCTAGGACTCACTAGGCAAGTTGGGCATGGTTGATGTATATGCGCTAATTTGAGGGGGAGTGTTAATATGAGTCAGAATATGAATGTAAATATATTGTAGTTATGTCGCAGATTAATTTCCGTTATTCTATAGTTAGTACTTACCATTTGTATTCCATGTAAACTCTTATATAAACCTCCATGGTGAGATAAATAAGATGTTAGAAAACGTATTCATCTCAATATCGATATATTTGAGTCATTTAACCTCTCTGCATCTGGCCGGCCGGCGTTACTCAAACTTTGCTGTACAATTCATCAGACCCTGGCCTCTCCCAATATAATCAATAAGATCTCTTATTTTGTGATCGAAACTCTTATTTTGTGATCGATATAAATCAAACTATATTGTAAAGAGGGCCAGTAATTAAGATTTTAGATTAGACTAGAGAATGCACACAAAAGGCATTGTCGAGGGTCATCATGAATATAGTAAAACCAAAAGAGGAACACCAAAAAGTTTCACAAGAACATGAGAAACTATCGAAACAAACTACCCAAAATATCAAATCTTTTGCAGATTTTCAACATTGTAGTTTCTTCATCATTATCTCCTTCTATTCCCAATTATCTCTGGCGATCGTGCTTGATATTGATATAACCTTGTTTGCCAAGTCCACATAAGTTACCTATGGCTTAAATTAAGCAAATTTTCCTGTGTGCTGATGAACAATTTGAGGTCAGAATTGGACCGACAATAGCAAACAATTATTTTTATGATCCAAAAATGGTTCTGATTTGATCTCTCATAGCGTTGATCATGAACGATCTAACCAATAAGGGCCACCGGTCCATGCATGATAATGCGATATATAACTGAAAGAGCACATAGCTGCCTGCTGCAAACTCATCGAGATCGGCGGCCTAATTAACTCAGTTTCCACTACCATCAGATGCCAACCCAGACCTATCCATACTTTTGATTAATGTCTGACCATGCTAAACCAGCCTGTTTGAATTTAAATACTATCCTTTAGTAACTCGTACCAAATTCTATAGTTGGTTAAGAAAGAAACGTAGGAGAATCGATGTAGACGTAGATTTGATCCATATTAATTCCATTTTTGGAGTTTACATGCATGATCGATGTTATGGATGAGCTTCATATTATCTAAATTCATGTTATTCAGTTGCTGCAGCTAATAAGTGCAGAGAATTGTAGAGAACTAGCTACAACTGGAGGAACATAAGGAATACGTACATACTTTATTTCCTGTCAGATCGATCTCTAAGTTTTCTGTTCCAAACGAATTCACCTCAGACATCTGGTTCAAATAATATATGACTTCCATTTCCTCCCACCGCATGCACTCCAAAGAACAAACCCAAAAGAAAAAGAAGGGAAACAAATCTATTCTGTTACTTATTTTACATATCTGCTGGCATAGCAAAGCTACAGCTTTACAGAAGCTTCAGTAGCATCTCCAGGGAAAGCCAGCTCTGCATGCAAATACATATGTTTCGTGGCTGACGAGTGTGTTCTTTGGCTCTGTCTATGTACTACGTGGATGACCAGCTTCTGGTATATATGCTCATGATCCAAGAAGACGGTGATCCAAAAGTAAGTTATTTCGCCCTCCATGCCTTACTATTCAAGTTCATTTGTTATGATACATTTTGTCTGATTGCTGATTTGTGCGTTCATTCTAATTGCATCTTCAGTAAAAAAAAGTGAATCGACTATGGAATGTCTTCTTTGTATTCAGCTCTCGTTTAATTTAGTTTTATTCATTTGAGAAGCTTCAATCTTTCAACTTATGCATCTCTCATCTCGTAACTATGATTTGGTAATCTTTAAAATTTACTCAATTTGATATTTTCAATTCAAGTTATAATTTTTCCAAGTTGTAACTTGTGGATTAAAATAGCACACAAATTACACGCCCTCTTTTAGCACAAAATTAGTCTAAAAGGGAAAATTACACACCGTTTTTGGCCGATCAAATGAGGAATCAATCATCTGATTGATTTTTACATTTACTACCATACATAATAAGTATACGATCTACATTAAGAAACTAAATCACATTCAAAATTTCAAGGATACCACACAGTCGAAACTCTCTTTCTTTTTTTTTACAAAACTTTTAAATCATTAAATGGCACACACCCTTTTGCACACCCATGTGAGTCCCTTTCCAACCATTAAGCCCACGCACATACTCTAAGTCATATAAAACTTCAAGTATCTTCTTCCTTCAAAATGCAACCAAATCACCAAAATGCAACCAAATCAAAAGCCTCTTTTCATGCTCAACCAATCTCATTTTGACTTCTGCCCCAGAATTATGCATACTTTATAAGCAAAGATTTTTACTTTCCTTTGGTTCTCTAATCTGTGGCTCTACCATTTTTGGGTTGTTGAACTCTTGGACTTTTAAGGTAAGTTTGATTTTTCTCTAACTCCCTGATTTTCCTCATGGAGTGCGTTTCAGGCAAGCTTCCATTTGGATTTCTATGGTGTGAAATTCCCAAAATAATAGTACTTGATTATGGTTTTTGTGATTTTGTACGAATATAAATTTGATTACCTTTTCTTGTGGGCTTTGGTTTTACAGTGACAAGTGAGAGAATCTATAGGGATGAGGCTATGGTCAGTCCAAAGTTAGTTGTTGTGGGGATGCAAAATTTCAGGGCAAGATGACATCTTTGAGTGGATTAGGGATTGGGTTGAGCTTGGTGTTTGGGTGCCTCCTCTTGGCTCTTGTGGCAGAGCTTTACTACTTGCTATGGTGGAAGAAGAGAATCACAGACAGAGAGATTGAAGATGAGAATTACAGCAACCAGCCAAAGGTATTCTTTCAATTCAGTTGCTTTAAGAAGCCCAACTCTATGCAAACCTTAAACAACACCAACAACAACAATTCTGAGGAGAGTGTGAGGAACCCAGATGCCAATAATTCTGGTGAGCCAGATTTGGAACTGGGTTCAAGTAAAGATTTGTTGTTGAAGGCCAATTATGGAGAAGACAGTGTGGAATCAGAGCTCAAGAGACTGCATAATCTGGCTGGCCCACCAAGGTTTCTCTTCACAATAAAAGAGGAAGAGAAGGAGGATTTGGAATCTGAAGAAGCAAAATCTAGGAGAGGTTCCAGAACAAGGAGTTTGAGTGATCTGGTTATGGCTGTGGATAACGCATTTCTCAGTTCCCCTTTACCTTGTTCACCATTGAAGTCTTCACCTTTGAACCCTCTAGACTCTTACCAGCACCATGGATTCAACCCTCTTTTTGAATCCTCAACAGAAGCTGAGATGAACAAGCTGAGATCTTCACCACCTCCAAAGTTCAAGTTTTTAAGGGATGCAGAGGAGAAGTTGCTGAAGAGAGTGATGGAAGAAGCAGAGAAAAGGGGATCTAAAAATTTTGGGCCTGCTCAAAATCAAGACTTTGGGGTAAAAGCTCCATCTTTTTCGATAGTGGGGACAGAAGAAAGAGATGGGTCTTTTATAAGACTCATTGTTGGTAAGAACAAGGAGAGTCAGAGAGAGCTTCATAGTAGTACTCTGCCACAGTTTCCTTCAAGCTCCTCCAAGGTACTCCCACTGGCTTCATCTCCTCTAGGCCCTTGTGAATTGAATCACCATTAATTTACTCAGAGATCTGTGTCAATTCTATTCATCTGTTAATTAGTTTTCCAAGATGGTTAGTTGTGTTAATTCTAAGAAAGGTTGAAGGGTTTTTGATTTCTTCATTTTGTTATTATTTGCTATTTTTACTCCAGCTGATAAGGTAAGGTAAGTAGGTAACCATCAATCATCTGAAAAAGTTTTTTTTGCTGGAACTTCATCAAGAATTTTAGACAGCGCTGACATTATTCTGCTGAGTGAATTAAGGTGTTTGTTAGTTCAAGTGGGAAACTTGTGGGGTGATCAATTTTGTACATTATTCCATTGTGTACCGGGGTTTGTTAAATTCATCATTCATTATCATGAGTGTACCCTCATTCCTTTACGGTGGAGATGATAGTGCTTCATCACCGTTTGATTCTTTCTCAGGTTCTTTTTATACCATAGAAGTATAAAGTTACAAATTCGAATATAGGTACCAATCACCAGAGTGTATCATGTTTGGCAGAAAAGGGTCATGAAATTCTTTTATATAGGGGGCCAAGCACTCGGAAGTTAATGCAAGTTTGAACATGTTAGTTAGGTTTGCTTTCAGAGTGCAGTGAAATTCTTTGCCAATTTGTCAAAAGTGAACAACGGATGCTAATGATTAGCACAATATGGTGCACAGCTATCTGCAATTTGAATTGTTCCGCAAGGAAAATGGGACAGTGGAATTATACCCCTTTCAACTACAGGTTGAAACACACACATCCACACACTAACAGTATTAGCTTAGTTTGGCATCCTGATTCAAGAATTTTTCTTCTGATGGATAACATATGCCTATACATCCTTCACTTGCTTGTGTACTTGTTCATCCCTCGGCATCTTCATTTTACGAAGCATCTTGCTCGCCACTTCAAGAAGACTAGCAAAGTACAAAGACTAATGGGATGTTGAATGAGTTAGCTTATTAGCAGTGTTGAGTGAGAGAGTTTGCCATGCGATGGATTCATATAGGTAGATGCAAGAAGGGAAGCTGAGTACACCAACTGAAGTGTTAAAGTAGTTCACCACTTCAGGTTATGAAATCTTGAAGTTTAGAGGATTTGAAGCTTAAAGGGCGGTTATCAGTTTATGATTTGACATTGTATGAAGACTTAGCAATCAATAAAAAGAATCAGAGGGAAGTGCAAAACCAACGGCAAGTTCCCTAAATAAGAAGTAATGTCATTGTTATCTCAAGACTTGGCCTAAAAGGTTGGCCCCCAGCCTCAAGCATATATCAATTCTCCAGTCTTAAAGAGATGAACATGCAGAAGCATCTGGTTTCCGTTTCATTAATAGGAAGCTTTGAACTAGTGGTCCTAAAAGCTAAAACCCTAGAACTGGATGTCAATTTATTTGGCCCATTTTCATTTAAACCATTTGGCAGTTTTTCAATTTAAAATTTTCAATTTAAGGTCACTTTCAATTTCTTCAAATTTGGATTTCTAAATTTATGATAGAGCTCAAATCCAACGTTATCTATCTCTCTCAAAGCTGATATTTAATAATATTTGGCTAGAATTTCTAGGCCTATCTGAGAACTTGGTTGTCCTGGACACTCATGGTTAGAGAAACAAACAACATGAGAGCTGTTCCATGAAAATTATAGAAGCTGTTTTGTTTGACATGCTTAAAAGAATTAGGGTGCTCTGTAGTTTTACTCGCCGTGAAACACCAGCAATCACAAGAATGCAGGAAACTACCAAGTTGCTAATGTCAAGTCCAGGAAGTAAGTTGTTGTGAAGTGACTATTAACTGTGTGGATTTTCTGTTCTGTTTCTTTCATGCGTCCAAATAGGAATGTGATATGACCATAAACGAATAGCTAGAGGGGTTTAAATTTCTTACCACACACTGCCGACTGCATACTCGTAAAAACTGAAATAAGCACTGTCACGGATACAACTACAGCATACGAAACTATAGGACATAAACGTTACAAGCGAAATTATAGGACATAAACGTTACAAGCGAAACTATAGCACTGATACAACTACGGCAGACAAAGTTAACTTTAGAACCAATACACAATTACCAAAAACTACAATTTCAGCCCTTTATTTACCCATAATAGGTGGTGGCTACTTATTTCACGTGTGCATGTGCAGACAAATTAACATCTGTCGTTTGTCTAATTTATTATTATTAAATACCGTTAACTTATATTTACATAAATACAATTTTTGATTAACAAAAAAACCACACGGCCCATTAGAACAATACTATGTCCGTTTATGAACATTGTAGAATGATAAAAACGTAACACTAAAAGACAACTAATAGCCATATGAAATCTTTTCTATCAAGATTGCTCATAGCAAGTCTCTAACATCTGATATTCATTTTGGGGCCTTGTTCTTGGCTTTTGAAGAAAAACCAAGGCTGGTGCACATGATGGAGCTTGATTTTTTGAGTTTTCAAGTGTCACCGTGCTCTTTTTCTATATTCATCTTTACTGATTCAACCTTTCTTAACAATTGCAATTGCCTTCCTCTGAACAATATTTGTGTTTAATCTCCTACGTTGCACGGAAACTGAAGCGGAAATGTGGAAGCGAAACGTTCGGAAGCGTGAAAACGTTTTAAAAGCATCGAAATAAATAATTATATACATTTTATATATTAATAAATAAATATTATGATATTTCTAACTGATAATATATATGATTTGGTATGGTGTATATACACATACTAAAATAAAAATGGTTTATATATTACTACAAAACAATCTTGATCTCGGGGAAAATGACCAACTAACAATGGTCACACAAAAAAAACAGGTAGAAAGAGAATATCAAGTGGTTAAGAAGACAACCACAACAAAACCCAGAATTTTATCATCTAAAGACCAAGGTCATGACTGCTCATCATCATCGCCATAATCTAACCTCTCTCTCATTTCTCTTCTCTTCAAAGCCCAACCATTTCTCTTCTCCTGTGGTTTTCATTTCAAAAAAACCCAACAGCTATAGCTTAAAGATCTAGCTTTCATGGAGGGTTGTCCCTCTTGCTGCTGCCCCCAGATTTTTCCTGCCTGAGGCTGCCACCTCTTCGGCCTCACCTTAGGTCTAGGTTTTTGAGAAGGGAATCGAAAGCCTGCTCTTCCAAATTGGATTCTTCGCTTCCGTCACCGTTTTCAAATCCACTTTTATCGGAAGTACGCTTCCAAGCGATTCTGAGGCACTTCCGCTTCGCTTCCTTTTCAGAAGCGAGAAATGTGGGTCTGGTCCCATTTTCGTGCAACGTAGTCAATCTCTGTATTAGATATGTTAATACATGAGTACTTGTAAAGCTACTGAAATTACTGAAATCTTATGAAAATATTGTTGCAAGCTTAAAATGAAACTACTTAACCTCCATAACAAAATTAGAATATTATTATTGAGGTTTAATAGAAGATAAGTATCTCAAATTCATAAAAATAAAGAGATTAAAATCAAGTCTTGCCCATAAATAAAGATATTGAGCCTCTGATCCATTGATTTTCATAAGGAGAAACAAATACTTTTTATCGTTCAAAGCCATTGATGGTTAATAACTATAGAAAAAACAAACAAAGAAGTCTCAGACTATATAATTACTAACCATTAATAAGTTTATTAAAAACGGAAACTACATCAATTTTAATAAAAAAAACACTTCTCATATTATAAAGCTAATGGCCTTCAATGTCAGATAAATTCTACTGACCCTCAATATACTCAATCAAATATAACGAATTTCATCAGTAATCAATCATGCACATATTGTGAATGACTAGCATCTTGACCGACATAATGTGCGTGTTAATTTATTTTTTGGTTTTATAAAATTCTTTTGCAATTAATATTCTAATATTCTTTTTATTTAATAATAATATTTGAAGTTTCTCTCATTCCAATTTTAATCTTCACCTTTTTCTCTTTCAAGAAAAAGAAATCGGATTCCTACGTTGAGTGTCAAAAGGAATTTAATTCACATGTTGAGTATCAATTACTATTTTACCCATAGTTATTGAAATCCTTAAGTTTGAAATTTTAATTAATTGAAGGTATTTTAGGTACTTCAAAAATTTAACCATTCTCAGAATCCTTCTGGCTTTATTAATAGGGAGAATGACCATTTGCACAAAATAATAAAGTCAAACTCAAACCAATGAATTAAAAAGTCCAACCAAATACACAAATCTTTATTAAATTCATAATAAAATAATATTTTTTGAGACAATTTTACCCTTGTTCCTTATACACTTGGAGAAAAAGAGAGAGAGAGAATATTTTGTTAGAGCATCTCCGGTCGCCGGACTCCGGTAACCAACCGTCGAACTCCGGTCACCGGACGCGGAAAAATTACTAGTAACCGGAATTTCGTCGGATTTTTTTTCTACTAAGGGCAATAAAAATTTATAGAAAGTTTACTGGGACAACATCTACATTAAAATCCAAGTCTACTAACCCTAGTATACTCCAAATTTAAGTCTAATAACCCTAGTCATGTACTACAAAATCAAATCTACTAACTCCAATATACTCCAAACCAACACTAATAATAACACACTGTATACATCAAAACCAAGGTTACTAACTCCAATATACTTCAAAACCAAGTCTACTAACCCCAGTATTTCATCAAATCCAAGTCTACAAACCCCAGTATGGACGTTTCCTAGCGCTAGCGTGTAGACGACATGACCAGATCTGGATTTGAAGTTGCTCTTCAGACTTAGTGTTGCAGCGACTGGCGAGGACGAGGCAAAGATTAGGTGGAGGGGAGGATGAGGTCGTCGAAGATGGTGGAGGCGAGGATGAGGTCGCAGGAGACATTGGTAGTAAATCGTAAGTTTACTACCCCTAGTAAACTTATACCACATGTAGTAAACTTTACCAGAGATAGTAAACTTACAAAACAGTATCTCAAAAACCCATTATACACATTAAAAACAGTGAAAAATCAACTTAGATGTAAAAAACTAAAGTTTACTATCCTTAGTAAACTTTTACTAGGGTAGTAAACTCGAGCAGATGAACAAACTCGAGGCATCAGTAGTAAATCATAAGTTTACTACCCCTAATAAACTTATATCAGAGGTAGTAAACTTGCAAAACAATATCTCCATTGCCCATTATACACATTAAAACAGTGAAAAATCAACTTACATGCAAAAAATAAAGTTTACTACCTCTGATATAAAGATAGAGGCAGAGATCTTCATGGTTGAGCTGATACCGTCGTGGTCGTGGTCGTCGTCCAGCTCTCCATGGTCGTCGTCCATCGTCCAGATCTCCATGATCCTCTTCCAGATCTCCATGGAGAACACCAACCGGTGAAACAACATGATCACCGGCATCGAGCTATGATCTGGAGCTGACTCGGACTCTGATCTAGAGGAGAGAGAGAGAGAGAAAAAAGAGATAGATCAGAGAGAAAAAAGAGATTTGAAATGGGTAACAGAGGAGAGAAGAGCATATATAATAGATCAGGGGTAAAAAGGTAATCTCATTAAAATTAATTGGAATGGACAGGTTAAATCTGTTTTCATTAGAATATGCAGTCAATATCTATAATTAGTACTATATAGTCAATTAATATCATCAATATAGATAAAGCTATTTATCCTAAATAAGCTCAATAAAATGACAAGAACTCCACCAGTTTTTAGCATAACATAGCATTCCTAAAAAAATTAAGCTATTGGCCCTCAACAAACTTACTAAAACAATGAAAATATCAATTTCCATCAAAATAATAAGGCAAATATCAAGGAATAATAAGGTTATTGAATCTCAATAGCATACAAACTAAATGTATAAACCTAAAACACACATCAGTCAGGACATACTAAACCTCAACAACATATTGGCCCTTAGAAAAGGGTCATGAGACGGTGTACTACTGATCCCTAGTCAATTCGAAGGGATAGGTTCACACCAAAAACAATTTAGCTTCAAATTTTTCACAAACTAAAACCAAGATTTCAAGGTATCACTACCAGAACAGCTACTTTAGCCGACAAAATTTTTTCGTCGTTAAAGTAGCAAATTTCGTCAGTTAAGAAGTCGTCGGAAAAAGCCGTCGTCCAAAACTTTAGCCGACGAAATTACTGTTCATCGACGGCTAAAGTCATTTATTTAGCCGACGAATAAATTTTTCGTCACTTAAAATCTGGACTTTAGCTGACGAATTTGTAGACCTTAGCCGACGAGATTTTATTAAATTTCGTCGGCTATAGTAATTTATTTTTATTTATTTATTTAACTTTAGCCGATGAATTTGGCTATAGTTATTTATTTTATTTTATCTATTTATTTATTTATTTAACTTTAGCCGACGAATTTTAATAAATTTTGTCGGCTATAGTTTGTTATTTTATTTTTTTATTTAACTTTAGCCGACGAATTTTAATAAATTTCGTCGGCTATAGTTAGTTATTTTATTTTTTTATTATTTTTTCTTTTTTATTTATTGTATTTTTGATTAATTTTTTTCTTTTATTTTTCTTTTTTCCATTGATGGTGGAGGAGGAGAAGAAGAGGAGGAGAGAAGGCTAGGAGAGGGAGAGGAGAAGGAGAGGAGAAGAAGTTAGAGGAGGACGAGTTGCTGCCGTCGGAGGAGGATCAAGAGATAAATGATAGATATAGAAAAAATTTAAAATTTTCAAAATCCCCGCCGAAAATTTTGAATTAACTTTAACAGAAAAATTTTAATAAATTTTGTCGACTATAGTTATTTATTTATTTAACTTTAGCCGAAGAATTACCCTAATTTCGTCGGCTACAGTTATTTATTTTATTTATTTAACTTTAGCCGACGAATTATCCTAATTTTGTTGGCTAAAACCCAAAACCCTTTACGTAGAAGCTTCAAACGAAATAAAATATGATCGGAATGGTGAAATACGTCCACAGCTAAAAAATTACGTAATTTCAGTGCTGATAGTTGCGGTCAACACAATTTTCCATTCTTTCTCCCTAGAGATAGCCCTATCTTCGGTGGTTATTTTTCATAAAAATTGTATACCACTGGTTGAGTCTCATCGATTTGAAACTATTTTTAGTTGAAGGTTCGGGTAAAATAGGTAATTTAGACGGTCAAATGACCATTTTCGTGCGTTTAGGGGTTTCACTTATAAGATTGACTGTAACGATTGAACCCTTTACGTTGTCGGATCAAGTTAAATTTTTTTCCTATAGACATATTTCGACATAATGATCATATTAGACGGTTGGATTTTCGTTTCTTAAGTTTGATTATCGGAATCACAACATGCCTACTAATGTTGTATAACTTGTTTATTAAGTTATAAGTAAATATTTCATTTCAAAAACAAACTCTACGTAGAAACTTCAAACGCAAAAAAATCGTCAAATACGATATGACCGGAATGGTGAAATACGTTTACGGTTGAAAAATAACTTAATTCCGGTAAAGTCTCGGTGCCGATAGTTGTGGTCAATACAAGGGTTTGACTTATGAGATTGACTGTCTGGATGAAGCCCTTAAATTTATCGGATCAAATTGATTTTTTTAACATAGATATATTACAACATATTAATGATATATGATAGTCGTTTTTTGTTTGTGAATTTTGATGACCAGAATCATAACATGCCTACTATTTACCATTATTTATCCTTATGAAGAGCTTTATCATCAAGAGATAAATGTCTCAAAATTTTTAGATGGGCAGTTACGTCTTAACATGGCGAGAGTTTGTTGTGTTAAAGGTTTGACCAAAATACCTCATATAGATGTAGATACATGCATTTTTGAGTGTTAAGTGGGTAGAAAAACTGTATTTTGAAGCCTTAAACGAACTCGGATGGCCAAAAAAGCTCATATGTCATGGCATTAGCGATAAGTTTGACTCGTACGCCCGTTCCGCTTCCAGATTGGTATCATAATAGTCAATCAAACACCAAAATATCCGTAGTGCAATTTTGTAAGTAAAATGTACTTTAGCCGACGAAATACCCTAATTTCGTCGGCTAAACTTTTCAATTTTTGTTGGCGGCTAAAGTTCACAAATTATAGTCAACGAAAAAATTACTTAAGCCTGGTGTGCGTCTGAAACCGGGGTACAATAACGAAAACACGAGAAAACCAATTTAGAACCCTTTGTTTTCATTTATAGCATTGGTAAATAGGGTTCAATTAATCCAGGGACTTAAGGACTTTCTTGCAATAAAGTTAGTGACATTTTACACAACAAACATAATTACACATTTACAATTTACAAAGTTTTAAGGGGGTTTTGAAAATATTTCTAAAAAACTATAGACTGAAAATTAAATCCTAAATTAAATATATACATGTGATCATCATCCACACACATAACCAATCACGAAAAACCATCAAGAACATGTAACAAAATTGTAAATAACAAGGGGCACCAAGCAAGACTCGACATACTTATATACTTATCTCAATTCCAATTCTAATTAGAGACCACCAGTGATTCATCTAATCGTTAACACTTCTAATATATTTAGAATCAACTCCAGCGTATAACCTTAAATTATGCTAATCGGTTTAAAGACACACCAGCGTAGAAATTAAACACAAAGAAGCACATAAACATAGTAAGCCGAATTGAAAACATGCAAACATGTAATAACGTCACTCATCGTATTTGAATTATGCATATTTTCATAACTATGATAACCCTATTTAAACAATTTAGAATGAAACAACTTAGTGTATAATGCAATCTAAATTCTCTTGGCAAGTGAAACCGATACACAAGGAGAAGCCATGGCCTTAGACAGCCTTCATGTATCGATTTGATATGTGCAACCTCATGAAAATAAATCGGTTTCTTGTTATTTTATGTAGCACTTAGTCAAATTATGTATAAATCCTCTATGTTTAGCACGTTTTCATTCTTACACAACCAAAGACTCTTGACTCAACAATATGACTCTATTCTACGACAATAAGAGATAAACAAAGTACAAATAGATGTAATAACATATTAAGAATGTCACATTTTATGCTTCTATCAAAGCCGACGAAATTTTTTTTTCGTTGGCTAAGGTCTTTTTTTGATAGTGTATATACAAACTAAGTATGCTCTAACAAATTCCACATATAGATACACGATTGAAAACCAAGACTCCAATAACAAACAAACATATATCAGGTAAAGCTACTGATCTTCAAATTTGAATCTCCACATTAAGGGTCAAAAATCCAATCCTGACGCCGTGTGCTTTTCTTCCTCAAGTTCCTTTTGCTGCCGCACCGCCTCTCGCCATGTTGTCTCTTTTGTTAGGTTAGATTGCCGCTGTGCTGCCTCGATCTTTTCTCGGGTTGCTTTGCTAATCGATTCACCTTGCTTTGTCGTAGCTTCACTGAAGCAAAGGATGTGAGGGCATATCAGTAATTTGGAATGAAGTGAAACGAGCCATTTCCTTGGACACGTTTGGTACCCAGGACTGTCATAGCCAGGACTATTTCTCTAAGCAGTCCAGGACTCTAGAAGCTTGGCTTATGTTATGCTAATACATGACCCACGTTTGGTGCAGATCAAGACTAAAGAGCAGAATAGTCATAACAATGATATCCTATGTTTGATAATATCTGAGACTAAATTCTATAGACTCATAACATCTTATAACCTTACTTTCTAAGAAACAACTGGATTTGAAACAATTGTTCATACACAACCAAAATAACCTTGTTCAATTTTGTAGAATAATATCTCACCATAAAAAACTGTGGAATAATGAGCAGAATAACATAAGGCATCAATTCTGCAGGAAACCGAAACTCATTGAAAACCTACAATCAAGAAGGCCACGAAACACCTAAACACTCAATTAACTAATTACATGATATACATATACTGGCCATATTAGTCAACTTTCAAGCCTTTCTCAGCAAACAATGAAACCCTTGTTCACTTCTCACAATACCAAGCATAAAAAAGAGTGCTGCCAATACTCTAATACACAACATAAACCCTTGTTCACTTCTCACAAAACCAAGCATAAAATAGAGAGTGCTGCCAATACTCAAACACACAATATTTTGTATGAGTGATCTACTCATATAAACCTACAAAATGAATGATGATGTGATTTGGTGATGGAAAAGTTGGTCAAACGCCAAATCCCTCACATAAGTCACAAAAAGGAATCCTTTAATGGAAGGGTCATGTATATGTATGTATATATATATATATATATATATACATGAAATTTTTGTTTCCAACTTTTGATCAAATCCATAAAGGTCAGTGATATAATATCATCCCAACTTCACTACCAATACTATCATCTTTTTATATCACCACAACCCTCCTCTAAGGCTCCAACTGTATGCAGAAACTGTGTCTGCCATGCATTTGAAGTTTTCAGCAGCTTTTTGTTGCTTTCTTATATGAGAACTAACACTATCTAAACCCCAAAGCTTGTATGTCAGATGAAATTTCAACTCAAACCTGTATGAACAACAACAAGAACATGTAAATTGCAAATTTTCAAAACCTATATCGCTATATCTTCAAACTCACACCCCATCCAATAAAAAGCACACAAAAATAAAATGATGTTCTTTAATACACTAGCAAAACATTCTGACTCGACAAATTTTGCTGCAAAATAAACTTGAACCATTGATATGCATTCTGAACTACAATCAGTAAACCACTTCCAAGAAAAATTGAATCAGCAAAAATACAACACCCCATGCTCAATTGTGGCCATGAATGGTATAATGCCTTATTGGTAATTGCCGATTCTCATACTATTCCTCAACAACACGTGTCAACCTCTCCGTTGGGGCCCATCCAGATTTTCTGTATGAGCGCCCACATGAACCCTCACACCACCTGAACCTCACCACCTGTTTCCGTACTTAAATAAACAAATATAATCAAACTATTAGCTGACGTAATTAATCTCATTAAACAAATGTTAGGTTTGTGGCCTCAATTTATTAAGAGACACGTGTAAACGTCACACGACCTCCTCGAAAAAGCCACTCAAAGCCGATTCCACCTCAACCGGCGCCGACAACGTTAAAGAGTAACGGCCTGTCACGCCTCCCGAGGCATGACTGAGTCAGCTGCCAGCGGCGGCTTAGGCGCATGCACGTCTTAACATGGCGAGAGTTTGTTGTGTTAAAGGTTTGACCAAAATACCTCATATAGATGTAGATACATGCATTTTTGAGTGTTAAGTGGGTAGAAAAACTGTATTTTGAAGCCTTAAACGAACTCGGATGGCCAAAAAAGCTCATATGTCATGGCATTAGCGATAAGTTTGACTCGTACGCCCGTTCCGCTTCCAGATTGGTATCATAATAGTCAATCAAACACCAAAATATCCGTAGTGCAATTTTGTAAGTAAAATGTACTTTAGCCGACGAAATACCCTAATTTCGTCGGCTAAACTTTTCAATTTTTGTTGGCGGCTAAAGTTCACAAATTATAGTCAACGAAAAAATTACTTAAGCCTGGTGTGCGTCTGAAACCGGGGTACAATAACGAAAACACGAGAAAACCAATTTAGAACCCTTTGTTTTCATTTATAGCATTGGTAAATAGGGTTCAATTAATCCAGGGACTTAAGGACTTTCTTGCAATAAAGTTAGTGACATTTTACACAACAAACATAATTACACATTTACAATTTACAAAGTTTTAAGGGGGTTTTGAAAATATTTCTAAAAAACTATAGACTGAAAATTAAATCCTAAATTAAATATATACATGTGATCATCATCCACACACATAACCAATCACGAAAAACCATCAAGAACATGTAACAAAATTGTAAATAACAAGGGGCACCAAGCAAGACTCGACATACTTATATACTTATCTCAATTCCAATTCTAATTAGAGACCACCAGTGATTCATCTAATCGTTAACACTTCTAATATATTTAGAATCAACTCCAGCGTATAACCTTAAATTATGCTAATCGGTTTAAAGACACACCAGCGTAGAAATTAAACACAAAGAAGCACATAAACATAGTAAGCCGAATTGAAAACATGCAAACATGTAATAACGTCACTCATCGTATTTGAATTATGCATATTTTCATAACTATGATAACCCTATTTAAACAATTTAGAATGAAACAACTTAGTGTATAATGCAATCTAAATTCTCTTGGCAAGTGAAACCGATACACAAGGAGAAGCCATGGCCTTAGACAGCCTTCATGTATCGATTTGATATGTGCAACCTCATGAAAATAAATCGGTTTCTTGTTATTTTATGTAGCACTTAGTCAAATTATGTATAAATCCTCTATGTTTAGCACGTTTTCATTCTTACACAACCAAAGACTCTTGACTCAACAATATGACTCTATTCTACGACAATAAGAGATAAACAAAGTACAAATAGATGTAATAACATATTAAGAATGTCACATTTTATGCTTCTATCAAAGCCGACGAAATTTTTTTTTCGTTGGCTAAGGTCTTTTTTTGATAGTGTATATACAAACTAAGTATGCTCTAACAAATTCCACATATAGATACACGATTGAAAACCAAGACTCCAATAACAAACAAACATATATCAGGTAAAGCTACTGATCTTCAAATTTGAATCTCCACATTAAGGGTCAAAAATCCAATCCTGACGCCGTGTGCTTTTCTTCCTCAAGTTCCTTTTGCTGCCGCACCGCCTCTCGCCATGTTGTCTCTTTTGTTAGGTTAGATTGCCGCTGTGCTGCCTCGATCTTTTCTCGGGTTGCTTTGCTAATCGATTCACCTTGCTTTGTCGTAGCTTCACTGAAGCAAAGGATGTGAGGGCATATCAGTAATTTGGAATGAAGTGAAACGAGCCATTTCCTTGGACACGTTTGGTACCCAGGACTGTCATAGCCAGGACTATTTCTCTAAGCAGTCCAGGACTCTAGAAGCTTGGCTTATGTTATGCTAATACATGACCCACGTTTGGTGCAGATCAAGACTAAAGAGCAGAATAGTCATAACAATGATATCCTATGTTTGATAATATCTGAGACTAAATTCTATAGACTCATAACATCTTATAACCTTACTTTCTAAGAAACAACTGGATTTGAAACAATTGTTCATACACAACCAAAATAACCTTGTTCAATTTTGTAGAATAATATCTCACCATAAAAAACTGTGGAATAATGAGCAGAATAACATAAGGCATCAATTCTGCAGGAAACCGAAACTCATTGAAAACCTACAATCAAGAAGGCCACGAAACACCTAAACACTCAATTAACTAATTACATGATATACATATACTGGCCATATTAGTCAACTTTCAAGCCTTTCTCAGCAAACAATGAAACCCTTGTTCACTTCTCACAATACCAAGCATAAAAAAGAGTGCTGCCAATACTCTAATACACAACATAAACCCTTGTTCACTTCTCACAAAACCAAGCATAAAATAGAGAGTGCTGCCAATACTCAAACACACAATATTTTGTATGAGTGATCTACTCATATAAACCTACAAAATGAATGATGATGTGATTTGGTGATGGAAAAGTTGGTCAAACGCCAAATCCCTCACATAAGTCACAAAAAGGAATCCTTTAATGGAAGGGTCATGTATATGTATGTATATATATATATATATATACATGAAATTTTTGTTTCCAACTTTTGATCAAATCCATAAAGGTCAGTGATATAATATCATCCCAACTTCACTACCAATACTATCATCTTTTTATATCACCACAACCCTCCTCTAAGGCTCCAACTGTATGCAGAAACTGTGTCTGCCATGCATTTGAAGTTTTCAGCAGCTTTTTGTTGCTTTCTTATATGAGAACTAACACTATCTAAACCCCAAAGCTTGTATGTCAGATGAAATTTCAACTCAAACCTGTATGAACAACAACAAGAACATGTAAATTGCAAATTTTCAAAACCTATATCGCTATATCTTCAAACTCACACCCCATCCAATAAAAAGCACACAAAAATAAAATGATGTTCTTTAATACACTAGCAAAACATTCTGACTCGACAAATTTTGCTGCAAAATAAACTTGAACCATTGATATGCATTCTGAACTACAATCAGTAAACCACTTCCAAGAAAAATTGAATCAGCAAAAATACAACACCCCATGCTCAATTGTGGCCATGAATGGTATAATGCCTTATTGGTAATTGCCGATTCCTTGAACATTGTATAGGAACTGCAAAGAGTGCAACATATAGCTATATACATAATTTGTAGGAACAAAATGAATCAGTCTGCACTTTGATCAAATTATAATAATTAACATAACTTCTATCCAAATTTCAAGTTCATAGATTAGTAAGCCACCACAATCAAAATTAAGAGTAATAACCTTAATCAATCGATTAGATCAAGCTATGAAATTGACCAATTCATATCAGATCAAGCAACTCAGATATTGAATCCTTAATCAATCAATGGTAAGAATACATAGAGTTTGTTAAAAATGGCAGAGCTTAGATTTTGAAGTTTGGTTATTATATTAGGTTGATCTTGTTCAATTTCTGCTTTTGTATATGGTTAAAGTAGTAATCAAGTTATACTGTTATTGACAAGTTTGTACAATCGAAAACTAGAACATCTAAATTGTTTCCAGAATTTTTCACTGATGATTTTTTCTTTTTCTCTTTCTGAATAAAATGTTAAAACCAAAAGAGCCCAAATTCTTAAAACAAACGGTAGCTGAAAAGCCCGATGTATAAGCCTCATTAAATAGGCCCATATCCCATTTCAGCTCTGAGAAGAACCTCGAACGTCTCTGCAAATCAACCAAGCCAAAGCCCTAGTGCCGGTCCGGCGATTAATCGAGACGATTCGGTAATTCACTCTTCCTTTTTTCTCTCTGTTTATCAAGCTCTCATTTCCCTCACGCTAAATCTGGGTTTTTGATTTCCTTTAGTTTAAAGAGAAACCTTGGATGAATGTACATCTGATTCACTGTAACTGGGAGAATTAGTTCTTACTCATTCCTATGCAACTGGGCTTTTATTCTGCATCTATCCTGTACCAATATTGGTGTATACTGATGTCCGTGTTGGTTTTTCGAGCTTTAATCACTTCGATTGAACTTATTGCGATGGTTTAAGAGACTGCATATAAATGGTTTTCAAATTTTAAGAGTACTGAATTGTCATAAGAGCTTTGCTAGTTTCAGTTAAAGTTGGCAAGTGAAAGTATTGTATTTTCGAAGGATGAGACACACGGAAGGATGAGTTTTGTTTACCTTGTTCAAATGGTATATAAATGTTGTATTTCACTAGATGATACACAGGTTCTGTTGGGTTTTGGACATTACATACATTTGGTTCTTCATACATGGTTTTGATTTATCATTATCTTTATTTCAATTTCAATCCTTTGTGAGGTGCAATTAGCAAGAACATGGGATGCATGTTTATGTTGCAGTTGGCCAAGAAAACATATAGCCTTTCCTTCGGTGTTTGTACTTGGTCAAATTTATAGAGGTTGTGTTTGATAGTTTGAGTATATGCTCATGTTGGTAATAAAATTGCTCATGTTGGTAATAAAATTATATTTGGTTTTTTAATAAAGAGTTGTGGTAACTCTGTCTCAGATTTGAATGTGATACTGAGAGTTTCAAGGGTTAATAAACGGAGTGCGTTCATGACAGAATCATTTATGTGCAATAAAGCTGAGAATTCAAATTCTTTTAGCCTATTCCCTGGGTTCTGGTGTCTAGTTTTCAAAAAAACCCCTTCTTTATAACTTTATCAGTGTTGTAGATTGGAAAAATTTGATGGGCGTCCCCATTGTACTGTGGTTCTGGGTAGTGGAGATTTATTCCATTTTTATATATTCTTTGGTGTGAGTGATGCTTTTAGCAGAAGTATGAATCAGTAACTGATGCTAAAATTAATCTCTAATACTGTGGCCATTTACGTATTGGGTTAGTTCATAGAAGAGTGGGGGGGGGTAGGAATGGCTTACTCCCCTTTTTTATGATTTGTCTGTCTTTAGATGATATGAGGAGACCGAATCCTAGTATAGGGAAGGATTGGAGTTTAGAAGTGTTGAACTGTGACAAATTACAATATTTTAGGCTGAAATATTTGTCCATGCAAGTGTGTAAACTCATAGATTAGGTTTACTCTGCCAGACATTGCCTTCCAGTTAGTCATGTTAGCTTAAGGAGAGAGAGAGAGGTAATAGTGGACTTGGATGGAGAAATGCAGTTAGCATTATTTGAAAAGTTTGTCCCTATGCTTCATAATCCATAAATGAAGTATGTGGTATTATACTGAAATAGTTCATGATTATGAAAGGATATATGTTCAGGTGTTTTCTTAATATTATAGTTTTATATGCTTTTAGATTTTGTTTCTGATCCTTGTTTCAATATTTAGGTGAGCCTGACACTTTCTTGCTTTCTCACTTATTTGTGTTTATCACAGAATGGGTCGCAAAGCAGGTTCAATATACATCAATCCAAAGAAATTTGGTGCTTTTCACAAACCTTGCATGAAGGAAATGGTAACATTTCTCAGTTGCTTGGCTCTTAACAGCAACTGTGATGAGAAGTGTGTAAGGCAGAAGGACCTTTTAAAAACCTGCATGGATTCTCAGGTACATATTGGATGTCCTATGTTGTAGTGTATTCTTCATGTTCACCGTTACTTTTCTTCTTTCCTTTTTTCTCATCTTTCTCTATTAGGCCTAAAATCTGTCCCTTTCATTCATTACCAAAAAAAATTCCTAGGTTTTTGCTAAAATGTCTGGCCCCCTTTGTTACAGAGCAACAAAAACAAATCAATGGGAAGCATTAATTACCACTTGCAGAGGCTGAGCAGGGGAAGGAAGTAGATTATGTCTTTTAGAGAACTTAAAAATTAATGCCTGATTCTTATGGGTGGCAGATGGTAAGGTAGGGAAAGCTGTTCTATTTTTGCACCTTAGAATTTTCACATATAATTCTCCTTTTTGATTTTAGTGCTTAAGCTCTGAGAAATTATGGATATATTATTTTGAAAAATTCTCTTGTAGTTCAACAAGTTTGTTATACAGTATATGTAAACCGGTTGACTCGGGAAAGTTAAGTTTTTGATTTTTATGGTCACTTGAACTGGTTAGTCCTCTATTTCAAGAAACATAATATGATTAATATCTGTAAAAAAAGCTTCGAGAAACATAATATCTGCAAAAATTCTAAGGTGAAAATCCAATATGTTGACTGTTTCTTGCTGAGAATGCTAGCCAATTTAACATATGCTGGTTAGCGTTTTTGCTGCGCTTTGGTGTTCTTATTTATTTGTGTGTTTATTTATTTATTTAAATTATTGTTTCTCTTTCTCATACTTCTGTTAATTCTGAGCAAAATAATTAATAGGATATCTAAGATTATAGACTGTAAAGAACAACCACAGAAGTAATTCATGTCGCATGCAGTTACATCTTAGAACAAATTAAAACTATTTCCGGAAAACTAAAAAGAAACAAAATATATGAATTCTTCTTAAGCAGTACATTGAACTTCCACTTAAAACTTTAGACATAACGACACCACTCTTATGAGTCCTGCCCCATCTCAGTAGTCTTTGCATTAATGGGGTTGCAGATGTCTTCAAGTTTAGCCAACTGGTCCTCAAACTCGTGATATTCAGCATCTTCGTTCCCCTCAAGCCACCAAATGACATTATCAACTGCTGTTCAAATGACATTATCAGCTTGCACGGTGGCTCCTTATGTAACTGCTTCATCAGCATTGATGCTTTTGCAGTTCCTTACCGTTGAAAAAATTCTGCAGTAGCTGTTGCACCTTTGGAATTCTAGTAGAACCACCAAGAACATCATGAACATCCCTCTTTTTAATTTTAGCACCTACCAAACACTTCCTCACAGGCTCCAAACAGTTTTCAAAGAGATCCTGATTAACTCCTCAAATTCTGCTCTGGTTATTTCAATGCAAAAGTCAATATCCTCAACAAAAGAATCAATATCAACTGTGGTTTTAGCAATCGAAGAAAGTGTCCTCTTTGCTCTCTCACAAGATGTCCTCAATCTCCTCAATGCTCTAGGATTGTTGCTAATGTCCTTGTTACTCTTCTTAAATTCTTGGACAAAATAATTCACCAAGTTATTGTCAAAATCTTCACCCCAAGGTATCTGCCGCCATAGCTTTTACCTCAAAAACTCCGCCTTCTAGTGTGAGAAGAGAAACATCAAAAGTACCACCACCAAGATCGAAAACAAGAACATTTTTTGGACCAACATTGGTGTGTATTTTGTCAAGACCAAAGGCAATCGCAGCAGCTGTTGGTTCATTGATGATACGCATAACATTCAAACCAGCGATTAAACCAGCATCCTTTGTGGCCTGACGTTGTTGATTATTAAAGTATGCAGGCACAGTTATGACAACATTGTTTACCTTCATTGTTTACCCTTGTACTTGACCACAATACCTTGGACTGTGCCACATATCTTTACATACCTTGAAAGGCCATAACTTCATGTCATTCTGGACACATTCATCGCTGAATTTCCTACCAATTAACCGCTTTGCATCTACAACAGTGCAAACAAAAGCGTATAAGAGAAACTAATTAAAACATTCTAGCTTCAGAAAAGTAAACATACACAGCCAAAAGAATAATGTATGAAAGCTAAGCAGTTTAGAGAACTTGGAATTCTGTAGCACTCGTATTAGAAGGGATATCATATCAAACAACATCAATAACTTAATGAAACCACGTTGAAAACTCACCGAAAACAGTGTTCATGGGGTTCATGGTGGCCTGGTTTTTGGCGTCATCACCAATCAAACGCCTAGTGTCTGTAAAAGCAACGTAGGATGACGTTGTCTTGTTCCCCTGCTCAATAGCTATGATCTTAACATGATCGTTTTTCCCTACGCCAACGCATGAATATGTTGTTCCGTGATCGATACCAATGGCTGGAGGTTTTCCTTCTGCAGCCAATGCCAATGCCATTGTTGGAAGCTTAATTGAAAGAGACTTGGTGAAGACAGATAGGATGAGAAAGTGTAAGAAGATTGGAATTATATATACAATATAAGTGTCCGATGCAGCATGGTTCTGCTGGTCTACAAGGCAAGTCAAATCCTTGTTTAACAAGAAATAGGAATCTTGATTGACACTTGTTTGTTTAGGAGGAATCCGAAATAAACTGTGAACACAAAGGATGGTAGTAAAGGAAAGGTAAAAAGAACAAAACGCTTACTCCAGGATTCCATTCTTGATTACACCTGAAATCTTCTAAGAAAAAAAGGGGGAATCTTCTTGATTTTGTAGCATTAACTTATCCGGAAGAGTTTGAATTTGAGACGAAGACAGTCAAAACAGAACCAGTTTCCATAGGGACAATTCTTCATGAAGGCAGTATTCGTTTATATAGAATCAATAGGCAGCCAAGAGCTCCTACCAGTACAACAAAAAAAAACCATTCTAAAAATGAAATTGCCGTACAACTTATGAAATCTCAAGACATTAGCTATAAAATTAAGGTGTGATTGCTCTATAGACAAACACGAAGAATCCTAAAGCCAAAGCATATAAAAGGAAAGCAGGTAATCAAAACTCAAAAGCAAAAAAGAACACAATCAGCTAGAGTTAATACTTGATAGAATACACATTAGTGAGAATCTAGTGAAAAGTAGTAATTAAACACTGAAAATTAAACTGTGTTTCATACTTTCATTCTTGCATAAGGGAGAAAATGAAAAACCAAAAAGCTGAAAGCATCTGACATACAGATTGATCGGTGGAGCTTAACTGAAGCACAGTGTGTAACATACTAATTACAACGACAACAACAAAGGTTTTCTTAACTAGAAAAGTTTAAAGGAGAAAAAAAATTCTTCAAACACTAACCCTAAGACCAATTCAGTACCTCAATGAGATAAACAAATCCGTAACAATACGAGTGTAGATTTACAATTTTTTTTCCTTACAAAAAAAATTTACAACCTATTTTAATGAAGTAGAAATAGAACATAAAAAAATTGTAGAAAAACTGATGAAATTCCCGACTCACTTCGATAGTGGACATGGACCAGTGTCAGTAAGAAACACTGTTCAATGCTCACTCTAGCTGGCTGGATGTTTCAGGTGATCAAGAAGGGGACTCAAATTGTTAACCCGGTACGCTTTGTGGTGAAAAGGCCAGCAAAAGAAAATAGAGTGTGGGCATTTTTCATATATAGACAAACCCTTAATTAAGCTCCAAATACTAGCTGACCCAAGCAAAGAAAAATGTGGTAGTGCAAATTTGGTGAGCCCTGTACACATGCAGAAGGCTGGGATTACTGCTACCCGGGAGTCTAGCTAGGATGCTCCCTTCTTATACCAAGTGATTTGAGGTTGTGTCCCAAGTAGCCTACTGCACAGAACTTAGGGTTTTGCGACCCAAAGAAGTCTAGCCGTCTCTCCTAGAATTCATGAAAGTAATATAGAAGCTTCTTTCATGTAGGGACATGTCTGTTATACCGCGCGGCATGAGATACGCCGGTATCTTAGCCGTTCGATGGCTGCTTGGGACTAGTAGCTAGGGGAACGGCTGATTGGGACCAGTAGGGGGGTTTAATGCTGGAAAAACCGGTCGCATAGGATATCGACCCGTACAACAGAAAATTCCTTCATGTAGCACTACCAGGGCAAGCAGTTTAGCCAACGAAAAATTTTCGTCGGCTATAGGGTTGTCGGTTAACAGTCGTCGGCTATGACTTTAGCCGACTAAACTAGAAGCCGTTGTCGGCTATTGTCCCAGACTTTAGCCGACAAACATCTTGTCTGTTTTGTCGGCTAAAGTCTAAGACTATAGCCCACGATACAATATGTCGTCGACCATAGTATGAAACTTTAGCGGACAAAACATACAAGGTTTTATCGGCTAAAGTATGTAATAAAAAAACAAAAAACAACTATAGCCAATGAATTATGACACGTTTCGTCGGCTTTAGTAGGGTTTAGCCGACGAAACTTGTCATAATTCGTCGGCTAAACCTTAAAAATGAAAAGAAAATACTATAGCAGACAAATTATGGCAAGTTTCGTCGGCTACAAGCCTATTCCAGTAAAAAACCCTGAAATTTCTAAATTACCATTTCAAGCAACCTGCAAAATACACCAAAACAATTTCATATAACCAACAACACCAAAAATGGTCACAAAACACGTTTTTCATTAAAAAAAATTTAAAAATTGTCCATAAACACATAAAAGTATTATATAATTGATCAACTAGACAAAATCTATATTGTTTAAATCTATATCCGATTCTGAGGCTGCTACGAAGGAGGTTGCTGCGGAGGAGGTTACGACAGCTGAGGTAACGGTATAGGCGTAGGCATAGGCGGAGCCGGAAGTCCCTGAAGCTAGACAGCTATAAACTCCTGTAAGTACTGGAACATCTACTGCTGAGTGGCATATACCGCGACATTATATATAGGTTGTCTGAGCGGCCTGCTGTTCCCGTAGTCTCTGAACTTCAGACTCTAGCTGAGTCGTCTTACTGCTGGTCGATGCTTCCTTTCATTGAAATCCTAGAGTGGTATTCAGGACCCCCTTGCCCATGTGTCCTAGACCATGGCAGTAGAAATTGTTTTCTCGAGGTGGGAAGATTGTGCCCATGATCCTCGCCCCAACCCTCAGATCCGAAGTGTCGATTCGGAACATGTCTTCAGACATCTTTTCCTCATGTCTTCAGACATCTTTTCCTCCTGCGTGTCCGATCATGTCTCCCTCACTATAACACTCATCATCTCGTCACTAGCACGTCTCACATTCGTCTAATTTGATAGGAAAAATAATTAATTAATATTTTTACATATATATAAGTAAAATTAAAAATTTAAAAACGTAAGATGACTTACAATATCCTTCTGGGTGTCAGAATATGTTTTCTCGTACGTATAGACATACCGGTTGACTTCTGGATGTTCCTTGGCCGCCTCGTCCATGAAGACAGTGAACGGTCTAGACCCGGCATGATTGTTTCTTGTGTTGCGTTGCCGGTTCTGAGCGTTCGCCCGGAAAAATGCCTTCAAAGAAAATTTTAAATATTAGTAAAATATTTAAAAACGGATGTACTTAATGACAATTTAACCAATTAATTTTTTAAGAGTAAATTGCATGGTCGGTACCCGAATTAATGTGTCCTAATCATAGTGATACTCATACTTTAAAAACTATTAATGTGGTACATGAATTCTATTTTCACAATCAACGAACGGTCTAAAACCATCACTACGTCATTACTGATATCTTTTCATTTTCTCAGTTCTTCTTCTTCCGCTTTTTGTGTCAAGTTACAGTCTCTCTGCTAGGTCATTGGGTTTGGATCCTCTGTGACAGAAACTTGAGTCATTTTGAACCTTGGTGGGTTCATCGAGTTTGGAAAAAATGGATGACGGAAAAGACGAGAAAAAAGAGGGTGGTGAAGTTTCAGAGAACAAGTGTGGGCCTAGTGTAGGAAGGATTGTTAGACCACCCAGTGACGGTTCCTTGTGTATGACAGAGGATGAGGATGATGACGAAATAGCGAAGAAAATCGCGTTGGGCCCTCAGTGTACTCTCAAAGAACACATTCAGAAAGAAGTGGTTTGTATCTTCTGTTTTCACCTTTTGACTGTTGTGGCCTTTTTGTTTTGTTTTGTTTTGTTTTGTTTTGTTTTGTAAATGTGTAATGTTGTCTGCTCAGGGTGGTTATTCGAGGTTTTAGGATGATGAGAGCTTAATTAAGGTGGTGGAAGGAACAGCTTCTTGGGGCTGTTGCTGTCAATGCTGTTGGAGGTAATCATTTATTCATTTAGTGATCTTTCTTCTCTTCGTTGTATCAATGGATCTTTAACTCAACTTTTTTCTCTTCTTCGTTCTTCAATCTCAACCATCGGTCCACTCCTCTCTATCTATCTCTCGCTCACTACCTTATCTCTCACTTCGATCCACAAAGTGACCTTTCTCTTTCTGATTGAAACTTCAATCTCCAAGGCTCTTGGGTCACTTTGATTTTGGTTTTTTCAATCTGGTCAGTCTGAGATTTTTTCACTTTGATCTCTGTTTCTAGTGCTGGGTTTTATTGGGTTTCACTGATCTGACCAAAGTAGATTGTTTTACGTCAAATTTCAGTACCTTGAATTCTAGCAGGTTGCTTGATTTGAGATCCCAGTTTCAGTAAAGTGAGTTTTGCTGATCTTGATCAAATTCGATTGTTTTACCTCTATTTTGATTATGTGGCTGTTAATATATGCCTTGAACCAGCTATTCGGGGATCTCGCTGCCCGGTCAGCGAGTCGGGGTTCGGGGGCAACGCCCCCGAAGCCCACGAAACCTGTTGTCTGTTATGCTGGGTTCCGTTCGCGCGCTCATCAGTCGTTCGCGCGACTGTCGTTCGCGGGGTCAGTCTCGCTCGCGGGGACAGTTTCGGTCGCGGTCAGTTTCGGTCGCGGACGTTTAGTATATAAACGTCCTAAACCTAATTGTATTCAGTGTGATTATACTTAGTAGTGGGCTGTTAGCGCCGCACTCTCTGTATCTCTGTATTCCGAACTCTGTATTCTGGGTTCTTCCTCAATCAATAAAACTGTTCTCCTTCTGCCGTGGACGTAGCTAACATATTGTTAGTGAACCACGTAAATCTGTGTTCTTTCTTCCGTCCGTTACAACAAACTGGTATCAGAGCCCAGGAGGGGTTCGAAATCTGGGAAGAAAGATGTCTGGGTTAAACGTGAAGATTGATAAATTCACGGGGAGAAACAGTTTCAGTTTATGGCAGATCAAGATGCGAGCCTTGTTAAAACAACAAGGGATGTGGGCACCGCTGGTGAAGAAACCGGGGGATCCAGAAATCGCTGAGATGGCCAGTCTGGAGGAGAAGGCACACTCGACAATCTTGTTGTGTCTTGCAGATGATATTATCACCGAGGTCGCAGAGGAGGAAACTGCTGCTGGTCTGTGGTTGAAGCTTGAGAGTCTATACATGACGAAGTCTTTAACCAACAAGTTGCTTCTAAAGCGACGTCTGTTCAGTCTGCGAATGGAAGAAGGCACGACTCTAAGAGATCACTTAGATCAGTTAAACACAATTCTATTAGAGTTGCGTAATATTGATGTTAAGGTTGATGATGAAGATGCTGCCTTAATTCTGCTGGTCTCTCTACCTTTGTCGTATGAGAATTTTGTGGATTCTTTTATTGGTGGGAGAGATACTGTAACTCTGGAGGAGGTCAGATCATCTCTTCATACTAGAGAGATGCGTCATAAGGCCACCGGTACAAGTTCAGACAGTCAGGCTGCTGGGTTGGTAGCCAGTGGAAGGATGGGACAGGGAAGCTCGGGGAAGAAAAAATTCAAGAAACCAGTTTCAAAGAGTTCCAAATCCAATGATGTCTGTAACTACTGTAAAGAAAAGGGACATTGGAAAAACGAATGTCCAAAGAAGAAGCAGCAGCATGAGAAAGCATCAGGTACTGCTGTTGTAGCAGAGGTTGACACCAATTCTGAAGAGGATTTGGCTTTGGTTGCAGATGCACACATACATCATAGGGATGTGTGGATTTTAGATACCGGGGCGTCTTATCATATATGTCCACGTAGAGAGTGGTTTTCAACCTATGAGCAGATTGATGGAGGCAATATTTCTATGGCTGACAGTCATTCATGCAAGGTGGTTGGAATAGGCTCAATCAAAATACGGACACATGATGGTAAATTCTGTACATTGAATGAGGTTAGGCATGCTCCACGCATGACAAAGAATCTGATTTCTTTGGGTCTACTAGACAGCAAAGGGTTCAGTTATAAAGGCTCACGTGGAGTCATAAATGTCTACAAGGGTTCTAATGTAGTCCTGAAAGGTGTCAAGCGGGGTACTTTGTATTTTCTGCAAGGTGCTACGCTTTCAGGTTCTGCTGCTGTTGCATCATCGGAGTTTCACAAGGATGATATGACCAAGCTATGGCACATGAGGCTCGGTCATATGAGTGAAAGAGGGATGCAAATTCTGTCAAAGGATGATCTTCTTGGTGGCCATAAGGTCAAGGATCTTGATTTCTGTGAACACTGTATCTTTGGGAAGCTACATCGCAGAAAGTTTCCTAAAGCAGTTCATAGAACTAAAGGCACACTTGATTATATCCATTCTGATTGTTGGGGTCCTTCTCGTGTTGATTCTTTGGGAGGTCACAGATATTTTGTGTCTATGATTGATGACTACTCAAGAATGACTTGGGTGTTCGTGATGAAGCATAAAAGTGACGCTTTCAAGAACTTCAAGCAGTGGAAGGCATTAGTGGAAAATCAAACAGGGAAGAAGATCAAGAGGCTGCGAACTGATAATGGTCTGGAATTCTGTTCTGCTGAATTTGATGAGCTCTGCAAATCTGAAGGCATTGCAAGGCATCATACAGTCCGGGATACACCACAGCAAAATGGTGTAGCAGAACGTATGAATCAGACACTTCTGGAGAGAGCTAGGTGCATGCTCTCTAATGCTGGATTAGAAAGAAGGTTCTGGGCAGAAGCGGTGAGTACTGCTTGTTATCTGATAAATCGTGGACCTCACACAGGTATACATCTCAAAACACCTTATGAGATGTGGTCTGGTAAGTCTGCTGATTACTCCAATCTGAGGGTTTTTGGGTGTACTGCTTATTATCATGTAAGTGAGGGTAAGTTAGAACCAAGAGCTAAAAAGGGAGTGTTTGTAGGCTATGGGGATGGGGTTAAAGGTTTCAGAATCTGGTCTCCATCTGAAAAGAGGGTTATACTTAGTAGAAACGTAGTATTTGATGAAAATTCTATGTTTAACCCTACTGTGAAGTCTACTGTAGTATCAGAAAATTGTAGTGTTGAGAGACAGGTGGAGCAACAAGTCATTGAAGATGAGTTTGAACCACAACAGGAAGATCAACACTTACATTCAGAAACAGAACCAATGGTAGTTAATCAGCATATTCTGACTCATGAGCGACCTAGGAGAGCAAACTTTGGGAAAGCTCCCACTAGGTATGGGTTTGAGGACATGGTGGCTTATGCACTACAGGTTGCTGAAGAGGTGGATCCTCATGAGCCATCCACCTATAAGGAAGCAGTTACATGTCCAGAGTCAATCCAATGGCTTGCTGCAATGGGAGATGAGATGGAATCACTTCAGAGAAATCAGACTTGGGAATTGACCAATCGTCCTGGTCAGGGGAGAAAGATCATTACTTGTAAATGGGTCTTCAAGAAGAAAGAAGGAATGTCACCTGCTGAGGGCATTAAGTATAAAGCTAGAGTAGTTGCAAGAGGGTTCCATCAGAAGGAGGGAGTTGACTACAATGAGATTTTCTCGCCAGTGGTCAGACATACCTCTATCAGGGTGTTACTAGCCATAGTAGCACATCAGAATCTGGAGCTTGAACAACTAGATGTGAAGACAGCTTTTCTACATGGAGAGTTGGAAGAAGAGGTATACATGACTCAGCCAGATGGTTTCCAAGTTCCTGGAAAAGAAGACTATGTTTGCAAGTTGAAGAAGTCCTTGTATGGACTAAAGCAGTCTCCCAGACAGTGGTACAAGAGGTTTGATAGCTATATGATAGAGATAGGCTACATCAGGAGTCCGTATGATTGTTGTGTCTACTACAACAAGGTCACAAATGGGTCTCTCATTTATCTGGTCCTGTATGTAGATGATATGTTGATAGCTGCAGAAAACAAGTCTGAGATACAGAAGTTGAAGGGTCTCCTCAGTGCAGAGTTTGAGATGAAGGATTTGGGAGCAGCTCGGAAGATTTTGGGAATGGAGATTTACAGGGATAGAAGTCAGAAGAAGCTTTTCTTATCACAGAAAGGTTACATCCAGAAAATTCTATCCAGGTTTGGTATGTCTACATCAAAATCTATAGATACTCCAAGTGCTGCAAATATTCATCTGTCTGCTGCGTTTGCACCTAAATCTGCTGAGGAGAAGGAATACATGTCTCGAGTTCCCTATGCAAGTGCAGTAGGAAGCTTGATGTATGCTATGGTCTGCACTAGGCCTGATCTTGCACATGCTGTTAGTGTTGTCAGCAGATTTATGGGTGATCCCGGAAAGGAGCATTGGCAAGCTGTGAAGAGAATTTTCAGGTACCTCAAAGGTACGTCTGATGTTGGTCTCATTTATGGAGGTGATACAAAATGCTTAGTAACAGGCTATTCAGATAGCGATTATGCTGGAGATGTTGATACTAGGAGATCTATGACCGGTTACGTATTTACCCTTGGTGGTTCTGTTGTTAGTTGGAAAGCTACTTTGCAGCCTACAGTGACTTTGTCTACTACTGAAGCAGAGTATATGACTTTGACAGCAGCTGCAAAGGAAGGAATATGGTTGAAGGGACTGGTCAGCAGTCTTGGTTTGCATCATGATCAGGCTATAGTATATTGTGACAGTTTGAGTGCAATATGTTTAGCAAAGGATCAGGTCCATCATGAGAGGACTAAGCACATTGATGTCAGGTATCATTTTCTGAGAAGTGAGAGCAGAATTAAGGTGAAGAAAGTGGGTACTGCTGATAATCCCGCTGATATGTTCACCAAGCCGGTTCCGCACAGCAAGTTTCAACACTGCTTGGACTTGCTAAATGTTACAAGCTGTTAGTTGCCCTTCGGGGGCAACATCTGGTACATCTGTGTAACATCTGAGGCTGAGGAGCCATCTGGTACATCTGGCACTATTGTGGTGCATCTGGTACATCTGTGTAACATCTGAGGCTGAGGAGCCATCTGGTACATCTGGCACTATTGTGGTGCATCTGGTACATCTGTGTAACATCTGAGGCAGAGGAGTTATTTGTACATCTGGCACTATTATGGTGCATCTGGTACATTCAGGTGGAGATTTGTGAGAGGATTCAAGTCAAGGTGGAGATTTGTTAATATATGCCTTGAACCAGCTATTCGGGGATCTCGCTGCCCGGTCAGCGAGTCGGGGTTCGGGGGCAACGCCCCCGAAGCCCACGAAACCTGTTGTCTGTTATGCTGGGTTCCGTTCGCGCGCATCAGCCGTTTGCGCGCTCATCAGTCGTTCGCGCGACTGTCGTTCGCGGGGTCAGTCTCGCTCGCGGGGACAGTTTCGCTCGCGGTAGTTTCGGTCGCGGACGTTTAGTATATAAACGTCCTAAACCTAATTGTATTCAGTGTGATTATACTTAGTAGTGGGCTGTTAGCGCCGCACTCTCTGTATCTCTGTATTCCGAACTCTGTATTCTGGGTTCTTCCTCAATCAATAAAACTGTTCTCCTTCTGCCGTGGACGTAGCTAACATATTGTTAGTGAACCACGTAAATCTGTGTTCTTTCTTCCGTCCGTTACAACAGTGGCAATGTCACAAGGCTATGCAATCGAGCTTTACTTCAATCATTCGTTGGAAAATCAGGTCCTGAATGCTTGGACTGTTCTTGCTTGCCGCCAGATTAGTACCCAGCTCATCGAAATCAAATCACGCCCTCACATCACTCTCTTCTCCAGCTTCTTCATTGAACCAGCAAAGCTCGAAAACATAATCAAGATGTTTGCTGCAAAGCAAGAGCCTCTGGCCTTGTCTTTCTCATCAATTAGGAGCTTTCTGACTGATAACAATGTACTGTTTCAGAATAATAGAAGATTAGGTTATTTTTGTCATTTTGTCTTTTTAGTTGGGTCTCATCACGACCACGTCAGCAACTAGACGACGTCGTGACGAAAATTAGTCTCGAATCTTTCGTTGATAGTGAAAATGGAGTTTAGGTACCACATTGATAGTTTTTAAAGTATGGTTACCACTATAACCGTGACACATAAGTTCGGGTATCGACCATGCAATTTACTCTTTTTTTAATACCTGTTTATGAGGATTGTTGAATTATAATGTCAGAAGCCAACGTCACTCGTACTCTCTGTATTAGAACTCAGCAGGAGTTTCAGAACGTGCGTTCTCGTGCGTAGTCCAGTGGGTCACATAAAATTCTGATGTCAGAAGCCCACTGGACTACGCAACGAGAACGGTTAGAACTCGTTCTTCAACTCCTTGTACCTACAGATACAACAAAAATATTAAAATTATTAATATCACATAAAATTTTATTTTTTCATAACTTTCCAACCTATGTTCTCTCAAATTTTGTTTTTTTTTCTATAGACTTGTTATACAAACTAGGTGACATATGAGACTGGTTTTCGCCTTTGCGGTCTCTTCTCCGATTTATTGATTGGTTAGGCATCTGGTTGGAGGTCCTGCACCAAAATTGCTGTGACAAATTAATGTGAGTTATCGGAATATATCGGTGGTCCGGATACTGGAAACGTCTTTGGCATTAACCGTTCTGATAGGCTGGGTCAGATCGACTTGTCTTATGGATAACTAATATTCGAAGGCAACAGCAGTAAGGGTAATTCTATTCCTATTGGCTCATGCATGATTTGTCTTGAACTTTGATTGCTATATATTAAGCAAATACTGTTGCCTGCCGACAGGTTATATCGTGTTTTGTCCAACATCTCTATGACGTACGACGGATGGTAATGAACATTGAAGAACAGATTGATCGTTAGTTTGTTATAGATTTTGTGTTCGGTGTCTGAATGACTATTATTATACATTTTTGAAAGCGGAACGGCGAGACGAGTCAAACAAGTCGTTTTGTTACAACCTATGGACTTTTCCGGTCATCTGGTTCGTGTTCGGTCTCAAAACAACAATTTACTAGTTTCAGTAATTTATGTTTTCTAGTTATTTTCAGATTTGGTTTTTAATTCAATCATTGAGTTTTTAAGCTTGATGTTAGTTTCTCATATATAAACATCCTTATAGATAATAGACACTTAATTTATCAATTTTATTTAAATCTTAAAAATTATTCTCTTATTTTCTGATTTTTTGCTAAAACTATCTCATAAAATATTTCAATTGAAATCTCCCCATCTCCTAGTGTAATGTTGATTAGCCCGACATAATTATACTCCGTTAATATATATGACATGTGCATTTGTTAGCTAGCTTGATGAAGCATCAAGGACAGATTGCCTACTCAGACAGACTATCGCAATTGTCAGTGCGTGTTCGTCCATTTTACTTAAACAGTTTTTAGGTACTACAGTAGAAATAATGGACTGAACTAGCTAGCTAACTGGGACCATTAAATAGTTTATATCTATGTAAATGATAAAGAGCTTTAATCCCTATTTTTCCCCTCAGCTTTGTCTGGATAACTTGATCCTAAACAAGTAAATTGTAGAATACTGATATCAGACACTAACTCAATATTCATATATGAAAGCAAATTAAATAGTTTATATCTATGTAAATGATAAAGAGCTTTAATCCCTATTTTTTCCCCCTCAGCTTTGTCTGGATAACTTGATCCTAAACAAGTAAATTGTAGAATACTGATATCAGACACTAACTCAATATTCATATATGAAGGCAAATTTGCTGTGTCCAAAAATCCTTTGCCAAACTGACAAATAGAATACTGACATCTGGTCACTAACTCAATATTCACTAACACTGTTTAGTTTGTGGAAGAAAAAAACTTATGAAACCCAGGAAATTTCCCAATCTATTTTTTCATTTTTCTTCGTCCACAAACCCAGCTTTCTCTTTGTTCTTCTTATCAGATCAAACTTATTTCTTCTTCTTCTTCTTCTTCTTCTTCTTCTTCTCTTCTGTAAAAGCAGGTTCAACTTTACCTAAAACTAAGTTCTAGATATGAAAATCCATAGCCCTCATCAGATCTTATTACAAAGAAACGAAATCAAATTGCAACAACAAATAAACGAAAACAAATCTCAGTTACTCTCACAACTGCCATACCCATCATCAAGTTTCACAATTCCCAATGGCATTAATGAATCCCAATATGCTTGGCCTGCACAATCAATAAACTCATCATCCCACGTCCTCATGTACACTAGTGTAGTCATTGTAGAGATCTCTTTCTATGAATTGGATTTTGATGTTGAGGCGTCTTCCAACGATAGTCACAATTTAGACTAACATGAGACGGAGTGAGTATCACTGATCAATGGACCAGTAGTGCCAAACTCGATTTCTCTCTCAGTGCGAGTATATATCGAACCCAAGGGCCTCAACCTAACCTTCAGGGAGCCACAAGGCCTAGGACACCATGTTGCCACATTATGGCGTCCTCATATCACCACACAAGGTGACGGCATCAAGACTATCTCAATATGGTCGAGCCATGGCATCAAGACCACCTCAATCTAGTCGAGCCATGTCCTCTTGGTAGGACATCATTCCTTACAGACATATGCAGCATTGATCTCGTCACTATAGTTCTATGGGGATCATGTTGAGACTTAGTGGTAACCAACCACGACATTCACGTTGTTCCCACCCCCTAACGGCGGGAATATAGTCTCAAAGTGACAATCCGTGGTGTAGCGGTTAAGAAGATCGTCTGTCAAGGAGCTTAAGGTGGAGAGCAATAAAATGACTCATATCCAACCTTAGAACATATTCATCTCATGCGACACATCATCATTGGGCACTGTGGCGGTCCAATTTGGCACATTGTGGAACTCAAGGCTTGGAGATCCGTTACTATCCTGCCGAGTTCAAGGATTACAACTACGTGTCAATCCTAGCACACAGTTACGAGCTGTCGTGCATCAATGCAATGATGGTAAGTCGTGGACGAATTTATACATGCCTGCATGTCCCTCTTTAGGGATGGGTAGTGATCCTATAGATACATAAGCAGCATGTGGTAGACGATGATGCAACACATGACCAGTGTGTTAGCCCTTCAACCAACACCAAAAAAGTGTATACGGTATCCATACGTTGGTTGCATCGGTCTACATAATCCCTCTTTGGATTTTCAATAAGAATGATATCTTTTGTGGCATAACATAAGAGGATCTTTCACCTTACTTAGCTAAAGAACAAGCTTTACAAAACGAAACCATGTGTACCGTGCGGCTTCCGAGGACATCATGTCGGCGCACAAACACAGCACACAATCATGGCGTAGTTCGTTGTTGTCAAGGAATGGACGCCCAAGAATATCAAACAATTCTGGCTAGCATATTTCACCCGGTATGACTAAAATGTCATAGCTTGTCTGAGTCAATTGTCACAAATATACTTATTGGTGACACCTTAGGACTCATGCTCTTCTCCATGATGCTCTCAATCGGCACTCATGAGAATTATACACAAAAGTCTTGGTCATTCTCATCACGGTAATCGTTGGTGTGTATGTTCATAACACACTTCAATGTTCAATTGCCTCTCTCACAATAAGGAGGGCATTTGTGACTTGGATCATCGAGCCAAATGCATCAAGAATTGATTCAACCATGTCATAAAATGATGGTGAAGATCCAATCAAACTTAGTCACAAAAAGGATTCACAATCTGCGAAGAGTATGCAGTTTTCGTGCAGTATGACCTATACTCACTAAAATAGCCATAACTCTCTCGTCTAGATGGATATGAACGAACCGCTTGAACCATTGGAAACTAGATTTATATAGCTTTCCAATGATATAAAGTGCACATTCCATTTCATCCGGAGTTGATCTGGGGGCTCTGACGAAGTTAAGAGACAGTAGGCTACAGTCTGCTATGACCTGTACGCACTTAAACTGCCATAACTCTTTCGTCGTGATATGTATGAACGAGCCGCTTAAACCACTAGAAACTAGGCTCACATAGCTTTCCAATGATATAAAATAGGGCTTCTAGTTCATCTGGAGCAGTTCAGAAACCTCTGACGAAGTTACGATACAGTAGCTTCAACTTATTGTGGTCGCAGATTTTGACATGATGAAGCTTTCAACTTTAAAATGACATCGCAGGAGTTATCCTCGACCCAAAAGCGTACATATGACATTACAAGTCTTCAACATCTATGAAGGATGACATTTGGTAACAGCAACATGGGGGGATCCAAAATCAAGGGAGTAGGTAACCTTTGCCGAGGTTAACCACGTCATCCGATGATGGACAATCTGCTGTTAGGTGAAGACTAAACCACGAATATCGGCACACCTTCATAAGGCTGTGCATGATCATGTCATAGTGTGAATACACTTATCGAACCAACGATTTCATCGAGGTCTCGTTTCGTTTGGAGAAAATCAAAGAGTCCTTCATGACATCAAATGTCAGAGGCATCCATTTGATGTTCCGTACACTCTTTTGTACGTTTATTTGTATGCATTCATTCTTTTGCTCAGGATTGTGGGGGTAGTCCCACCGTCTGCAAGGCACTCAATTTCTCCACATAACATACCTATCGAACAAGGTAGATACTTGAGAAAGAGACATAAACACCGAAGGCAACAATCGAAGGCAACCTTGTGCATTGCAGAATTCCTGACAGCATGACCTTTGCTCACTCAAATAGTCATAACTCCTTCGTTAGAATGAATATGAACTAACCGTGAAAACCGTTGGAAACTAGACAGACGTAGCTTTCCAGTGATATATGGTTTGCATTCTAGTTCATCAGGAGATGTTCACAAAGCTCTTCGAAAGTTGCTATTCAGAAAGTGGTAGATTCACTGTTTTTGTTTTTTGATTGCCCGCATTTGCAGCTTGCACGTATGCCAATGCACTAGGCACTTGACAACATTTGGCAACGCAATGCACCTACACATATGCCATTGCACTAAGCACTTGACAACATTTGGTAGTGCATGAGGAACCACACATATGCCGGTGTACCGAGCACTCGACAACATTCGGTGGCTGCACAACCGCTGGCGCCTATGGCGCACGGTATGGGGCAGTGGGGGGAGCTCGGCAGGTTATCTCAAGTGCACAGCATGAGGTGCACAAAGCTTCGGCAGCTGCTGCATAGAGCTTGGCCCTGGTGCTCAGTGCTCGGCAGTCGGTGTCCTGTGCACGTCCTCAAGTGTTCTGTGCTATGTAGCTCACTTAGTGCTTGTCCGTGATGTAAGTGCACAACCATTGGTGATCAGTGCACAGTTCCTTGTGTACAATGCTAACATATGGTGCTTAGTGCTCAATACCTAATGCATAGTGCACGATAGTTCATGTGTAGAGCACAAAGCAACAAACATATAACTATCGACATCTGACAAAAAAGATGGTGGCATTCCTCACACAACATGAAGTAACTGACACACAGGGGCGGAAACTGACACACAATTGGAGCAAAAAAAATCAAGGGGCAGTAGGTAGCATACAGGGTTAGCAACATGCACGTTGGGTGGTAATAGGCGTATGACAATCGGTAGCTGGCAGCCAGGTGCACATGGGCTCGGCAGCGTGCACAGCAGCTCGGCAACCATGCCAGCAGCTTGTATAGCGCTCAGTAGCTCCTTGACAGCGCTCAATATCTGTATGCCTTTAGCATAAAACAGTGTTGCTCAGCTTCTAATCTCTGTTTGAGACTTAGAGCGGCATTCAAGGGTCAATATGTAAGTGAGCGGCAAATTTTCTCGCTCATGCATACAAAACCAAACTATGGAGACTCGAGAGTGGTCATCTCGCTTTATAGGTTGGAGGTGCAGCGTAGGAAGCAGTGGCTAAATCTCGAGCAAAATCTATGTCATGCTCGGCAGCTGGGTGCTCAATGGTTGGAAACTAGCACTCGGCAGCTATGCAGCACTGGTCATCCGTAGCTAGGCACTAGGCACACTACAGCTGGCAGCTGGGCAGCCTGTGCTCTGCAGCGTGGCGGTGGTGCTCTGAAGCTAGACGCTGGGCATCCTACACCGGTAGCTGATTCTCCTACCATATTCTCAACAAGACTTCTACTCGGAGAAATGTGCTAACGTTGATCAAACACAACACGGGTTCAAGGAATGAGATGATTCTCCAATTCCGAACTCTCTTTAATAGCATAACATAAACCAACGTTGGATACCTCACAACGTGGACCTAAAAACATATTTGGTGCATGGTGCACGCAACTAGTGCTTGTCACTCGGGAGCTAGTGCTCGGCAGCTACCTTAGGCAGCGCTCAGTAGCAATCGGCAGTCAGCGCTCGACAGTGCATAACAATTAGTGAGCAAGGCTTCAGCAATTGGTAGCCATGTGCACATATAGTGCCTGGCAGCAGCACATGTGTGCACATGCGGTGCCCGGCAGTAGTGCGCAGCAGCGCCTAGATAGGTGCACATACAGTGCCTGGCAGCAGTGCACACGTGCACAGGGGCAAGCCCAGGCAGCAGCGTGCACGCGCACAGGGGCAGGTGCACATACGGTGCTCGGCAGAAGTGCACGCTTGCACAGGAGCAAGTCCTGGCAGTAGCGTGCACCCGCATAGAGACAGGTGCACATACGGTGCCCGGTAGCAGCGCACGCGTGCACTGGTGCAAGCCCTGGCAACAGCGTGCACGCGCACAGGGGCAGGCCCTTGCAACAGTGCTCAGCAGGTGCACGCGGCAACACAACAATCAGTAGGTGCAAATGCAGAACAACGGTCAGTAGGTGTGCGCGCCAGAGCACATCACTCGGCAGCAGCGTACGTGTGTCAGGGCACAGCGCTCGAAAGCTGTGCACGCGCCAGAGCACAATGCTCGGCAGCAGCGCACAACGAGCAGCATGTGGGCTAGTGGCGCCGATAGCTAAATACACATGTTTTAGGATTTTCATAATAACCTGCAAAGACAAACGTCCCAAGCATAGAATGAGGATGGAGAAGAGAGAAACTGATTTTATCCTCCCCGAGGTTATTGAACTTTGAAATTACTCAAAAAGTAAAGCTTACTTGCTAGTCTGCCAAATATACTGCATATATATATAAGCTGCTCCATGCTTCCATGCTCAAGTCCATACGCGTTCGGCGATCGTTCGCGCAATTCCATCATGAATTGTCGCATGTGAAGGCCATGAAACACATGAAAATCATATGGTTAGTTAATATTGTCATAAAACAGTGGCAAATCATTGAAAAACATCAACCATATAAAGGATTCAAAGAGAAATTAGGAATACAACCCGTTTTTCTCAAGGAAAAGAGATTCCTATGCGCGTTGAAGCAATTGGGAGGACCGGTTCACCCACTTTTACTCTGATTCTGGGGGTGTCCTTTTGTCTGAGGGATCCTGACATCCTTGTGCATAACCTCTCCAAATTTCACTGACATCAGAGTTCCGAAAGTGCCCGAACCGGTTGTTTGAATATTTCGACCGGTCTGGGGATTCCGACGGCCAGTTCAGTTCCTTTCCGGCTGGTTCTTAGGGTGTGGCTGGCGGCGTTGGAAGCGTATGAGCAATATCTTCAACTTCTCTGTTGGTGACGAAAGCCAATTCAGAAATTATTCTGTCGATATTGGCGTTTGAAACCTGAGGCAGATTTTAGGGTTTCTTGGTGCGCAGGGGGTGCGCGGCGGTGCCCTGAGGGGTGCATAGTGGTGCCCTGAGGGGTGCGCAGCGGTGCCCAGGTGGTGTGCGCAGCGGTGCACAGGAGGTGCGTGGTGTGCGCAGCGGTGCACAGGAGGTGCGCAGCGGTGCCCAACAATGGTGCGCGGCGGTGCGCGGTGGTGCCCAGCGGTGGTGTGCGCAGCGGTGCAAGGTGGTGCCCAGCAGTGCACGCACAGTACGACAGAATTTTCCCTTTTTTTGGTGGCCTACTTGCTCTTTTTTGGGGTTTAGAGCTAAGTGCATGATAACGTGTTGTAGAATCATATTGAGGGAATGAATTCTCCTTATCTTATTGATAGAATAAAACCTCTTTATATAGGGAAATACATGGGCCTCTTGGACTATTACATGGGTTAATGGGCCTCTTACATGGATATGTGTAAAACCCTATTACAACATGATTTACTACATAAAGTCCGTATACAAGGCATGAACCACGACACACACATATATATCAAATATCCTAGAATATTACTCGCCCGATGCTGACGGGGAGGCTTGGAAGTATATAGACCGTGAGTTTCCTTATTTTGTGTCAGAGGTCCGAAATGTGAGGCTCGGGCTCTCATCCGACGGGTTCAATCATTTTGACAACATTCAATACAGTGTATGATCGGTGATTTTGGTACCATACAACCTTCATACATGGATGTGCATGAAGAATGAATACAATATGTTGAGTTTGTTGATTTCGGGGCACGGTTATCCAGGGAAGTGTCTCAATGTGTATTTGAGACCCTTGATTGAAGAGCTTAAGTTTTTTTAGGACATTGGTCATCCCACTTATGACAAGTACATGCACGAGATGTTCTAGATGCATGTCATGGTTGTTGGTACCATTAGTGATTTTCCTGCCCGTGGGATGTTGTCGGGCAACGTTGTTAGGGGATACAAGGCTTGTCCAGAGTGGCTTAGCGATGAGGGGAGCAGTAGTCATTGCAACAAGATATGTAGATTGGGTCACCGTACTCTCCTTTCGTATGATCACGAATGACGGTTCGATAACAGGCATTTGATGGGACTGTAGAAAACAGTGTGCCTCCTAGAAGATGGACGGAGGAATAAATTTTATCAGTGCTTAATGAGTATGATTTTAGGTAGCTCAGCAATCATCCGAATATTGTGGCGGTAATACCTGACAGACCCGACATGTATAAATTTTGGACACATAAGAGCATATTCTGGGAACTCCCATACTGGAGTAAGTTGTTGATCAGACACTACCTAGATGTGATGCACATAGAAAAGAATGTGTGTGATAGTGTGGTGAGAACAATGCTGAACTTGGAGGGAAAGACGAAAGCCGGTCCGAAGACACGCATTGATCTTAAAAAAATAAAGATACGAAGACATTTGTGGTTGAAAAAAAGGAAGAAAAAAATGCCTCAAGCTCCTTACACCGTGAAGCTTGACCAGAAGAACGTAATTTTCAGGTGGATGAGTTCTGTGAAGTATCCTTCAGACTACGCAGGAAATATAGCCCGGTGTGTAAACATTCGGGACAATAAAATGTACGGGTTAAAGAGTCATGAATGTCTACTACAACATCTCTTCCCTATTTTCATTCGATCGTTCCTTACCCGTCAGGTGGTGGAGCCGTTAGTAGCGTTGTCAAGATTCTTCCAGAAGTTATGCACAAGGGAAGTGACAAAATATGACCTCCGGGAAATGCAAGAGGACATTATTTATATCATGTGTAAGTTTGAGAGAATATTTCCTCTAATTTTTTTTGACTTCATGCCGCACCTGATGATCCATCTTTCCGAGCAATTGTTGCTTACCGGTCCAGTACACTATACTTGGATGTATCCCATGAAAGGGTATGTTTTTTACACCTAAATTTTTTATTGTACATGTTCAATATATAATCATAATATATTACAACAATTTATTTATATATAGACAACTTGGAGACTACAAAGCTTATGTGGCTAACAAATCCGCGCCTGAAGGATGTATAGCTGAAGCATATATTGCGCATGAGTGCGTCACCTACATGAAGTTGTATTTAGGAGCGTTGAAGGAAACTCCACAAACCATACCGGTAGATATACCGAAGTTCAACCTTTCCATAGTCTCTAATGATGTTGAAGTTTATGGAATTTTACCCGACTCCTACAATTTGCAACCACATGAGATAGTCATAGCCCATTGGTGGGTATTGATTAACTGTCTAGAAGTTGAATACTGGAAAGACATTCATTTATACTGTCCAGAGATTCAAGGTGATATCGACTACCACAACAAGGAGTTCGCGACCTATTTTGGCGGCTGGGTATGTAATTCTTTATTTTTGTTCATGACTCAGTCATTGCATAATTATTCATATTTACAATACATTGAATATTTGGTTGCAGATGAGCCATATTTAATTCGATGGTCACCCAAATTGGTCGCACGAACTAAGACTTCTAGCGATGAAGCCGATAATGTCAAGAGTTTATCCGATGTGCAAGGTGAATGACGTGCAATTTATATGTGAACAGAGAGACAACAGACGGAGAACACAAAATTCTGGGGTGTGGCACATGGTGGGCAGAATGGACTTGATTATTACGTTGTTCTCGATTCAGTGGTGGAACTCGTTTATGGGCAAGACATGACAGTGCACCTCTTCAAGTGTAGATGGTTTGATACTAGAAGCCCGCAGAGCATGAAGATTGATCAGTACGGGATTTTATCGGTGAACACTGCTACAAGCTGTTACGAAGATGATCAGTTCGTTTTTGCCATATCTGTAAAACAAGTGTTTTATCTTGATGACCTTGTTAAGGGTGACGCGTGGAAAGTTGTCAACCTTGTGCAACCTCGAAACATTTACCGGGCGGCTACACTTGGAGAGGCCGAAGACGAGGAAGAAGATGTTGCGTATCAAGAGCCTGTTTTTTATGTATTTTTCATTCTTAGCCGACGAAATAGGCCGTATTTCGTCGGCCAAGATAGTTTTAGTCGACGAATTATATCATGTTTCGTCGGCTAAAACTATCTTAGCCGACGAAATATGATGTATTTCGTCGGCTAAAACTATCTTAGCCGACGAATACCCTAATTTTTCGTCGGCTAACCTATAAACCCTATACTATAGTCGACAAAAACTTAGGGTATTCGTCGGCTAAAGTTAAATAAATAAAATAATAATTTATACCACTGCTTGCGTCTCATCGATTTGAAACTATTTGTAGTTGAAGGTCCGGGCAAAATACGTAATTTAGATGGTCAAATTACCGTTTCTTTGCGTTTAGGGGTTTGACTCACAGGATTGACCATCCGGATCGAGTCCTTAATCTTGTCGGATTGACCATCCGGATCGAGTCCTTAATTTTGTAAGCTGAAAATTTACCCACACACATGTTTCAACATAATGATGATATCTGACGGTCGGATTTTCGTTTCACAAGATTAAACATATAAAATGGACATAAATTAGTATAAAAAGTACTGTAGCCGACAAAATATTAGTACATTCGTCGGCTATATTATTGTAAATTGCCGACGAATTTTTTATAGTCGACGAAACAGATAGTTTTAGCCGAAGAATTTTTTATCTCGTCAGCTATACTTCTTCCTATATATCAAAACCCAGCGACAAAACCCTAACATTTTCTCATTCTTTCCCTCTCTCCACTTGGCCTCCACTCCATCCGCTCCCTCTCCTCTCGGCCTCCACTCCGCTCCTTTGCCTCCCACTACCACTGCCCTCTCCCAAGCAATTAAGGTATGCGATTCGATGTATATATTGAATTATATAATTATTTTGAATTATTGATGTATATATTGAATTATATGAATTTTTTGATGTATATATTGAATTGAAATTTTTGTTAATTTGGTATATTTGTTATTGAAATTGTGAATATTTAATAAATTTGGTATATTAAAAATTAATTAGTATATTTAATATATTTGTGATATTGTTGTTGAAATATTTAATATAATTTGGTATATTAAATAAATTTGGTATATTAAAATATTAATTGGTATATTTAATATATTTGTAATAATGTTGTTAATTTTTTTTATAATTTGGTATATTTGTGTATTAAAATATTAATTGTTATTAATTTGGTATATTTAATAAATTTGGTATATTAAAATATTAATTGGTATATTTAATATATTTGTGATAATGCTGTTAATTTTTTTTATAATTTGGTATATTTGTGTATTAAAATATTAATTGTTATTAATTTGGTATATTAAAATATTAATTGGTATATTTAATATATTTGTGATAATGTTGTTAATTTTTGATAATTTGGTACATTTTTGTATTAAAATAGTAATTGTTATTAATTTTACAAATTAAAAATTCTAATTATTTAATAAACAGGATGAAAGACTTATTTAGTAAAACTAAGGGTTCAAAGGGCCAAAGGTCTGAATCGTCTGAGGGAACGTCTAGCATCCCTCAAGCGTCGTTTCAGAGCCTAATGACAGCCCGACGTGCATTCCTTCTAGAGCCGACGCAGAGACAGCCGGGGGCCACACATTCCTCTAGGCAGCCAAACGTCCCTCGCTTCTTGAGGCAGTCGAGTGTCCCTCACTCCTCGAGGCAGCTGTGGCCTCCGACTCAGGCGGAGGTGTCTGCACCACGTATGCCTGAGATACACAGGGCATCGACTCTCGGTCCTACTGTTTCGGAGGGTGGGTCTTCTGGTGTACATTTGTCACCGCCTCTTCTCTACCTTCCGTGGTTGATATCGGCATTACCGACAGTCGATGACTCAGGAGCGCCGATTTATCCACTACCCCCGCAGGTGACCCCATCAGTGGCGTACCTGTTCGTGTCTTTTGGTACGGATTTAATTTCTGTGAGGGTATCATCATCGGCGATAGATTCAGAATCCGTCTCGTCCGCCCCAACACCCTCAGGTAATGATATATAAATAATTTGTTTTCTTATAATGTCATAATAAGAATAATCTATTAACAATCAATTTATGATAGGCACCGTCGAAGCCAAGCCGACAAGGAAGAAGAGAGGTCCAGTCACAGGGAATGCTCTCGAGAAGACCGTGAGTACCTCGGGAAGGATCGTCATCGATACTGACGGGGATGAGAACGTAGTATCGTGCGGGAAGACGAGGATGTACTCCGGCCACGTGGGAGCGCTTATTAGGGATAGAGTCCCTATGTTGTGGTCAGACTGGGGCGAGGTCTCACAAAAGGTTAAGGACAAGGTCCGCAACGCAATGTTGGTAAGTATAAAAAATTCACAATTAACATTATGTATTACATTGTGGATTTATGAAAAAATAAACTAATAAACGTTTTAATGCAGGTGTGGTTTGACGTTCCCCAGCACCTGAGGAACACCTGGGCGGACGTTGTGCATGGGGGAAGGTACGTTGGAAAGTTAATGAAAAAATAAAATTATATGTGTAATTAATAATATTTATAATTTTTTTGTGGTATCTGTAGGTACAAGGAGTGGAAAAACGAGTTACGGACCCACTAGACTACACATGGGAACGAACGTTCTGGTATCCCCTTGAGTTTCAGTTCAGGGAATACGAGTGACGTTGGCTTCTGATATCAGAATTCAACAACCCTCATAAACAGGTAATTAAAAATAATAATTTCTTATATTGACTTATAATTAGTACGTTTTAAAATATTTTACTAATTTTTTTCCTTTGTAGGCCGTTTCCTGGGCGAACGCTCAGAACTGGCAGCGCAACACAAGAAACCATCATGCCGGTTCTAGACCGTTCGCATCGTTGATGGATGAGGCGGTCAGGGAACATCCAGAAGTCAACCGGTACGTCTATACGTACGAGAAGGCATATCCTGACGCCCAGGAGGATATTGTAAGTCATTTTACGTTTTCAATTTTTTAAAATTATATATATATATATATATATATATTTCAAAATGTTAATTAATTATTTTTTCCTATCCAATTAGGCGAGGGTGAGGCAGGCTAGTAACGAGGTGATGACTGCTATAGTGAGAGAGACATGGCCTGACACGCAAGAGGAAGACATGTCCGAAGCCATGTCTCGGATCGACACTTCGGATCTCAGGGTTGGGGCGAGTATCATGGGCACATCATGCTCACCTCGAGAAAATAACTTCTATTGCCGGGGTCTAGTAAAGAAGGGCGAGGGGGTATTGAAGACCACTCTCGGATTTCAAGAAAAGGCAGCCTCGACCAGCAACAGAATGACTCAGCTAGAGGCGGAAGTTCAGATGCTACGGGAACACCAAGTGGCTTTACAAGAGTATAATGCGGCAGTATATGCCACCAACCAGGCACAGCAGCAGCAGATGTTCCAGTACTTGCAAGATTTTTTAGCTGCCCAGCTTCATGGACTTCCGCCTCTGCCTCCGCCCATGCCTACGCCTATTCCCCACCACAATCGCCGCATCCTCCTAAACAGCAACCTCCTCCTGGCGTGGATATAGATTTAGATGATATAGATTTTATTTAGTTTTATGGGTTTATGAACAATTTATAAATTAATAATTTAATGCAAAACGTTTAGACTACTTTTGATGGTGTACGTTGTTGGTTATATGAAATTGTTTATGTAATTTGCAGCTTGCTTGGATGATAATTTAGAAATTTTGTGGTTTTTTAGTATAAAAGTACTATAGCCGACGAAATTTACCATAATTCGTCGGCTATAGTATTTTTTTTAAAGTTTAGCCAACGACATATGACTTAATTCGTCGGCTATAGTAGTATTTTAGCCGACGAAATGTACTAAATTTCGTTGGCTATATTATTTTATTTTTTATTTTTTTTTAAATATTTAGCCGACGATTTATAGTACATTTCGTCGGCTGTATTTTTTTAAATTGGCCGACGAAATATTTATAGTTCGTCGGCCAAAGTCTTAGGTTGAGGCCGACGACAATTTATTTTGTCGGCTTTAGTCTTACTTTAGCCGACGAAAAATTAAAAAATATGTCGTCGGCTAAGTGTGAAACTATAGCCGACGACCACTTTTATTTCGTCGGCAAAAGTCATAGCCGACGAATCTTTACCGACGACATCTTAGCCGACGACAACTCATCATCTACTTGTGCCAGAGGAAGTACATCCTGGATCTATTGACAAATACATGTATGTTGGATTGCACACCTATCGAGCAGAACCATCGTCTAGCAGAATATCCGGATCAAGAACCTATTGATCGAGCTCGCTATCAGAGGTTGGTTGGGCGCTTGATTTACTTGACCCATACTAGACCAGATATTGCATATGATGTGAGTGTGGTGAGTCAATTCATGCATAACCCGAGCGAGAGTCACATGGATGCTGTTGTAAGAATTTTAAGGTACTTAAAGTCAGCTCTAGAGATAGGAGTAATGTTTTTTAAACACAACAACATTCTTGATGTTTGTGGTTTCACGGATGCAAATTGGGTTGGAAACATTACAGACAGAAGGTCGACATCAGGTTACTTCACCTTTGTGTGAGGTAATTTGGTTACATGGAAGAGCGAGTAAGAAACAAAATGGTATGGCACGATCCAGTGTTGAAACTGAGTATAGAGGTATGGCCCATGGAGTGTGTGAATTGTTGTGGCTAAGGAATTTGTTACGTGGGTGTCATCTTAAAAAAGGCTATGCAGTTGTATTGTGATAACAAAGCTGCGTTGATATATCACAAAATCCAGTTGAAAATGATTATACTAAACATGTGGAGGTTGATCGACACTTCATAAAGGAAAAGCTAGATGTCAAAATTAGTAGCTTTCCTTTTGTTCCAACTGAAGAGCAGCTTGCAGATATACTCAATAAAAGAGTTTTCAAGAAAATATTCTATGACTCACTAGGCAAGTTGGGCATGGTTGATATATATGCGCCAACTTAAGGGGAAATGTTAGCGTGAATCAGAATAGAAATGTAAATATATTGTAGTTATTTCACAGATTAATTTTCGTTATTCTATAGTTAATATTTACCATTTGTATTCCTTGTAAACTTCTATATAAACTTTCATAGTAAGATGAATAAGATATCAAAAAGTGTATTTCATCCGATAATATCTGGTTTTTGACGGATATTGATTCTAGAAAGTGGGAGATTCAGGTCCAACAATGGTCCAAATGTTTATCAATTTCACCATATAAACATATATATCAATCAAGCTGCACAAAAGTGCACCACTGATTACTACTGGTGGGGGGCCAAATATATCCTTGTAGTATATCATATCTGTCTACGCGCAAAATCATCTTTTTGCATGAGGGGGAGAAGAATATGATCATCATGTAGTTTAAGGCTGCAATTTTCTTCCTTTTCCAACCAAATATCTCTCCACACATGCATAAGATGGAGATTCAAGCTCAGCTTTTTGACATGAAAATGAGCGAAAGGCTGTAAGTTAGCTAGTCATATATGAGTCAGTGAGCTCGACTCTGGTAAATGAAAATGGATGGAAAAGAATTAGATTCCATGACACCACTAAGCACTAACAAACCAATCAACCAACAATATGTTCAGTACTAGTCTTTTCGATCGAATCCGTATTGGAACTTATAATAGAACGAACAAGTAGAATCTTCCACACGTTGTATGATAAAATCAGCAGCAGGGAGCACGATGATCGATTATTTCCATGCAATATAATAAATAATGCCCAAACAAAAGGATAGACAGGTTATGATCCTTCGAATTATCTAGCTCCAGTACTCCACCCATGCATATATATAAACGTACGATAACTCAAAATAATGAAAAGTTAGTGATAAATCAAGTAATCTAAACTGAATCTAGCTTCACTAATTAAGGAATCTATAGGCGAGCGGTAGAGGTCTGTTTACTGTTTAGCATCACTGCATCAGAGTACTTACTGGTGTTGTTTTTGTTTGTGCTTGTTATGATCATCATCAATAATTACTTGCACTAATTAAAATAGATGTGTATACTTCAAAGTAGGCGCTTCTCTGACCGTATAGATAAAGTTGGTCAAGCTACTCAGTATGAAACCTTATGTTACGAATTTGCGTCCCAATTTTTTTCAGATTGTGACCAACAGGTTTGAAAGATTTTTAGATTCGTACACATGTAACGAGAGATTAATCTGGTCTGACTTTACTGGTATATATACTCTCGTGGACCTCAACCAGAATACTGACCTGCTAACATAACTGGAGTGGAGTGGCTTGCTATCTCACCCTAATTGATGAATAAAACTGAAGGGATGAAATAACTTAATCCGAAACGAAGAGTTAAATCGAAAACCCTAAGCCGCGGGTTGCCACTATATTCCAAAGAATATTATTGCTACAAAGTTGGGCGTGGAAATGGCAGTAGGGACATCCGACCATTGGCATCTGATGGAAAAAGATTGATTGATATCGTTCTATATGTTGCTACCTCATTGGACTACCGAGGCGCCAATCATCCCATGCTTTCTCTTATTCATCAGGAATGTACAAGAACCCCACTACCCTAATATAATTTGCTGTGTCCATTATTAGAAGCCAATGGAAACCCAGGACTCCAAATTAGAGATCGATCAGTTTGTGATTTTGGTCAAATTATCATGCGCACATATATATAAAGGTTTCTAACGCTTCATTTGTTTGTTGTTTTGTAACACCATGTTTTAGGTTGAGGTTCTAGTGAGTTTATTATAACCATATATTTTAGGCTCGGTTTATTTTACAAATCTGAGTTCCGAAATCAACCATTTTAGCTCGATCGGTTATGATATTCTTCTTTATTTTTAGCAATAATTTTCAAGTAGTGAATCTAGATAGCTAGATAGGAATCCACATTTGTTCTAATATTCGCCCTAGCTAGGTTGCAGACAGTGATGGATCTAGAATTTAGAACCTGGGTGAGCTTGAACTTTTCTTTCCTCAAAATGGCTGAAATTATAAAAAAACTTACCTATAAATTTTTAACTAACTATAATATATAGGTATGTAAAACTACCATTTAATTGACAACTAGACATAAAAATAACTCTCCGAACAATATATTATGGAGTTTGAGAAAAGATTATAATCCAAGCAAAATCCAAAATAAAAATAAAAGGAGACTAGAAAAAAAAATCTTATACATTTGAGGTCTAAAAATCATATACATTTGAGGTCCTAAACACTCAATTTAAGGAAATAAGATGTAAAAATGTATCCAAAACACTCTTCGAACCATATATTATACAGGAGTTTGAGAAAAAAAAATTTAATAAAAATATCCAAAATAGTAATAGTAATTGTTTTGTTCTACTAAAATAAAGAGTCTAAAGATGTAAAAATGCAACAAAAACAGAGTGCAGCAGCTGGGAGTTGAATCCAGGAGGGGCCTAGATTAGTAAACGAGCTAAACCAATCCAACAATGTGTAATTTTATTCATTTATACCCTATACTACAGAATTTATTCAAGAAAATCTCGGTTGGGCTTGAGCCCAACCTAGCTCCTACATAGATCCGCCCCTGGTTGTAGGTGAATCATTCTTTTACTTGTAAACTTTGAGTATATACAACATCGAAGTAAGATTCAAATTACAGTCCCCCATCCTCTTGTTATATGTACTGTATTCGATCATTTATAGACATACTCGTTGGATGATACAGTCGGTTTTCAATATTTGCTGATCTTTCTGGCTTAGAAATCGCAAGAACAATAGTTTCATTAGTTTGGACTGTGAAAACATTGTGCAGTTAAGAACCGGCAACGGAATCTATAGCACCGGTTAGCGACAGCTCCAACTGCATATCCAGCTCCAAAGTAATTGGTAAAGTCTTAAATATCTAAAATATCATCGATATTTTCATTTTTTATAAGCATCAATATTAATTTTCATATCTTTTTGATATTTTATATTTAGTCTATTTTTAGTTCAATATATAATTTTTATATAAATTTTAGAAAAATTTTCATCGATATTCGATAATTTCTCAATATATCCATCGATATGTCTATTTTTTAAACCATCGAAATTTCTATAATTTTTGATATTTTATTTATTGGTTTCGGGAGACTGCACTGAAAAGAAGGTCAAGAATAACCAATTAACAAAGAAAAAATGCAAACTAATAATCATTATGGTCCAGTTAGAAGAGAAGATCAGCAGGTGATAAAGACGAATAAAGTGAAAAAGAAAAAACTAAAACGTAGCTAGCCCCATTTGCTTACTTCAACAAATATAAAAGTAAGAGTAATACCGGTGAACCACTTTTTAGTGAATCATCTTAGACCTCATTATAGGTGGCATCAGATGTGCCATAACCAGTTAACCACATCATCAAAACCTAAATTGTGGTATTTTTACATCTTTTTGTTTTCTTAATTATAATTTTTTTCTTTCTTTGTTTATTTCTTTCTTAAACTATCACGTAAACTACTTTAGCCGACGAAATTTTTTCGTCCACTAAGTAAACAATTTCGTCAACTAAAGTCTTAGCCGACGAAACGTTGTCGGCTAATAAGTCGTCAGAAAAAAGCCGTCGGCTAAGACTTTAGCCGAAGAAATTACAGTTCATCGTTGACTAAAGTCATTTATTTAGCTGACGAAGAAATTTTTCGTCGCTTAAAGTCTGAACTTTAGACGACGAATTTTTTGATCTTAGGCGACGAAATTTTAATAAAATTTATCGGCTATAATTATTTCTTTTATTTATTTAACTTTAGCAGATGAATTTTATTAGTTATTTATTTAACTTTAGTCGACGAATTTTATTAGTTATTTCTTTTATTTATTTATTTAAGTTTAGCCAACTAATTTTATATATTATTTATTTTATTTATTTATTTAACTTTAGCCGATAAATTTTAATAAAATTCGTCAGCTATAGTTATTTTATTTATTTATTTAACCTTAGCTGACGAATTTTTATAAAATTTGTCGGCTATAGTTATTTATTTTTTTATATATTTATTTAACTTTTGCCAATGAATTTTATTAAAATTTGTGAGCTATAGTTATTTATTTTATTTAAATTTAGCTGACGAATTTTAATAAATTTCGTCGACTATAGTTATTAAAATTCTTCGGCTATAGTTATTTTTTATTTCTTATTTTTTTTTCTTCTTTTTCTTTTTTCCGCCGGTGGTGGTGTCTGGAGGAGGAGAATGAGTTGCGGTGGAGGAGAAGGAGGAGGCCGGCAAGGAGAGGGAGAGGTAGGAGAGGAGGAGGAGGAGGAGGGGGGGAGGAGAGGGAGAGGGAGAAGGAGAGGAGGAGGAGGAGGAGGAGGAGGAGGAGGAAGAGAAGGATAGGAGGAGAAGGAGGAGTGGAGGAGGAGAAGAATGAAAGATATAGGAAAAATTCAAAATTTTTGGCGGGTATTTTTAAAATTTGAGGGTACTTTAGCTGACGAAATTATATATTTTGTCGGCTAAAGTGTCTTATATTTTATATGTTTTATATATTTTATTTAATTAATTAACTTAGCCGACGAATTTTAATATATTTTGTCGGCTAAAATACCTTATATTTTATTTATTTATTTATTTAACTTTAACCGACGAATTTTAATAAATTTTGTCAGCGAAAACTCTAAACCCTCGACTTTCACTGACGAATACCCTAATATTTCGTCGGCTATGCTATAATAAATAAAATAAAAGATTTATACCACTAGTCGCGTCTCATCAATTTGAAATTATTTTTAGTATAAGGTTCAGCCAAAATAGGTAATTTAGATAGGCAAATGACTGTTTCCGTGCGTTTAGGGGTTTGACTTAAGAGATTGACCGTCCTGATGGAGCCCGTAACGTTGTCGGATCTAGATGATTTTTTTCCATACACATATTTCAACATAATGTTGATATCGGACGGTCAGATTTTTGTTTGTGAATTTTGATGATCGGAATCACAACATTCTTACTAATATTGTATAACTTGTTTACTAAGTAGTGTTAAGTAAATGTTATGTTTCAAAAACAAACTATGTGTAGAAGCTTCAAACGAAAAAAATTTCGTGATATAAGATATGATTGGAATGGTGAAATACTTCTTTTGATGAAAAATCATGTAATCCGGTAAAGTCTCGGTGTCGATAGTTGTTGTCGATGCAATTTTTCATTCTTTCTCCCTAGAGGTAGCCATATATTCGGTGGTTATTTTTCATATAATCTGTATAAAACTGGTTGCATCTTATCGATTTGAAACTATTTGCAGTTGAAGGTCCGGGAAAAATACGTAATTTAGACAGTCAAATGACCGTTTTCATGCGTTAATGGATTTGACTTACGAGATTGACCGTAAGGATCGAGCCCTTAACGTTGTCGGATCAAGTTAAATTTTTTTTTCTGTAGACATATTTCGACATAATAAGCATATCAGACGGTCAGATTTTTGTTTCTCAAGTTTGATCATCGAAATCACAGCATGTCTACTAATGTTGTATAACTTGTTTACTAAGTTTTAAGTAAATGTTCTGTGTCAAAAACAAACTCTACGTAGAAACTTCAAACGCAAAAAGTCGTGAAAAATGATATGACCTAAATGATGAAATATGTCTACAGTTGAAAAATCAGGTAATTTCGGTAAAGTCTTGGTGTCGATAGTTGCGGTCAATGCAATTTAGGGGTTTTACTTACGGGTTTGACCGTCCCGATCAAACCCTTAAATTTATCGGATCAAGTTAAATTTTTTACCGTAGACTTATTTCGACATAATGATCATATCAGATGGTCGGATTTTGGGTTGTGAAGTTTGAGCATCAGAATCACAACATGCTTACTATTTATCATTATTTATCCTTATCAGGAGCCCTATTATTGAGGGGTAAATGTCACAAAATTTTTAAATGGTCAGTTGCGTCTCATCATGGTGAGAGTTTGTTATGTTGAATGTTTGACCAAAATACCTCATATAGATGTAGATATAGGCATTTTCGTGTTGTAAATGGTTATAAAAACTGCATTTTGAAGCCGTAAACGAACTCGGATGGCCAAAAAGCCCATATATCATAACAAAGCATTGAGTTTCACTCATAGGGTCGTTCCGCTTCCAGATTGGTATCACAATAGTCAATCGGACACCAAAATATCCATAGTGCAATTTATTAGTAAAAGACACTTAGCCTACGAAATATCCTAATTTCGTCGGTTAAACTTTTACAATGTCATCGGTTAGAATTCACAGATTATAGCGGACGAAAAAATTAGTTTAGCCGACGAAAATTAAATTTCGTTAGCTAAAGTTGACTTTAGCTGACGAAAATATAACTTAACTGACGACATAATTTTTCATTGGCTAAACTCCACTTTACCCGATGAAAAAAAATTTCGTCGGCCTGATTTTTTTATTTCGTCAGCCACACACCTTCCTTCTCCTTGTAATGTTAATTTTATCTTCTAAACCCTATCTTTTTATCTCTGATCTTATCAACCTGTCGTCTTCATCCGACCGAGATTGTTCTCTTCTCCAGTCGTCCTACTCTTCAATCGATGAACACCTTCTCATTGATTTCAGCTTTCTCACAAAGGCTCTAATAATCGAAAATTAGATTGATCTAACAATTGATGTTTTTTCCTTTTTTTTCTTGAGAATGAAATCAAGAATACTAGAATAGCCTATGTAGAACTAGGGTTTAGGGGGAGTGAATTTGATTTTATAGAAATTGCATTCGTTGCAGCCATACATTGAAAAGATTTTCAGCTATGCTTGACGTCTTCATTGGCTTGAGATCGAATCAAGGAGATTGTTATTTCGTTCTCTCCCCCGATCTTCTCTTCTCACACCTCTCATCTGTTAGCTATTCAATTGATTAACATCAAATCTGATTTTGCTCATTTTAATTTCTGGCTATGAGTCACGAAAAAGAATTGTGGAATTAGGGTTTCAGAAGGAGTGGATTTGATTCATGCTTTCATGTCATGGGTATCAAATCACCCGTTTGATTAAACTGCTTCAATTTTCCATTTGATTATACTTGATCAGGCCACTTGAATTCTAGCTTCTCTTATTGATACATCTTTTATTCCCTTTCAACTAACACGCAATCCTATAAAATATTTGTGTAAGTTTTGTGGATTTGTTATACCAACAAGAGAAATATATGAACTGCGGTTTGAGAGCAGGGGAGTTGAGGGGAGTTGAGAGAGCACAACAATGAAGACATCGCGGGTTTAAAATAAATGCAAGAAAATAAAAATGATCAAAATAATGAAAATTAGAAATAATATAAAAAATAAAATTTAGGTTTTGATGATGTGGATGTGGTAACCACATCAGATGTCACTTAAGGTGAGTTCTAAGATGGTTCATCAAAAGATAGTTTATCACGAATAGGAGTGAGAAAGTGAGAAATGAGAGAAAAAAAGAGATCGAGCATTTCAGGCTCATCCATGACTGCACAGAATTGATCATCAGCTCGATCTTGGATTTCCGAGCCATATATTTTGTTTCTTTGAATTATTAGCTTTATATTACTCTCTTCTTCCATTTTGTACCTGAATCATTAGTACTGAGAAGAACTGGTCATGAACAGCAACCATTCCTCTTTTACTTCGTTTGCTTTTCCCCTTGCCGCCCATGTTGCATTGCCCATTTTCGACTCACAATAACTGTTTCCTCAGTCCGGTACCGATGACCATGATATCATCATCCATGCAGAGAGAGAGAGAGAGAGAGTATGTGCTTTTTCTGCTTCTTCTGTGCATTTCTGGTATGATCGCTTTATTCGTCCATTGAAAGGCAGCCTTAACTAATTGGTTCTTGCAAAAGCAAAAACCCTTATCCTCATTCCTCTTTTTATAAGATAACCAACCCTTTTCATTTCCATGTAATTAATTTAAGTCTGGAGAAAGATCTCAGTAGAGTATATACATAATATGTTCTTTTACTATAGGGTACTGCTTCCTGGGCATTGATCTGATACTATAAAATGGTGGTATGGTGTGATTCGATTTGATCGGATAACAAAGATGTTAGACGATGCTGAATAGTGTTAACTAGGGAGCCATGAATTCTTGAAGGCCTGTCACTTCTTTTGACCCTAGGGTTTTTCATGCACAATTCCTTAACAAATCCTAGAATACTTTGCTCTCTTTGGGTTTGGTTGAGAATGGAAGTTGCATGCATTTCAGTGGGATATATTTGGCTTTTTCCCACATTGTTGAAGACTTTCATTTCAACACTTCGGCTTTCGCTTTCACACTCATGAGTACGTACTTGCACTCCTATCATCTTTCTTATTATTGCAAAATCATTATCATCTTCTAGTACTGTTTTATTTTATGGATGACGATGAACTGATGATCTCTCTCTCTACATCAACTTAAATGTGTAAACAGTTATCTTTGGGAAGGTGAAATCGGAAAACAAAGGTTTTTTAGCCAAATTTCTATCCTAGCTTTCATTTTTGTACCAATTTGTTACCATAGCTTTCATTTCAGTCAATTTGCCACTCTAACTTTCATAATTAGCTAATTTGTTACCATAACTATTATTTCTGTCAATTTGCTACCTTATGTTTCCAACATGAGCCAATTTTCTACATTTACGTCATTTTAATTTGTTTATTTCTTCATTCAAACATGAAAATTAAAGGTTAAAGTTCGTCAATATTGAAATTTTGATAAGTAAATTGGTTAATCTTGAAAACCTAAAGTAGCAAATTTGATGCAAGGGTAACAAATTAGTTAAATAAAAGCTATGGGTCACTAGTAGGATTCGAGTCAATTGCGACGAAGATTAAAAATTTCATCTCATAAGTTTTCATATGTAAGACGAAAATAATTTCGTCGCTTTAGTTACCACTTATGCGACAAAACCAATTTTCGTCTCTTAGGTTTACACTTCTGCGACGAACTCATAACTTAAACGACGAAAATAATTTTGTCTTTTAGGTTCACACTTACAAGATGAAACAATTTATTTCAACGCATAAGTTTTCCTCTTATGCGACAATTTTCGTCGCTTAAGTTCCAAAATTTAAAAAAAAATTCCGCAAAAAAATTTAGAAAATTTGAAAACCGGCCACTCTCTCTCTCTTTTATTTCCCATTAAACCATCAACCCTCCACAACCCAGATCGACCACCCCTCTCACCTTTGCCGCCACCTGCTCCACCTCTCTCACCCTCCACAACCCCAATCCCTCTCCTCGGCATCTCTACCTCTCTCACCCTCGCTCCATAATCCCCAACTCTCCCTCATCGACGTTAACTCCTTCTTGCTCTTAATCTTCCCTCCCACTGTCACATTCACCTTAGTGTTCATCTGCAGCTTCATCGGAACTCCGCCCTTCCGCTTCAAATCCGATCTCAGCGACTTGGCTGACTCCACATCGACGTCGGAGGCAGCGGTGATGATAGACCGGAATGAGGTGAAGTTCTTGGTGTCGCTAAAGAAGGTCGGGATCGAGCCGTTGCCGAGAACGACGTCATTGCCAGAGGAGAGAGTGAGCGCAAAGGATTCGTATGCCAGAGTGAGGTTGAAGCGAGTGACGAGGTGCGAGGTGGTGCCATCGGTGGTGGTGGTGGTTTCAGACCAAAACAAAATTTCCCGACGAAAAATTCAGAAAATTTCAAAAAAAAAATTTGGCAGGAGAATTTTTTTGAAATACTAAAGCGACGAAATATTTTGTCACTTAAGTTGAAAATCTTTGTCTCTTAATAATATAGCGACGAAATATTTTCGTCACATAGGTGTACTCTGTTGGGACGAATACTTTATTTTCGTAGCATAGGTACCAGTGCGACGGTAAGTATGCGACGACACCTATGCGACAAAATTTTCGTCGCTTAGGTTATTATGCGACGAATAAGTAGTCTTATGTGACGAAATGGTTTCGTCACATAGGTCTCGGATTCTACTAGTGGGTAGCAAATTGGCTAATTTAGAAAGCTAGGGTAACAAATTGACACTAGGATGAAAGTTTGGATAGTAAATCGGCAATTATGCTGAAAACAAATTCACATCTCAGTGAATCGATCTCACCAAAAATATGGGCAAGAAACTTTCTTGGAATTCCAAAATTTGCCACATATGGAGGAATTAGGGTAAATGTGGGCAATGGAGTCGGTGTCCCTCTTAAGTCTCTCCATGACATAACTTTTACCTTCATTTATTTTGCAGAGAATCAGAGACACCATTGAAGAGGTATGTTAGTTAGCTGGTGTAGTATATGACTTAATGGTAACCCTTTTCCAGACCAATGTGAGCTGACATTTTTTGGTTCAAGAAATTAACAACAGACCAAATAGTGAGTTCCTAAAGGGTGAAATAAACCAGGTACTAATGAAATTTGGAAGCTCGTTCATGGTAAAATTCAGTTTTCATGCATGATCGAAGTTCATATGAACAATATAGGAATAAGTAGCTAATCAAATTCCAAAGAAGCCTACAGATCAAGTGGAGTTCTTCAACTTCATAGAATATCAAGAAAAAAAATATGAAAACCAAAGTTTGTGCACTTTGATTTCTAATTATCTTATCGCCATGCAATGTGTGTATAATTATTCATATGTACGTGCGTAAACATAAAAAACTTTTAAAGGGTTACCACAAGAAATGAAATTAAACTGAGCTCATAGCTTGTATCAAGTACAACCACCAAACATAGTATGATACACACATAAGGACCATGCCAATTGCAAACATATTGAGTTAAACACTTACAATGGAAACATAGTAGGATACGCATGCATGAAAATTAATAAGACTCGAGCAGATTGTTAAGAAAAACAAAAGAAAATAAAAGTAGAGAGCAATCTAAGCCTACCCATTTCTTGGATCCCCCATCCCTCGCACCTCTACTCATCAAAAGATGATCGCTGAACTGGCTGAAGGGTTGCTTGCAATTCGTTACCGTCTCTTGTACAGTGTTTCTCGGATTTGAACTTGCAACTAGTACTCGATCGGTCAAGATGAACCTTTGATGATGCTTATAAGAGATGGCTTGTGGAAGAAGAGTTGAGAGAACCTGATAAATCCGTCCACGCATTTCCACCCCAGAACTGATTGTTGTTGTTGCTGCTGCTGCTGTTGTTATTGTTACTGTTATTGTTATTCGCCGAAACACCCATAAAGGGCCTAGTCAAACTCACCCCATGGCCATGGTTGTGATTTTCAACTTTCACAGGAAGCGCCTGATGAGTTGTAGTAACCCTAGAATTAGTAGTCCTTAGCTCACTGTCTTGATCAACTCCCTCAGTAGTATTTTGAAATTGGTATGACCGTGTTGTTGATGATGAGTCGAAGCCAGTACCACCCAAGAAAGGAATTTGCTGCAAATTACGCCACTGATCCATTCCCAGTCCACCAGATAAGTTCATCATATTGTTCCCAGCTCCTACCAGAAACATCATCTGATCAGTACTCTGAGCTTGAGCTTGCTGGATCTCACTGAAGCCGTTTAATCCCATGTTCCCAGCACCACCGTAGCGACTAAGATTCTGTATCGACTCCAGGAATGGAAGCGACTGAGCCTGCCGTTGCGACAACTGATTGATCAAACCAGACGGGTTAGACCTCATCTGCTGATTCTCAGTGGAACTGGCTGATACTGGAGACTTGGAGCGGCTGCTGCTGCTGGTTTTGCTCTTCTTGTTTCTTCGGCAGCCTCCTCCTACCGGAACGTTTCTAAGGGCACCCCCTCTTGTCCAGTAACGGCGGCACGTCTTGCAGAAGTGGCGAGGCTGCGAGCGGTTGTAGTTGTTGAAGTAGCAGAACTTGGTGTTGGTGGACTCGCACCGAGGACACTTGAGTGCGGTCTCTGGCTGTGGTATCTTGGCCATCCGGGCTCGATCAGCCATGGAGTTGGGTCTGATGGAACCAGTACCACTTCTACCACTACCGTCAGTACCACCACCGCCGTCGACATGAGGGCCGAACTGCGGTGGAGGCAGTGGCGGAAGCTGTGCATGATTTTCTGTACTTCCACTTCCAAGGGGATCATTTGGTTGCTGCAAAAGATAGAATTATATCCAAACAGCTATAAATCAACCATGAAGAAAAGAAAGAAATATCTGGTATATTCATACACAGATATCACAAACGAATAGGAATAATTATCTTTAAATTCACTTTTGAAAATTTTCCTTTTCTATTTTGGTGATGAAGCTACTGATGGAAATTTGGAGAGAAATAAACCTCACCTGGTGCCAATTGGGAGGATCTAAATAGACTGGAATAGATGAGAAAACCATGGAGTTCGATTTTTTTTCTCTCTTCTTTATAAAGTAAATTTGATGGGTCTTTCGGAAATATGGTGGAGAATCACAGGGAGGGAATACCAGAGAGAACAAAGAGAGAAAGAGAAAAGAGAGAAAGCTAGAGGAGGAAAGCAAGGAAGGAAGAGAGAGGCTGGCTTTTGTATATATATTTTGCTTTTATTCTCTCTCAATTCATTCCCTCGCGCTCGTTCTTTTTGTTTTATATAATTTTTAGGGTTTTCAGTGGACGAAATTTCTTCGGGTATAAGGTTTCCTTTTGATTAGATGCTGTGGACTACTGTGATTTAATCACTTGAGTAATTAGTGCTCTCTGGGAAAAAGCTAGTCGCTCCGCTCACCCTGCATGAAGGGAGAAAGGAAAAAGACAGAGTCGACAGAGCTGAGACATAGAGAGAGGAACGTGACACAGTCTTCTCCAAAAGCAAACTGCATATCACAATCTAATTGGTTTTGGCCATTCTAGTGGGATCGCCGCCTAGCTAGCCTAAAGCTAGAGATGGAATCAAATTTAACCCTTGTTCTAAGAGCTGTACGGACTCATCATTTAGGGGTTTTGTGGTCCTTTATTCATCTAATTTTCCGCATATGTAAAATATGACTGCGGTAATACTAAATGACCATGGTATGTTTGGAGTAAGGTATTGGTTTCATCACTTGATGTGCAATGATAGAACATAGGGCTGCATTTGGATTACGATTAGATCTATTTTTAAAAATATGATCCATGATCCAAACTGTTCAGATTAGATTTGTATTTTTAAATGTTTGATCCAAACGGATCTGAATCCTAAATAAACCGGATCAGATCTCGAATTTTATTTAGATCCGGAAAGCTTAAAATTTGAGAAATATTTGATATTTCCATAAATGGAAAGACTTGTTTCCAACTTCTAACATTCCAAGTTCCAAGGTTCAAACAAACTAGTGGATTATGGCTCATAGCCGACGGAACATTTTCGTCGGTCAAGACCAATATTTCGTCTACAAAGCTAATATTTGAACGAAAGTTCATCGACTAAGATCTGTCGGCTAAGACACGTCGTTTAAGACCATAATCGACGGAATAAAATTTTTCGTTGACTAAGTTACAGCTTAGTCGACGAACTATCTGACACCTGACCGATGCACTGTTTCGTTGGTAAAGATTATTACCGATGGAATATTTCGTCTGTTATGCATCTGTCGACTATAACAGTTCTTAAATGACGAAAAAATGCTTCTTTCAGACGAAATATTCCACCGGCTAGAATCCATGCTTCTTAGACGACGGAATATTATTGTCGGTTAAGACCTAGCAGACGACATAGTGCAAGTTTATGTTCACTCTTAGCCGACAAAAATTTCACATTTTCATCGGTAAAGGCTCTATCATTACCAACAGAAATGTCATTTTTCGTCAACTAGGGTGATCAAAATCTCTAAAAAAATTTCATAAGTTGTTATTATTATTTTTGGTTTTTAATTTATTTATCGATAAAATTCATATTTGTTTTTGTTGTTATAGAAATAATTATATTAAAATAAATACTGAATTATTAATAATATTAAAAATTATACATTAATGATAGCTAAATTAAAAGTTATTTATTTTCCTTATTCAACAAATGATAGCTAGCTTCAACAAATATCACAAAAGATGACTGCAGCTCCTACCGAACAACAGTAGACAAATAAAATAAAAACCCAAACCTGCTAGATTGCTCAGAAAAATATGAAAATTTACAGGGATGTACTAGACACACATAGAGTCTAATACACAAAATTTGAGATAATTCGGAGTTGATTTGGTAGGGATATAAAATACGGGAAGATGACGAATAGAAGATGATAAAACTGAAAACTAGTTTTAAAAAATTGGTTGAGAATTAAAATGATGAAACTATCTAGGGAAGATGCATCCACCCCTGACAATCATATAAAACACATTTTGTTCAATTTGCAACCAAATAACTCAATTGAAGACGCTCAGATTGACTCGGTACGTTTGAACACAATCTATTACTCTTTCTTACTTTGTACGTTAGGTAAGAAGTGCTTTACACCTAAACTATTCTCAAACAATGCAACCTAAAGGTACATTTATTAGGTCAAATAAGCAGAGATCAGTGAGCATGAAAAGAGTTTGAGCAATCACTAGACATCGTAATAAAATTAGCGCCTTGCTAAACTTAGGGTTTTGTCTACTCGCTAGTGAAAACTACCGATTACTTCTCTAGAAAATTTAAGAGATCCGATATTGACCTAGGCATCAAATTATTAGAACCCTAGAAAGCATACTAGGTAGGCCTCCCAACCACACACAAAGAGTTAATCGATGAACAATCGGTAAACAAAACCTCAACGTTATTAATTGGAAAACAAATTCAAAATCAAAGCATGTTGTGAATCATGTCTATGGGCTTCAACAACCCCCTAGCTACTGTGAGTTTAGCTACACATAATGAATATTGAAAACACAAAGGAATTCATGAAAGAGGAAGACAACAAAACCGTTGGAAGATGTTAGAAAAATGGTGGTAAATATATTGTTTATATACTAACAAAATGAAATAACGAAAATTAATTCTAATTAATCAAATTGCATAAACATGAACAAAACCATAAAAGGACAAATTGAGAATTTGAGAAGAAGAATTCAACCGATGGAAGTTTGACGAGTCCTGCATGTGTATCACACGGTGTCCTTAAGACGAATTATGGCATCCCAATCGATGTAAGGACCTCAATGCCGCTTGGTCTCCCAGGATAAAACGACAATCAAGCTCAAGTTGTTGCACTACAAACAAGAGCTTCAATGAACTAAGAAGTGTCTTCAAACTATCACCGAATTTTGAGAGAACTGAATAGGAGCAGAGAAGCTTTTTGGAACTAGAAAAAGTGTTTGTTGTTAGTGTGTTCAAAATGAAGGATTGGTGGTCTTTATATAGTGTTGGAAATTATCTACACATTGATAGTTTTCTGTCAGTTACATACCAATCATAAACACCCTTAATAAGTGTGTTACAAAATAATAACCAGACTTAATAAGTTTGTTACAAAATCATAATCAGACTTAACAGATCTGTTACAAAGTCATAACCAAACTTAATAGGTCTGTTACAGCTTATAAACATGAAAAATATCATAAATAAAATTCGTCAGTTCAAAAACAACCTGGGCTCTCGGGCCACAACTTTGAGCTGCATTCACGTTCCCAAGACGCGCCGGCCCAAGTGAAGAAATTGGGCTTCCGACCTGGGATTTGCACCCCTACTCACGAGAGAGAGAGAGAGAGCATAGATGCTTGTCATGATTACACTTTCAAGGTGTGAGATTCTATTTAAAGCCTTATTCCTCTCCCACTTTTTCAATGTGTGATAAAGTTCATTTTCTCATTTGAACTAGCCATCTTTGGGTGACAATTTCTCATTCACCTCACAATCAAATTATGCATATGAATACATGATATTATACCCCTCATTACAAGGATTACAAATTCATACATGCAATCATTTAATTAAAGGTGCAACTCACTTTAATTATTTGGTTGAATCAATGGTCTTTTAGAATATTTCTCCAATAATTCTCCACATGAATGAAATTGGTCACCAAAAGACTCGATAGACTTGGTGATAGTTTTCTACGGTTGAGACCTGCACATGATAGGTAGGTTATGAGCTTTTGAACCCTCCTTTATGGAAACATGCTTACTTTACTAACTAAATAGTAGACGCGATGTCTTTGAACTATCCGCCATTTATGTAAGTGATGGGATATCCCACACAGGAATCTCCTTGGCACATTCCAGTTCTCATTATTGTGTCCATTTTGGCTTTGTACACGCGCCTAGTTCTGCAAGAGTTTGACAAGAGTTATGCCCTCAACAACTCCTTTTGAAGCAGCCTCACTGCTTTGTCATATATGTGATTTCTTAATTAAGAGTAACCCGCATTACTCCACTCGGTTTTACGGACACATAAGAATCAGTAAAAGCTTTTTAGCTTAACCTCATTTCATACACGCATCATTGTTTTCATTATAGGAATATACATGGGGCGAATACCCACAGTGATCCATCACAATCTCTATAATTTAGTTGTCCCTTTTGAACCTAGTTCTTTGGATCTTCAGTCAGCTAGGTTGGGTATCTACTGTAAAGATTTTTATTCTTTTATGGGCTTTAGTCTCATTCCCCTCGATGATTTATCAACTAGCTCTCTGTTCAACCCTTTGATCAGTAGATCCGCAATATTGTCCTTAAACTTCACATAGTCTATAGAAATAATTCAAGTTTAAAATTTGAATCATTTGCTTATGCGACGGAACCAATTTCGTCGCTTAAGTAAGTTTCAAATTTTGAAATTCATTTTTTGAGCGCCAAACAGTATTAATTTGAAAATTTACTTAAGCGACGGAAGCTTCCATTACTTAAATCAATCATTTTCGTTGCTTAAGAAAGTTTGAATTTTTTAACCCAGTTTTTGAGCGCCAAAACATATAAATTTGAATTTTTACTTAAACGAAGTCATCAATTTCCGTCGATTAATTAAATGTCTATCGCTTAAACAAATAATTTTCGTCTTGTAAGCGGAAGATTTTAAGAGACAAAAAATTCATTATTCTGTCATTTAAGTGAAAGCTTAATCAACTAAAATTTTCTAGTCGTAACCACTTCCGTCGTTTAAGCATGTTTTTTAGTAGTGTATGCATGCATGAAAATATTGATATCTTCATGAGAATAAATAATTAAATATATATATATAAGCACAAACTGAAAATAAATAATTTAATGTGTAAGCATAAACTATATAAAATATGATCAGAAACACAAATTTAATATAATCGATCATAAATTTTTTTACTATCGTGAAAGAATTCTTAATTTAATATATCTCCAAAAAATGTCAACATCAAAATGACATTTAATACACATCATGATTTAAATAAACCCATATTTTCAACAACATATATAATATATATAATATATTCACATACATAATATATATATATATACATAATATATATATATATAATATGTATACATAATTAGTAATTCACACATATATATATATACATACATAATTAATAATTTGCACACATATATACATCCATATATATATATATATATACAAACCTTGCAACACATTTAATACACATCATGATTTACATAAAAAAACACAATTAATACATTAACCACATACATAATATAATCTATATATATACATACAAAATTAATAATTCACACATGTATATATATATATATACATCCATATATACAATATACATATATATAATCAATAATCCACACAAATAATAATATACATACACCCAATTCATCAACTCATAATATTAATCCTATATATGCATGGTTATATATATACACACACAAAAACATAATGAAAATACAAATTAAACAACTCTAGCCGAAAATATGACCAAAAATTAAACGAATTGTCGGAAAATATGATCGGTAAACCAAATTTCGTCGAAAATAAATAAGAAAGGTTGAACAATATGTACCAATGATAAAATTGCTAGCTATAAATTAGTTACTTGAACTTCAATTTATAGAGAGAGATCGATGTTTTGGCGACACCGGGAAGGTGATTTGGAGGCTTTTTGATGGAGAATGAATGAAATGAAAGAAATATATGTGTTCTTCACTGATCGGTGTTCAAATAAATGATTCAACTTAGCCGACGGATTATGTCGTCGGCTAAGGGTATTTTCCGTCGACTAAGAAAATATTCATTCTGTGTGGTGTCAGAGAATAATTGAAATTTAGCTTCTTAGCCGACGGAATATTCCATCGGCTATGAATATAATTACGTCGACTAAGAATATCCTAGCCAACGAAAAAATTTCCGTCGGCTAAGAATATTATTGCCGATGAATATGTTCCAACAGAATTTTTTCGTCGAATATTAAGTTCTTAGTCGACGGAAATTGCCGAAGAAAATTTTCCGTCGGCTTTAGGAACATCTTAACCGACGAAGATTTGCACCTTTCCAACGAATATATGTTTTTCGACTAAAATTTTCTTAGCCGACGGAAAAGTAACAGTTCTGTCGTGTGGCTAAGAGTCAAAATCCACAAGTGAACTAAGTTGGACACAAAATGACATTATTACATTAATCAATTTAAATTTTTAAACTTAACAAAGTCTTAACAAAAAAAGTGTTTTACCCTACGAATCTAATGCCCTAAAATGGATATAGTTTCATTTGACGGTTATTCGGATTTTTGTATTTTTTTAGAATTCGATCCAAGTCCAAACTTTGTTAAACGGATCGAATCGAGTAAAAAATGTTTTTTTCATTAACAAGATCCGTTCGGATCCGTCTTATTCAGATTGGATCATATCAATTTGAGTATAATCCGGACCAAACATGCGGCCCTAAAAGATCGTAGTGAAATTGACTGAGAAAATGAAACAAACAAAAAAAACCAAACAAATTAAGAATATGTGCTTCCAATAATTTGATGCAACATGAAGACCTGAAAGGCCAAAACGCGTTAGAGATCAAATCATATTGGAAGAACAATTGATTAGGAAAATATCACTTGAAAAGGAAGAAAAGGTTACTGTTTTTATGTTCTTAATGAAGAAGAAAGATGATGGGATGATTAACAAAGTTGTAACACAAAAGATTGAAAAATTATCCGAAGAAGATTTGGGTGTGTGCAACTCCTAAATAGTAACTTTATGGTCTTATCTATAGGGACATGTCAAATTACTGTGATAAGGGGAATCGATTTCTTCCAAGTATAGTCAATTACGACAGATGATCAATAGAGAAAATATATGTATGACATGCCCCAAATTATATCATCTTTAGTGCCTTTTAGCTTCACAAAATCTTCATCCTGTCTCACAACTTTAATGCCTAACTCGTATAATTTAAGAAAAGCATGCATCAGCTTCTATTCACGAATTGTCATGTTTTATATTATTGGAGCTTTGATAAGGAATAATATGCATTATATATATGCTAGAGGGGTTTTATCTTTCTTGCTTTCTTTGCTACTCGACCATGTTTTTTCTGTTTAATCACCTTTACTCAGATGGAGACCCCAAAATCGTACTCCGTTTATATATATATACTTCGACCACAGTTTTGGCTTGAATATGAAATTTGCAACTTCACTGCTGAGTGCTAAGAGTTGAGACTAATTAATGCAATGTTCATCAATCTTGGTTAATTTTCAGAAGTAGTAGTGTTGTTAAGAACTAAGAGTACGTGTACGTACGTACCCCAGAAGTTTGGTCGAAAATTGTGAAGTATGAGTACGTATCACTTATAGTTTAAAATGGTACGTGTCTCAGTTTACATGCCTCATCGATCGATACGTATCATCTAAGTTGAAGTTTCTAAGAACTTTATAAGGTGGAGTGTGGAGTATACTTTTTTTTTTGGCAAACACAAACTTATAGTGTGTATACTTTGAAAACTCAGCAATACATCTCATTTGGAGCTAATAAGTGAGAATGATCTTAATTATTTTAATTCGAATCTTGTTGAGATCAAATACCCTCATTACCTTTCTTATCTTGTAACTGATGACTACTTTCTTCTATCGATGGAACCATCATCATCACCAATTTGTTTCTTTTTACATCTCATCCATCAAAATTGATCGCATGCATGCATGCATGCACACGTTTAATCGATAATTCCAATCTTTTCTACGGAAGTATGGATATAAAGAGGAAGAAGAGTCTTGATCGCCCTACATTGGCACTTTTTATCTTAGCACAAGCTTGTGGAAGGTATATATATATATGCTTCAAAACAATGCCAAGTAGTTTAAATATTCCATAATGTAGGTTAGCTAGATGTCTCATAACTATATAACAATAACCATATGCACTCTTGAATGATGACATTAATGGATTATGGCTCTTGTCAGGCTCAGACATAAGATTTTCAGACCTGAGTCGAACTTTTAAAAATAGGCCCTTAAACTATAGTATTCATTTAAATTTATTTTCTCGATCTTTTCAAAAAATTCATGAACTAAAGCTATAAATTCAAAATCTAACGACATAAAACATTAGAAATCTTTTTTATACTTACTTAAACTACTCATTTTTTTCAAAAAAAAGTAAGTAATGATTGTAATATAATGCTTGATTTTTACTAAACTAATGTGTTCACACAATGTGAAAAGAATGTTTTGGGTATACCTTAAAGGTTCAGGACCCTGAGTCTATCGACTCTTGAGACTCTATTCAGGTACGGGTCTGCTCTAAGCCGACAGAACAATTCAGTCTTCTAAGAGTATTTTTCTGTCTTCTAAGCTCTTAGCCGACAGAAATTCCATCGACTAAGAGACAATTTTATTTCGTCGGTGAAGACCCTAGCCGACGGAAAATTTTATTTCGTCTACTAAGAGACAATCTAGTCGACGGAATTTCCGTCGACTAAGATCCGTCTACTAAGATCTTAGCCAAAGGAATGTTCCTAGGAGACGGACATATTTTAAAATAAAAAAATTAATAATCATCTTAGGAGACGAAATTTCTGTCGGCTAAAATCTTAGTTGACGGATTTAAAAAATAAAAAACTCTTAGCCGACAAAATATTTCATCGGTAAACCTAATTTAAAAAAAAACAGAGATCGATCACCGAAAATCCACCGCCGGCGATCGATCTTCGGTAAGAATTCCGGCCATTCTGATTCCGCACATCACCATAACCAAAAACCATCACCACCCACCACCACCACACATCATCACCACCCACCACCACCACACACCACCACACACCATCACCAAAAACCACCACCACCACACACCACCACCACAAACCACCACCACACCACACCACCACACCACACCACCACACACCACCACCACACACACCACACCACCACCACACACAAGAGAAGAGAAGAGAAGAGAGGAGAGGGAGAGGAGACATTTTGGAGAAGTAAAAAGAGAAGAAAAAAATATTTAAAGAAAAAAATTTTGATTTTTTTTTTGAAAATTTAGCGCATGGATTAGAAATTTTGAAATTCTTAACTCTTAGCCGACGAAATGCAATAATTCCGTCCGCTAAGTGTTTGAAATTTTTTCTGAAATTTTGCGCGGGAAATGTTTTTTTGATTTTTTTGCCCTTAGCTGACAGAATTAAATAATTTCGTCGACTAAGCGATACCTTAGGAGACAGAATTATTTAATTCCGTCGGCTAAGGGGTTAAAAATTATTTTTTGTTTTTTATTTAATTTTGACAGAATTATTTTTTCCCATACACATATTTCAACATAATGATGATATCTGATGGTCAGATTTTTTTTAAAATTTTGACGATCAGAATCACAACATACCTACTAATATTATATAACTTGTTTACTAAGTGTTAAGTAACTAACTGTATGTCGGAGCTTCAAACAAAAAAAAGTTGTGATATAAGATATGACAGGAATAGTGAAATATGTCTACGTTTGAAAAATCATGTAATTTCGGTAAAGTCTCGGTGTCGATATTTACAGTCAATGCAATTTTCCATTCTTTCTCCCTAGAGGCAGAACTATCTCTAGTGGTTATTTTTCATAAAATTTTTATACCAATGGTTGCGTCTCATCGATTTGAAACTATTTTTTAGTTGAAGGTCAAGGCAAAATACTTAATTTAGACGGTTAAATGACCGTTTTCGTGTATTAAGGGGTTTGACTTACAGGATTGACCGTAAGGATCGAGCTCTTAACGTTGTCAGATCAAGTTGGAATGTTTCCTATAGACATATTTCGATATAATGATCATATCAGATGGTCGGATTTTTGTTTTTCAAGTTTGATCATCAAAATCACAGCATGTCTACTAATGTTGTATAACTTGTTTACCAAGTTTTAAGTAAATATTCTGTGTTAAAAACAAATTATACGTAGAAGCTTCAAACGAAAAAAGTCGTGAAATAAGATATGACCGGAATGGTAAAATACGTCTACGGTTGAAAAATTACGTAATTCCGGTAAAGTCTCGGTGCCGATAGTTGCGGTCAATGTAATTTAAGGGTTTGACTTACTGGATTGAACGTCCGGATAAAGCCCTTAAATTTATCAGATCAAGTTGAATTTTTTACCATAGACATATATAAACATATTTATGATATCTGACGGTCAGATTTTCGTTTGTGAATTTTGATAATCGGAATCACAACATGCCTACTACTTATCATTATTTATCCCTATGGGTAGCTCTATCATCAAGGGGTAAATGTCTCAAAATTTTTAGATGAGCAGTTGTGTCTCATCATAGTGAGAGTTTGTTGTGTTGAAGGTTTGACCAAAATACCTAATATAGATGCAGATTTAGGTGTTTTCATATGCTAAGTGTTTAGAAAAACTAAATTTTGAAGCCTTAAACGAACTCGGATGGCCAAAAAAGCTCGTATGTCATGGCATTAGCAATGTGTTTGACTTGTACGCTCGTTCCGCTTCAAGATTGGTATCACAATAGTCAATCGGACACCGAAATATCCGTAATAGAATTTTGTAATTAAATATTATTTTTAATCTTAGCTGACGGAATATAAACTTTTTCGTCGGCTATGAAAGATTTTAGTCGACAAAATATAATTTAGATTCTGTCGGCTATGCTTGTAGGTCTTAGCCGACGGAATACGGGATTTTCCGTCGTCTAAGAGCTTTCTTAGCCGATAGAAATATCCAGGATCACAAATCCGTCGTGTAAGAAGAGCTTAGTCGACGGAAATTTCCGACGAACGTATTGCGTCGGCTAACAGGTTCTTAGTCGACGAACTTTTTTTCCTATATGACGGAACAGTATAAATTTTGTCGACTAAGAGTGCAAATCCACTAGTGTGATAACCGGTAACGAATCATATAGCCTTTACGCGAATCGTTTTTCAGTCTCTTAAGTGTGTCACTTAGAAGACGAAATTTTTCTTCATGAAAATTTAATCGCGTAATTAAGAGCTATGTTCTAGTCAGTACCATTTCACTTGGAGCCATTCTTATTCTCCCGAAAAGAAACATATGGACAAATCGTATTCATGCGTTTTCCGTTTTGAGGAGGCCGTCGGAGCTAGGATAGGGCGATCTTGGGGAACAAAACCACTTCTAGAGTGGCAACAGGGTGTTTCTACTGGTTTACTAACCCAGCGGGGGTGGTGTGATTACTGATTAGGGCAAGATCAGTAGGGTATTATCTCTGGGTGCATGATAAATTGTAAATTAACCCTGGCACGTGCGGACTCAAACCCCAGTTTTCCTTCTCATGCTTTCAAACTTGACCGTTTTTAAATGTACCCTTTTTAATAGGGCTGGGCATGGGACGGGACGGGTCAGGATTTGGCGAATCCCATCCCATCCCGAAAATAATTTATCGGGACGGGACGATGTTTTTAGAAATCTGTCCCGCACGTCCCAATCCCGTTCGGGACCGGGCCGGGATCGGGATCCCGACAAATTAACCTTTAAAAAAGAAAAAGAAAAAAAAATAAAAAAAAGACTGAAAGTCTGAAAAATAAAAAAAATAAATATCCGACATCAACAAAGACTGAAAGTCTGAAACCAACAAGAACATAGGTGCATATGTACTGAATTATTACATTCCATATTAAAAGTACTGAATGAACATTAAAAACTCAAACCATAATATATCAAACATCAATAGGACCAGCAGCAGTGCATTTACCCTTTGCTTTTGTCTTGAAGGTGGAGGTGGGCAAGTATTAGCTTTGCTAGTTGTTGTGCTCTCATGCTCTGCAAATGTACACATTTAAAAGATTAGTTAAGTCAAAGTTATCAAAGAAAAATGAAAAAAAAACATTAAAACTTGCAAATGTATATACCTCGCTCAACATCTTCATAGAATTCAGTCTTCAATGGTGCAATCATGTACAACCTCTGCAATTTCATCACCAAGCAACCAATTCTGCATACAAATGAGTACCTCAACTGTTTTAGGAGTTAATGAGCCCCTAAAACAGTTAACTAAAGGACTGGAACAACTACTGGAAAAAATATTGATCAACATGCGCTTTTTCTTAGTAAAACTAGCGCGTCCATTTGGTGGCAATCATAGTGCCATTAAGCTAAGTAGTAAGAGCAAAATAATTGTACATAGGTAAAGCAGAATCACAGTTTAGGCCCTCACCACTAGAAATAAGCTCATTTGAGAATGTCAGACCTCACATTATTGCCTCTTTTTAAACCAGAATACGGCACATAAGCTGACAAGCGTGAACCACAAATGAATATAAACATGAGAATATGAAGAACATGAAATAAACAGTCATAATCACTAACAACAGAGGCTATACTTATAGACACAAGCACATCAATAACAAATAGTATTAAAGGTAGCAAAATGGTTAAGAAACTTACAGTTCCATCCATAGAAGCAAAAACTAGCCGAATGGTTATCCATTGGCACATTATAAAACTGTCATCAGACAAACCACATTAAGTTTCAATTTAGAGCAACCGAAGCAGTTACTTAACCAAAACAGAGTTGCAATGTAAAGTGTATTATAACTTTTTATTAAAAAACTAATCAAAGCATTAGCACCTACATAGCTATGGTCGAATTTCATGTAATGATCATAACTCATCATTATGCTAATCCAAATAGAGTGCATATAATCACATAGAATACATGATTTACCTGTGTATGAGCTTGAAACAAAGATCTCAAGGCAGTACAATACTTCATTGATCAAAATCATGCACAAAGTAAATCAACTTCAATCATTTCCCAAATTAATTTCTTATTCCCTACCTTGAGAGCTAAGGCAAGATGCTTGCTTTTCACATTCCCAACCTCCATTTTCAATGGACCCTTTGTCCATTTTCAATGTTTTCTTCCCTCTAGCCATTAAAGCTTCGAACAATTGCGAAGGTTTGAATTTGGAGAGACAAGCTGCATAGTCAATCAGCAAGAAAATCATTTTCCGAAACATTAAAACCCAAACCAATAGCCAGAACTACAATATCACCTTCAATCAATATGAAAATACAGATGGAAAAAACAAATTAAAAATAGAAAGGCATACAGTAAAACCCCAAATACAAAACCGAACAAAACCGGCTATGGAAAATAGTCGCAAAATTGGGTTATAAATCATCACAATTACAGAGAAAAGAAGAATTCGAATGCAAGAACAACGGCATGGAAAATCGTAGTAAAATGAAGCAAAAGGGAGATCAATCGAGAGCTTACAGAGCCGGGAATCGTGATCTGGTAAAGCCGGAGCATAAAATCGAACAATCACCCAGCAAACCCTCGAACAATCGTGATCTGTTCGTCGACACAGAGACGGAGAGAAGAGAGAGAACAAGAAAAGGGAAGGAGAGAGCGAGCGTAGTTAGGGGGAATAGGTTTTGGGTTGGGAATGAATTTTAGGTTTTGGGTTGTGGAGATCGGCCGGATCGAGAGAGAGAAGAGAAGAGAGACTGAGAGAGGCGTCGAGGTTTTGAGAGACTGAGAGAGCCTGAGTTCATGGACGGCTACGATCTTAACAAATGGACGGCTACGATCATATCTCTTATATTTCGGGACAGGCCCGTCCCTCTTGGGTTCGTCCCGGTCCCGTCCCGTTTCTAAACTTTCAGGACGGGACGGTACGGTACCGATATTTTCAAACTATATCCCGTCCCATCCCCTTAATTTTCGGTACGGGACCGAGACGAGATCGAGATTCAGGTACGAAGTGCCCACCCCTACTTTTTAACCCGCCGAGGCCCATTACACCACCGCGCAGCCCTGTCCTGTGTCCGCCATCGCCTAGCCCAAATATTTTTTATTTTCCTTTTCTTTTTTAGGATAATCTATTTTTTAAGTGGTGGACCGCACACCCCTTGTAGGACCAGACCGCGCAGGCCTATCCCCTTCCCCTCTGGCCCACGTGTTTTCATTTTCATTTTTTTAAATAATAATCTGTTATTTCCTTTTACGCCCAGATTTGTTGAGAAATTAAGAGAGCCTGGTGCTTGCTTCACCAACCCAGTAGTAGATGTATAGGCACACGAGGCATGGGAGGATTGCACCAACTAGCTAACTTCAGCACTGATAGTCTCCTCCCATGTAGTGCACGTATCAGTTGGTAATCATTGAAGACCAGTTGGTCATGCCAGTTTGAAAATGTGGTATGTATTTCTATAAGTTTTGCAAAAGGAATCGAAACAGTTTTATTGGATGCAACGGTTCTTCTTTTGGTGATTCAGTACCATTTTTGGCTCACAAACACTGCGCTCTGAGCCTATGACGAGGCTTCCAATACAGAACCTACATCAGTAAGAAACTGGTTCAAGATTTGCTGACGAAGACCGGTGCTGAAAATTTGTGATTCGTTGGCAAATTTGTGTTCATTCTTGGAGACTAGTAGTGCTGAAAATTACAAATATATCTGTCGACAAAGGTGAATCTCTCTATCTTGTATGTTTATGCGTACTATCATGCATCTCAATATCTGTCTATTCTTCTTTATGATTTGGCATGATTTTCTGCGGAAGGTGCATGATCTACTTCATGAAACACATTCAGAAGGAACAAAAAATGGTACGTGATTGTGCAGTACCACTCTAAATTGTGGTGATAATCTTGCTCTTTTCCTCTCTTTTGAACACACTAAATTGTGGGGCAACACTTTAGAGGACTCGGCGAGACATCCCAATCCATACGAATCTTGTTAAATCAAATGAGCTCATGATCTTAATTGACAGTCACTCTCTTATACCGATCATCACCACCTTTTTCTTTCACTGCTCATGACAGTGCATGAACTTGTATCCCTTCATGAAACTTAGAAGTAACGTAACACTTCGAACCTCTCAACAAAGTTTAAATTGATTCAAATTGGATAAAACTTTCAGCAGAGAATATGTTTCTGAGCTCTATACTTGAAGCACTGACTAACCATTTAGAGCTGATGCTACTGATTTGCAATCAAGTTCTACACAAAGGTAGAGTTTGGTTTAAGAAATAGGCACATCTCTTCACTAAAAACTGAGGATGATTACAGTCAATGGTACACTTCACAAAATACATGGTCAGCTATAGTATCAGGCCTTCTTCCTTTTGTTTTACTCTTATCCCCCTAACCCATGATGCTCTTATAATTTTACTATACCAAAGTACAGTTTTCATCCCACACCAATAAAAAGAATTGACTTATAGATTAGGAAGGTGATCTTCCACCTCCCTTGCCATAGCATAGCCACCTCTTTTGATACTAAAAAGGAACAAAAGAAACCAACCAAACAAGAAAGAAGACTAAAATGAACACTCAACTGTTGTCGTTGACTGCAGACAATGGTTGTGGCTGCTGGGTCTCAGATTGTGTCAGTGGCCGAGGCTCAATCACAGCCTCAACCTCAACCTCGGTCTCAGTCTCGACCTCTGCTTCTGCTTGAGCTTGCTGTTCGATAAACCGATTCATTCTCTCAATCAACTGTGCAGCCTTTCTCTTGCCTCTATCTGTGCCATTTTGTGCCAAATCCAATAATGAACTCATCACTCCTAATTCCTGAGCATCCACTAAATGTTGTGGGTCTCCAGAACACAGGTGGACCAAAACCGCAGCTGCATTTTCACTGTTTCTAGGAGATCCAGTCCCAATGACTTCAACCAACATTGGCACTGCCTTGGTAGCTCCAATGGCGGCTTTCCCTTCAGGATGGCTAGCCAATATTGCTAGAATGGCCAGTGCTTCATCCACCATTCCCCCTCCAGTTTCTGTCAGCAGCTCCATTAATGTTGAAACAACACCAGCCCTTACTGCTTTACCCTTGTTCCCCTGATATATGCACAAGTTAAATAGTGCTGTTGCAGCGTCTTTTTTCCCCCTTTGAGTACCTTCACTCAGAAGCGTGACAAGCGGTGGAATGGCTCCCGAAGCACCAATTCTAACCTTGTTTTCATCCACAACAGAAAGGCTGAAAAGGGTTGCCGCTGAATTCTCCCGTGCTTCCATTCCACCATGCTTGAGCACATGAACAATACCAGGAACTGCTCCACAGGAAATGATACTTCCTTTGTTATCCTCACATATTGAAAGGTTGAGAAGTGCTGTCACAGCATGCTCTTGGGTGCGGGAATCAGGGGTCGAAAGAAGCCCTACAAGGAGGGGGATTGCACCTGCTTCAGCAATAGCAACACGATTATCTGCATTACGCTTGGCCAGAAGGCGGATTTCACCAGCAGCAGACCTTTGGTCTTCGGGGTTCGCTGATGTTAGTTTGTGAAGAAGATTTTCAATCTTAGTACGTTCTGCGGGCGAGCAAGTGGATGCAATTTTATTTGGTCGATTGGGCCTTTTTGGCACTGCAATACCATTTGCCTCACACCACTGGGCTATGAGGCTACGTAAAACATAGTTCGGTGTGAGACTGGTGCTAGAGAGGGTCATTTGTGTTTTTGGACATGTGACATGCCCTTGTTCCAGCCACTTTTCAATACAGGAATGTTCATATGTCTGCATCAGTGGAAAACAAAATCATTTATAATTTACAGTAATGTTCTTCGGCATGAAGACTAGATTAAGTTCAATAAAAATAACCGGGATGCCCATTTGGCAGCCCGGGACCACAGTGGATTAGTCCTTGGGCAAGAAGCCTTTGGGATAATCAATCCAAATAGAGGGTGCAAAAAATATATTGGGTATTTATCTCCAAACATACCTTAAGTACATACAATCACCTGGCTGATCCTAGATGAATGTTGGAAATTGATTCTAGAATGAAAATGCAGCGGCCATACAATATGCCAACAATTTTTTACAAGAAAAATGAATGAACATGCCCCAAAATATATAATCTTATTCAATTGAAGACGAGGCAAAAGAAAAGGTAATTATGGTGAAATTAAGTTCTTGGTATAAGAGAGCAATAAATACCTGCCCTGTTGAAACAATGACGGGATCCATCATCAATTCCAATGATATTGGACATCGAAAATCATCAGGTATAACCGTGGCCTTACGATTCTTGTCAGTTGATGCTTGTCCGCTGGAAGTTGCAACTAGATTCTTTTCTGAAGCAGGAGCAGCCATGTTGGGATTTTCTGTTTGTACAAAATCCTTGATCATTTTCAATAGCATTGACATTTTCTCAATGCTTGCTCCAGGATCCCCACCGCTGGAAGCGACCATCTCATGCAATGCTAGTGACTCTTGTGTAAGTTCACCTATCCCTGCCAATTGTAACTTTTCAACCAGTCGTCTAAAGACTGCTGGATCTGTTGCTGCATCATTTTTATTGTAAAGGTATGAGAGATCCTCATATAGCTCGACATCAGGTAAATCTACTCTTCCTTTGGCCCTTCTAAACTGAGCTAGAATAAGCTCAACCTGCAATAGAGAAAGAGTCCGAGAATGTAACAATAACATAAATAATATACCAAATAGAGTTAAGTTCTGCTCTGGGGCCTAGTCAAATTTTATTGAACCACACACACCTGTCATTTATCCAAATCACTGCACTTTCTGTGCAGGTGTCCATTCTTATGATAATTAAATCTACTCTAAAATTATATATTTCAACCTTTTCAAACTTTTTGTCCAGTATTATAATGGTAGCTGACTGGTAAGGATTAGACAGAATTCATGTTTAGGTAATCACGTGTCACCTCCTAATGACAGGATTGTTCAAATGATGAATATATACCTGTTCCGTAACTTCATCTGATATATCAAGCTCTTCATAAGAAATTCCACTTAAAGTTTGTTCCAATCGAGCTGTCACCTCAAGGAACTTATTCATAGTCTGCTCTCTTTCCAAAACCTGCAAGTGGGAAGAAATAAGATGATGAACGAGATTGAACAACCAAGACATGATCTTGTTAAAAGTTTAAACCATCCGGATTGCTCTAAAAACTTGAAAAGAAAACTTCACCACTAAGGATAAGCAATCACTAATCAACAACAGAAAACATCTTAAAAAGCCCCGGCATTCCGCCAAAGGAAAAAGCACAACAAGGAATAAGACCGTAGGACATATATCCTTATAGAAATAGAGTAGATTTAAAATCGAGTTTTGGGCCGTGCTTGGGCCAGCCCACGACGGCCCACGTCTTAATGGGCTCGTGCTTGGGCCGACCCATTTACTCAAATGTAAGGCCCGACCCACTATCCAAGCCCATAACATATCAGGTCGTGTTTGGGCCGGACCCGTTTCTAGTCAAAAATTGAAAATAGTCAAGAGTTGATATTATAGTAGACCAAAACAATAACAAATGAAAACTAATTCAAACTTTCTATCGATCCTTTTTTTCTTCATCAACAAACTAAAGAAATATGTGATATATAAATCATATGATCATTGTATATAGTTAATAATGTTCTAGCAATAACTTCTTAATGGGTCTAAGAGAACCAAAATAATAATTATTAGTGTTTATAAATTATCGTTCACACTTAAAACAAATTTTATAATTATTATAAATATACAATCCTCATATTATAAAGGAAAAATATATATTTTATAATGGGCTGGGCCGTGGGCCTCAATTTTCCGTGCTCGGGCCGGGCCCATGGGCTCATTTTTCTAGGTCCGGCCCGGCCCATTACGATAATGTGCTCATGCCGTGCCGTGCCAGCTCGTTTGCCACCTCTACTTCAGAGATACTACTTATACATGCATTAATGTATCTATCAACAATTGTAAAGCAAACACCAATTTCTTAGAAATATTACATGAGATAACATTCACGAGCGTCTAAAAAGGCTATAAAATTTAAGTTCATTCAGATCTTTGTGGAAGAGTTGGCATCTCTTGAATGTTGTCATATACTATCCCTATAGCCAATAATAACCATAGCTCCGGTATATGGCAGTGGTCATGTCAATAAAACAATAACATACTCAGAGCTCCGGAAACACTATGCAGCCAATTTTAACAAGTTAGACAGCATTTCCCTTGGGATCTACGTTGAATTCATCATAATCGCAGAACATATGGAAAAAAAGTAAAAAAGAAATAGCAACCATAAAACTTTGCGACAAAACCACCATTTGTATGGAAACCTTACTACCACAACAGCCAAATCAAGAATCAAAGCTTGCAGAAGCAAAATATATCAATGTTTGCTGGACAAACAGTCAGAATATACATCTAGGTGTTGCTAAAAATATATCGTTAGCTATGAGGAACGACAAAATGTAATTCGTTCATCTCTCCTCTCTCTGGGACCTAACTTATGTTTTCCAAAAGTGTTGTACGTTGCAACATCAAACTTTCAGTGCAACCAAAATAAAGCAACGGACAACCAAAATAAAGTGTGTTTTAGTTGTAACATCAAAATATGAAAGTGCCACCAAAACTAATAGCAAAGAACAGCCACAATAAAGTGTTGGGAGTTGTAACATCAGCCATCCACAAGGTAATTTAACCGATGCCAAGCAACCAAGGATATTCCACAATTGCGTCTATTCTCACTCTTTACTCTCATTTCATGATATTCCATTTTGAGCTAACAGTTACATCAACAACCTCTTAATACCAAATCAAATTACCCAGACAAATGAAAGCATAGACCATAACTGGAGACAGAGCTAACCTCTAGTATCACATCATCATACGATTAATAATAATTTGAATGAATTCTTTCAAATTTAAAAAGGTGAAACATGCATAAATTTAGTTTTTACTTGATTTATCCAATAATTTCACCAATGATTCCTCATCAGAAACCAAAAATTCATCATGAAATTTCCCAAAATATTTTTCCTATATCAATGTTTCGAAGACTATAGATACCCATTGCAAACAAAAATGAAGCTCAAGTAAAACAGCCGGATAAGAACAAAAGAACAAACAAAAATAAGTGATTTCTGAGATTAGTTATCTTTAAGATAAATTAGTTGTAAATCTTAGCTCAGCTAATTTGGATTGCTCATCCAATCCAGAAATCAATTTTTTTCCAAATCAAAACCAAGAAAAACAATTTCAAAACTAGAATCAGCAAAAACACTCGAATAAATGCTTGGAGGAGAAACTGAGAATCAAATGATACGCACACACCAGGTAAATCTTGCTGCTTTCGCTGCCGAATCTGAGCAACTCCTTAGCCGATTCCAGCGCCTCCTTGAACGAAACCAAAGCTTTCACAGTCCCCTCCGGCACCACCGCCTCTTTCATATCCTCGAACATTGGAGTCAACAGCTTCAGCCTCCTCGCCAAATTACAGTACTGCTTCTTCACCGTGCATCTGTAGTCGGAGATCGAAGCTATTTCGTTGACCGTGTCAATCAGGCTCTGCACCAGAGCGCCTTTATCATCTTCCATTTTTGTGTGGTTCGGATCTGATCTCGATAAAACGGCACCGTATTGGAGGCCGGATTTGAGTGATTGGGAGGACTTGGTTTTGAAAGAGGCGGAAATGAGAGTCGTCTCAGACGAAGTGAGGAGAGCTTTCTTTGTTTTAGAGAGGAAAGAGAGAGCGTGTGGGACGCGCGGAGAGGGGTGGTCTTGTTTTTTTGTGGCGCTGGACTCGGGGCTTTTAACCCGGCGTGGACTTGTGGTTGACTTGAGTGGCTTCAGTTTTTGATCGGCTCGGCTCGGCTCGGCTCGGTTCGGCGTGTTTGGTTTTGGTAGACGATCGGTTTTTTCGGTTTAACTACCGCCGGTAAATGCGCCAATTCAGGGCAGGTGAAATTACAGCAGAAGATTCGTTGTGTTTGGTTGAGAGAGTGAAAAATGAGCGTTTGGGAAGAGGTAAAAATAAAGGATATTTTTACAACCGAAAAGGAAATTCATAAAGTGAGATTATCATTTAGGAAAAATAATGTATGTCGGTCTATGTAGTTAAGCTTGTGGTGTACTTTCCTCTTTAGTAAGTTTTAATTATTAGCTTTATAGTAGTTTTAGCATTATAGTAGTATAATGGTTAAGTCATTTTTCATTCTCTACTCTACTATCTTTAGCGTTATTGGAGACTAATTGTTTCTGGGGATGCTCGTGGCCCCTTTAGCGGGTTGCACGGTTCCAGAAATAGCGAACTTCCTTGTACTCCCGAGTTTTCCTGTGTAAAGAACAAACACGTCAAAGGGCGTCCCCGGGTTTACCGAGGAAAGCCACTCCGATGCTTAAGTCAGACACTGTCAGATAAGCAGAAAACTCAAGAGTAGTTAAGGAATTGTCCGTCCCCTTACCGGGAGGTTCTCACCGGTATTTATAGTAGCATTAAAGGCTGCACTTTGTCTTTTTCCAATGTGGGAATGAACTCCCTTGCTTTGCCTCAAACTTACAATGAACTGGGCCCTGACAAAGGACCCAGAGTGGCTTCTCAAGTCTGACTGGCCTTTGGCCCTGTAAACAGTACTTCAAGCATAATAAACGATGCATATTTAATAATTGACCACACTTGGTGTTATTTCTTGAATTGTAACCCGGTAAAGGAGAAATATTAGGTTCCACATATAAACAAGTCCCCCAAGTCCTCAGTCAAGGGGTACGCTTGGGTGGGGACTTGAAACCATTTCTTTACCGGGTTACAAGGGTATCATCCAGACCCGGTGTACCCAGTCCCCCAAGTCCGTACGCAAGGGTGCCCAGCAGACACGTTGACTATGGTAACTGAAAATGACGTCTCCGTGTTGTAGTGGGGGAATATGAAAAGTTTTCGGTTTGAAGTGGGGGAAAACGAAAAGTTTTCAGTTTTAAAGTGGGGGAAACAGAAAAGTTTTTCGGTTTTGGGACGCGGCATGCGCGACACGTGTCGATTTTCTCGAAAAACCGAAACGTCCTTTCAGTGTACGTCTCTCAAACGTCCCTTCAGTGTACGTCTCTTAACTGTATAAATAGGGGTTGAGGGTGACAGTTTTGTCGTACCTTCGAAATCGAAAACTTTTTCGTGCTTTTGCTCTCGTCCTCTGTTGTCGCTGTGCTTGTTGGATTTCCAAACGTAAATCGACATCCAAATCCTTTCAAACCCTTACAAGTAAGGTACTGTTCTCTGTTCTGATGTTTTTGAGTGTTTTGGGTCGATATTGTGTACTGTTTTCTGGGATCCAAACTGGGTTGCTGCGTTAGTGTGTGCGTTTATCGTTGTGGTCGCCGGGGTTATCTGGGTTTTTGACGATGTCCCCGTGTTTCTTGTTTTGCAGATGACAAACCCCGCAATGGATGCTCATGTCCCCGAGTTTGCCTCAGTTACCTTCACTGATGGTACCGCTCTTGACCCTCCCGGGTACTCGCTGACCGCGGAGGAGATTGTGGAGCTAAGGAGCAATTGGAAGATTCCCGAGTCTGTTGAAATTCGGACTTTAGAACCCGAGGATCAGTTCTTCGCTCCCGGGGATGGGTGGACGCTATGCCACGAGTACCAGCTACGTTGCGGTCTGTCACTCCCGCTAAAGGTGGAGGTGCAGTATCTCCTGGCTGCGAGCAACTTCGCCATCGGGCAAGTTGGCCCGAATATGTGGAGGCAGCTGCTAGGATTGTGCGTGATGTACAAGGTGTTGAAGCAGCAGATGCCGAGCTACCACGAGTTACACGCCATGTACCGGGCCGAGTACTCCCGGAAGGCGGGTTTCAGTGGGACCATCCAACTGAAGTCCAAAGGGGTCTTCAAGAAGATCGTGGAGGACCTGCCTACCTCCGTGAGCCGGACCTGGAGGGAAAAAAGTTTCTTGATAAGAAACTTTCAAGACCCGGGACACGCGTTTCAAGTACCGGGTGACTTCCAGCCACTGATGAGTAAGTCCTTTCTCTCCGGATTTTTCTTTCTTTTATCTTTCCCGGGTTATAATATATTGTATGTTTTGCAGATGTTCCCGACATTCCTCTGGAGCCGGTGATGGAGAAGAGGATCCGGAGGATGCTATGGGCCTTCAGAGGTCAAGATGACCGGAGCTCGTACCGGCTTTGCAGGCTGTATGTGTACAGCCGTTGCCGATTGATAGAGCTTCCAGGTTTGTCTCGTTTCCTTTACAATTTTTGTTTACATGCTCCGGTCTAACAGGTTATATCTTTTGTTGCAGCTCTTCTCCCGATGGAGTTCACGAAGCGAAAGAACCCGAGAATATACGACGGGTTCGAGGACAAGGCTGTATGGGCCGGGATCCGGGCGCAAGGCACGGAGGGGCTGGCGTACGATATCGACCTGACATCGAAGGCGGCTTTTCTGCGCCCAGACGCCGAGCAAGGGGAAACTCGGCAGTTCCACGTTGACGTCTCTTACTACAACGAGGTTCCCGCGTACTTGGCTGAGATTCTCGGGCCGGAAGTCTACCCAGAAGGAGAGGAGGTTGAAGGGAATCCCTCGGAGGCGGACGACAACCCGGTATTTGCAGAACCGTTTGCCGATGAGACTGAAGAACCGGTGGTGAGCGCGGTTCCCTCGTCTGTGTTCCCGGGCGAGGAGGAATTTACCGAGGAGGATGACGAAGGGGGTGAAGAGGTTGGAGGGTTGGAAAGGGAAATAGGTAGTGAGAACCCGGAGGGGAGTGAGGGGAGTGACGAGGTTCTTGAAGTGGAGCCCGTGCCTTCTCGCAAGCGTACCCGGGAGGCATCCAGCTCGGGGAGGTCCGAGAGGAGGAAGAGAAGGAAGGAGAGGAAGGAGAGGAGGGAGAGAAAGCAGCAGCGGGACACTACTGAAATAATGGAGGAGTTGGCGAGTGCAGGAATGGCGGACGCGGCCATCTAAAGGATGGTAGCGGATTTGAAGAATTGCGCCGCTGACTCCTATGTCCTGGAGCACGAGGACCCGTTGACTGTAGCCCGGAGGGCGCAGGAGAAGCTGATGCGGGTAAGTTAGTCTTCTGCTGTAACTCGTTATCTTTTTGTTTTTGGTTCCTTGTACTAACCCGTTGTTTTATTTGTGTAGGCTGTCAGGTTGTCGTACTTGGCGACTGACCGGCTCATAACCGAAGGCATCCCCGAGCGAGAGAGAGTCCTCAGGGATGATCTCCGGGCCGCCCGGGACCAGGTGACGGCAAGCGAAGAAAACCTGGCTCGGGTCCGGGAATTCGCAAGCGCATCAGCGATCGCATCGAGTGCGAAGTTGGCCGAGGCGGAAGAACACATAGCAGACCTGGTGGCCAAGAACTCTGAACTGGAGAATGTTATCGAAGGTCACCGGGAGGACCGGTGTGCTCAAGACGCCGCGATAGCCCAGCTGACCGAGCAAAACCAGGGGCTGCAGCAACAGGTCACCTCCCTGGAGCAACAAAAAGGAGACTTGCTCCAGGCAGTTTCCCGGGCCAAGGACTTAGCGGTCTCCGAGTTTCTGGCGAGCGCAGAGTTTGACCTGAAGCTGCGGTCGGCCAGGGCCGAGGCTCGTGCCGAAATAGTGAGCGCTGGTATTCGCCAAGGCTGGCTGGACAAGGCGGGTTATGACGGTCATCAAGGTCATGTTAGACCCGACGAGGCTGCAGGCACCTCCCGGTCGACTCCTGCCGTGGCTGCGAACCCTAGGGCTCCTGCGAACCCGGCTCGGAGTCCCCTAGTTCGTTCTTCAGCAGCCGGGAGAGGTGCTTCCCGTGGTGGGATTGTGGGTGGTCCTAGGAACCGGCCACCTCTGCGTAGGGGTCAGTTCATCATACAGCCCCGGGGAGGTCGTGGCGGTTCTAGCACTGGCCGGGGTAGGGGGTCGTCAACGGAGCCTTAGGATGTTTTTCATTTCTGTAAGATTAGTCTACCTGTAGCGGTTTGCTACTTTTTTGTAATCGATATTTTTGAAGTAATAAAATTTTTCCTTCTCGCAATCCTTCCTGTGCCAAAACACGGTAACCTGATAAGTACAAAAATGTGCATATAACGCCGGTTTTCCATGTGAATAAAGATAGTGTCGCTAAGGCTTTAAAGGTCGCTAGGGCTTTATGGATCCGTTAGGAATTCCAACCCGATGCATAACCTGCAAGTGTTGAGAAAATTCACACATATAATGCCGGTTTATGGGAAATAAAAATAGTCCCGCTAGGGCTTTATGGGTTCATAAGGACTTTCAACCCGATGCATAACCTGCAAGTGTTGACAATTCACACATAGTGCCGGGTTGGCATGTTAACATTATAAAGTGAAAATAGGGCCAGTAAGGCTTTACGGGTCCGTTAGGACTTCCAAGGGCGTCTTTGCCAAACAACACGGTAATCTGATGCAAAATATGCAAATGTGATAATTTACACATATAATGCCGGTTTAGCATGTAAGTAAAAATAATGCCGCTAGGGCTGTATGGGTTCGTTAAGACTTTCAAAGACTGAAACAAGGCCGTGATAGGCTTGCAATATTTCAAGTTATGGAGATTACCAGAGATTATTAGAGATCTATCGGAGCTTGCCGAGTTTTGACCATGAAATAAGGCCGTGAAAGGCTTGCAATATTTCATGTCATGGAGATTATCGGAGCTTATCGGAGTTTGGCGAGTTTTGATCATGAAATAAGGCCGTGAAAGGCTTGCAATATTTCATGTCATGGAGATTATCGGAGATTATCGGAGCTTGGCGAGTTTTGACCATGAAATAAGGCCGTGAAAGGCTCGCAATATTTCATGTCATGGAGATTATCGGAGATTATCGGAGCTTGGCGAGTTTTGACCATGAAATAAGGCCGTGAAAGGCTTGCAATATTTCATGTCATGGAGATTATCGGAGATTATCGGAGCTTGGCGAGTTTTGACCATGAAATAAGGCCGTGAAAGGCTTGCAATATTTCATGTCATGGAGATTATCGGAGATTATCGGAGCTTGGCGATTAAGGCATACAAGTAGGGCCGCTAAAGGCTGCATTCACTTCAACAAACTCTTTAATAAAACATAACCCGGTAGGGGAATTCATGCATTGTGGGCCTGAAAGGCTTTATATACAACATCATAAACAATAAAATTGGACATTCATAGATAACTCGGTACCTATTTGGGGAAGAGATGCAGATGTTGGGCGTTCCATGGTCGTGGAAGCGTAACTCCATCTGTACCCCGGATGTAAAACGTTGTCGGGCCCACGACTTCAACGATTTCATATGGACCCTCTCATGGAGCTTTAAACCCCGTTGGCTTAGGGATAACTTCCTTCATTACCCAATCCCCGAGTTTGAGTGGGCGGTTGATAACCCGGGAATTGTAGTGTCTAGCCACCTTTTGCTTCTTGTTGATATTTCGGAGATGTGCACGCTCCCGGCGTTCCTCCAGGAGGTCCATGTTAAGGCGGATGCCTTCATCGTTGGTTTCCCTGTCAAACAGTTGTACCCGGTCACTCGGGACTTCCATCTCTACCGGGATCACTGCTTCAGATCCAAAAGTCATAAGAAATGGGCTCTCCCCATTGGCTTCTGTTGGAGTTGTCCTTAGTGCCCACAAAACCTCTGGAAGTTTCTCAGCCCATAAACCCTTTGCGTCCTCCAGCTTCTTCTTCAGAACTTGCTTGATGAGCTTGTTAACGGCTTCAGTTTGTCCATTAGTCTGCGGGTGTGCAGGGGAGGCATATAGGACCTTTGTCCCATTAGAGTGTAAGAATTCCCGGAACTCATCGTTGTCAAACTGTGTCCCGTTATCTGTGATAAACGTCTCCGGGATTCCAAACCGGCAAAAGACATTGTTCCAAAGGAATTTCTTAACATTTGCGGTCGTGATCCGTGCCAGGGGTTGAGCTTCTATCCACTTGGAATTATAGTCCACTGAGACAATGGCATGTTTGAGCTGTCCCGGAGCTGTGGGTAGAGGCCCGATGAAATCAATCCCCCACATGCAAAATGGATATGGAGAAATTATTACTGATAGTGGGACTGATGGTGCACGTGGAAAGCTTGCAAATCGGTGACATTGAAGGCAGGAATCTACGACAATTCTGGCATCGTGTTCCAAAGAAGGCCAGTAATATCCCATTCTTAGGGTTTTGAAAGCCAGGTTACGGGCTCCAAAGTCATTTCCACATACCCCGCTATGAAGCGACTGCAAAACCCGGTCTCCTTCCTCGGGTGTAATACACTTCAAATCAGGAAAAGTTTGTCCTCGTCTGTACAGTTTCCCATCACGGATACTATACCGAGCCGCTCGAACCCGTAGTCGTTTGGCCGCTACCGGGTCCTCAGGTAGGGTTCCATGTTGGATGAAGTTGATGAACTCATCCATCCAAGACGGTGGCGGGTTTGCCTCTACCGCGAAAATCTCAGAAAAGGAGAGTGAGATGCTTGGTTTCTCCAATGTCTCGACCAGTAAGCTTTTAAACTCGGTATTGGAATCGTCCCCTGTTGCAATCCTAGCCAGGGTATCTGCTCTCACATTCTGCTGCCTCGGTATCTGAGTAACCTCAAAGCTATCAAATTTCTCCAGCAAGAAAGCCGCTAACTTTTGATAGGACGAAAGATGTGCTTCCTTTGCCTGAAATCCGCCGTTAACCTGCTGCACTACCAGCTGTGAATCACTTAGTATGCGGAGATGCCGGGCGCCCATATCTTTAGCGAGTTGGAGCCCTTTGATTAGGGCTTCGTACTCAGCCGTGTTGTTTGATGCTTTGAAGTTAAAGCGTAAGGCATAGTCAAACATATTACCCTCCGGGTCTACCAATGTAATGCCTGCTCCACATTGCCTCTGATTGACTGATCCATCTACAAATATTTGCCAACTCTCCGGTTCAGCTTGTGTAGGAAGAGTTTCAGCAACTGTTGAATCTGCTGGGATTAACTCGGCAATGAAGTCTGCTGCTGCTTGCCCTTTGATTGTCGTTCGCGGTTTAAAGTGCAAATCATGCTCCCCCAACTCAATTGCCCATTTGACCAGTCTGCCCGAAGTCGCCGGGTTTTGCAGAACCTGCCGTAGCGGTTGGTTGGTGAGTACATGGATGGAATGTGCTTGAAAATAGGGTCTTAACTTCCTTGCTGCTACAACCAAGGCCAGGGCCAGTTTTTCAATATCTGGATAACGAGTTTCAGGATCATTGAATCCTTTCCCAGTATAGTAGACCGGCAGTTCTTCAGAGTCTGGCTTTCTTATCAAGGCACAACTGACAGCTGTTTGAGACACCGCCAGGTACAGATAGAGTATTTCCCCAGGGTTTGGTCTGGATAAAGAAGGGACTGACGCCAAGTATTCCTTCAACTTTTCAAAAGCTTGATTGTGCTCTTCCTGCCATGTAATCCGCTCGCGGTGTTGACTCTTGAGAATTTTGAAGAAGGGGGCACATTTATCTGTTAACCTGGATATAAACCGGGATAAGGCTACCAGCCTGCCAGTAAGTTGCTGAACTTCATTCCTGGTTTTTGGCGGTTGCATGGCCAAGACGGCTTGAATTTTGTCGGGGTTTGCCTCAATTCCCCGAGCGCTGACCATAAACCCGAGAAACTTTCCTCCTGAAACACCGAACACACACTTCTCCGGGTTTAACCTCATCCCCTTGCTCAAGGCAATGTCGATGACGGTCTCCAAGTCATCCGGGTGTTTGCTTGTTTCCCGGCTTTTGACCAGCATATCATCTATATAAACCTCCATAGTATCCCCGAGTTGGTTTGCAAACATGCCCACTACGAGGCGCTGGAACGTGGCTCCTGCATTCCGGAGTCCAAAAGGCATCACTCTGTAATAATACATCCCTTTGTCTGTTGTAAAAGATGTGTGCTGTTGATCCGCGGGATTCATCGGAACTTGGTTAAATCCCGAGTATGCATCTATAAAGCTCAACTGGGGGTGGCCCGCGGTTGAATCCACCAGTTGATCAATCTTTGGAAGGGGAAAACTATCCTTCGGGCAAGCCTTATTCAGATCTGTGTAGTCGACGCACATCCTCCACTTTCCGTTTGCCTTCTTGACCATCACCACATTGGCCAACCAATCCGGGTATGTTGCATCTCCAATGAACCCGATGTCTTTAAGACGTTTAACTTCTGCTTGAATGGCCTTGTACTTCTCTGCGCAAAATGCACGACGCTTCTGTCTTACCGGTTTAACACCCGGGATAATATTGAGGGAATGTGTCATAACGTCTGGAGAAATCCCGGGCATGTCTGCATATGACCATGCGAACACCTTCTGTTTCCGGGTTAGCAGCTCAACCATTCGGTTTCTGACCTCGGGGTCAAGGCCTGTGCCAATGCAAATCTTCCTCTCTGGGTATTCTTCTGAAATATGAATCCATTCTGTTGCTTCAATTGGGGCTGGCCGGGGGAACTTGGCAGGATACTTCTGGCTCTTCTTTTGTGCCGTCTTGCTGATGGGCAAAGAATCCGGGTCATCCCTGGGGTCATCGGGTTTGTCAAATGGAGACAAGGAAAAACCGGCCGAAAACATCTCGTGCTGGGACTGAGTTGCTATCGCGTTGCATCTGACAGCGGCTTCTTGGTCTCCGCGAATTGTAACCCAACCCCCGGGTGTGGTGTAGGCACCTTCATAAGCAGCATGTGACCCGCTATAAAACTTTGTAGGCCCCAGAGTGCATCTCTCCCGAGTATGGCATTGTAGGAGGATGGGCAGTCCACAATTATGAAGGGAACTACAATTCTTGTGGACTGGTGCCCGGTTCCAACTGTAACCGTTAGTTGATCAGACCCCAACGGTTGAGTCGTCTCTCCTGAAAAACTGATCAATGGCTCGTGGTTCCTATAGAGCTTATCTCGTCCTCGTTTAAACCCCTTATAGCAACTGCTGAACATGACGCTGACAGCGGCTCCCGTGTCTATTAGAACCCTCCGAGTTCTCCAGTGGTCAATCTGAAGAGTGATAATGAAAGGATCATTGTGATGCACTTTCAGCGTGTCTTCAGACTGAGAAAATGACACGGTATCCCAAGGTACCAGCTCCTTGCGGCATTCCTGACGAAGCTGCATTATCTCAAACTCCGGGCCTCTTGGGCAGAGTCTTTTGGCCCGGTGACCGGACACCCCTTGGGTGCCACCCCCGTGAATCGTCATTATCTCCCCATATACTTCAATGAGGTTGACACCTGTGGCGGGTGACTTATACTGCTGTAACTTGCCGTTCTGGATCATGTACTCAATGGTGTTCCGAAGAGAAAAGCACCGGTCGGTTGTGTGGCCAGACTCGTTGTGATAGGCACAATGTTGCCCGTTGTCCGGCCCTGTCCTTTTGGGAAACTTTCTTTTTGGAGCCGGGGGAACTTCATTCCTATGGCGGTTCCAAATTTCTTCATAGGAGGCAGTCAAGTTGGTTAACACTTCATATCGAGGGATGTAAGTGTTCTTTTCCTCCCGGGTTGGATGACGAAGGTATGGAGCCTCTCTTGGTTTCTCCCTTGGTCTGTTTGAACTTTTGCCGTAGTATCCCTGGCCACTCTTATGCTGCCCTTCCTTTTTCCATCCATCAGCTCGCTGGCTTGTGAACCCGGTGTTCGTCCGGCGTTCCCCGAAGGTGTCGTACTCGGCTTGAGCTTGCCGAGTTACTTCATTAATTAGATCGTCGTAGCACCTGAACCGCTGCTTCCTGAGCTCCACCACAAAGCGGGTTGGTTTGAGCGCCTGTAAGAACGCCTCTGATGCTACTGACTCGTCCAAGTGCCCACACTTGGAAGTCGTGGACAGCCAACGGGTTACAAAAATTTTCAAGCTTTCATCATCCCTTTGCTGGACTTTGAATAACGAAGTGGTGCTTCGGTTGGCACTTGACAGCAGGATAAACCGGGACAGGAACCTCTGTGTCAACTGACCATAGGTCTCTATTGACAAAGCCGGTAACTTGAGGAACCAACTCAATGCCTCCTCACTGAGTGTTTCCTGGAAAGCATGGCATGCTTGGGCGTCTGTGAACCGGGTTGAATCCAACTGAGACTAGAACAACTCAAGGTGTGCATACGGGCACCCCATTCCGGCATATCTCTTAATCTTAAATGGCTTTGCTTCTGGTGGCTTTTTGTCTGCTTGAACCCGTGCGGAGAATGGGCTTGCACGGGTAATAAAGGGTTGATATTGTTGTGGTCCCGTTCCCGAGTTTAGCCGCTGCTCAAGTTGGGTCACAGTTTGTGTCAACTGTAACAGCAGCTGGGTCTGGGCATCTGCTGGGGGAAGTGGTTGATTTAACAACGGCTCTGGGGGTGGAGGAGGTCCTGTAAGATTGTGATTAAACAAAGGATTGGAGAGATGGATCATTTATGGATTTGGGTTAGGGTGGGCAGTGGTTGGGAGAATAGCGGGTGGTATGTATGCACCGTCAAAAGTTCGCGGGTTTCCACAACCCGGAGGATTCCCTTCTGGGGTGATGATATCAGCAAGTCTGGCTGACGCCCCCATGGCATTCGCTCTTTGAGTTAAGGTTGCTTGAAGAAGCCCATGCTCGGCCTGGATAGTCGCTAACTGCTCCCTTACCGTTATTAACTCGGCATGTTCTCGAGTAGATTGCTCCTTTTGAGCGAGAAAGTCCTTTTTCAAGAGCTCGAATGCTGCTGCTAAATCTGTTTGGCCAAACTGGGTCCCGGAGGTCCCTGGGTTATCATCCCCTGAGAAATTAAGCCTTCTAGTTGGATCTTGTTCTCCTGCCATTTCCATCGTTCTTCGAAATACGTATTTGGGAGGTCTTGAGTTCGGCTCTCAACGAGAGCACCAATTGTTTTCGGGGATGCTCGTGGCCCCTTTAGCGGGTTGCACGGTTCCAGAAATAGCGAACTTCCTTGTACTCCCGAGTTTTCCTGTGTAAAGAACAAACACGTCAAAGGGCGTCCCCGGGTTTACCGAGGAAAGCCACTCCGATGCTTAAGTCAGACACTGTCAGATAAGCAGAAAACTCAAGAGTAGTTAAGGAATTGTCCGTCCCCTTACCGGGAGGTCCTCACCAGTATTTATAGTAGCATTAAAGGCTGCACTTTGTCTTTTTCCAATGTGGGAATGAACTCCCTTGCTTTGCCTCAAACTTACAATGAACTGGGCCCTGACAAAGGACCCAGAGTGGCTTCTCAAGTCTGACTGGCCTTTGGCCCTGTAAACAGTACTTCAAGCATAATAAACGATGCATATTTAATAATTGACCACACTTGGTGTTATTTCTTGAATTGTAACCCGGTAAAGGAGAAATATTAGGTTCCACATATAAACACTAATTATGTCAATGCATTAATTCACGTAAACTCAACATGTGAATGAAATTAACCACCAATTATGGTCTGGTTGGTAAGAGTTAGGGTGTGAAACCCTTAGATTCATAGTCGAAACCCATCGATACTAAATGAAGTTTAAATCCTAATCTATTCTCGATGGCCAGAAGAGAGGAAACGCTTTGAAACCTCACGACATGGATTAGTCTATGATCTAGAAAACATTTAAAGATACAGTCGTTGATCGTATTAAAAAGACATGTGAATGAAATTTAGATACAGAGTTTCACCGTTGAGAAATGCAAATTAAGTCATCTATGTCTATTGTGTAGATTAAAATTGAATTTCTTATATCGAACACAAACACAACGTTATTCACGCTAGCAAGTCATGTTTATGTTAAGTTTGGGCACTTCGTACCGTAATAATGATCTTGTCCAAGTCTCGTATCGAAAATTAGCAGGACGAGGCAAAATTTTAAAATGGAGGTACCGTACCGTATCGTTCTGATAATTTGAAAACAGGATTGTACGGGACTAGATTGTCCCAAAAATATAAATGTACTTGTATCCGATCATAATCGTCTGATTTTTAGGGTGTATAATCTTACAATGAACTCAAACACACTCAATGGGACGCCCAAAGCCTAAACATAAATTCACAGTACTAAATAATTCATTCTCATTTGGTGATAATGATCATATGAAATATATCGGTTGCCACAACGAAACTATGTAGCGATAACTGGAGCTCTTTTAATTTTTTAAGCTTGAGTTTTTTTTCGAGATATTAATTAATTAATTAGAAGCAAATCACTAGAATTTAATTAATTGGTTAGTGATTTCCTCTTCATTTTTATAATTTTTGTTCATTTTCTACTTATATAGAGTTATGAGTTTAGAACTATGAGCAATTCTACCATGTACAAAGTAACACCATAGAATATATATATATATATATATATATATAATATAAAATAATCCAGGTCTGTAACCAAATAATAAACGAAAACAAATCCCGGCCTGCAACCTAATCATAAAATAATACCAGAAAGGAAATCACAAATAAATCATCTCTCAAGCCAGGGTCGGAGCTAAGAGCTCTAGCGTACCACCCACCCTCAGTGGGGACGCAATCCCGCGCCAAAACTATCATCTCCCCTGTTGGGAGAGGAGCAAAACGAGTGGCGCCTTATACTTCACGGAATGAGAAGCGCTGGCTTCTATCTACATTTATTGATTACATGAGGCGCCTTTCCCTCATATAATCAATAAATGTGTATTCTCGTGATATCAAATCCAAACTTTTTCCATTTTTTCCAACCAAGACCAAATATAAAACATTACTCCAGGTCATTGACCAAATATAACGTAATCCCGGAAAATGTCAAAACATCAAATATAACCGGCAAATGCCCAATCTTAAGTCTCAGTTAAACATCAGGTTCGATTCCCATCTGTACGACGAGTCTCTCCCGTCGAAAATCATTTAAACTCAAATAAATCATGTGCGAGACGAAATCCATAAAGCATGAGAAATTAACAAAACAAAAAACCCTCCACTGAGGTGCTCACATATACGAAAGGAATCGAAATAAACAGAAACCCGAAAACCACAATTTACTGAGAAAACCCATAAAACCATTTAAATCACAAATCATGGCATGCATTCATTTACACAAAATAAAAGTCCACTCATAGTAATTAATGCAATCTCATCGCTCGGAAACTCCTCGAGTGCTACCTCGAAATATCCACATGGTCGAGTCTATCTCTTGTTCGACCATAGACTGTACAATTAATCCAACAAATCAGTCTTTAATACCGTTGACTTAATCTTTTCCTAGGTTGACTAGGAAATCTTAATTTGACCAGGAGTTGACCAACCAATTCCTTTTTATGACTCTTTGCTTACTTGCTGTAAATCTAGCTTAACCCTTAACTTTCCTTAACCATTTTAATTTGACACTAGATAGTCACATAATAATTTTTTGAATTACTATGGACACCCAACGTGTCTCTTAGACGAAATCTTTAACCTTGAGTTGATATATCGATTATGAAATTATACAAATTATTTACAACGATCAACTCAATTTTTGACCAAGATTCCTGAGTTGACCAGATTATCATTTAAACATTCGATTGGATTATTTTAACAGGTTAACTAATATTGACTTTTCTTTTTACTGGTCTACTTTCTGAAAATGGAAACAATGCAAACTTCCTATTTATAGTAAGTTTTTCATAATTAACCCGATTTACGATTTAACGAAAACTTTAAGACTTTAAGCTTATCAGGAAAATCAAATTCTACCTCTTAGGCTCATGGCCGGAAAACTGCTGCTTTGCCGGATTCCGGTAAGTAGTCAGAATATTTTATCGGATTCCGAAAATCATGCCGAAAAAGGATTATGGCTTCGCCGTAGCTCCATTTTACCAAGTTCTCGACAACATGCATCAAAAACACAAAATCATAGCAAATAAACAGCAGCAACACTCAACACAGTGGCAACCAGGGATCAAGACTTACCCACAGTCTGACCCAGGACTCAAGTAACCACCTCCTTACTGCCAGCCACTACCTGGACCTCTTCCAGCATCTCCACTCCACCCCCACCCCCACACACACTCTACTCTTCCACTACAAGAAAAAAGACTTTAACCGACGAAATAACCAAAAACAGGCCGACGAAATTTTTTTTCATCAACTAAAGTGGACTTTAGCCGACGAAAAATTATTTCGTCGTTTAAGTTAAATTTTCGTCAGCTAAAGTGGAATTTTAGCCGACGAAAAATTATTTCTTCGGCTAAACTAATTTTTTTCATTGGCTATAGTATGTGAACCTTAGCCGCCAAAATTTGAAAAGTTTAGCCGACGAAATACCCTAATTTTCGTCACTACTCTGTCCCCTATTTTGTTTTATTTTATTTTTGTATCAAACGATCTTCGATACAGTGAAATTTTGTATCGTTGTTCATATGTATATCTATTATATCCCTGTAAATTTTTATAATTTTTTGAGTAGTTTAGGGTAGGTTTTTATTTAGATTTTCAACTGCTGTTTGCTAAGAACAGTAGTCACTTTTGTAATTTCTTTTTAGTTTATAATAATTGTTGTGATTTATACTAACGCTTATTTTTCAGGTACCCTCAATCCCCGACCCTATACGATAACCCTACTTGCCTTACGCTACTAACGATAAAAAAGGTTTATTTGATGCAGGCGTAAAAACCCGCCATCAAAATGGCGCTGTTGCCGGGGATTGAAAAATCCTTTGCTTAATTTGCCTTTATTTTGTGTTATAAATTTTTAATTATGAAGTGTTGTTTAGTTGTTTATAAAAAGTTATACTTGTAATTATTGATTTATTGACATATGTTGTAAATGTACTTAACTTTAACCCCTAACTCCTATTTTTTCTAACTTCTAACTTTTGTAACATGTGATAACTATGTAATTACAAACCTTTTTATCCGTTAACATTTGTAACCGCTAACCTTTGTGACAAACTTGTTGAATTCAAGAATGAGGCCTACAATGATGCACAGATCTATAAGAAGACTAGAGCCTTTTATTATAAAATAATCCGTGGATCATTTGTTTGGCCAACAAGTTCTATAATCGTTCTAGACCTAAACTCTTCCTAGGTAAGTTTTGTTCTAGTCGGGCCGGTCCTTTCATCATAACTAATATTTTCTCTTATGGTGCTTTACAGATTAGAAGCGAGAGGACTGTCAATGAGTTTAAGGTGAATGGCTATAATTGAAGCCTTAGTATTAGGCCTTTGAGGAACACACGATGGAAGATGTACCTCTTCAAGAGACGTCACTCACACAGAGCTAAAATGGAGGTACAATGTCTAGATTAAAAGACTATAAACATTAAGCGCTGCTTGGGAGGCAACCCAATTCAACCGAAGATGTGAATGAGCCATCAACGCAGATTTGTTTTTTTCTTCCCTTCTTCTCTTTGAATTTTTGTTTTTATTTGTTTTGTTTGTTGTGTCGTAAGTTCCTACTCCATACTTTGATTCTACACATTATTTTATGAACATTGAGGACAATGTAGAGTTTGAGTGTGGGGGAAGGATTTACATGTTTGTTGAGATTTATAAAAACCAAAAAAAAAATCAAAAAATTTGAGAATCCAAAAATAGTTTTGTTGCTTTTTTAGTCATTTTGTTTTGTTTCGAGTCTTAGGAGCCCTTAACTGTCGCTGATGATTATATTCTCTGAAATTATGGATAAGAAAGGATCACAAGATTGAAATGATTTCTAACTGAGGTTTGGTTGTTAATTAAAATAAATGAAAATCATATGAAATGTAGTGGATGTGGTTTTGAAACATTGGTACAGAATTGAGCATGCTAAGATGAATTTTGATTCATATGAATCCTAAATGTGAGCTTTTGAGCCTATATATGTGTTATTCTTTCTGAGTGATTCATTTACATATTCTACTTCGTTTTCTTGGCTATAAATTTTCGAAACCTCATTATTCGTTCTTGTTGATTGATGCATGCAACAACTTTTAAATGACTACAGAAACTAGAACTCATTCTTTGTGAAATTCAAAACCTTTAGTCATTATATGTCGTGATCATGAAAATGAAAAGGAGGAACTTAATAGGATAAACACTCTTGCCAAATTATCTTGTGTCCCTATTTGTGTGCGTGGCACACTCCTTATTATGAACCTCTTTAAGCTTACATTAAGCATTTTCTTTCATCACCCATGTAATTTGTGTCCTGAGCTTAGTATATCATATCTCTATCTTTTCCTTTAGATCTGGTAGAACATCATTTTGTGAAGACTACATGGAGGTGACGATAAAGTTCAAGTGTGGGGGAATTGAAGTTCATTCGTATGTACAATGTCCTTGTGTAAAAGAAAAGAAAATGCCATGAAAAGTAAAATAGAAAAATCAAATTCGGCATAAAATACAAAAGAAAAATTAGACATTGTCAATATATTGTGAAATAGGAGTTTTGTTGTAAATAGAAGGTCTAAAATTGAAGTTATTCGGCCTTTGTTCTGTTTCATTTTGTGTAAGGAGGAACGGTGACGTTTTGGAGGTCCAAAAGACGTTTTGGCCTTGTTTTGGTGACATAAGACAATTAGAGAATGCTTTGCTAGGTCCTTAGGAGTTTTACAACTCACTTACCCATAAGTTCATACCCCTAGCCTAGCCCCATTACAATCTTAATAAGTTCTTTCTTGATCCTTGAGATCACAGCTTATGACACTGTGGAGTCTTTCACAAGAATGAGTGTATGGTTAGTTCATTTGTGCATGTTATCATATTCTTTCATGAGGTTTACTTCTAATGTACTTTTGTTCATATAAATGCAAGTTTTTGTTTCTATCTTGCATACTTTTTAAGTGATTTAGCTAGAAAATCTAAGTGAAGATTGAGTGCATACCATGTGAGAATTAAATCATATTTGTCTTAAACATGCTGAGCCTAACCATCATCATTGTTCTTCCGTGTCCTACATGTAAATATGTGATATATGCATGACAATTAGCTTTTGAACTTCATGGAATGATTCTTAATTGAGTGCTAATTTTGATTCCATGAAATTAGAGATCCTAAGACAATAGTTATGGGAAATATAGTTGTTTGTGTTTTGAGTTTTTTGTTTGATTTTGCTAAGGGACTAGCAAAAGTTAAGTGTGGGGGAATTTGATAGGTGCATTTTATGCAACGTTCTTAATGTGTTTCCGACCCTATTTAGCTATGTAATTCCTTTAACAACATTGATTTTAACTTAGTTTGTGTTTTTAGGTCTCAAATAAAGCCAAGGAGCAAAAAAGAGAAATCTAGAAGGAAAAAGAATCTATGTTGTTCGAGGAATGAAATCCTAAAAGCTGCCAGAAATTATCTATCAACTTTGATAGAATATTGTGAACAACTCACAATGAACCAGGAGATGATCCTTATATAATTGTGAATCTAGTTTTCAAAACTTTTCGCAGATCGTTAATACCTATTTTTAAGAAGAAGTTATGACCGTTTTAGTGACAGAATGTCAGTCTGTCGGAATTTCAGATTTGGACCGGAACTTCAATTTCAAGGCCCATACCAATAGGCAAGTCCATGGATGAAAATTAGGTTTCTCTAACCCTAATTGTAGCTGCTAATACGTGCACTATATATAGGAGGTGTTGGAGACGTGAAAAGTCTCGCTCTTTGCCGCACTTTAACGCCGAAGCTCTAGCTTTCTCTCTACAAACCCTAGCCGAAACACAAGCCTTAGTTTAGGTTTTTCACCTCCTTGCCGTGTACAATCTTGTGCATCCCTTAGAGTTTTCTTCATCGATTCTTCAAAGTGTAATTTAAACTCAGTTCTTATATATTCTTTTAGTTTTATTCAAGTAGTTTAGTTAGTTTTCATCAACTCTCTTTGTTTGTGTTCTTGGATTGGATTTATAGGTGATTTTTCTATGAGTATTGAAATTTCCAGATATTTGGTTTTCACGTGTTTATGCGATTGATGATGTCTAAAGTGTTTTAGTTCGTGTTCTCTTGTGATTGATAACTTGTGATTTGTTCTTAATCAAATTGTATCATTGGTTGTGTTAATTTCAGGATGGTAATACATGAACTAGAATGATAATGAGTTCATAAGTTGCATATTAGATTGTCAGAATAATCCGGGATGGTAAAAGGCTTTCTAATTTGTTTGAGTTCTTGCTCTAAATGATTCTATGTGTTGATTCCGGGATGGTAAGATATGTAGAAGAGTTTGAGTAGAAATAATCCGGGATGGTAAAATGCTCTTAACATTAGAACTTGAGTCTATCACTTGTTTGCATTCGTTAAAACACTTGAGTTGAAGTCGTACGATCATTGATGTCATGAATTTGTTTAAAGTTATGTGTATGCAAGAGATGACCATTGTATATAGTAGCTTAAGTTTTTTCTTTTTAGTTTTAGTATTTTAGTCACTATTTTTTCTCCTGTTTTGTTTTATTTTATTTTTGTATCAAACGATATCTGATCCCCCTGAAATTTTGTACAGTTGTTCATATGTATATCTACTATATCCCTGTAAATTTGCATACTTTTGTGAGTAGTTTAGATTAGGTTTTTATTCAGGTTTTCGACTGCTGTTCGTTAGGAACAGTAGTCACTTTTGTAATTTCTTTTTAGTTTGTAATAATTGTTATAATTTATGCTAACGCTTATTTTGCAGATACCCTCAATCCCCGGCCCTATACGATAACCCTACTTGTCTTACGCTACTTACGATAAAAAAGGTTTATTTGATGCAGGCGTAAAACCCGGCATCAAAATGGCGTCGTTGCCGGGGATTGAAAAATCCTTTGTTTAATTTGTGTTTATTTTATGTTATAAATTTTTAATTATGAAGTGTTGTTTATAAAACGTTGTACTTGTAATTATTGATTTATTGACATATGTTGTAAATGTATTTAACTCCAACCCCTAACTCCTAATTTTTCTAACTTCTAACTTTTGTAACATGTGATAACTATGTAATTAATAACCTTGTGTTTGGCACCTTTGGCTCCCAAAAACACGGCAGGTTCCCTTAGCCCTCGACGAGGTCACTAAAAGTCAAAGAACACAACGGTAGAGAAGCTCGAGCGAAAACCTAGATAAAAAACAGAAATGGGGAATTTTCGATTAGGCCTCAAATCAAACCAATAGGCACCCAGAAAGGAAGAAGAAAAAGAAAGAAGACGAAACATACCAGTCACAGGCCTTCCCGCCGCGTAGATAGCCTGATTTTCGTCGTTGATCGCCGTGCACAGTGGTGCTCGATCTCCCGGCACGGTGGCTGCTTGGGTGATCTGAGGACCAGGGCTAGGTAGAGGAGGAGAAGGGGAGGAGTTTGAGAGTGGTGCACCATTTAGTGGCAGTCCGGTGGCTGCTTGGGTGATCAGAGGACCAGGGCTAGGTAGAGGAGGAGAAGGGGAGGAGTTTGAGAGTGGTGCACCATTTAGTGGCAGTCGGACGCGGCGGAGCGCCGCTGCAGAGCTCGTCGGAGCGACCAGGGTCGAGAGGGAGAGGGAGGAGAGGTTTGATCGAGTTTATCTCAAAAAAAATAAAAAAAATAAAAAAAGAATTATAGGAGGTAATTCTCCTATAATTAGAAGGTTACCTGAGGTTCAATTCATACACAAATGCTATCAAGAAATCATTTTCTTGTTGAACTGTTTGTACCTTTCTTCCCAAGTCTTTTTCATTCCTATAGGTGAACACTTCCACACTCTGTTCTTCCCAGAGCTCTACAATTTCCAGAGGTTAGTTTATAATTTTGTATAAAAAAACTTGCTTCTGCTGCTCGAGGGTTTTGGCTGATGGTGCAGAAGAACGGTTCTCAGAGCACAAGCTTCTGCTCCGGCTTTCTTTTTCCTCAACATTCTCTCTTATCCAACCAGGGTTGGCTCTTGTCTTCAACAATTGAATGCATATTTGGGTTTGTTGAACTGATTTAGAAATTTTGAAAAATCTATCTGTGGCTGTGCCACAACTAAACGATGCCGTTTTTAGCAATGGAGTTGTGTTTCTCTTTATTGGTGTCATAGAGATATGGCATTCGTTTTAAAGGACTTGAGAAACAGAACGGTGATAATCATAATTCAACTGTTGTGGCTGGAGGTTGAATGAATTGAATCCTTTACATGTTAAACTAGCTAAACCTCCCGGATTAAGGTAAATGTTTTTAGGTCAATATACTTGACAAATGACTAATGAACTACATATAATTAGCATATGAGTTTGTGAAAAACATAATTATTAGTTGTCTATGAACTCAATTATTAATAGCATATGCTCTGTTTACAGATAATATCAATTTGGATCTAGACAATGAAAAAATGTTTGATATTCTATCACATAATCTGTGTACATATATGTTCTCTACAAAACTACTATTTGTTGGGACACTAAAATGCCCTTGAATTGATTTTATAGGGTTTCTATTTCCAAGTCAAGCTTATTAAAAATTTCAGACTATAACTCCAAAACTTTGAAGTTATTCAATTGAATGAAAAACCAAACCCAACTAATTGATGGAGTAAGAGCTTTCTTTTCTTTATATTTGTATTTAAGATTTGAATGACTAGTTGGCAATAGCATTTAAAAAAATGAACAACGGGAACCTGCTAGCTATATCTAACGTGTCGCCATCGTCACAGCCTATCATTTAGAATTTTAGATAGATAATATGATTAAGATATGATAAGCTAGTGCTCAGTCATGTTCATAGTCAGAGCCTCTCATGTAAATAATATGATTAGGTATGATAAACTAGTGCTTAATCATTTTTTCAACTCTCTCTCTCTCTCTATCTCTCACACACACAACAGATTTCTGCATTACTTCTTGTTAACTTGGTTCTAGGCTTTATGTTCTTCAGACCTTGTATTTCTTTTGGTGGTTTTTGATGGCCTTGAGCACCCAAAGAGCTTCTACTTCTCTTCCTTCATCATCTGAATCACCGGTTCCTCAGTGGAAGTATGATGTCTTCTTGAGTTTCCGGGGGGAAGACACTCGCAAGGGTTTTGTCTCCCATTTGTACGAAGAATTGCAAAACAGGAGTGGGATTAAAACATTCAGGGATGACAAAGAGCTTGAACCAGGGACGGCTATTTCTCCAAATCTCCTAATGGCAATCGAAGAATCAAGGTCTGCAATTATTGTTTTGTCACCAAATTATGCTTCTTCTGCATGGTGTTTAGGCGAACTTACAAAAATTGTTGAATGTATGGAAGACAATTGCAAAAGAACAATAGTTTTCCCAATCTTTTATGATGTCAAACCCACTGATGTGCGAAATCAAAGGGGAATTTTTGCTGAAGCCTTCATTACGCATGAAGAAATTTTCTGTCAAGACAAAGACCTAGAGAAGGTGAAGCAGTGGAGAGCTTCTTTAACAAAAGTGGCTAATTTATCAGGATTTGATTCAAACATATATGGGTAAGCATGATGAGAATATTGTTCTTCTTTTTGTCTGATGATGAAAACTATCTTAAGATTAGGTTATGTATGTTTGACGCCCGTTGCTTTGCAGCTCCGACAGAGAACTTGTTAAAGACGTTGTGGAAGTTGTGTGTAGTAACTTGCTGCCTACTGAAATTGAGTATACAATTTCCACCGAAGATTTTGTAGCATTTGAAGCAACAAAACTTGCTATGGATAAGGTAATGGATGCACTTAGAAATGATGAGTTCACAACCATTGGGGTATACGGGATGGGCGGGGTTGGAAAGACGTCTTTGGCGAAACATGTCGCTGCACAATCTCGAAGGCTTGGACTTTTTGACTATGTGATTATGGCTGTTGTATCTCAAAGCCCTGACTTCATAAATATTCAAGGAACATTGGCAGAATTGCTGAGATTTAATTTGGTGGAGAAGACAGAAATTGGAAGAGCTGCTAGACTCATGGAGAAGATGCTGAGACGAAATAGGATCCTTATAATCTTGGACGACATTTGGGAGAGGATAGATTTGTCGAGGATTGGAATTCCCAGCTGTAAGGACCTTCAAAGATGCAACTCTAAAGTCCTACTCACCACAAGGAGATTGAATGTTTGTCATTCCATGGAGAGCCAACAAAACATCCATCTCCAAGTCCTGTCAGAAGATGATGCTTGGGACCTGTTTGTCAACAAAGCAAGAAAGTCCTTTGAAAATTCGACCAATTTGTATAATGTAGCGAGGATGGTAGCTAAAGAATGTGCTGGTCTGCCAGTTGCGTTAATAACAGTCGCGAGGACACTGGCGGATAAAGGCTTGGACGATTGGAAAGAAGCAGCTCATCGACTGAAGGTAGCTCAGTCAGCTGATCCTGAAGATGCAAGAGATGTGTTTCAATGTATAAAGTTAAGCTATGATTACTTGAGACCAGATGCCAAGTCATTCTTCTTGCTTTGTAGCCTATTCCCTGAAGACTTTGATATTCCAATTGAAGACTTGTTGATGTATGGAATTGGGACAGGATTGTTTCAAGATATCGACACGATCAAAGAAGCTAGAGTGAAAGCACATTCATTGGCCAGGTACCTTAAATTTTCCAGCTTGCTTTTGGACAGTGAATGCTATGGATGCGTAAGGATGCATGACGTAATACGGGATGTGGCCATATCAATTTCGTTATCAGAAGATAGCCAGCGGTTTTTGATAAAGGCTGGTTGTCAATTAAATGAGTGGCCAGCAGTTACCACAAATGCAGGCTACTCCGCAATTTCATTGATGAGGAATGAAATCCAGAAGCTTCCCTATAACTTGGTATGCTCAAAACTCCAAATGTTATTACTTCGAAATAATCTTTCGATATATGAGATCCCAAAAACTTTCTTACAGAGATCCAATGAATTAAGGGTCTTAGATCTTAGCAGCACTAGCATTTTGATATTACCCGCATCATTCAGATTCCTAACCAACCTTCAAGCTTTGTACTTAGATGAGTGCAGAAGATTAAGTGACGTATCCATATTGAGGAAACTGAAGAATCTTGAGATCCTCAGTATGAAAAAATCTTGTCTCAAGGAATTTCCTCAGGAAATAGGACAACTAATCAATCTAAAGATGCTGGATGTCACTGATGCATACTTCAGGGTAGTTCCATCTAAAGCGCTATCAAAGTTGCATGGTTTACAAGAGTTGTACATGAAATGTAACTTCAGTAACTGGGGTAGCAGTACAGAAGAGTGGGGCTTATTTTCTTTTTATTGTGACAAGAATGCTGGATTTGAAGAGTTAACAGGCTTAGCATGTCTAAACAGCTTGGAGGTTGACATAAATGACGTAGTATGCTTGCCTAAAAAGGTTTGGTTCAGATCGAACTGGGTCAACTTTACAATATGTTTCGGCAATGCCAACTCGAGAACTTCCTACTTCGACAAATGGGACCGAAATTTCAGACCAGATCCTCGTCAGCATCTCTTTCCCTTTCGGTACATGAGTCTAAACACAACCATGAATACCTTACCTGACTGGTTTATCAATTTGTTGACAAATCGAACAGAGATACTTGAGTACCAATGGTGCATGGGGTTAGACAACCTTCTTGTTGAATATGATTGTGGGAAGTTACATTCTGTCAAGTCTCTTGCTATAAATGGTTGCCCTCAATTGAAAGTGTTGATGAACTCAAGAACGAGGGTTCCAAAAAAAATTGTGTTTGAGAGCTTGGAAGAGTTGCATCTGTCTTATGTGCCGTTCCTTATGGAATTGTGTGTTGGTGAACTACCACCTGGGTCTCTACGCAGTCTTAAGGTGTTAAATGTGTCAAAATGTTCAAGATTGGTGAGTGCTCTTTTACCATCAAATTTGTGGCGCAGACTACAAAATCTTGAGATACTAAATTGCGACGACATGAGGGGAATGGAATATGTGTTTGGATCTGAAGGGCTGGAAGATGAAGAATGGGTGTTCACAAAATTGACAGAGATCAAATTATATCGTCTAAAGGACCTAATAAGCATATGGAATGGCCCCGCTCCCAACGAAGTTTTTCGCAATCTCAAAAGTCTGACAATTCGTGGCTGCCATAAGCTGAAAAATCTCTTGACATTCAATGTAGCTCAATGCCTTCTGCAATTAGAACTCCTTTGGGTGGAGGAGTGCTCTGGCTTGGACAGAGTTTTTGAACCAAGAAATGAGACAGAGATTGACAAGCTCATAGTTATTCCAAATTTGAAGGGTATATGTTTGAAAAGGCTTCCTCGGCTCAGATGGTTCTGTAGCAGTACTTCTGGAAGCTCTACCGTTGATCATTTCGAGTGCCCTGCTTTGCAACTCTTGTATGTGTTCGAGTGCCCCAGATTTTCAACCTCTGCTTCTGATTTCCACAGCAGGAACCAAATCCAAGAAGGTGGAGGATATTTTGAGTTTCAATCTTATAGGTACGTATGTCATAAGCTTCATTCATTTGCGTTTTCTCTGTTTTGCTTTGTCTGGTCTTGTTGGTCTCCAAGTATAATTTGCTGTCGAAATTTTCAATTTATTGCTTCAACTTTCATTTTCTTTTTTTATCCTATACTTTAGTAATTCCCCTTTTCTTTTCTTTTTATGTTTAATCTTTTTATTCTTCTTTGCAATGACAATGGTTTCAGTTTTCAGTTTTTCTCTTTCTTTCGATAATCAACTGACTTGATAAATTAGATTTGTGCCAATAGTTGAAATTAGGATAAAAGGTTTATGTGGAGTCAGGGCATCTTACAGAGATTTTTTTCTCATTAGTGTAAGAATACAGAGTGCATATACAGAAGGCCAACAGGGTTTACCATAGGTTCATATTATGATTAGAAAATTTAAAGAAGGTTGTCATGTATCATTGGTTTAGGTTTTCATAATTATAATATTGCAATATTTGTTTAGCTTTTGCTTGGATTACCTGCTGGTCATTGTATAGAAGGGTTGTTAGCATTTTTGACTTTTGAGACAATTAATTATTTAAATTGCTCACTTATTGTATTGACTTCTGTTTTATTTCAAATTGGCTATTAGATTATGGGAAAGCAGATTCAAACGAGAAGGACTCCTCTATTTGATCTGAGCAAACAAGAAGAGACTCTCTCACTTGAATCGGTACATGTATTTTGAAGTATGTTATATGCATAGGCAAATTCAAGTGAATTTTTGTAAGTGGTAAAACACATGTTTGTTCATTCTACGGACATAACTGTTTGAACTTGTAATGAATATGATTGCCATTCCTTTTTGTGCATGTTCCTTTCTTGAACTCTATTCACATATTGTACGAGCTCTTTGATATGTATCTGTTTAAAGGTGTTGAGTTGGTACAGTCATACAGTTGTTTTGTCAAGTTGGTAAATCCTTTATGAATGCAAGAACAAGTTAAGAATGTTTTCTATTGATAGTCATGGCTGATTGCAAACCATAGGACAAGGTGAAGTTTAAGCATTCACATATGTTGATGTCTAGCATACTGTCAGGGATCTAACCATTCAGCCACCACACTTGGTCCATGCGGCGCTCTCCCACCAAAGAGCCAGGTTTATCCAACAGGGCAATGAACTGGTTTCGTCCTACCTAGGGCTCATCAGGGGACCCTGAGTAGTTTGTGTAGGGATGACATAATCCATTCTTCAGCGTCAAGTTCTCGACTAGCGACATGCTTCCCAAACTCAACCGGGTCGGCCTGCGTAACTCCGAAGGGACAACATATATGCTCCTACACTCCTTGATCTTGGAACGCAATCCCACCAGCATAACCCACAATAGACATTTCTGGAAACGGGACGTGACATTCTCCCCCACCAAACAAGGTGTACATCCTCGTACACGGCATCCCCTGCGGCACACACTCCCACGACGCATCATGATGCATGAAAGATGAAACGAGATTCCCAAAGATCGCCCAACATAGCTCTGCATCGGACTTCAATCTGATCCTCGCATTCGAGGAACCCTGCCTACTCGATCCCTCTTACGGGACCCCCATATCCTCGGGGACACGATAGCACGTGTGAGCGCTCGGCAACCAACAAACTTGAATTCGATCCTAACCCTTAAGGCACCCTGCCTACTCGACCTCTTCCTGCGGGGACCCCCATATCCTCGGGGACACGACGACACATGTGTGCTTGGCGACCAACGAACGTTAATGTCGGGCGGCTCTAATACCACTTATCACGTGCTTATTTCTTTCACTAAGTTACTTGTGCGGCCTTAGCACTCCGCTATGCTAAGTCAACCTACTTCACGCAAACTCGTCAGCTAGAACAATTGAAAGAGCACAAGAAGAACTCTTGAAAGCAAGAGAACTTGTATTAAGCTTTGAATGAAGCTTTACAAGGCAAGTGTTTAACTTTACTTTCTATATCTAAATGAGAGGGGTGTCTCCCTATTTATAGGCATCTTTTCCATTGGCTAAATTCTAGAAGATTCTAGCTATGTACAACTTATAGAATATTTTTGAGAACACTATATTATCCTAAGTTATACCTTGAGTATTCTAAAGAGCTTTAGAGGGTTCTAGACCTTTGAGTCTCCTCCTGGACTCTAGATGATTCTAGAGTTGCTTAGAGGCTTCCCAAATTTTCTTGATCCTTCCGGAGACCTCCGAGGCTTACAATAATGTTTCGGAAGTTTTTAGAGCACTCTGTGTATTCCAAAATCTTCCTTGGGCAATGCTTGTTTCAAAAATGCTCAAGGAACTTGCGAGTTATGACAATAAGCTTCTCTTTATAATGAAGAGTATCACTGAATTTCTAATGGCTTAATTTGTTGTACTAAACAGATGAATGAGTCTCAAGTTTCTTATGCCCATGCCATATCTCTCCCCCTCTCACACGTATGTGTAATTTGTAGAATAATAATAGAGAAAGTCACACAACTACAAGTATACAAACTAGACAATTAGGCCCGTGCTTTGCTGCGGGTTTTACAATTTTGTATACTTTGGTTTATAAGCAAAATGCAATTTACATCAAAATATTACTGTACACGGTGTATTAAGCAGACATTAGAAATGTTCGACACAGGTAACGGGTAGTTAAGGGTTTAGGAAAGAGGACACAGTAGCTAAGCTGATGGAACATGTTGCAAAAGATAGATTGTCACGTATTTCTAGCAGAGAAATTTGCTTGCTTCATCTCATGTTATATTGGAACCTAAAAGGAAAAAAAATAGTGGACTACATAAGACACAAAAAGAAAAATATGCAAGAAGAGTTTGTATCATATTTTTCAACATTGTATTATGCATCCTAGCCATCATTATAAACATAAAATGGAAAACAGAAATGATTTGAAGTCGTATTAAACCATGTAAAAAGAAAGTTGGGGGGAATTCCAAATAAATGGACATATATAGATACTTGTATCATTCATATCATCATTTGATCTATTTTCATAGATTGATTTGCTTCCAATTGCCAATGCATGTTCATCTTGAAAGGTATGTTGTTGGAAAAAAAATTCTTCAGGATGTTCGATTTCCACACAGCATATTTGTGACATGTATTATAATTGATGAATTAATAACTTCTGAAATTAATAATGACAAATGAAGGTCAGATAACTACAACTGACAAAAGAGCATTAAATCTAATCAACCATATATCGACAATCTATAAATCACTTAGCAAGGGAACCAAACTTTAAAGTCATTGTATCATACAACCCATAATACCCATAATAGAGGGGAGAAAGAAGCATAATTCAGAAGAAAAATTAAGCAAACCAATGAAAGAAAAAAATTGGGGCTATAAAATTTAAAACAAATGTGCATAGATACCTATCACATCCACAACGTCATTTGATCTATTTTCATAGATTGATGTACTTCCAGTTTCCAATCTTGAGGACGATCGATTTCATGCGGCATATCTGTGACGTGTTATAATTGATGAATAAATAATATCTGAAATTAATAACGACAAATAAGTAAGACGACAGCTGATAAAAGACTATAAATCTAATCAACCATAGACAATCCGTAATTCATTTAGTCATGGAACGAAAAGACTAATAATTCATTAATAAAACAGACTAAAATTTTTCAATTGAGCCTCTAGCTTAAACTCCAGCTTCAAGACTTTGTTTAACAGAACAGAAAGGTACCCAAGACACATCTAAAACATGAATTTGAAATGGAAGCCCACAATTTATTGAATTCAATACCCATCCTTAACTCATTAACATTTAACAAGTCTGATAAATGAAAACTATATCTCAACAATTTTTTAGTTTAAAAGATGGTTTTCATATTTTGGTTTAGTTTAGGAGTTGTCTACGGTACTGTCATGCATATCATACATTCATTTTATCACTAATTTAACAAAAATAAATAATTAAATGATGGGAATCCACCAATCGGTTTTGATTTCGAATCCATGAGAAGAACTGGAATCCACCAGAAAAGTTAAGATAAACTTAAAGGGTTTTTATAAAATCAAGGTTAACGAATACAACTGATATAGGCTCCTTATATAGAAGCAAACAAACCCAAGGGAAACTAACAATGAAACCTAAAAGCTCATGAATTAAAATAAAATAAAATCCAAAACAAATTAATTAATTAAAATAAAACAAAACAAAATAATAAAAATAAAACTCGAAAATAACTAAAACAGTCTTTTAGAAACCCAACGAACTTGGATATCCGGAAATAATTTGTCACTATCAAACGGTTCTCTAATCTTTATTTTCCGTTGAAAAGTGACCACTCTTCATTCTACATCAGTCTTCTCCACTTTAAAAGAACTCGACCTCGAGTTCATCTTGAATAAAGAAGAATAATTTGTAGAAAATAAATTCAATAATAAATCCAATAATTAAACCTGTAGTTTAGAAGTCGGAGACTTTGTAAACTTTGAAGGCACAATCATGAATCTAACACCATAGATGAGTTTGTCAAATGCAACTGATATAGAATGAAGGGGGTCACTTTTCGACAGAAAATAAAGATTGATCGTGACAAATTATTTCCGGACATCCAAGTTCGTTGGGCTTCCAAAACACTGTTTTAATTATTTTTTAGTTTTTTCTATTCTTCTTCTTCTTCTTCTTCTTCTTCTTCTTTCTCATTTCTTCTAGTTTTTTGGTCGGGCGGGTCGGGTTTCTGACTTGGATCGGGTCGGGTTGGTTTTCTGGTTACCGGGTCAGGTCAAAAAATCAGGTCGGATCTGCAGCCAAGTGGGTCGGGTCGATTGCAGAAAACCCAGTTTTTTTCTGGGTTTCGCCGACACTGCTGTCACCGGAGAAGGATGTTTTCGGGGGCAACAGGAGGGTGGAGACGCATAGGGTGGAGGTTCGACGTTTAAGGAAGAGGATGCAGAGCCGGACCGACATAGGCTTAGCTAGAGCAGCGTAGGGTGGTTGGCGAGGTTGTGATGCAGCGTCGAGACAGGGATTGGGCGAGTTTCGCCGGGTGGGACAGTAAAGAAATCGGTTGCGTTAATCTTCTGTTTTTTTGCTTCTGAATCTATCGATAATCATCACCAAGAATCCACCAGAAACTCTGATTACCAATTAATGCAGCGGAATATAAAGGGATAGATTGATTGGAATTCACCAATCGATTTTGATCTCGAAACCACGAGAAGAACTAGAATCCACCAGAAAAGTTGAGATAAACTCAAAGGGTTTTTATAAAATCAAGGTTAACGAATACAACTGATATAGGCTCCTTATATAGAATCAAACAAACCCTACGACAACTAACAATGAAACCTAGAAACCCATGGATTAAAATAAAATAAACTCAAACCGTCCGTGAAGCATCATCAATATAAGTAACAAAATACTCATACTCAATGATTCAACTCTATCGGACCACACACATCTGAATGTACAAAATCTAGAATATTTTCTTTCCTTGTGAAAGACTTTTAAAAACTAATTTTCTTCTGCTTACCAAACAAACAATAATCGTGAAAGTCCAATGAGTTACCTTTGGCGACATGAATTAACGACTTCTTCGCCAACATATGCAGTCCCTTCTCACTTTGGTTGATTTTCTATGTACTGTATTGTTTTTTGATGAGAATGTACTGTATTGTTAAAGATAAGCAAATGTTACATCTGCACTTTGTTTTATACCAGAATAAGGATCAAAAGAATGAGGGAAAATAAAAATAAGGAGAGAACAGTTATAGACAATTGATGAATGATGATGGTTACTCTTCTGAGTTCAGGAATTTGATAATACTGTTGCTTGAGTGCTTAGATAAAATTTAGCAAGAAACTAAATTAATGGGTTGTGTGAACTTATGAATTATAATGACCATGATTGAGGGAAAGATACAGATATTTTCATAAATCAATTTTATATTGCATTCTATCCAACTTTGTTAGTGAAATTAGAAAGAGATATGGTGACCCTCTGTTGAATTTTTAAGGACATGTAATCCTTTCTAGATTTTAAAAATAGCTGAATAAATTTAAGCATAGAATAAGAAAACAACACATGCGAAAAATATATTCTTGTTGTTATGTCTCTTCTATATAAACCAAGTTTACGGTACTGTTTTGTTGGTGGTAGTTATTTGAACTTTTATTCTTTTAAATTTAGGGAATTTGCATATCTTCTTCACTATGTATTAACAAGACAAGTATTCATTCTGAATTGAGCACATGAACTTAAAGAATGGATCTTTTATATTCTGTTATGGATCCCTCTCTCCCATTTTTTTGTCATTTTAGATTTTGAAATTGTTTTTTTTACGGTTTCATGATGTACTGTGGAGTACTAAGATTTCTAATTTAAAGAAACCAAAGCAGATTTTAAATAATTGGACACATACTGTGTGTTTTTACAAGTTTCTAACTCTTCTACAAAAATGGTAAGTAAAAGCATCATTACATACATGACACATATTCGATTATAAAGAGTCGGGCGCATATTTTACTCCTCACTTCTTTTCGTGTAGATGATGAGAGCCAATCCATTTGCCTTTAGACCTTGAGTATACTATATTCTAGATCAGTTATTCATACATATTGATGTTAAGTTACTTATGCATACACATTGGGTAAAATAAGTACTTACACTTGAGTAAAATAAGCTTATGGTTTGGTTATAAAGCTGATTATTTGTTATATTATGTGTGACTTCGAATTTTAAACTACCGTGTTGTTCGGAGATCTCTGCAAAGTACTACTGAAACTCCGAATTTTTTTTAGTTCCACTTTCTTTGGTTGGAGCAATCTTGGTGATCAATATTCTGTAATTCATGGTCAGAAGTTAAAAATTTTTGCACCCTGTTTAACTAATATCTTCGATATGTGTCTGCCAATCTGATATATTTGGTGGATGGATTACTACCTGTTTTGTTTTTGTTTTTTTTATTGTGAGTATTAGATAGTTTTAATAGAAAGTTAAAAAGCTCGCCTGTATCTTAGTTTACAAAACATTTGTAATTGATTTCTGAAGTTGTATCTACTGAACCTGTTTATATGTTTTTTGAAAATATGGAAAAAAATATACATTGCCTTATGTAGCCAGGTTCATTAAGTTATAAGTATAAGAATTTGAATTCAGCAACAGACAATTTTAGTGATGTATTCATCTCCTTTTGCTATGAAGTTGGCAAGTGCTCAAGGTGGGGAAATTGCCTCCAGTTACATAACATTCTTTTGTACTAAAATAATTTTGTAACGAGATAATAATTAATGCATATATTGCATTTTCTAGAGCTGAAGAGACACAATCTATCATTTTGCTTCATTTGATTACGCCTCATTTCATACAAAAAGGAAAACCAAAACCCCCGCAGCATGGTGCAGGTTCTTTTTCTTGTGTGATAGAAGTGCCAAAATTACATGTAGCTTTTGTTTGCAGTATGTTATAGTGTAATACTCTCTTTCTGGGTGCTATGAGTGGGTGACATTGTAGCCCAAAACCTTAAATGTAACTGGGCCTAGGTTGGGCTCATATGAAGTTGCTTGATGTTCGTGTATGATGTAGTATTGAGTTATTACACTAGGGCTTTATATATGGACGAGCTCTAATAGCATATCTAGAGCGATTAATGATCTACGCATTTTACGCTTGATTATTAATGTCTTTCTCTCTACATTTAGCTTTGTTTTATGCTTAGTAAATACGTTTTAACTTATTTTATGTTTTTAGGTAGAAATAAAGGAGGAAACAATAAAGGAGGCGATTTGGAGCAAAGTGAGTGCTAAGGGAGACGTTCCTAATTCCGAAGAAGAACGGACGGTGATGTAATGGCTGACAATCATGGACCTTCAATTACATACTTATGGCTGAAACGGTTTTTGTATAATTGCATAGCATGAATGGATGGAGTGAATGGCTGGATGGTTACACATGGACCTTTAATTTCATACTTATGGCTGAAATTAAGTGCATTCATGCCAATCATCTCCTATATAAAGAGGGCTTTGGAGGAAGAAGAGATGATCACAAATCAAAGAGCCGAACCCCTGTCCTAGAGTCCTCTCAAGCCTCTCCAAAACGTCATAGTCTCCAAGGAAGCCGCACATCTTCACAAACCGCCTCCACCATCCTTCAAGGACCGAATACATAGCTTGGCAATCCCAAGGTGTCTTCATCCTCCATCCATTGAAGGAGCATCAAGCACGGATTAGTATAGGGCAATTCCCTTACTCTAAAAGTGTAACCATGTCTTCTTCTCTTTATTCTTCTTCCTTGTGTAAATTTACGATTACTATGGATTGGTTTCTTGAAGTCTTTTGGTTAAATAATTTTAATTAGTTTTGTATGACTTGTTTGGTGTTCTTCGAAATTGGTTACTCATGCTTATTTGTTCCTAACGCTTAATTTGAATGCAGGGCAATTCCCGGTTTAGATTATGATGTGTTGAATATCGGGCAATTCCCGAGTTTGACACTTAATTATGAGATATGCATGTAAACGTAGCTAATGACTTAGAGACCAAATAGGTTGCATGAAATTGGTTAGGTTATTAAAGGATAGGTAACTTGATGAGTTGATCTTGTAAATATTAGATATAGATTGATTTTTGACAACTATGCATGCTTAGGGTTTTTAGGGTTCTTGATTGTTTGCTTGTCTATGAGTGAAGCATGTTAGAATTCTAAGGTTCCTATTTGTGTATGGTTGCCACGTTTTGTTCTTATATTTCATAGAAAATTAGTTAAACAAACCAACTTTGCACCCCCATTTAAACCTAGCATAGTTATGCATGCACCCTCAATCCCCGGTTAAGAACGATCCCTACTTATCAATGCTACATCTACAAAGAAGGGTTTTAATTGTTTTCGTGTTTGATTGAGTGTTTAAATTAAGTACTTGAAAAGAATGTGAATCAATTTTGGCGCCGTTGCCGGGGATTGTGAATAAATTTTGTGTGATTATGCTCGTAAATATGTTTATAGTTTCTGTTTTTCGGAACTATGCACTGCCCGGTTTTGTGCAAATTATTTGACATAGCTAGAAGACTCACAAAAATCTGAAATTTTGCAGGAATGTTTGGTTATGTGTCTAGTTTGTGCCTGAAAAATTTCAGCCCAGTCGACCGAGCCAATAATTCTTAAAAAAATTCGACAAGCTGCTGTGTTCATGTTTGGCAGAATCTGGAATTGCATGTGTTCTTTGTAAAGTTGTGAAATTTTTGTGCATAAATACTTGTAAATCTTCGAGATAACTAACATTGTTCATATTGTTGTTTTTACAGCCATGTAACGTTAAAGGAAGCTTGGATTTGCATTGAGTACATGAGCTTGGTTGATTAAGTCGCACTCATTGTTGAATAGATGGCGCTTCTTTTCCATGTTTATCTCCTTAACCCCTCGTGATGTATGGATTTCATCACCATACACCATAACCTAAGTGAAGTTATGGACATGAGGTTGAGGGCGGAGTCTACATTGGACTATGAGGGAGTTGTACATTTTTGAAAGATTGGTTGAATGTCGGACATGGTGTCTAGAAACGGGTTATGACTGGTGACAGGATTTGGATCTAAGAAAGACTTGCAACATTGGAGTATATACCAAAGACTCGGTTGGTGGATGAATTCTTATCTTTGAGTAAGAAATTCTCAACGCAATGGTGTCTAGAAGGTGACGGTTTCTATGACAGGTTTTGGATCCGAGATCTCAAATCGGTCCTACCTCTCGTGGTCTCTCTCGCTAACTGGCCATTTCATTGAGTTTGCCCAAAGAAGATAAGGACTAAATCTACTTTTCATAGTCGGTTAGCCTCGGGTTGCATTATTGAAATTAGTCCTGCCTCTCGCATTACATCTATCCCCAACTGGCCATGTTTATCGATTGAACCAAGACCATTCGATTGAAAGTGTACACTTTATCGCGCGGGTCGCACGTCCTTTGAACGACCTAAAGATCAAGCGCATGTACTCTCTTCAAATCTAAAGCGCAACTCAACAAACCATACATGTACCTAAACCAACGGAATTGTGTTGTTGTGTCAAATGTGTAAAGGACTTAAACACTTGCATTTTTAGCTTGCATAACCCTCTGGCGGCTTTGTGATGTGTGGATTTCGTCACCACACACCCTAACCTAAGTGAAGTTAGGGGCATAAGGCCAAACGAGTGGTCACGTTGCATCATGTAATTAGCACGTAACTCTTGTGTTTTCTGCAGGTTTTCTAACGTTTTCTCTTATGCATTCACTCCATCTTTCACTTAGGTTCTTGCTTGATGCACTTTGAATGAAAGTTTGAATGAATTCTTGCATGAGTTTCGTGGATTATGAGTGCTTGCATCTTTTGAGTGACAATTTTGTATATATGACATTTTACATAACTTTAACATTGTATATTTAACTAACCCCTGCAGGATACATGTACAAATGTACATAACTTGTTCTTAGTAACTTGCATTCATTTTAGGATAAACTTAGAGCTCTTGCATTTCATATTAGTGTCTTAGCCGTAGCTAGTGTGTGTACAATGTGTCTTAAACGTAGCCTAGTGTCTTTGTATGATTTTGGTGTGTTTTTGCTCACTTTTAATTCGCGTGACTTGTTTTTGAGTACTTTTGTAAAGTTTCCAACGTTTTGATCAAAGTATCATGCATTCCTTGTGTATTCTTTTTATACTAACACTTGATCTTGGTTGAATTTCAGGTTGTGAATGACCAAACCGGCTCCACGTGAAATTCAACTCCGTAACCGCACAGTGATCATTCCTCCTAGCACAGTGGAAGACTTGGACCGACCTATTGTTGAGGACGAAGTTGACTCACCAAGATCCCATCATTCCGAGCAAGATCAAGAAGAGGAATCTAGGATGAATAACAACAACAATGTGCTTCTTAACAATGGTGGAGGCAACAACGTTGTGAGGAGAACTCTTCGCCAACAAACCTGCTCAACGGATTGGAGTGATGGCCCCTCATGCATTCGATTTCCTGAACCTCAAGAGGACAAGCAGGATATTGAGCTCAAGAGTGGATTTCTCCATCGCCTTCCAATCTTTCAAGGGATGGCGCATGAAGATCCAAACATGCATTTGAGGCAGTTTCAGTTTGTTTGCTCGAGTATGAAGCCCACTGATGCGGATGATGAGCTTTTGAAATTGAAAGCGTTTCCATTCACTCTGAAGGAGAGAGCTCAGACTTGGCTCATGGAGCTCCCACCGAATCACATTACTACATGGAAGCAACTTGCAGATGCTTTCTTGAGCAAGTACTTTCCGGCCTCAAAGATCACTGTTTTGAGGAAAAAGATCACTGGAATCACACAAGCAACAGATGAGTCATTTGGGCAGTACTATGATCGCTTCAAAGTTCTCTGCGCCACATGCCCTTCCCATGGTTTCTCTGAGACGAATCTTATGAACTACTTCTATGATGGACTCAAACCGATTGATCGAGAGCTTCTAGATGCTGCTGCAAATGGAGCCTTCATGGATTTAGATGAAGAACGTGCCCGTGCACTCTTGGAGAACCGAGCTAACAATGATGCTCAATATGGGATGGCTCCAAGGAAGACTGTTGCCGAAATGAGCTCAGCAAAAGTCGCTGCAGATGACAAGTATGACAAACTTTCTGACTTGATGGAGCAGATGATGAAGCTTGAAGTGAAACGTCAGAAAGTCTCTCTTGGACAATTATGTGGTGTCTGCCATTCTCAAGGGCACTTAGGTGATCAATGTCCTACCTTGGCCGAGCAACCACATGAAGAACAAGTCAATGCCATAGGTGGATATCAAGGAGGCCAACGCTACAACAATTACAACAACTTTGGAAACCGTGATCATCCTGGTTTCAGGTGGAGCAACAATGAGGGATGTCTTAACCCTCCAGCACCTCATCAGCAACAATACCAACGTCCCCAACAATATCAAGCAAGGCCACCAATGGCCCCAACGTCACAAGTGCCCTTACCCCCTCCGGTTCAGACTTTTACAAATCCGGATTATGATAAGATGATTGCTCAACTGTCTGCCTCAACTCAAGTACTTTTGGATGGACAAAAAGAAACAAAGGCAACGTTGGATGCACATGGTCAAGACATCAATGAAATCAAGAAGCAAATGGGCCAACTTGTGGACTTTATGGGACATATTCGAACAACTGGACAGCTTCCATCTCAACCAACGCCACCTACCAGGAATGTGAGTGCGGTTACTACAAGGAGTGGGAAGGTTTTGGAGCTGCCAAAGCATAAGGCAACGTCATCACCAGATGAAGTCGTTGTGGAAGAAATTTTTGAAGAAGATCCAGCTACTGAAGAGCTCAAAAGGAAGAAGAAAGTGGCGCCACTTTTGCCACTACCAACACCAACACCAACACCGACGCACCCTACCCCAATGAAAGGTATTGATTCTACCCCTTCAAGTTTAGTTAATACTAATGCATCGTTTGCTCGTGCACCATTTCCACACAGGTTATCCAAATCAAAGAAAGATGATCAATACGAGGAAATTCTGGACATCTTTCGGAAGGTGCAAGTGAATCTGCCCTTGATCGAGTGCATAAAGCAAGTACCTATCTATGCCAAGTTTTTGAAAGAGTTATGCACCCAAAGGAGGCAAACGAGAGCGAAGGAGGTTGTGAAGGTGAATGCAACAGTTTCTGCAGTGTTGCAACGACGGCTACCCCCTAAATTGAAGGACCCTGGGAGTTTTTCTGTTCCCTGCGTGATTGGTGACAAGAGATTTGAAGATGTCATGCTCGACTTGGGTGCATCCATCAACGTGATGCCCTACAATCTTTATGCCTCCATGGAGCTTGGCGAGCTTAAGCAAGACAATGTCATCATTCAACTAGCCGATCGTTCTCACAAGTATCCAAGAGGTTACGTTGAAGATGTTCTTGTGCAAGTCAACAATTTGATATTCCCTGCAGACTTTTACATTGTTGACATGGAGGAGAGTCCGTTGAATACTACGCCACTTTTGCTTGGACGTCCCTTCATGAGAACCGCAAGAACAAAGATAGATGTGTTTGAAGGCAAGTTTTCTATGGAGATTGATGGGGAGAAGATCGAGTTCAACATCCTTGATGCTATGAAGGTTCCCATTGCTACTGTCAACTCATGCATTTCGTTGGATTTAGTCGAAGATATGGCACAGCAGCATTTGGATGTACTTAGAGAGGATGAGCTTGACATTGTCCTTCAAAATGGAATTGGGCTGACCTACACTAGAGATGATGCCCTAGTTGACGTTTTGATTGACGTCTTGGAGCCCAGACTTAGAGAAATGGCGTTGGCACTTAATGATGCAGCCTTTGTGACAACTAGACCTCCACCAATTCCCTTGGTCTATGGCGAAAACAAGCTTGTTCCTTCCATCATTCGAGCACCAGAATTAGACCTCAAGGTATTACCGGATCATTTGAAGTATGCTTACTTGGGTGACAATGAGACATTACCGGTTATCATCTCATCAACATTGGAGGAAGAACAAGAGGACAAGCTAGTTCGAATGCTTCAACACTACAAGCCCGCCATTGGTTGGACACTCGCGGATATCAAAGGTATCAATCCGGCCACTTGTGTTCATCGTATTCTGCTTGAAGATGGCGCCAAGCCAACACGTGAAGCTCAAAGGAGACTCCATCCACCAATGATGGAGGTTGTGAAGAAGGAAGTCATCAAACTCTTGGATTGTGGGGTCATTTATCCGATTCCAGACAGCCGATGGGTCTCACCTGTGTAAGTTGTTCCTAAGAAGTCTGGAATCACTGTTGTGAAGAATGCAGAGAATGAGTTAGTGCCTCAACGCACTATCACTGGACACAGAGTTTGCATTGACTATAGGAAGCTCAACGCCAGCACTCGAAAGGATCACTTTCCTTTGCCATTCATTGATCAGATGCTTGAGAGATTGGCTGGTCATTCATACTACTGCTTCCTTGATGGATATTCAGGTTACAACCAAATTAGCATTGCTGAGGAGGATCAAGAGAAAACAACGTTCACATGCCCTTTTGGAACATTTGCTTATCGACGCATGCCATTTGGACTTTGTAATGCCCCATGTACGTTTCAACGTTGCATGCTTTCTATCTTTTCTGATTACATTGAGAAAAAAATTGAAGTATTCATGGATGACTTTAGTGTTTTTGGGAAAGATTTCGATACATGCTTGGGAAATTTAGAACTAATCTTGCAGAGATGCGTTGAAACGAACTTAGTACTCAATTGGGAGAAATGCCATTTCATGGTAACTCAAGGGATTGTTCTTGGACATATTGTGTCGAAAAAAGGGTTAGAGGTTGATAAATCAAAAGTAGATCTTGTGAAACACTTACCCTCTCCAACTTCGGTTAGAGAGATTCGTTCTTTTCTTGGACATGCAGGATTCTACAGGAGGTTCATCAAGGATTTTTCCCACATCTCACGTCCCTTGTGCAAGTTGCTTCAGAAAGACACTCCCTTTGTGTTTGATGATGAGTGTGACGTTGCATTCAAGAAGCTCAAGGCGTTGCTCACATGTGCTCCTATTCTTCAAGCACCAGATTGGTCCTTACCTTTTGAGCTTATGTGTGATGCTTCAGACTATGCCGTTGGAGCTGTTTTGGGACAAAGGAAGGACAAGAAGCCTTATGCCATCTACTATGCTTCTAAGACACTTGATGAGGCTCAAGCCAACTACACTACAACCGAGAAGGAGATGTTGGCAGTAGTGTTTGCATTGGACAAGTTCCGGTCCTATTTACTTCAGAGTAAGGTTATAATTTACACTGATCATGCTGCTTTGAAGTATTTGATGCAGAAAAAGGATGCAAAGCCAAGGCTCATACGTTGGATACTACTTCTACAAGAGTTTGATGTGGAAATCAAGGACAAGAAAGGAGTAGAGAATGTGGTAGCCGACCACCTCTCTAGGATTGAGAGAGAGAGATCCAACGTTGCAATTGAGGAGCATTTTCCGGATGAACAACTCTTCGGACTTCAGGTAAGTGCCTCTGAAACTCCATGGTACGCAGATATTGTTAACTACTTAGTTACTGGAGAGTTTCCACCATCAATGCATAAGACCCAACGTGACAAGCTTAGGAGTAATGCTAGGACTTTTATTTGGGATGAACCTTACTTATGGAAACAATGTGCTGATTTAGTGATTAGAAGGTGTGTTACGGATAGTGAGTTTGCATCTATTCTTGAGTTTTGTCATAGTGGTGCCTGTGGAGGTCACTTTGGTTCGAAAAAGACTGCCCTAAAAGTGTTAGATTGTGGTTTCTTTTGGCCTAACTTATTTCGTGATTCTAATGATTTTTGTGCTAAGTGTGATAGGTGCCAACGATCCGGCAATCTTGGATCTCGAGATCAGATGCCACAAGTGTTCATACTAAATGTCGAAATTTTTGATGTTTGGGGCATTGATTTTATGGGACCTTTTCCTCCATCTAACGGTTTTACTTACATCTTACTCGCTGTTGATTATGTTTCGAAATGGGTGGAAGCAAAAGCCACCCGTACTAATGATTCACGAGTTGTTGCAGATTTCCTCAAGACGAACATATTTTCTAGGTTTGGAATGCCACGCGTTCTAATCAGCGATGGAGGAAGTCACTTTTGCAACAAGACAGTGGAAGCGTTGATGAGAAAGTATGGGGTCAAGCACAAAGTTTCTACACCTTATCATCCACAAACAAATGGCATGGCGGAGGTATCAAATCGAGAAATCAAGAAGATCTTGGAGCGAACTATCAAACCAAACCGCAAAGACTGGAGCCAGTGTTTGGATGATGCTTTGTGGGCATATAGAACAGCGTACAAGACCCCTATAGGCATGTCACCCTATAGACTTGTTTATGGGAAGTCTTGTCATCTTCCAGTGGAGTTAGAACACAAAGCTTGGTGGGCGGTGAAGAAGTTCAACATGGACAAGGATGATGCTGGATTACATCGAAAGTTGCAGCTATGTGAGTTAGAAGAAATCCGGAATGATGCGTTTGACAATGCTTGGATCTACAAGGAGAAGACAAAGGTGTTTCATGACAAGATGATCCGAAGGAAGGAGTTTGAGATTGGTCAACAAGTTCTCTTATTCAACTCTCGACTCAAGTTTTTTCCGGGCAAGCTACGCTCAAGATGGATCGGACCTTTCATTGTTATTGAAGTATTCTCACATGGAGCTGTTTTGATCAAAAGTCCAATAACCGGCAATGAGTTCAAAGTCAATGGCCATCGTTTGAAGCCATATTATGCAAATTTCAAGGAGGAACTCGTTGAAGATGTGAAGCTTAAGGAGCCGCCAACTTCAACCACATGAAGGATGCATCACGTCTAGGCTGGAAGACGTTAAACAACAAGCGCTTATTGGGAGACAACCCAATGGAGGAGTCTTCAACAGATTTGCATTCTCTTCCCTTTCTCTTTTAAATTTTCGTAAATTTTCTTTCATTAATTAGAAATTTTCGTGAGTCTCTCTTCTATGCTTAAATTCTATGACTTTACTTTGGTACATTGAGGACAATGTAGAGTTTACGTGTGGGGGAGGGGTTTACAACTTTGTTGAGTCATAAAATTAAAAAAAAACATCGGGCGGACAATGGAACTTTCCGACGATGATGCCCTAAATTTTGTATTTCGAGTCTTTTTGTGTAACTTAGTGTTTTTAAAGAGTCTTAGGATGCCCTTAGTTAGTCGATGATGAAAATGGACCGAAAGAACATACCTATGGCGTTAGAAATCATTAAGAAGGAATTCAACTGCTAATTGAGACATCTTTGAGTGTTATGACATGTAGTAGATATGGTTTGTAAAACTTGGTACAAAAATTCGCATGTTAGAATAAGTTTTGAATCATATGAGCCTTAAAGTGAGATTTTGAGCCTAAACACTTCCTTTGAGAGTAAAAATTTGTGCATTATAAATATTAGGTCTCAAAATCATTCATACACTCACTTGCCATAGATCTTAATGAACTAGAGAATACTAGAACTTACTCATGTCAATTTGCAAAGCTTATAGTTGATACATACTCTGATTTTGGATATGATTAAAGGCATTTAGGATTTTTCACCACTTCGCCAAACAACCTGGTATCCCATTTTGTGCGCACGAGTTGCAACATCCCTAGATGAACCCATTTGAGCCTACATTTAGCCTTTCTTTCATTGCCATATGAATCTAAACACTTAAACTTAGTGTAGATTATCCATACCCTTGTTCTAAAGACTTGGTGGGATTTTTGAAGCTAAAACAAAGAAGATGGCGTGAGAATCATGTAAGGGAATGTATGTATGGGGATAGACTTGTTCAAACAGCTTGTTAAAATAGAAATTGCCGAAAAGAAAGAAAAGAAAAGAAAGATCAAAAACTCTCCGGCAATAGGTTTTAAATGTACATTGTTTGAATTAATGTCCCCCATACTTGTGGATTTGGAGTTTGTTTTGAATTGAAGGCCCAAAAGTCAAGGAATTTAGCCTTTGTCATGTTCACAAAGCTCAAGGAAAAGTTTAGAATGAACGTAGGACCCAACATGATGAAATCAGGCCCTTGTACTTCAAAGACATACATGGTGACGTTTTGGTGGTATGAGAGTTTAAAATTGATCAAGTTTTGGTGCTTTGGCTAAGTCTTTAGAATGTTCTTAAACACCACATATCTAAACTTCGAATGCCTTAACCTGAGCCCTATTACAACCCTTTAAAAGTCCTTTTTGATCCTTAAGATGAGTAGCCTTCAATCTGTGGAGTAAGTTGCATGAGTAAGCATATGGTTTTGGTTCATTTGAGCAAGTAATTCATTCCATTCATTGATTTAAACACTTTGAGTGAAACCTTTGCATGAGTGGAAATACGATGAGAGCATCCATGTGAGTTTATTTGAACTTCATTCGAAGCATGCACAGACTTAAACTCACCATTGTTTTCTCTATGTCTTACTTGTTCATAACATGATCATGTCTCTATTATCTAGTGAATTCAAAGATCATTCATACTAGACACATTGTGATTCCATCGCCATATACATAAAGAAATTTCTGAGACAAATTTTGACTAAGGGGTTAGTGTTGTTATACTTAGTAACTCTTACGTTTTCAAACATGATAACATGAAAATTTGCGGCTTTGAAACGTTGAGACCTCTAAGTGTTTTGTACATATAAAGTGTGACGTTTTTTCCATTGTTATTTTTCCTTTATTTGTTTTTCTTTGTTTTTGAGTCCTTGTTTTGTTTTGTATTTGCTAGGGACTAACAAAGTCCAGTGTGGGGGAATTTGATCTACGCATTTTACGCTTGATTATTAATGTCTTTCTCTCTACATTTAGCTTTGTTTTATGCTTAGTAAATACGTTTTAACTTATTTTATGTTTTTAGGTAGAAATAAAGGAGGAAACAATAAAGGAGGCGATTTGGAGCAAAGTGAGTGCTAAGGGAGACGTTCCTAATTCCGAAGAAGAACGGACGGTGATGTAATGGCTGACAATCATGGACCTTCAATTACATACTTATGGCTGAAACGGTTTTTGTATAATTGCATAGCATGAATGGATGGAGTGAATGGCTGGATGGTTACACATGGACCTTTAATTTCATACTTATGGCTGAAATTAAGTGCATTCATGCCAATCATCTCCTATATAAAGAGGGCTTTGGAGGAAGAAGAGATGATCACAAATCAAAGAGCCGAACCCCTGTCCTAGAGTCCTCTCAAGCCTCTCCAAAACGTCATAGTCTCCAAGGAAGCCGCACATCTTCACAAACCGCCTCCACCATCCTTCAAGGACCGAATACATAGCTTGGCAATCCCAAGGTGTCTTCATCCTCCATCCATTGAAGGAGCATCAAGCACGGATTAGTATAGGGCAATTCCCTTACTCTAAAAGTGTAACCATGTCTTCTTCTCTTTATTCTTCTTCCTTGTGTAAATTTACGATTACTATGGATTGGTTTCTTGAAGTCTTTTGGTTAAATAATTTTAATTAGTTTTGTATGACTTGTTTGGTGTTCTTCGAAATTGGTTACTCATGCTTATTTGTTCCTAACGCTTAATTTGAATGCAGGGCAATTCCCGGTTTAGATTATGATGTGTTGAATATCGGGCAATTCCCGAGTTTGACACTTAATTATGAGATATGCATGTAAACGTAGCTAATGACTTAGAGACCAAATAGGTTGCATGAAATTGGTTAGGTTATTAAAGGATAGGTAACTTGATGAGTTGATCTTGTAAATATTAGATATAGATTGATTTTTGACAACTATGCATGCTTAGGGTTTTTAGGGTTCTTGATTGTTTGCTTGTCTATGAGTGAAGCATGTTAGAATTCTAAGGTTCCTATTTGTGTATGGTTGCCACTTTTTGTTCTTATATTTCATAGAAAATTAGTTAAACAAACCAACTTTGCACCCCCATTTAAACCTAGCATAGTTATGCATGCACCCTCAATCCCCGGTTAAGAACGATCCCTACTTATCAATGCTACATCTACAAAGAAGGGTTTTAATTGTTTTCGTGTTTGATTGAGTGTTTAAATTAAGTACTTGAAAAGAATGTGAATCAATTAAAAGCAAATCCATTTAAAATCTTGAGATGAATGGAAGTTTGATATTGAGTTTTGAAGATTATAATCACTATTATGGATAAAATTTTTGTTTGGTAAAATCTAAAAAACTGTTTATTTAAAACCTTTTAGTTCAAACAACTACGATTTTAAAAAGTAAGTTGGGGTTGCTTATTTAAAACTAAGTTTTTTTTTAAATTGAGTTTTTAAAAAAATTGAGTTTCTAAACCACAATACCAAACTAAGCCGAATTCTATGGCCTGACATGAAATTTTCTATGACTCAAAATGTTGTTCACCTAACATTACTCATTTTGAATTGATGTACGTATACCCAAGAGTTAGAAAATTTCCAATTCAGTTTATTCTTTTAAACCCCTTCATCATTTGAGTATAGGCTGTAGCCATCGATATAACCTAGCCCTCGAGTGGATGATCTTCGGTTGTTTATAAGCAACTGCAAATGGAACCAACATATGCATCAAAAAGCCTTAAACGGCGTTTCCCCAAAAACAAAATTAGACCTGGTAAGCTGGGCTGACCAAATACTGATGTGAACGTAAAAGATCATATGATCTCCACTGTAAAACAGATTGAAAATGCATGTTTAGGGTCTTGTTCAGATCTCACAGTCAATTGTTTCTGGAACAAAATGTTGATATAAATTGGCAACAAATTCCCCTTGTTAGATGATAACCTAAGCAGTCCCTGTTGAGTTCTTGATCATATATGTAACAAGGTCCATTCTGATCCTCAATGATTGCTAGTTTCCCAATTCTATATTATCTTTTCCATTCCGAATTGCACAGAACTTGGTTTTCACAGGGCAATCAAGTATATTCTAGATTTCTTGATGGGCCGATGAATCTTCAACATGGATGGAATCTAATACCGGGAGTCATTATCTATTGGCATCTTCATTTTTTTATAGCAATCAAGCTGGAACGAGAAATTCCATATACTGTGCACACACTCCATAGTACAGAAATAAAGACAAAGGTAGACAACATAAGGTAGGATAGAAAATCTTCCCATAAGAAAGTAGAGCAAGGTATCTCTGTATGACGGCTTATATCTAGGTATTTGCAAAATGTGATGAAGATCCAGAGCCAATTTTAGTAGGGTGCATAGTAATACCCTCCTGGCTGCGGCATCCCATAAGGCATCATTGGTTGAGGACCATAGTAGCCAGACTGCCAGACCCACCGGAAAGCTTGGCCAAACACACTTGCCCTTGCATCCCATCTTTTCCATATTGCTGCCAAAGAAGCTGTTCTTGTGTCAGCAAGTGTTGCTTCCTCTCCATATCAGTTATTTGAACATATGAAGGAGATGGTACAGCAAGGGAGGCAGCAAAAGGATCTTGCTGTCCCACAGCTTGGACTGTCCCATCCGGTGCAGGCAGGGCGAGAACCGGCGTAGAACCCTTGCCTGGTGGCAAGGGCATCACCACACTACTTGCACTCCCACCGCTCAATTGAGAGGTGCTCACATTCTGCCTCACTGTCCCTTGATCAAACATTCCATTCAATAGCAACGGATCAAAACCACCAGCCAAATCAGCCTTCTGCTTGGACAGATTACCAGCTGTTTCAACCAATGCCAACTCCCAATCTGCTTTACCGCTCTCAGCAGCCAGCGTCTGCCACGCCAATTTCACTTCAGCCTCTCCATTTGAATCAAATGCTTCCCATGACCCATTTGTATTAGTAGCAGGAAGTCCAGAGAACAACGCCAAAGCCAACTTGTTTCCTTGCTCATCAGCTGTAACTCCATCATCCCTCAAATTCACCAACTCATCAGTCACCCTATGATTCTGTTCAGCAGGCTTTGGCAGCTGCACTACAGGTGCCGGCTGAGGAGTTCTAGGAGTAAAACTCTCCGACGCAGGAAGAGCCTTGATCTCATCCACTTCCTGTTTCACCTCCTCCTCACCGTAAACCCTCTTCTCCCTCTCAGGACTACTCTTCCCTCCAATTTTCTTCTCCTTCAAGTAACCCTCCAGCGTCCCCTTATCAGTTATTCTCAACACCTCCGGATACTCAGACGTCCTCGCTATCCCCACATCCTTACACCAGTTATAAAACAACAACAGCTCATCAATCATTTTCGCCGCGTTAACATAAACATCAAAAACCTTAACACACTCCCCATACTCCATCTCCCCAAACCTGTCCAACAACACGCCCAGCGCCTCGCATATCTCAATGTACAAGCTAAAACTCTCCTTCACAACCCCGTAAAGCGCAACGATTACTAATCTACTGCTCTTCGCCAACCTGGCCGGCCTGCAGGCCAAAACTCTATCAAGAACCCTCAGCAAATCACTCACCCTCACCAACACTCTCTCCGGCTTCATTTCCTTCACCGGAGTAACCGAAAACCGCCTCCCTCCGTCATCATATCTGTTCTCCACACCCCTCGAATTCCTCTCCTCCACCTTCTCTTCCAAATACATACCAAAGCTCTTCACAAACAAAGCATGATCCCACGAATTCGAATGCGCCTCGTCACGAAACCCCTGCATGTTCAAAACCCTCACCCCTCTCCTCGCCGCGTGGACGATCTCCTCCGCGAAAAGCGCGTGGCCGTCGATCAGGACCCTGTGCACCAGCATCAGCCCCTTCAGCGCCACAATCCAGTCGTGCGTCTTCCTCAGCCGCTTCGACACCGTCGCAACCACCGCCGTTATGTAACCACGAGACTGTGACGTCCGGCTGACGATCTCCCGGATGTACTTCTCGTCGGCGGGGTACTCGTCATGCGTGGTGGCTTTCACGACGAGGACTTCCAGGTCCGGCGCGATGGCGCCTGCGAATTTCGCGAGGCTAATGCTGGTCTGGTCCTTGACGGCGCCGATCGCCTTGCGGATCGTGCTGGGCGCCATAGCTGCGAAGAACTGAAGATTCTAGATGATTCGAGATTTTAAAGAGAAAAGAATCGATCTTTACCTGAACTGGAGTTTTGGACTGTTTTGTTTTGTTGGTCGCGGATGATCGGACGGCGGAGATGAGGTGTGTATGATCGGAGAGAGGCGGTGATTTTGGGGCGTGGTCTTAACAGAGAATAGTCATCTATTGGCATCATGTTTGCGTACAAGTTATTACAAGCACATCAACTTATAAATTTCCAACTTGCATGCATATCATCCGCCTCCAACAAACAAATTAAGAAAACAATTGATTGTTTTGAAATAAAAATGAAAATTGTTGTCAATGTCTCCATTTTGTGATTTTGGGATCCATATTGAGCGAGTAATTGATTCTCTACGTGTTTTTATATTTTGTGAATTTGGATTGCTTTTGTGTTTGTTTCCTAAACTAATAATCAAATAAACTATCTTAATGAAGCAAACACACGAGAAGACTTGGACAACTTTGTTATAAATCTATAATTGGTATTTTAGCCGTGTACATATATACTTATCAAGCAACGAGTGTCTTGCTGATAATAATAACTTCTACCTGTTCAAACTATTTAATTTGTCACTAGCGAAACTTACACGCTTCATGTGAGGGTGAGTTTAATTTTTTTTACGTTAGAAGCATTAGTTTAACATTTTTTAATCAAAACATGTAGTGTATATCTTTGTTGTATCATTTGACACATTAATAATTTTTTTATTAATAGTATTGAAAGTCGAAAGGATATTGAAATTATCAATTGATAAAAATTATGGAACATTGTTGAAGATGAAAGGAGTGCGTTTTGAAAAGATATAGCAAATTATACAATGTTTACTGCTTCAAATTTTGATGGATGGAACCCAGTATGAGGCTAGGGCATTATGTCTTTAAGTCTACTTATTCAAGTTTTTAATAACAACAATTTTAAAACTCATTTTGAAAACGAATTTAAAAGCAAGTCTAATCAAATCCACATGCTCTAATCAAACTTCATCTCAGCCATCCATTTGACAAACATTGTTGGTTAAACTATAAATAAAGAGAAGAAAAAAAACATGTAAGATAATGAATCTCTAAGTTATCTTGGTTTAAAAAGTAAAATATTGACACAGCAAGCTGTTTGAGCCTAATTTGCATTGGGTCTGAGATTAAATAATTTTTGGACAACATTTGGGCCTACACCAGTGACCTAATAAGAAACCTTTCTAGCTTCGGCCCAAGAATGTAGGTGAGACGAAATCCAAGGACAAGGCCGCCTCCCGTGCATGTGTAAGACTCTGGAAATGAAGTATGCATGGGACTCTACAGTCCTAGTAGGTCAGAACCAGTGACCTAAGCGAAGCCGGTTGTGATTGAGATTGCATCACCCCAATTACTTCATTGCCAAGTAAAACGAATACGTGTGCAATTTCAGTATCAGAAACCTACTTAGATTGATCAATGTCTGCATTCTTATCAATTAAACTTCGAGTTAGTATAAATAAAGGGCTCGGGGTCAAACATACACACAATCATTCAAACAACAACTCTTACAAACAATCAAAACAACAGCTACAACCTCGACCTAGTCGAAAATCAAGACGCTAAAGCACCTCGCCTTAACACTCAACAACTCGGTTCCCCAGAACCATCCTCGGTGCCGCGACTCGCATCTCTCCGGAGACGTTCCTGCCCCGATTTCTTGTGAAAGCTCTGCTCATCCAGCACATATATCGATTAGAAAGAGTAGAAACTGCTCGTAAATTATTCCTTCCGAGGTGACGCCTGGAGCCTAGAATCTTTTGAAGCGAAGTCAAGTGGTGCACAACCTCCTCATTCTTCCACATTCATGTGGTGGCAGACCCACAACTCATTTATTTTCCTGTAATTTACTTTCTTAAAATTTAAGTTTCAGTATTTGTACTATTTTCCAGCCAGCTGACATCGAGGCCAAAACACAAGCAACTTACCATGAATTCTGATAATTTAGTTACTGCAATAACCCTTCTCCAATTATCAGAAGAAGACTGTGGTAAAAGAAAATATTAAATTCATTCGATCAAGCATACAGATCCTATGAAACAACTCATTATATATATATATATATATATATATATATATTACCACCTTAATATTACGCCTCAACTTCTAAAGACGTCTATATATATATATTACCATCTTAATATTACGCCTCAACTTCTAAAGACGTCCCTTGTCCAACTATAAGGGAATATACATAAATATTTAGAGGTGGCATCGTAAGGGTTATGCATGATGCTTCGATTTTAAGTATTATAAATAAACTTGCAATACCTTAACTAAAAAGGAGTACTGCTCATTGTGTTTTTGCTTCCTGTGAAACATGACATGACATTAGAGAACTTAGTATATTGAAGCAATGCTAAACTACACCAGCATCATAATGTGACAATGACACTAAAATTAACACTCCATAAAATCAAGCTCTATTATGCCAATGTAAGGACAGTAGCATCACTTTTGTTCTTTCTCCTCCATATACCAACATTTCTATGGGCGAATGTAGGTCGGCTAAATAGCATTTCAATCCGAAATCAATATAGCAGCTACATATATCAATAGTTAATATCTAGTCTATAGTAGCACACTAGTAGAGGAAAGGGCTCATGGGACGAAAATATATTTTTTCGTCGCATGAGTTCACACTGATGCAGCGAAAAAAATTTCGTAGCATGATTCTGAACTGATGCGATGGAACACATTTTGTCGCATAGTCCTGACTCATGCGACAAAATTTTTTATTTCGTCGCATAAGTTCATAATCATGCTACGAAATATTTTAATTTTCGTCGCATCAGTTTTGGATTTTTACCCCAAATTTTTCCCCCTAGCCCTGACTTATGTGACGAAAGATTTAAAATTTTGTCGCTTCAGTTAATACTTACGCGACCAAATTTTGAATATTTTGTCACATCGGTTTTGAAATTTCTGCCAAATTTTCCTGCCTAGCGCTAACTAATGCGACGAAATATTAAAAATTTCGTCGCATTAGTTCACACTCATGGGACAAAATTTGTTCATTTCGTCGTATCAGTTATGATAAAAATTTTGAATTCTTCCACCAAAATTTTCCCCCGCCCCTTTCTTCTTCTTCTTCTTCTTCTTCCTTCTACTTATTTAGAAAGCCATCAATTTGTAGGTGATTCCCAACACTATATAAAGGACACCAATCCTTCATTCTGAAGACACCAACAACAAACACTTCTCTTCCTCTCCAAAAAGGTTCTCTGCACATATTCAGTTCTTTTAGAAATTCGGTGATAGTTTGAAGGTTTTTCCTAGTTCGTTGAAGCTCTTGTTTGTACTGCAACAACGTGAGCTTGGTTTTCATTTTATCTTGGAAGACCAAGCGGCATTGAAGTCCTTGCACCGATTGAGACGCCATAATTCGTCTTGAGGACACCGTGTGATACACGGGACTCGACAAACTTTTATTGGTTGAATTCTTATTCTCAAATCCTTAATTTGTCATTTTATGGTTCTGTTCATGTTCATGCAATGTGATTAATTATAATTAATTTTAGTTATTTCATTTTGTTAGAGTATATAAACAATATAATTACCAACATTTTTAACAATTTTAAGACGAATTATTGTTTTTATTGTTTATATATTTCTAGAAAATTATACTACCTTGTGTGTGTATTTTTCAGAAAAATAAAACTCAAAATGACTAATGGAAAAGGAAATGGCTCAGGTGGTGACAATGGTGATGAGAACACCATGCAAACGGTGGTACCTCCAACTGCAATTGTTCCCACACTACCCGTCTCTTATGCTGAGAAACCAGAGAAGTTCACTAGATTGAATTTCAAGAAGTAGAAAGCAAAGATGAAGTTCTATTTGACCACCCTGCACCTTGCAAGATTCCTTACTGAGACAGCCCCCGTGATCACTGATGAGGAAAATGGTGACATACAAAAGGTTGATGCTGTGAATGCATGGAATAACTCTGACTATTTGTGCATGAACTACATCCTCAATGGTTTCTCTGATAATTTGTACAATGTGTACATTCATTCAGAGACCGCTAAAGGCTTGTGGGAGTCTTTGGAGAAAAAATATAAGACTGTGGGCCGATTTCTTGATTGGAAAATGGTGGACTCTAAGACTGTGATGAGTCAATTCTCTGAGTTTCAATTGATCTTGCATGAGATGCAAAGTGAAGGAATGAGCCTTTTTAGACCCGTTCAAGTAGCATGTTGCATTGAGAAGTTGCTCCCTTTATGGAATGATTTCAAAAACTACCTTAAGCACAAGCGAAAGGAAATGAGCATGCAGGACCTGGAGGTCCGTCTTCGGATTGAGGAAGACAACCGTGGAAATAAAAAAAGGAACTGGATGAACACTGTTAAGTTCAATGTTGAGTTCTAGGATGCCACCTAACATATGGTGAGATGTCATTCTCACGGCTAATTAATTTTTAAATAAGGTTCTCAAAAAGACGGCAGAAAAGACTCCTTATTAATTATGGAAAGGAGTAAAACCATCCTACGGTTACTTACGAGTGTGTGGATGTTTGGCTAAGGTATCTATTCCTTCACCTAAGGCAGTAAAAAATGGGTCAAAGACGGTTGACTGTGTGTTCATTGGATATGCAGAAAATAACAACGCGTATAGGTTCATTGTGCAAAAATCCGAAATTGAAGATATACACAAGAACATGATCATAGAATCGAGAAATGCTTCATTATTTGAAAATATATTTCCATGGAAATCTGAGGAAGAATCAAGTTCTTCTAGAATTGAGTCAAATACTCAAGAAAATCAGGCACAAATAAATCCTGAAGAGGTAGAGCCTGAAGAGGTAGAACCTAGACGGAGCAAAAGAGCAAGGATAAAAAAATCCTTTGGCTCTAATTTTTTGACATATATGCTTGAGGATGAACCTCAGATGTATACAGAGGCAATAAGGTCCATTGTTGCGCCATTATGGAAAGAGGCGATTAAAAGTGAAATAGACTTAATTCTGCAAAATCATACTTAAGAACTGGTGGATATTCCACCGGGGTGTAAGCCCTTAGGCTTCAAATGGATCTTTAAAAGGAATATAAAAATCACAAGAACGTCGAATAGTCTTATGTTGAACCAAACACATTATGTGGATAATATCCTTGGAAAATTTGACAAGGAAGGCTCTGGAATTGCCAGGACACCGGTAGATGTGAATTTACACTTGTCCAATAATAAAGGGGAAAGTCTCTCTCAGTTAGAATACTCGAGAGTGATTGAGAGTCTGATGTACTTAACAAGTTGTACAAGACCAGACTTGGCTTATGCGGTAAGTAAGCTAAGTAGGTATACGAGTAATCCAAGAGCTATGCACTGGCAAGCGATTGGAAGAGTATTAAAATACCTACTATATACTCGTACCTATGGGCTGCACTATACATCGTACCCAGTTGTCATAGAAGGGTTTATAGATGCAAACTAGATATCCGACATGAAAGACTAAAAGTCTACTAGTGGATATGTGTTCACACTAGGTGGTGCAGCAGTGTCATGGAAATCCTCAAAACAAACGATTATAACCAGATCCATAATGGAATATGAGTTTATCACCCTAGACAAATGTGGGGAGGAGGACGAATGGCTATGCCAATTCGTTGAGAATATTCTAAGGTGGACGAAACTTGTGCCTGCAATATGCATGCATTGTGATAGTCAATCAGCTATTGGCACGACACAGAACAAGATGTATAATGGTAAGTCTCGCCACATCCGACGATGACATAACAAGGTTCAAAAGGGACAACTAAATTATAGAGATTATGATGGATCACTGTGAGGATTCTCCCCATGTCCATTCCTATGATGAAAACAGTGGTGTCTGTACGGAATGAGGTTAAGCAAAAAGCTTTTAATGATTTTTATGCATCAGTAAAACCGAGCAGAGTAATGCGGGTTACTCTTAATTACGAAATCACCTATGTGAGAGAGAAGTGGGGCCGCTTCTAAGGGAGTTGTTGAGGGCACAACTCTTGTTAAACTCTTGCAGAACCAGGCGCGTGTCCAAGGCCAAAATGGACATAATAATGAGAACTGGAATGTGTCAAGGAGATTCCTGTGTGGGACATGCCATCATTTACACAGATGACGGATAGTTCAAAGACATCACGTTTACTATTTAGTTAGTAAAGTAAGCATGTTTCCATAAGGGATGGTTCAAAGACTCATAACCTACCTATCTTGTGCAGGTCTCAATCATAGAAAACTATCACCAAGTCTATCGAGTCTTTTGGTGGTCAATTTTCATTCATATGGGGAATTGTTGGAAATATGGTCTAAAGGACCATTGATTAAACCAAATAATTAAAGTGAGTTGCACTTTTAATTAGATGATTTCATGCATAAATTTGTAATCCTTGTAATGAGGGCTATAAAATTATGTATTCATATGCATAATTTGGTTATGGGAACTAGTGGATTTGCACTCTTAGCCGACGAAATCAATACTGTTCCATCGGCTATAATAGGAGAAAAAGTTCGTCCACTTAGAACATCTTAGCCGACGGAATACGTTCGTCGAAAATTTCTGTCGACTAAGCCCTTCTATGATCCTGGCTATTTCTGTTGGCTAAGAAAGCTCTTAGTCGACGAAAAATCTCGTAGTCCGTCGGCTATGAAAAAAAATAATATTTACTTACAAAATTGCACTACGGATATTTTGGTGTCTCATTGACTATTGTGATACCAATCTAGAAACAGAACGGGCGTACGAGTCAATCTCATCGCTAGTGCCATGACATAGGACATTTTTGGCTATCCGAGTTTGTTAAGGCTTTAAAATGAAGTTTTTCTAAACACTTAACACACATATCTACATCTATATGATGTATTTTGGTCAAACCTTCTACACAACAAACTCTCCCCATGATGAGACGCAACTGTCCATCTAAAATTTTTGAGACATTTACTCCTCGATGATAAGACTCTCTATATGGATAAATAATGGTAAATAGTAGACATGTTGTGATTCTGGCCATCAAAATTCACAAACAAAAATACGACCGTCAGATATCATCAATATGTTGAAATATGTCTATGGTAAATAATTCAACTTGATCCGATAAATTTAAGGGCTTCATCAGGACGGTCAATCCCGTAAGTCAAACCCCTAAATTGCATTGACCACAACTATCGGCACCGAAAATTTACCAGAATAACGTGATTTTTCAACCTTAGACGTATTTCACAATTCCGGTCATATCTTTTTTCATGACTTTTTTTCGTTTGAAGCTTCTACGTATAGTTTGTTTTTGAAACGGAACATTTACTTAAAACTTAGTAAACAAGTTATACAATATTAGTAGACATGTTGTGATTCCGATGATCAAACTTGAGAAACAAAAATCTGACTGTCTGATATGATCATTATGTCGAAATAATGCTATTGGAAAAAATTCAACTTGATCCGACAACATTAAAGGCTTGATCCTTACGGTCAATCTCGTAAGTAAACTCATTTACTCACAAAAACTGTCATTTGACCATCTAAATTACGTATTTTTTCCAGACCTTCAATTGACAAATAGTTTCAAATCGATGATACTCAACCAGTGGTATAAAAATTTTATGAAATATAACCACTAGAGATAAGGCTGCATCTAGGAAGAAAAATGGAAATTTGCATTGACCGCAACTATCGGCACTGAGACTTTACCGAAATTACGTGATTTTTCAAATGTAGACGTATTTCACCATTCCGGTCATATCTTATTTCACGACTTTTTTTCATTTGAAGCTTCTGCGTATAGTTTCTTTTATAAACTGAACATTTACTTAACATTTGGTAAACAAGTTATACAACAACAACAACAGTAGACATGTTGTGATTCCGATGATCAAACTTGAGAAACAAAAATCCAATCGTCTGATATGATTATTATGTCGAAATATGTCTATAAGAAAAAATTCAACATGATCCGACAACGTTTAGGGCTTGATCCTTACAGTCAATCTCGTAGGACATGTTGTGATTACGATAATCAAAATTCAAAAAAAAATCTGACCGTCATATATCATCATTATGTTGAAATATGTGTATGGGAAAAAATAATTCTGTCAGAATTAAACAAAAAAATGAAAAATAATTTTTAACACCTTAGCCGACGGAATTAAATAATTTCGTCTCCTAAAGTATCGCTTAGTCGACATAATTATTTAATTTCGTCAGCTAAGGGGTTAAAAAATTAGAACAATTTACCCGCGTAAAATTTTAGACCAAAATTTTTCAAACACTTAGCCGACGGAATTCAATAATTCCATCGGCTAAGAGCTAAAAATATTCAAAATTTTGAATCCCCACCATAAATTTCTGAAAAAAATTCAAAAAAATCAAATTTTTTTCTTTAAACATTCTCTTCTCCTTTCTTTACTTCTCCAAAATCTCTCCTCTCCCTCTCCTCTCTTCTCTTGTGTGTGGTGGTGGTGTGTGTGGTGGTGTGTGGTGGTGTATTGTGGTGTGGTGGTGTGTGGTGGTGTGGTGTGGTGTGTTGTGTGGTGGTGTGGTGTGGTGTGGTGTGTGGTGGTGGTGATGGTGTATGGTGATGGTGTGTGGTGGTGGTGTATGGTGATGGTGTGTGGTGGTTTATGATTATGGTGATGGTGTGTGGAATCGGAATGGCCGGTTTCTTGCTGGAGAACGATCGACGGCGGTGGATTTCCGGTGATCGATCTCCGTTTTTTTTAAATATTTTTTTAGGTTTACCGACGGAATATTCCGTCGGCTAAGAGTTTTTATTTTTTTTTTAATTTTAAAAAAATTTCGTCGGCTAAGATCCTAGCTGACGTAAATTCCGTCTCCTAAATAATTCTTAGCCGACGGAAATCAAACAATTCCGTCGACTAAGAATTACTTAGGAGACGGAAAATTAAATATTCCGTCGGCTAAGATGATTATTAATTTGTTAATATTTTAAAATATGTCTGTCTCCTAGGAACTTAAACGACAGAATTATTTCATCGACTAAGATTCTAGTAGACGAATCTTAGTCGACAGAATAAAATTTTTCGTCGGCTAGGGTCTTCACCGACGCGTATTAGTCAACGGAATTTCCGTCGGCTAAAATCTTAGGAGACGGAAAAATACTCTTAGGAGACGGAATTATTCCGTCGGCTAAGAGCCATAATCCACTAGTGGGGGTAAATGAGAAATTGTCACCCAAAGATGGCTAGCTCAAATGAGAAAATGAATTTTGTCTCACATTGGAAAAGTGGGAGAGGAATAAGACTTTAAATAGAATCTCACACCTTGAATGTATAACCATGACAAGCACGCACACAAGCTCTCTCTCGCGCGCGCGCACGGGGGGTGGTGCAAATCCCAAGTCGGAAGCCCAATTTCTTCACTTGGGCCTGCACGACCTGCGGATACGAATGCGGCTCAAATTTGTGGCCTAAGAGCCCAGGTTGTTTTTGAACTGACGGATTTTATTTTTTGACTTTTTCCATGTTTGAAAGCTGTAACAGACTCTTTAAGTCTGGTTATGACACGCTCCGTCAAATTTTAAAAGAAAACAATATAACACACAAAATAAAGGTTTAAATGGTACTTTTCTAATAATAACAGAATATTCTTAAAGGAATATTCTTTATAGGTATCTTATTGATAACCAATTAAGAGTTTAGGTATTATTTTAATAACTTTACAAGTTCAAGTATCATTTTAACAGTCTTTTAAGAGTGTAGACACTTTTAGTGCATTTTACCCTAAACAATTTATTAAAGTTTGAAGGGGATGACAACTTAGTACCAAGTTTGAAATGGGTCTAACCATGCTTAAAACTTTGCTAAATCTGGGAGCACAAGTTTTCTACTTCTATTTGCATGGGCCGGCTATTGAGGAGAAAGAAGATGTTTTATTAGATGTATGATATGAAAAACACTAAGCAATTGTATGTTAGGCCTAGTTTGTTATTATGTTTTGGGAATTAAAATCATTTATAATTATCATTTTGAATGAATTTTCTATTTGATAAAATCTTAAAACGTGTTTATCTAAAAAAATTTTAGTTTAAATAACAATTATTTGAAAAATCATGTTGTGGACTACTTATTTAAAAATAAGTTTTTTAAAAATTGAGTTTTTAAATCATAATACCAAATTAAGTCTGTCTATGTCCTCGAACTCGACACTATAAAAATGTCCCCAAGAAATATCAGATCTTGTGGCTAATTGAAAAAAAATATCTTCCTACTCCAAGTTGGTTACCAAATAACAAATAATATGTAACACGTACCACACCGTTACATATATGGAGTCATTGACATTTCTATTTCTAACCACTAATCTCTTGGGTTAATAATAAATCTATTTGCGAGTCGTTTTCAAAATTGAGAGCCTTGGAAATTAGAAACCAAGAACCAATAATAGCAGAGATAGAGATAATCTTGATTTTGGTTTCTGTTTTTGTAAAGTATGTGTTGTCAATGTTTACGTGAATGATGGTCAGAGCATGACAAGGATTCTTGGTCATCAAACAATTGAAGTCACCCACTTTCCATAAATTTTGTTTAATTATGAATAGAGAACCCAGTTTCTCAGTTCCAAATGAGGTCAAGTTCTAATATAGTTAACCATGGTTCTCAATGTCTCATCAATTGCTCATGTATTTCTATTTTTTTTTCCTATTACTTACTTTCTCCTTTAAATTTGATTCTACGAGGACATTGTTAAAGGAATATTCCAAGAAAAACCCACTAAAATTTCAGTGATCATATGTAATCCTCACAACCATAGGGCTTCAAATTGGATTGTCTTGGATTTTGATAAACCATGCCATGAGATTGTCTAATTGTCTCGTACAAATCACATATTTTACTTATCAAACCATAACCCTAACTATGTGACATTGTTAGATAACTGTGATGTGCTCTTTAAGGTTCCTCTGCACCAATGTCATGTAGTAGGAGATGCCATCAAGTGTGATGGATTGCGGTGATGATCATTTACATCAGAATAATAAAAGAATATATGTATATAATTTCATATTGAGGAGTGTCAGGGCCACTCCAAGCCGTGAGTGGCTCCACATCTGCATTGGTGCTCTTGTTCATCGCATGAAGATGATCCCATTATGGCTTATAAAATATAGGAAGCAGATATCTTGCCTTTGCTCGATGAAACTTAGGAAACGGGAAGCACTCAGATTAAACTCAACGGATTATTTCAGGCCATGGTTACTTTAGGCCTTACCTTAATCTGGACAACGTTTACTGTGAAGTGTGAAGTATCACTATAACTCACGGTTTTTTTGTTGATCTCACGGACGAAATCGATACATTTTGAAAAAGTAGTTTCTTTTTAATCAAAGTTTAAATTCTAAAATAAGTTTTCTCGAGCAGTACATTGAGGAACTGTTTCAAACAAAATGAACACCAATATATCGAAATCAAAGTTGGATACAAAGATGTATTTTGCAGCAATATAGTAAATAAGAAACCATTTGGAGTAAGAAAAAAAAGTGTAAATGAAAACAGGAGTTGAGTATTCTTTGCATTGGCTTGGACATCATTAGTATGATTCGTTAGCAAAAGCAGGAACCAAATGCTTGTTAGTTGTGAGGAGAATACCTTTCTCTACTTCTAGAATCCCATTTGCAGCAAGAAAAGATTGATATGCTGAGAATTTTTAAAGGCTAAGAAATGATTGTCATTCTAAAACAAATTAGTAAACGGTTTGTACTTTGTTAGCAAATACATATTATTGACGAATATAGTTAAACCTCTTGTCATTATTATGAACAATTTTTACCGATTATCATTATAGATATCTACGTTGAATCTAATTTTAAGCTTCAATTTATGAACTTGAAATTTGTAAATCAGTCATATCTTCCAATGTAACTTTGACTAATCATGTTTGCTTGGACAATTAATCTCTCGGGGTGTTGCATTGTCCTTCTTATGATACTCATCTAGTCATATTGATGTAACACAAAATGGAAATATCTTTCATAGAATAGGGAATTGGTATTATCAGATTACTAACTGGATTAATTACGGTCAATGGTCAACATGACCATACAGTTGAGCCTCAAGAGACCACCTTGTCTAAATTTTACAGCACAACTAAAACGACGGACTTTTCATTCAAAACAAGGTTAAAATTATTTACCTCGTAAATTCCCTGGTTACTATTACTGAATCCGACGGCTGAGATTGGCCCATAAATATCTGATTACGTGCCCGAAACACTGACACGGTCAGCTCCCATTGGCCAGCTCCAAACTCCAATGGCCGCTCTTCTTCTTTAGAGTTTGCAACTCTCTCTTCCTCTCTCATAAATGTCGAACCTTTTCGCTCTCAGAGCGCCATGCAGGAGCCACCGAACCCATTTGTCAGAGTGACTCAGTGAGTCACAGTCCCGAGTCGGAGTGATGGGTCAGGAACTGAGTTGCAGAGCGAGTGACGAACATGGGCTGTTCAGTGCTGTGCAGTTTGGGGATTTGGAGATGGTGGAGGCTTTGGTAGAGAGAGACTCGTCTATCGTGCGTCACACTACTGTGTATGATCGTCACACTGCTCTTCATATTGCTGCTGCCAATGGCCAGATCGAGGTGGGTTAATTCTTTGCTTCTCTGGAATGTAATGCTTTTCAGTGATTGGTTTAAGATTGTTGGGGTGTCGGAGAAATGGGTTTATCTGGGTTTTTGATTCTTGTTGGAAAGTTGTGTTCTTTTTGGTTTTTTTGGTCTGATCATTTTTGGCTCTGTTTTTTTGGTTTGATTTTGCAGATTCTTTCTTTGCTGTTGGAACGATGTGTGAATCCTGATGCGTTGAATCGTCACAAGCAGGTGATTTGGTTTGTTTTTGGATGTGAATGTGAAATTTTATTGCTTTGGAAATGTTTGATCTCTGTGGTTTAGATTTTGCTGGATGTGAATTTCTCATGGTTTTGTTTGTTTTGAATGATTTTCAGACTCCACTTATGTTAGCTGCAATGCATGGAAAGATCTCATGCGTGCGAAAGCTTCTTGAAGTAGGAGCAAATGTATGTGAAACGTCACAGCTTTTGTTTGGTTTTGGATTTCTTAATTTTGTTATCCATGTATGGAGTGTGAGGCTAATGTGAGGTGTTGTGTCAGGTATTGATGTTTGATTCCCTTCACGGAAGAACATGCTTGCATTTTGCTGCTTACTATGGCCATGCCGATTGCCTCCAGGCCATTGTTTCTGCTGCAAAAACAAGTAATGTAGCTGTTTCATGGTCAGTATACTCTCTGAAGTGATTTGATCCTTCGTTGGTTGATGTTACTAGTTTGGTAACTGATGACATAATATGTTGAATTGAATACCAGGGGATGTGCGCGATTTGTGAATATTAGAGATGGTAGGGGAGCGACACCTTTGCATTTAGCAGCCCGGCGGAGTAGGCCTGAATGTGTACATATATTGTTAGACAACCGAGCCCTTGTTTGTGCTTCAACCGGCGGATATGGGTAAGATTTAAACTCAAGTTCTTAATCATCATTGATGTATTATTGGGGCAAAAAAAATTGTTGATTTTGCTCTTTAGACTGAGAAATTAGTGTTTGCAGCTGCCCAGGAAGCACTCCGCTGCATCTGGCAGCTAGAGGGGGATCTCTGGATTGTATACGAGGCTTGTTGGCATGGGGTGCAGATCGTGCTCAAAGAGATGCATCAGGGTATGATTCCATTTCCTTCTATATTTAAATATCAAATTCTGTGACACATGAAACCCCTTGTGTTGCCTTTTTTTTAAAATTGATGTATGTATGTGCTATTCTTTTTGTTTCATCTATCCAACCACCATAGTTTTGTAAAATCGTAATGGAAGTAGCAAAAATTGCATCTATTTGAGTGAAGTGACAGACACTAAGGACAGGTGTTAAACATTAAGGCCACATTTGGGGTCCAACTCTGTTTTTAGATATTTTGTTTCTTTAATTCAATAATACCCAAACCAATGATCTTATCTCTTAACTTGAACGACCAAAAAAATATCTCTTAACTTCATTTCAAACACTTTTATTTTGAAGTTTAATCTTTATGTTTTTCGTTTTCTTTCTTTTATTTTTAATATGCAGGAGAATACCATATATAGTTGCTTTGAAACACAAACATGGAGCTTGTGCAGCTATGCTAAATCCATCAACAGCTGAGCCTCTGGTGTGGCCTTCACCATTGAAGTTTATTAGCGAGCTTAATGAGGATGCAAAAGCTTTGTTAGAACAGGCCTTAATGGTGGCAAACAAGGAGAGGGAAACAAACATCTTGAAAGGAAGTGGTTACTCTCTTGCATCTCCATCACATTCTGATGTGCCTTCTGAGATAGGGATGTATGACAATATTTCAGAGGTAATTTTCTACCTTCCGGTCTATTTCTAAGTTCTGTTAAATATTTTACTTGTGTCAAAATCTAGTACAATAGTAATACTCTTCATAGCAGGCTGTTCCTCAATAGCTTTGCTTATAATTTTCTGTACTGGAGAATTCACAATAAAGTTAGGTATTCAGAAGAAATGTGAATCGTATAAACACATTAAGCTTATTGTTTAATGCATGGGACCAAAGTATTCATGGTGACACCTGTTAATTGCAGGCAAGCGATTCGGATTTATGCTGCATATGCTTTGAGCTGGTGTGCACAATTGAGGTCCAGAATTGTGGCCATCAAATGTGTGCTCAATGCACTCTAGCCCTCTGCTGCCACAACAAGCCTAACCCTAATACGCTATGCCTAACTCCGCTGGTTTGCCCTTTCTGCCGAAGCACCATAAACCGGCTGGTAGTGGCAAAGATCAAAAGTGATGATGACGCTGATCTTGACACTGACAACAGTTCCAAGTTAAGAAAGGCAAGAAAGTCCCGAAACTTCAGTGAGGGTAGCAGCAGCTTCAAGAGCTTATCCGCAATGAATTCTTTTGGTAAAATGGGTGGTCGTGGCTCTGGAAGGATTGTTGCAGAAAATGAGTGGGCTGACAAGCCTTGATGCTGGGTGGCATTTGACAATCAAAAGATTCCCATATGCAACTGTGAAACAGTAGCAAATTTAAGGCTGCTGTTGGTGCCTCACCCATTCGGTATGTACAGGAAGAAAAAAAAGAAATAAAAATCCATCTGTTGTGTAGTTTTTGCAAATGTAGGTTTTGGAAATAAGCGCAGGGGTTGGGTTTAGGTTAGATGTGCGGGTTATGCTGTTATATTTGTTTGGGATCTCATTCTTTCGTGATTTGATAGTGTTAGATATCTGATTGGGAAGGAAAAGAAAAAAGAAAAAAGAAAAAAGAAAAAAGAAAAAAGAAAAAAGAAAAAAGAAAAAAAAATCTTTTTCTTGTTCAAAGTATAAATTCAACATTCATGAATGGCTGCTCTGTATCTAGACTCGACAGAGTTAGTCATAAGACCCTATAAAGACTTGGAGGGATTGAGCCTAAATGCCTACCAAGGTCTTCTCTTTCTGTGTGAAGATGTAATATAAAGTTTGCTATTTTTTGGCTGCCCATTTTTTATTGGTCTGTTCTATAGCTTTTGCTTTGATTAGGGGAACGTCTGCTGTGTACACAGTACACTGTGTACTGTCTTTGTCTGGCTGATCCATCAGGCACAGTAATGCAGTGAAAATTGGGTTCCACCGATCTGTCTTCGGCGACCTCTCAAATTATATATGTTTTTGCCTCGGCTCTTAATCTACAATACATGTCTGTCAATCTTCTTTGGTCTTGACACGTGACCCGGACAGCAGCAGTACACGATGTACTGCGTCCATTCCAGAACTCACCCTGAATGCGATAAGAAAACAAAAAACAGAGAAAAGAAGTCCATTGTTAGTTTGTCATTGTCACCAATGGGGTTCATGTGGGTCACTTGTCTTGTTTGATCATAATCATCATATGACCCCTGAATGCAGATGCCGGGTCAGGACAAGTCAGGTGGATCATCCACAAGGACAGTCGGGTGGGTCAGACAAACATTACCTGAAAAGGCAAGTAATTTGGGGCGACCCACTCAACTGTAGGGGACCCGGTTTCGGTTGGCCCGGCCTTTTCAGTGTCTTGGGCAAGTACCCAGTACCAAACGGGTATGGCCCGTTGTGGGTGGTCTTTTCATTTATGTCAGATCATGATTTCCCAGATCCTAATCATGCATGAGAGGATAGATTGGGCACAGTATAAAGTGAAAATTCTATGGTGCATATGCGGTGCATCAGGTGCGGTAGATGCATATGCACCAGGTGCAGCCGCTCTCCAGTATAAAGATCTCGGTTTGATCAATGGAGCCACATTATTGACTTCTTGGGAGAGTTTCTGATATGTTCATGAGTTTTTTTGCTGGATTTGAAGGGTATATTTTGTCGGTGGAGCACTATTTATCTCTGTATTCCAAATTTGAGCTATTAATCATTCCAAATGAGAATGGCATTCCCTGAGTACCCAAAATGGAGAACAGAGCACTGCTTGGGGAATATAGAAGCTCAGTGTACTCACAATGGATGGACACTGTTAACTATATAGTGGTAAAACTAGAGAAGGTTTGAATAGTTCTCACCAAGTATTATCCTTTTCCCCTACAGATTTTTTTTTCAAATCAGTTCCCCCTCCCCTTAAGTATGAAAGGTACTCACTGCTCAGGATAGATGTCTATTTCTTTTTAGGTAGGAGGTGGTAGCCAGGATTCCATGGCAGTTTGGCCTTTCTTTTAGGAACCAAAAACAGTAAATGCAAAATGCTGTAAACTGAAGCTAATGTAGAACAACTTATATCAGATCTCTTGGGTTCATCTGTGAGAAGTTGGAGAACTTACCTGGCTTTGAAAATAATAAGAAGACGAAGTTTGTGTTTTGAGCGCTGTTCTTGGAATTGGTTACCAAAATCGGCGAATCGAGCTGCGCATCATGCAGCAAAGCTTGCCAGGCGGATTGAGGGTCCTTTGCGATGGCCTGAAGAGCCACCTCTCTCCTTGGTCTCTGTTTCGAAACGATGGCTTGCCGTGTCCTCCGCCGGCGGCGAGTTAGGAAGTGGAGGCTGGATGATTTCTTTCTGGTATTAGTTCTTCTGTTATCTATATCCACGGGATCTAGAAGAAGAGTTTACCTATTTTGTTTGTAAAACTTATGGACCTGCATTGGCGGGTTTTACTTCTGGGCTTTGCTTTTTAATGAAATGTTTCATTCGTCAATAAAAAAGCTAATGTAGAACATTGAAGTAGAACAGAACAATTTTAACCATTTTAATTCGTGCAATAACATGAAATTCTGGTTGATACACAAAAACTAAGACAAGAATAGAGAAGTTGATCAACACATGCATGAAAATAGCAATGGTTTTCTTCTGTCAACATCTGAATCAAACCATGGACTGGATTGAGGAGGAAGAGGAGGAGCCACTTGACCATTGACAAAGAGGGAGTTGGGTTCTGTAGCAGCCTGCTGAGTCATGGCAAGCTCATCATCTGGTCCATAAATTTGAGGGTTTCTACTGTATTCATCAATGGCAGCTCTTCTCTCTTCTGCAAGGAAATGACCAAGGGATGGAGGGGTTTTAGTACTGTTCACATGCTCACCATCTGTACTGTCCCTTGAACATAGAGAGAAAAAACACAATCTGAACTTGGTGCTGTTGTTGTTGATCTTTTTGTCCTTCCAGATCTGATCAGTCTTTCTTCCTCTTATTGATCTTCTTGATAACTCTAGAATACTGTTGATTCCAATAAGGTTCCCGAGTGTGATGCTTCTATCATGGAAGAAAGATCCTGTGGACTACACCCAATAACCAAAGACATTTTGGGTTTAGCGACTTATGAGTCATATAACATGTCCCAAAGAACTCAAGATTCTCCAAGATTAGACATGCAATAATATACTGCAATGATACCAGCAGCATATAATTCTATTGATGCAAGCTAAATTCTCCAATTACAGATCAATTAGGATATTTAAAAAAGTTCTTTATCTAAAAGTTAATTGGTGAACCTAGCTACTTGTCACATATAACTTGGCTGATGAATTTGATTACTTGAAATTTGAAACCAGTGGATGCATACCACTTCCTTTTCTGATGTGAGCAGACCATTTAAGAGCTTTCATTTTACAGGTCCAGTGTTCTTATAAAATAGATCAATGCATACATGATCTATCATACATGTACTAGTGTCTGAAAGCTTACCCACTATATTATGTACAATATATCATTCCTTGGAAAAATATTACTAGTACTATGCAGGGGTCAAAAACGTGCAGTTCCACTTGAAGAAACTGTAGGAACCTCTAAATACCAAGTCCAAAATCACGCACAAGCCAAAGACTAAATCCAAGAAGTCCTTATGTGGTTCCAACATATGTCATCAAAGGTACATTGTACATATACCTCACCAGAAGTGGAGTCTTGTCCTGCAGAAGCTTTCTATGTACACAACATGAATAAGGGAGTGGTCTTGTCTAATATGAGTAGATAACAGATGGCTTTGTGCGTTCAGTTAATTCCTACTGAACGGAACTAGAATTTGGTTGATGCATAAAGTCCTTAAAGTTTTTAAATCCCCTAAAACTGTTTATCTTCATCTTCACAGTTTCCATTCCAAAGCATATTTTCCATGAACAAAAACAAGCTGAAAGAAACAAAAAAGAAGGTACCAGTACAGTAGCAGTAAAAAATTGTATACCAAGTTATACCAAGCATGTATATAATATTGTATATATAATTATGTATACAGTACACACACAGTGATTAATCATATACTGCAGCAGCATGAAAGACAAGACCAGCATCTGAAAAAGCTTAAACCTTAACCTCTGTAGCTTACAGCACTGACCTCTGTATCTAGATCGGAAGAAGAGTCTGTGGAGGAGGTGGGAGAGCCGGTGAGTAAAGTATTGAACGACACTGATCCAGGATCTTCACGGTCTCGAGCAGCCAGGCCAACTCTTACATGCATTGGCTGCAAACCCAGAGGCCAGCCTTCCTCCTACAATCAATCATATCGGTCATGCAAAATCAGAATCAAGTTGGGTTTACTTTGCACAAGACACTAACATGTGCACCTTGAGAACTCACTGAACAATGTGATGAGGAAAGCCAGAGTATTTGACCCACAAAGCAGAGAAATCATAGGAAAAAACAGACAGGTAAATTGAAACTGAGCAGGAAAAACAAGTTTGAGGTTGAACCAAGTTAGGAAAAGCCAAAGAAATGAGGGAGAAGACAAAGAAGTAGTAGTACCTGCTCATGAGCCATTGTCTGGGACTGATTGGCTTTGGTGAAGGTGGAATGTGGAATGTGGTCACCCTCAGGTAAAAGAAAGAAATGTCATTTCCTTAATTGGGATTGTAGCAAAGCAGAGAAGGAGGATCAGAGGAGCAGAGATGGCTGAGGTGAGCCACAGAACCCAGGTGAGATAACTAAGTAAATTTATATTGAGGCTCTATGATTCTATGAGAGCAGAAGAGCGAGGAAGTGGCACCTGGGTTGGAGTCAAAAGGAGTAAAGAAAATGACTGTGAAAAGAGTAATCATTTGTTGTCACTGTTTTCCTTCTGCTTTTTGTTGGGCTTTGTTGAGTGATTTGTTGACTGGAAATAGAAAACAGAATCATTTTGTGTACATAGAGAAATAAACAAGTGCAAACAAAGGCATGAATCCAAGGAAGGCCTTAGAAGCTGTTCTACAAAATGGTTAGGATGCCCCATTTCCACAGTGATTAATTAGTGCTATAAACAGTCCTACTTGCAATGCAAGATCTGTGTCCTGTGTTCTGTGAGCATGGTATATCGAGTTCTTTTCCTAAATGAACACAATTTTAAACAGTTTAGTATGATTTATTCGACCTCTTAAATTTTCTAACGGCATAATGTGATCGTGTAATATGCTACAAACAGTACGTTTTTGAAATTGTTGAGATGTGTGACCAAAAAAGCCTACAAGTTTGGGAAAGAGAAACATGTTGGTTTCTTTTTTCATGGATCACTGGAGGCAATGATCAATTTAGTCTATTGTCATCGAGTGTGCAACTGTGCATTCTTTGCTGATCTGGACGAAGCAGAGGACCAGTTGCTTTCACCATATCTGAATTTTGTTTGGTGTAAGAAATTCACCATTCCTTTCAAGTATTCAATTCCATGGCCCTGCTGTTGAAAGCACAAGTATTATTTTGTTGACTTTTTGGACCAAATTTGAGTAAAGTATTTCAACACCATCGGACCATCTTCTTCTAGGTTCTAAGATCATCTAAAAATTCGGGCATGTCTTTTGGTGGGTCGTTGGATAAGAGTGTGATCTTCTAGGAGCATGTCTCCGGGTTTTTAAGGAGTGTGCCACCTCTCTTCAAACGTGAGTGAAATTCTCTTTAGTCAAAAATCCGAAAGCCTCCAGACCTAGGTCGTAGGGTTTGTCCCGACTCTGGTAGTGTAGGGAAGTCTCCCTCTTACCTAAACTTTTATGTATCAAAAAAAGATCATCTGAAAAATCAGGACATTTCAACTAAAATGATCTCAATTTGTATAGGAATTACTATTGAGCTCAAGTATGTATTAGTAACTTATATCAGTCCTTTTCAGTAACTGTTTTACTGATTCTAGCCATATAAACCATCACATGTGATTAGGGCTAGGCATGGGGCGAGATGAGACGGGATGAGATTGCATTTTTAGAAATGTATCCCGTACGAGACGGTCCCGTTTGGTACCGGGACGGTATCGGGATCCCGCAACAATATAAAAAAAATAAAAATAAAAATATAGAAGAGATAAATTGATCCTAAATTCTTGAAGAAATTTTATATCTATTTTTATAAAGTCAATGTGAACCAACTCATCCAATATTGATGAGAGTTTTATTGTGCATAATATATATATATATATATATATATATATATATATTCTATGGTGTTACTTTTTTCATAGTATAATTGCCCTAGTTCTATACTCATAACTATATATAAGTAGAAGACAGACAAAAATTGTAAAAATGAAAGGAGAATCAATAACTAATTAATTAAAATCTTGAGAAAACTCTCAAGCTTGAAAAATTAAATGAGTTCAAGTTATCGTTATATAGCTTTGTTATGGAGGCCGATATCTTTCATATGATCATCATCACCAAATGAGAATGAATTATCTAACTCTTGCAATGTGAAACTATTACTGTGAATTTATGTTTAGAATTTTGGGTGTCACAATCAGCGTGTTTGAGTTCATTGTAAAATTATACACCCTAAAAATCAAACAATTATGATCGAATACAATTACATTTATATTTTCAGGACGGTCTCATCTCGTCCCATCAATTTTTGGTACGGGATCGGGATTACGGCCCTACATGTAATCGAGTTGGTAAGAGTTTCGATATGGAACCCTCGTAGTCACGTTCAAGTCAGTCGACACCAATTTGTGTTAAATCTCAAACTATATTTAGTGGTCAGGAAGATCTTCTGGCACGAATTAGTCTCTGGATCTATATAATCTTAAGAAGGAAAAAACTTACATCCGACCCAGGCTAGACACACTCGTCTGGACTCTCCTATGTGGTCCAATCTCAATCTACCACGTGTCTAGTTTGTTTTGATTTTAATTTTAATTTTCCTTTTGCAGAGTAGTAATACTTTAAGGATTCTGAACATGAAAAAAAATAAAAGAGAATTGATTCAATTACGATTCATGGTGTTACTCAGAAGTGTTTCATATGCAAGTTTCTTTAGGCAGAGAGCAGACAAAGCTGGAAGATGTTACTATCAATAACAAGTACTTAAATCATTCAAATTCAATTTTTCATATATTTTTTGAGTGTTTGGTAATGAATCATAAGATATTCGTACTCTTATATTGAGAGCATCTTCAGTAAAGTAACTAAAATTATTGTTAAGTTTATCATTAGTTAAGAGATTTAGCAATTGATATAAGTATGTGACTCCATTAGTTATTGCTAAGCGTAAGTTAAGTAATATTTTTAATGAATCATAAACTAACACGTGAATTAAAAAGAGGAGGGTAAACATAGGTTTCTCTTTAGAAATTCTTCACTGGGTTGATAAATTTATCAATTTCGTTTAGCAACTTTAAGATTTAGCAATGTTTAAGTCATTCTGTTAGAGACTAGCTATATGTTTATCCGCTAAGACATGACGAGCTGTCATGCTAGCGATGTTTATCCGCTAAGACATGACGATCCGCCATGCTAGCGATGTTTATCCGCTAAAGCATGGCGAACCGCTCGCCAATCCCTCGTAAATACGAGATGCCTCCTCTTAGAGAAACAAACGATGTTTATCCGTTAAGACACGGTGAGCTGCCATACCAGCGATGTTTATTTGCTAAGACATGGCGAGCCGCCATGCTAGCGATGTTTGTCCGTTAAGATATGGCGAGCCGCCATGCCAGCGATGTTTATTCGCTAAGACACGACGAACCACTCGCCAATCCCTCGTAAATACGAGATGCCTCTTGGAGAGACTAGCAATGTTTATCCGCTAAGATATGACAAGCCGCCATGCTAGCAATGTTTATCAGCTAAGACATAGTGAGCCGCCACGCTAACGACGTTTATCCGATAATACAAGACGAACCGCTTGCCAATCCCTTTGTAAATACCAGATGTCTCCTCTTGGAGAGACTAGCGATGTTTATCCTCTAAGACATGGCGAGCCGCCATGCTAGCGACGTTTAGCCACAAGGACAGGGTGAACCGCTCACTAATCCCTCGTAAATACAGGATGCCTCCGCTTGGAGAGACTATCGATGTTTATCTGCTAACACATGATGACCTGCTCGCCAATCCCTCGTAAATACGAGAGGCCTCCTCTTGGAGAGACTAGCGATATTTATCCTCTAAGACATGGCGAGCTACTCGCCAATCCCTCGTAGATACGAGATGCCTCCTCTTGGAGAGACCAGTGATGTTTATCAGCTAAGACATGAAGAACCGCTCACCAATCTCTCGTAAATACAAGATGCCTCCTCTTGGAGAGACCAGTGATGTTTATCAGCTAAGACATGAAGAACCGCTCACCAATCTCTCGTAAATACAAGATGCCTCCTCTTAGAGAGACTAGCAATATTTTTCTGCTAAGACATGGCGTGTCGTCACACTTGCGATGTTTTTCCTCTAAGGCATGACGAACCGCGTATTAAATCCTTGTACATACGAAATGCCTTCTCTTGGAGTGATTAGCGACGCTTCGCCGCTAAGGCATGACGAACAACTAGCTAAGATGCTTATTCGCCAAAGACATATCAACACGCCAGCACACAAGCTGACAACTTGCCCACTCGTAGTGGTAGGCGCCACAAATTTTATACGTATGACCAAAGTTTTCCTCAGTGGAATTCTAGTGATGATCATCCGCTAGAGGATTAAGGGAGAACGAAACAACCGCCCTTAAAAGATTAAAAACGACTCACTGTTACCTTTATACTGGCAATATATCAATGCCAAGAATCTGTCTTACTCTCCGGGAGATCCTCGTTGATTGAGAGAACGACAGCTGGGCCGCCTTAACTTTTACCTCATTAAGTATGAGAGAATAAGTGATGATCAACCGTTATGACAAAATCATACTATTCATGTAAAAATCTGTCATACTATTCAAGAGACGAAGATACTTGAAACCGCCAATAAAACCCTTTGAGTCACCACACCCAATTTTAAGCTGTGGAGTGAGGGACTCCGAGGTACCCGCTAGCAAATGTAATAGTCATGACTTAAATTATACCTCATCACATGTGAGAGAACAACGACACTTAACCGCTAGAGATTCATTCCAATATTCATGGGACTCATCTCACAATTCTTGAGATCCTAGCAAAGTCCATCCACCAGTAAAACTGAGACATGGATACAACCGTTCGCATAACTGCTAACGGTTCACCTCACAACATGTGAACGACTAGTGAAGATAAACCATTGAAAAATTACCTCACCATGTGAGAGAACCACAAAGGTAAGACTAACCGCCAATCAACTTGTCTCATTATGCAAAGAGAATGACAAAACAATCACAACCAACCAAGCACCAAGCGGTTCTCCGTAACTCGAGAGTCAACAACCTCAATCACTCAGTTAGAGGTTAGCACACTTGGCAATCGCTCACTCAACGTGCAACTAGCACTCATTCAGCAAGCAGACAATGTTCGCCCACTGGTCATTCAGCTAGCGTCTAGCATTGACCTGCCAAGATATTGCAACAAGCGTTGGTTTTTGTCAACAAGATGAGCTGCTTGACTCTGGAAGCCGTTTGATGACCCTTCTTTCTTAAGGAGTTCGGGGACTAGTAGAGGCCGGACGCCACCGCGGTGTCACTTATGCTTGGTGACAATGATTTTAACTCCCCAGGTAAGAAGTGTATCTTTCTCGGGGACTTCAGAGACTTGTTGACATACCATATATACTATGCCACCAACCATAATTGACACCCTACTTATGGGCCCATGAGACGTAACGAGACCCGACCGTGACACGCATCTTGAAGCCTAGAGAACAAGCTACGCAACGGTACCAAGAACGTGTCAATCCATTACTTGAAAGTCACCTACTCGACCTCACCAACATGCTCCCTCACAACACCTTCAAAAGCTAGCAAAGGGGACTCTTGTCCCATATTGAAGATATTGTAAAGGGAGAAGTCTCATTCTCCTATTAAAGGAGACTCCTCCCCACTCATTCAACACACCAACAACACTACTACTACTACTACTACTACTACTACTACTACTACTTGTAATACTTTGAGGAGCTGCCAAAACACCTAGTACATATTAAGTGGACGTAGCCTTATGAACCACTATAAACCTTGTGTCCGCTATCTAATCCCGCTATTAACATACCCGTAAATACATCCGTATCAACATTGACCAAGCTTCTCATACCTACACATGGCTCTTCTAATTTTGGCCGTTCCAGTTATTCTATATTCAAAAAAACAAAAGTAAAAAATATCGCTGCCTCATCCCCTAGATGCCTCTAGAGTTTGAGTTTAGCGATCAAATTTCCAATCTCTGCCATGGCAGAAATCACGCCGTCGTCTGGAGCTATTGGAAGTCGATCTGCTAGATCAACAGGGTCTCGCTAAGAGCGGCGGGTCAAGCTTCACTGATCGACCATCGTCACTCATTCTTAGTGGGTCAGCTGCTTGGCAAGAAATCCAATTACCCTCATTTCAAAGGCACAATGTCAACGTTCTGGCGAATCAAGCGAGGTCTTTTTGTTCATGATGTGGATGACTGGTATGTGTTTCAATTTAATAATGTTGGAGATAGGAATCAGGTTTGGAGAGGTGGACCATGGTTTTACTGAAACACTATGTTGGTGTTGAATGGGTTTGACGACCTTGGTGTTGTCAATGAAGTCCCTCTATTTCATCTGGAAACATGGGTAGTGGTGAAAGTTTTGCCATTCGCACTGAGGAAGAGGGCGGTGTTGAGATGTATTAGAGTCCTTGGGATCAGTTGAGGATCTTGAAAAATGGCTCTGCACATAATGGAGGAGGAACAACGAGTCCGGGTTAGTTTGATGTGCGGCAGCGAATCATAACTTGGATGTTGTTCGACGGATCACCTACTGCCAGACCCGTGTTGGAACTTATTTTTGATCGGGTGAAATCATTTGTCGCAGATGCGGTCTATTTCTTCATGACCCTAAAGGTTGTGATGATTTCTTGGTGAAGGTAGAACATGATCCTTTGCAGGAGATGTCTTTGTCTGTTGAGAATCTCAATTTACAAGATGATGAGAGCAATGGAGATATAATTTCTGAGCGTACTGGTGGAGACGCCAAGGGTGGATAAACTGTTGCTGTTTTGGACGTTGTTGTGGCCACAGAACAATAGTCTAGGTCTTCTTTGTTGGTTGGAAGTCGGGATACCGATATGGTGTCTCAAGAGGATAGCAGGTTTGATCAGTTTGTTTGGGTCAAAATAATATTTTTTGGCAAATGTACATGATTAGAGCTTATTGGACCGATGCCTGCGGTCAAATATCTGTATAGTATTTATTTGTCATTTGGGGTCATGTGTGCTTGATTTGCAGGATTGCAGGGATCTATTTCATAATCATTTTGGGGGATTTTCTTTACTATTTGATTCAGAGAATATAATTTTTCTTGATCCGTAAGGAATGATGAACCCTAGTATCCATTATATAAAGGGGTTGATGGTAAACAGAGATGAGACATATCAACTTACAAACAACCCTGCAACACTGCAAAATAAGTCTCTCTCGGAGCACCTTTACCAAAAAGACTTTCAGGGTCTTTTATTCCATCAAAGCTTCATCACGAGCAATTTCCGCAGCTAACTCACCAAAGCCTTATCACGAGTAACACTCTACCACCAGTTTATAAAGCCTCATCACAAGCACAAGTCTGCCAAAAACCATTGTTAGAGTGTAAAACCTCTAGCAAATATCCTTGTTCGCTGAAAAGAAATCTTATTTGTATGTCCTGTAATCCTGATATAGCTCTGCTCGACCACATTGGCTGGAGTAAGAACTGTTTACTTTACATTAAGTGGAGGAAAATCTTAGCTGCTCATCAGCTAGGTCTGAAAAAGAACCTGAGTGTTGGTTTGATCAGCGCCCGTACATCAGTGATTTGAGGAAGAAGTCAGAAGACGAACAAGCAAGAACAAAGTTGCACCTAACCTAAAGGTGCTGCCATGTCAAGAGTTGATTGTTCGATGAAAATCTATTTTCATGTCGAACACAGTTACACTCTTCGGATCAAAGGGAGAATGTAATAGAGTTTCCTCTTGAGAATGCATTGAACATAACCGTAGCTTTGGTTCAGTCGACTGGTGTGATCGATGAAATGTATAAAGAGCAGCTAGCGGCTGCTGAGGTGGTGGTGCCGCCGGTTGTCCAGGTGAGTGAAGTTCAGAAATTCTTGGAGGCGGTAGGTCCACTGGCTGGAGGGAGGTTTCAATCAAAGGCCCCACCTTTGGTTAACGATCTGAAGAGATTGGCCTCCTCTAAACTCCCGAGACCTTGGAAAAGGTATATTCAATCCAAGGAAGTGTCTGTGCAGGATAATGTTTCAATAGTTGTACAACATAGAGATGGAAAATTATGGGTGTCATCCCAAAAGAAGAAACGAGGAAGGCCGTTTGGAAGTAAAAATCGTCCTAATGTTGCTTGAAGCTTGGATGGTGAGTTGAAGACTGCGTCAAAGAAAAAATTATTTTCTACCAAAGACAAAGGATAGGCAAGGAAGGAGAAAAGAATAGCTGCAACAAAACTTGAAGTGCAAACTTTGGCTGTTGTTGGTGATCAGGAGACGGTACCTGTGGCCGTCCAGGCGGAACCAGGTCCTACATATGGAAAAAGGAGGCTAGGTCTCTGATACCGGCAATGGAGGATGGGGATTCTCCAGTTGCAGATAGGACTTAAATCAAGTCGGTCACAAACTTATGTTAGTATGGATGGTACCCTTTGTCCCTCCTATATTTTACATAAGTTTGTTAAATAAAGATGCTAGAAATCGTAACAAAACGATTGTTGTATATTAGCTTCTAAATTTAGTCTAGACTAGGTCTGTGAGTGATAATAGGTAACTCTTTATGTCGACCTTGATAGGTGTGTTATCTTGATACTTCCTGCTCAATATATGAACTCATTGACTTTCGACTTTAAAAATATATCCGATAAAACGAATAAAAAAAGCAATCAATCTATTCATATTCTCGGTTAAATAAAACAGTTTTGGTATATGGGTCCAAGTAATTTGAGCCATCTTCAGGTAGCCTAATATGCGAGAGGTGTGGAACTTCTCTCTCATGCACATATCCACCGGGCCAAATAAGGCCGACTTTTCTTTCTTTCATTTCTAGTACAGTTGTTTAGGCCTTTACGCTGAAGAGCCCACAGGATGTGTAGTCACAGCAGTGCTGTCAAAAAACACGGTGTAATTCATTGATGAAAAGTGAAAACAAAGGGCACTTGAGACTGATATGAGGAATAAACATGTCAGAAAATCTGCTGTCCAGAAACTCTCATGCTACTGAAAGGAAATATTAACTTGAAGCACGCCACATTCTTGCGTTGTGTAGGGCACAAAACAGAAGGGAACTAGACCGATCTGAAAAATTGTCGATCTGAATTGTCTTTCCTTTTCTTTCGAGGAAAGATCTGCACTGACATCCTACACTAACTTGACACAATCTAAGAGGACTGCGGTCAACAGAAAATGGCCTGTTATCATTCCTAATAGGCTAAATTGCACCACCGCTATACGAAGAGACCTGAAGCTGCATTGTAGTGTCATCTTAGTTTGGCTTAGTGGACTCAGTCAGCTCTTTGATGAAAATTTGAGCTCTAAGATATAAGCCATGTTTGGTACAACTGTGGCTTTGAAAATAAGCTAGCTGTGGCTTATTCTGAGAATAAGCAGCTGACAAGCAAAGCTGCTGAGTGTTTGGTAAATTGGCTTTTTATAAGTGCTCTGAATGATAGAAGCAGAGACAGACTGTTTGGTAAATTGGCTTTTTAAAAGTGCTTTGAGTTTGTAAATTACTAGTTTAGCCTTACAGTGCCTTAAGGGTAACTTACTCATCAAATCAGCTATAACATAATGTGTCAAGTGTTGCATTCTTTGCATAAAGCTTAAATGCAGATTATTGTTAGTGCCTAATTAGTGTCACACTAACATCTCAGTTCATCCAAGTACTAAACTAAATGAAAATGTAACTTTCTGCAATAAAATTACTCACCATAAGGAGTCCATGTTGTAGGAGAACTGATACCTTGTTCCCTGAGGCCTCCTCGGACTTCCCAGCTGGAATTCTCTGCATATCGAGTATGTAGCCATCTTGTGTTGTTACCTATAAACCAGATGGGAAAAATGCAACCACTTTAAGTTCAGTCTGCGTTTGCTAGACATATATCACCGCTCTTGATGAACTGAACTGAAAGAAAGGAAGTCACATACTGTATATTCTTCACAAGGGTAGCCTTGTGATATCACCATTGTTGCACAGATACCATCACTGCCAGATGGAGCCATTGCTGAAACCACCCTGTCTTGGACAGAGAATAGCTGTGTTCTTGTACCAACTGCCAATCCGCAGAACAGAACAACTACAATAATAGAGGTGAGAATGTTGGTCATTTTCCTTTGTTATAATGACAGGTAAACCAGATGCAAATTTCAATTTTTCAAACTGCATTTTCCTTGTTGTATTGAAACTGAATAGAACACTAGTTCATCCACACTATCCGATTATCAACACGAAAAGAAATCCCTCAGTAACCTATTTAGAAAAATTGAAATTTCAATAAAATCCTACTGGAATCGCAAATTACACATCGGAATCGCGATTTACCAAATTATCCGAAGTTTCCTGACCAACCAAAATAAACAAAAGCAATTGAAGCAAAGACATGGCCAGAAATGGAAGAGAGAAATTGAAAATTGAACTTACGGAAGCGAAAGTGAGTAACCACCCGAGCCGAGTTTCGCCTTCGGAGAACAGATCGAAACCGAGCTTTGACTCGAGATCTTCGTCGGCGGTGCGAGCGAGCTTCTGCTGCTTCTTCGAGATCCACGCGTCTCTCCGGTCGCGTTTCCGGCTCTCATAGCCGCTCATGGTTTTAGGTTTTCAGTGGAAACTATCTCTCTGCAAAGTTGGGCTTTGCGATCTGAAAAGCGGCAGCACACCTCGATCGATCGAGACCGGCTTTTGGCTTCTAAAAGCTGGGGTCAAGCAGCTTCGGTTTTTCACCCGTGCTTATAAGCGAAACAGGCCAGAAGCCGCCTACCAAACACATTAACCAGCTTTGCTTCTAAGCAAAGCTGACAAAAAGCTCTACCAAACGGGCTCATACAACAAGCAAAAACTGACTGCGTCTGCCGGGAGTCGAACCCGGGTTTATTGCTTGGAAGGCAATTATCATAACTGTTGGACTACAGACGCGAACGGCTTTCATTAGCTCATCTGTTCAATCTAACTAAAAAACTAAGCACTACACTATGGTGAAGCAAATGAACCCTTGAATGACAATATGGAGTTGAGGACAGTTTAGATGCAGCCCTGGAGACTGATGTTATATGGCATCAGCGACCTAAATTCAGACAAGCAGATGGGGCGTAAATGAAGTAAACCATTAGAGTTGTGTACAAAAAGTTTCAATTAAACATAAATGTAGTAATACATCAAGCACTTAAAGACTACCTCCACACATATACACTACCAGAAGAACTATTTTAACCGACAAAAAAATTTCATCGGCCTGTTACAAAATTTCATCGGCTAAAAGATTGTTGAGACAAGATTGTCGGCTATACTTTAGCCGACGAAATAAATTTTAATCGTCACCTAAAGTGTGAACTTTAGTTGATGAAAAAGCTTTTTGTCTCCTAAAGTCTAGATTTTTAGCCAACGAAGAAACTTTTCGTCGCCTAAAGTCTGGACTTTAGGCAACGAATTTTTGACTTTAAGCGACGAAATTTCTTCGCCTAAAGTATGTAACTCGTTGGCTAAAGTTTGAATTTCGTCGCTTAAAGTTTGCATTTCGTCGGCTAAAGTTTTAAAAATAATAATTATTTTAATTTTTTTACTTTCAATTAATTTTTTTTTTCGTTTTTCCATCACCACACCACTTTCTGAAAGTGTTTGGAGGAGGAGGAGCCGCGGTGGAGGAGAAAAAATTCAAATTTTTTGGTAGGAATTTTGCCCTAAAAATTTTTGAGGATACTTTAGCCGACGAAATACGAAATATCAGCAGTTATACTTTAACCGACGAAATGCGAAATATCGTCAGTTATACTTTAGCAGACGACACGTGGTATTTTGTCGCCTAAAATATAAAGATTAGAGCCGACAAAAAAAAATGTTAGCCGACGCATTTCCTTTTTTGTCGGATAAAGTGATTTCGTCTGCTAATGTTAAGAACTTTAACTTACGGAATTATGGATTTTAACCGATACAACTCGAATTTGTTGGCTAAAGTCCATTATTTCCGACAAAAGTGTTCTTTGGCCGACAAAGCTTTTTTTCAAGTGTTTTTCATCGGCTAAAGCTTTTTCAAGTGTTTTTCATCAAGTTGAATTTTTTTTCTATAGACATATTTCGACATAACGATCATATCAGACGTCGGATTTTTGTTTCTCAACTTTGATAATCGGAATCACAACATACCTACTAATGTTGTATAATTTTTTTACTAAGTTTTAAGTAAATGTTCCATTTTAAAAACAAACTCTACGTAAAAACTTCAAACGCAAAAAAGTCATGAATAAGATATGACCGGAATGGTGAAATATGTCAACAGTTTAAAAATCACGTAATTCCAGTAAAGTCTCGGTGCCAATAGTTGCGGTCAATACAATTTAAGGGTTTGACTTACGGGATTGACCGTCCGGATGAAGCTTTTAAACTTATCGGATCAAGTTGAATTTTTTTCTTTAGACATATTTCAACATATTGATGGTATCTGATGGTTGTATTTTTTTTTGTGAATTTTGATGACTAGAATCACAACATGCCTACTATTTACCATTATTTATCCCTATGGGGAGTCCTATCATCGAGGGTTAAATATCTCAAAATTTTTAGATGGGCAGTTGTGTCTCATCATGGTGAGAGTTTGTTGTGTTGATGGTTTCACCAAAATACCTTATATAGATGTAGATATATACATTTTCATGTGTTAAGTGGTTAGAAAAACTGCATTTTGAAGCCTTAAACGAACTCGGATGACCAAAAAAGCTCATATGTCATGGCATTAGCATTGAGTTTGACTTGTACGCCTATTTCACTTTCAGATTGCTATCACAATAGTCAATCAGATACTGAAATATTCTTAGTGTAATTTTTTAAGTAAAAGATACTTTAGCTGATGAAATACCCTAATTTCGTCGGCTAAACTTTTCAAATTTCTTCGGCTAAAGTTTTCAAATTTCTTCGGCTAAAGTTCTCAACCTATAGCCGACGAAAAAATTACATAAACCGAAAAAAACAATTTCGTCGACTAAAGTCTTTTTTCTGATAGTGAATATTTTCTTAGATCAGCCGACCAAATTCAAACGGAAAAATACAGTGAAGGGGATTCTATTGTCGGCCAGATTTTGAAATCTTTTATATATAGCATATTTTGTCTTCTATTGTGATCGTTCTTATTATTGTACTTTTAAGATATTTTGTCTTCTATTGTGATCATTTTTATTATTGTACTTTTACTTCTTCTTTTTGTGATCTTTTGGCCGACAATAGAATCCCCTTCACTGTACCATCACGTCTTTGATAAAAATATTTACCATTTCCGTTTGATTTTGTTCTGATGGTCCAAGGAAACTCCCTACTCCTGAAAAAATTAAAACCCAAAGAATTAATCAATGTAATACACGGTTGTCAACAACTAATCATTCTACAATTTGTTAATACTCCTCCATTTGAATGTAAAACTGAATCATAGATTAATAGTTTTCACATAAACTCAAACTATAATGAAACGATACAATTAAGACTAGCTGATTTAAACCAAGACTAAGATATTGTGTTATTCACTTCGATTGCTCCAGATCAGGATTTCACCAAGAATTCAAGTGCACATACCTAGCCATCTCCATTGATTTGTCCTACGCTTTGTATCTTTCCTGAAATCAAGATCCCAGACCTTCCAAAACTCAAGTCTGCATACCTTCATAGATATTGATTATGGTCTCAAAATCATAGATAAAACATACCTTCTCAGAATCAGAGCGGGTTTGTTGCAGCTTCTGAAAAGTTCAAACATGAAACCAAATAACGAAAAATGTTGCGTAAATCTGAAAATCAATGAAGATTTGAAAAAAAATTGAAAATTACCCAATGAAGACTATTAAGTTTGACCTCGATCGTGTGAGTTGAAACTTCTCAGCCGATCTCATAATAATTTCTTCATCTTTGGGGTTTGATTCTGTTAAATTTGCTCTACCCTTCTTTCTGCATTTTCTTTCTGTTTGCATTTAAACTGTAAAGTGGGAGAGGAATAATGACGGCTGTAGAAGTCAGAATAGATTTTGGAATGATAGACATACCATGTTTCAAGTGAGTCCACAGTTTAGAGCTGGTTGGTTTCTCTAACTCCACAGCCTTCAGTCCAAGGTGTCTCAGGTCTGCAACATAGAAGAAAAGACACGAATTAAAAAAAATCAAATCCAGAACTTTAAACTCACACCATCACTGCAAAGCAGAGTCACAAAGACGCGCGCATATGAAAGAAAGTGTTAAAAAACAGGCAACTCTATTGTACACTGAGATGGTATGTAGCATCTTTATTAATTAAAAGATATTTTCAATTTTTTTTGCATGCTTTCAATGTTTGGTATTGCTTAATCAGTCTTATTGACTTTGTTCTCTATATTAGCTCATGATAGTTGACATCTATTTTTGCTGGTGTTTTTTTTTTCTCATGTCTTAGTTAGTTCAACTTTATAATACAGCTGGAAACATCATGAGATCATGGAGTTTCATCTATTGCGATTTCAGTTTAGTTGGTTTGTAATACAATGTTGCTAATCAACAAGTAATAGAAACATTGAAAAATGTATGTTAAGAGTCTAGCATCATTGCCTGTGCATAAAAAGCTTATCCTTGCCTGAAATCATAGGATTGGTGTCTAATTGAAACAATGCAATTGTGTTCATGTCGTTGTCTAAGTAGATAGAATGAGAGCATATAAAACAGAGAATTCATTGTACGTTTAGTAACTAACGATCTTTGGACAAGCTATGTCTAATTTAACTAATGATTGTTCTCTAAGCTGTGTTTCTAATCTATTTTTTATTTTGGATGCAGGACAGTTCATATCCTAACTTAATCTTTTTAGGTAAGTTTTGGTTCACTTCAACAAACAATGAACTTGCTTTGAAATAAGTATTGCTATGAGATAAGTTTGGGTTAATCCATTTTCTTGCCTACATTCAATTGGTTTCATTTGTGAACAAAGTGTGTGGGTTACAGTTACTGAACCATCAAATTAAGACCTATTGATATTTCTAAAAATGAAGTATATTTCTCAATTAAGACCCATCAATTCACTTTACTTAATGAACAGTAGTGGAACAAGAGTTGTTTAAAGTCAAAACAAAGTTAGGAATGATTAAATTTTTAAGACTATACATTACAGTTGATCAAATATTGTTATGTACTTGCATGTACGTAACCTATTTCTCTACATATGATAACAATTTGCACGCTCGAGTTGCAACGCTAAGCAAAGAACATACAAGTGATTGACAACATGTATACATACGTAATGGTTAACAAACCGAAACTAATTATATGCGTGAGAACAATTATTACACACACGTTAGCGCGTACTTCCACACATGCGTATGCGCGTGCAGGAAGGCTAGTTGAGAGAAAATCACATAAAGAAAAACATTTTAACTTTTAAGGACTTGTTTCGTCAACCACCGTCAAATCAGTCTGTGATTCATTCAAGATTGGAGTTCGAATTAGTTTCTTATCTTCTTTGCTCGAAAATCATGGAATAGAACGGCTGATCCATTCTCAATCAAGATGAAATTGCTTACTGTTCAGTGAAAATCTTATTATGAGAAACCATTGATATCTTTTTTTTTGTTTTTTTTGGCAGACAAACAATTGATATTTGATCCTAGTTTAAGTTCTTATTCATTCGGATTCAGCTTTTCTAATGGGTGTTCATGGACATGAAACTGGACTTGAGTTCATTCAATTTGAGTTTTTATCCAACATGTTGCCAAAAATCTGTTCTTTTCAATAGTTTTTATCCAACATGTTGCCAAAAATCTGTTCTTTTCAATAGTTTTCATGAGCCATGATATTTGATCCTAGTTTAAGTTCTTATTCATCGGGTTCAGCTCTTCTAATGGGTGTCCGTGGACATGAAACTGGACTTGAGTTCATTCAATTTGAGTTTTTATCCAACATGTTGCCAAAAATCTGTTCTTTTCCATAGTTTTCATGAGCCATGAAATTTGAGGCAATTATCTTGGGCTTCATACGATCTTAGATATGTAACTGGCTTGAATTTTTTTCTTCTGCTTGTTCAACTTCTTTTCAAGAGTTGTACATTGCTTGCCTACTCCAAACCAACCACACCTTGTTTTCTTCAGTTCCTACACGTCGAACTTGCTGGAGGTTAACTCCGGCGAGAACATGGCTCTCCACGTAGTCCTATACGCTTACAGCGATAGACCGAGGCAGTGGGCTTTGAAGTTGTCGGGGTTGACACCGAGTCGACTCTTCATTGACGTCGAGGAGAAGACGAGGTATAGATCTAACCTTAATCAAAATTTGGAGGCAGTGGCTTCGTCGTTGAGGTTGTGGTGTCACCGTCGAGGCTTCGTCGATTTGAGAGAGCAAAGAGGCCATATCGGAGTGGAGTGGAGAGGAGAGGAGAGAGAGAGAGAAGAGATCAAATCGGAGAGGGGAGGAGAGAGAGAATAAGAAGAAGTAGGAGAATAATTGAGATAAAAAAGGACGAATGAGAGAGTTTAGTTTAATTGTAATAATGACAATATTATTTTTTTGTTTTATTTTATTGAAATGGGCTATTGGTTCATTTTTTTTCATTGGTTTGGGCTTTAAAATCTTTTTTTATGTAAATGGGCATTTTCCCATTTCTTATCGATTTTTTGTTGATTACATTTGTAAAGGATAAAGACACAATGGTAATCTAAATCAAATTCATAATTAACAAATTATAAATAAAAATTCCACCTTATTGGTTTTTTATTTTAGAATATGATGACATGGTATATGACTATACGTCACGTCATTTGGTATTGAAAAACTACTTATATTTTGGTGTTTGTAGAACTACTTATAACGATCCAAAAACACTTTTTAATTAGTTTTTACTAATAACTTGACAAACACTTAAAATGGTATTTGGTTCTCGCAACACATAAAATCGTTTTTCACTTTCACAGTACTTTCAAAAGCAGTTCATCAAAACTTCAACTGTTTTCTCTCATAGACACATTAGAAGTGATTATTCTAACAACAATACAAGAAGCAATTGTTCTCACGACACATTAGTCCCCAAATTGGGCCTAAAGCAAGCTTACCGCCCGCCACCACACCAAAAGATATTGCATTGTCAATGCTAGAGTTCATAAATATAGGCTAGTAGATTATGACTATTTGAAAGAGCTGTGCTTCAAGACACGTTCATTACAAGGATCAGCACACTTTAGCCGACGAAAGATTTTCGTCAGCCTGTTAGTCAAATTCGTCAGCTAAGATCTTAGCCGACGAGTTGTCGTCGGCTAAGATGTCGTCGGCAAAGACTTTAGCCGACGAAATAAAAATGGTCGTCAGCTAAGTGTTAAACTATAGCCGACGACTTATTTTTCTATTTTTCGTCGGCTAAAGTATTACTTTGGCCGACGAAAAAAATTGTCGTCAGCCGTAACCTAAGACTTTGGCTAACGAAATATAAATGTTTAATAAAAAAATTAAAAAATAACTATAGCCGACGAATTATAGTACATTTCGTCAGCGAAAAAGTACTATAGCCGACGAATTAAGCCATATTTCGTCGGCTAAACCTTGAAAAAAAATTTAAAAATACTATAGCCGATCAATTATGGTAAATTTCGTCGGCTATAGTACTTTTTATACTAAAAAACCATTAAATTTTTAAATTACCATCCAAGCAAGCTGCAAATTACACAAACAATTTCATATAATAACCAACAACACCATCAAAAGTGGTCTCAACGTTTTTCATTAAATTATTTATTAATTGTTCATAAACCCATAAAACTATATAAAATCTATATCATCTAAATCTATATCAGCGTCCGGAGGAGGTTGCTGTTGAGGAGGTTGTGGCGGCTGAGGTAGGAGAATAGGCGTAGGCATGGGCGGAGCCGGAAGTCTCTGAAGCTGGACAGCCGGAAGTCTCTGAAGCTGGACAGCTGAAAACTCTTGCAAGTACTGGAACATCTGCTGCTGCTGTGCCTGCTGGGTGGCATATACTGCCGCATTATACTCCTGTAAAGCGGCAGTATAGGATGTCTGGACGGCTTGCTGTTTCCGTAACATCTGAACTTCTGCTTCCTCCTTTAGCTGAGTCGTTCTGCTGCTGGTCGAGGCTGCCTTTTTTTGAAATTCAGAAGTGGTCTTCAATACCCCCGCCCTTCTTTCCTAGACCCCGGCAGTAGAAGTTATTTCCTCGCGATGAGAATGCTGTGCCCATGATCCTCGTCCCAACCCTGAGATCCGAAGTGTCGATCCGAGACACGGCTTTGGACATGATTCCTCCCGCGTGTCTGGCCATGTCTCCCTCACTATAGCAGTCATCACCTCGTCACTAGCTTGCCTCACCTTCGCCTAATTGGATAGGAAAAAAATTAATTAACATTTTGAAATATATATATATATATATATATGTATAATTTAAAAAATTTGAAAACGTAAAACGACTTATAATATCTTCCTAGGCGTCAAGATATGCATTCTCGTACGTATAGACGTACCAGTTGACTTATTAATAAATTGATTATTAATAAATTTTTCTTATTATGACATTATAAGAAAACAAATTATTTATATTTTATTACCTAAGGGCGTTGGGGCGGACGCGACGGATTCTGACTTTATCGCCGATGATGATACCCTCGCAGAAATAAGATCTGTACCAAATCGCACGAAATGGTACACCGCTGATGGGGTCACCTGCGGGGGCAGTGGATAAATCGGCACCCCTGAGTCATAGACTGCCGGTAATGCCGGTATCAACTGCTGAAGGTAGAGAAGAGGCGGCGGCATCTGTACCCTAGATGACCTACCCTCCGAAACAGTAGGGCTCGGAGTCGGTGCCCTGTGTATCTCAAGCATATGTGATGCAAACACCTCCACCTGAGTCGGAGGCCACAGCTGCCTCGAGGAGTGAGGGATGCTCGGCTGTCTCGAGGAGCGATGGGCGTCCAGCTGCCTCAAGGAATGTGTGGCCCCTGGCTGTGTGGAGGAATGAGTGGCGCCCGGCTGCCTCGAGGAGCGCTCCAGAAGGGACGCACGTCAGGCTGTCATGGGGCCCTGAAACGACGCTTGAGGGTTGCTAGACGTTCTCTCAGACGATTCAGACCTTTGGCCCTTTGAACCCTTTTTTCACTGAACAAGCATTTCATCATGTTTAAAATATTAATTTATTAAATTAGTAGAATTTTTAATTTTAATTGGAATTTTAAATATTTTAATTAACACTTGTTATCAATATATTAATAATCTTTATCAATATATTAATAAATTATATGAATATAGTAACAATTAAGAAAAATTCCTATAATTTGTACAATTAATATTTTAATACACAAAAAAATTCATAGAATTCACAAATAACAATTAAACTAAAACTGTTAAAACCCCCTAATTCAATTTAATTTTTTAATTTCAATTTCAACAACATTATCAATTTCAATAACAAATATACCAAATTAACAAAAATTCAAAAAGATTAATATATATACCTAAAAATTCACAAAAAATTAAGAAACATACCAAATTATTCAATAATCATTATTTAATTTCTATAAATAAATTTCTATCCAAATCCAAATGTACAACAACATTTAAATAATCAAATTCAATATCAAAAATTCAAAACAAAATTATAAACAAAAATCACACACCTGTGGAGGTAAAGGAGCAGACGAGGCCGACAAGGTGAGGGGCGGTGAAGGAGGCTATGGAGGTAGAGGAGGAGAGTTGGTGGCTGTGGAGGTAATGTTTAAGGGTTTGGGAGGTGAGGAGGAGGGTTTGAGAGGCTAATTAGGCGAGGAGATGTGAGGAGAGGCGAGGAGAGGCGAAGAGAGGCGAAGGGAGGTGAATGGAAATTTCGACAGTTAGGGTTCGACCGAGACTGGGTTTTTTATATAGGCATTACTATAGCCGACGAAATAAAATATTTGTCGGCTATTATTTCCAAATTTCGTCAGCTATAACATGAAACTCGTCGGCTATAACATGAAACTCATCGGCTATATTTTATTAACTATAGCCGACGAATGTTAATAAATATCGTCGTCTATAGTCCTTTTTATACATCACATATTTGTGATTCTGATTCTCAAACTTGAGAAATAAAATCCGACCGTCAGATCTGACCATCGTGATAAAATAAATGTATGGGTGAATTTTCAGCTTGATCCGACAACGATAAGGACTTGATCCGGATGGTCAATCCCATGAGTCAAACCCCTAAATGGAAAGAAACTGTAATTTGACCGTCTAAATTACGTATTTTGTCTGGACCTTCAACTGCAAATAGTTTCAAATCGATGAGACGCAACTAGTGGTGTAAAAATTTTATGAAAAATAATCATCAGAGAGAGGGCTACCTCTAGGGAGATAGAATGAAGTAATGAATTGACCGCAACTATCGTCAACCACCCTTTATCGGAATTACGTGATTTTTCAACCGTTACCATATTTCATCGTTCTGATCATATTTTATTTCACGAATTTTTTTCGTTTGAAGCTTCTGCGTATAATTTGTTTTTGAAACGGAACATTTACTTAACACTTGGTAAACAAGTTATACAACATTAGTAGGCATGTTGTGATTCAGATGATCAAAGTTGAGAAACAAAAATCCGACCGATTGATATGATCATTATGTCAAAATATGTCTATAGGAAAAAAATTAAACTTGATTGGACAACAGTAAGGGCTCGATCCGGACGGTCAATCCCGTAAGTAAAACCCCTTAACGCACGGAAATGGTAATTTGACCGTCTAAATTACGTATTTTTCCATGACCTTCAACTGCAAATAGTTTCAAATCGATAAGACGCAACCAGTGGTATAAAAATTTTATTTTATTTATTTTACTATAGCCGACGAAAAATTATGGTATTCGTCGGCTATAGTATAGGAGTTAGGGTTTATGGTTTAGCCAACGACATATTAGGGTATTCGTCGGCCAAGATAGTTTTAGCCAACAAAATACATCTTATTTCGTCAGCTAAAACTGAAAAATACATAAAAAAACAGGTTGTTTAATGTAACCATACCAATTTTCTGTTCATATATCACCAAAATTAAACAAAATTATGAATTCAACAGCTTGTAGCATATAAAACACACATCAATTTGTATTACAAATTCAAACTAAGAAGACTCGTAATCGGAATCATCCGATGAGTCTTCTTCGGTGTCAGAATTAATTTCTGGCAATCTATGCATTTCCTCATCACAAGTGTCTTCGTCTGTTTCTTGATTTGGATCAACATCAATAAGCCTTTCATCTAAATCACGAATTCGAACCAACCGACTCGCTTTAAAATTATTAAGACGAAGTGTAGAGGAGTCAGGAATACCTATTGTGCTGGGCTCTTGATAAGCAACATCTTCTTCCTCGTCTTCGGCCTCTCCAACAGTAGCTGCCCGGTAAATGTTTCGAGGGTGCACAAGGTTGACTGCTTTCCACAGGTCACCCTTAACAAGGTCATCAAGATAAAATGCTTGTTTTACCGATGTGGCAAAAAAAACGGGTCATTTTCGTAACAGCTTGTAGCAGTGATCACCGATAAAATCTTGTACTGATCGATCTTTATGCTCTGCGGCCTACTAGTATCAAACCATCTACACTTGAAGAGGTGTACTGTCATGCCTTGCCCATAAACGAGTTCCACTACTGAATCGAGAACACTGAAATAGTCAATTCCATTCCACCCACCATGCGCCATCACCCTAGAATTTTGTGTTCTCCGTCTGTTGTCTCTCTGTTCATATATAAATCGCACGCCATTCACCTTGCACATCGGATAAACTCTTGACATTATCGGCTTCATCGCTAGAAGTCTTAGTTCGCGCGACCAATATAGGTGACCATTGAATTGAATATGGTTCATCTGCAACCAAATATTCAATGTATTGTAAATATGAATAATTATGCAATGAAAGATTCATGAACAAAAATAAAGAATTACATACCCAGCCGTCAAAATAGTTCGCGAACTCCTTGTTGTGGTAGTCGAGATCACCTTGAATGTCTGAACAGTATAAATGGATGTCTTTCCAGCATTCAAATTTTGTACAGTTAATCAATACCCACCAATGAGCTATGACTAGCTCATGTGGTTGCAACTTGTAGGAGTCTGGCAAAATTCCATAAACTTCAACATTGCATTAGAGACTATGGAAATGTTGAACTTCGGTACATCTACCGGTATGGTTTGTTGAGTTTTCTTTAACGCTCCTAAATAAAACGTCATGTAGGTGACGCATTCATGCGCAATATATGCTTCAGCTATACATCCTTCAAGCACGGATTTATTAGCCACATAAGCTTTGTAGTCTCCAAGTTGCCTATAAATAAATTGTTGTAATCTATTATGATTATATATTGAACATGTAAATTATGAATTTAGGTGAAAAAACATACATTTCCATGGGATACATCCAAGTATAGTGTACTGGACCGGTAAGCAACAATTGCTCCGGAAGATGGATCATCAGGTGCGGCATGATGTCAAAAAAATTTGGAGGAAATATCCTCTCAAATTTACTCATGATATAAATAATGTCCTCTTGCATTTCCCGGAGGTCAGATTTTGTCACTTCCCGTGTGCATAACTTCTGGAAGAATCTTGACAATGCTACTAACGGCTTCACCACTTGACGGGAAAGGAACGGTCGAATGTAAATAGGAAGAGACGGTGTAGCAGAATATGACAGTCATGACTTTTTAACCCGTACATTTTATTATCCTGAATGTTTACACACCGGGCTATATTTCTTGCGTAGCCTGAAGGATACTTCACAGAACTCATCCACCTGAAAATTATGTTCTTCTGATCAGGCTTCACGGTGTAAGGAGTTTGAGACATTTTTTTCTTCCCTTCTTTCAATCACAAATGTCTTCGTATCTCCATTTTTTTAAGATCAATGTGTGCCTTTGGACCGTCTTTCGTCTTCCCCTCCAAGTTCAGCACTGTTCTCACCACACTGTCGCACACATTCTTTTCTATGTGCATCACATCTAGATAGTGTCTAATCAACAACTTACTCCAGTATGGGAGTTCCCAGAATATGCTCTTATGTGTCCAAAATTTATACCTGTCGGGTTTTTCAAGTATTGCCGCCACAATATTGAGATGATTGATGGGCTGCCCAAAATCATACTCACTAAACACTACTAAAATTTCTTCCCCCGTCCATCTTCTAGGAGGCACACCGTTTTCTATAGTCCAATCAAATGCCTTGTCATCGAACCGCCATTCGTGATCATACGAAAAAAGAGTACGGTGACCCAATCTGCATATCTTGTTGCAATGACTACTGCTCCCCTCATCGCTAAGGCACTCTGGACAAGCCTGTATCCCTTAACAACATTGCCCGACAACATTTCATGGGCAGGAAAATCACTAATGGTACTAACAACCATGACATACATCTGGAGCATCTCGTGCATGTACTTGTCATAAGTGAGATGACCAACGTCCCAATAAAACTTAAGCTCTTCAATCAAGGGTGTCAAATACACATCGAAACACTTTCCTGGATAACCGGGCCCCGGAATCAACAAACTCAACATATTGTATTCTTTCTTCATGCACATCCATGGAGGAAGGTTGTATGGTACCAAGATCACCTGCCATCCACTGTATTGAAGACTCATGTTGCCAAAAGGATTGAATCTGTCGGATGAAAGCCCTAGCCTCACATTTCGGACCTCAGACGCAAAATGAGGAAACTCACGGTGTATATGCTTCCAAGCCTTCCAGTCAACAAGGTGTATAAGGGTATCTTCGTCATGCAATTCCCTATCAGCATGCCATCTCATAGCTTAGCTTTGGTCGTGTGTGATGACATGTACAACCGCTCCAGCCTATCCCTCAACGGGAAATACTGAAGTACCTTCACAGGTTTCCTATTGCTTGTAGTAGTCAGCTTATACCTGTCACTCTTACATACAGGACATGCGTCAAGGCCATCAAGGTCATTCCCTTCTGGATCTTTACCCCAGAAGAGAACACAGTCATATCTGCATGCATGGATTTTGATGTAGGAAATCCCAAGATCTTTTAGTATACATCGGACCTTATGATGAGTGGTACGAAGACGATGACCGTGGGCCAGCATTGAAGCAGTGTGCTCACGGTCGATTTTGTCTCAACTTTAATCTTCATAACGTCCATCACACTTTCAAGAACCGTCTTCTGACAACCGGGGTACACAAGGGTCTGTTGGAAAGCATGTAATTTGTTGTACTTGTCAATACCAGCAGTGTTGACAACTCTAGGGAAGGGCTGCAACGGCCCAGACATATATTGTCCTTGAGTGCATGCACCGCTCTCATAAGGAAACATATCGTTGATGAAGGTCGTTGTTGGATCGTTGGATGTACTGCCCGTCTCAGAAAATTGTCCATGATTATGCGGACCCCCTAATGATGTTTCACCGTGATATATCCAACATGTGTAGTTCTCTCAAAACCCGTTACTCTTCAGGTGCTGCCAAACCTTGTCAATTACAAATCGATGCATATCGCTGCGACACTGACATTTAGTGCACGGGCAATAGAAAATTGTATTCCCGTTAGCATTATCCATCACATATTCAATAAAACTAATAACTCCTTTACCATATTTTTTGTCTCATTTTGGAAGCGAAATCCAATTCTTATCCATGTCCTAAAAAGATAATATAATATATATGTATAAACTCTAATTAATTAATTAAATTTTCAAATCATTTAGTATTCAATCTACAGTTAACGTACAATTAATTAATAACAAATTAATAATTAAACACGCACACATATATTTATATATACATGCATATATATACTAATTACTAATTATATAACAATATTATATATATATCAGTTAACATCAATCATAATCAACATATTACTTAATTCATACTATGTATCAAGACAATATTATAATTAAATTATTATGTATATATATATATATCTACTAATTAATAACAACAACTTCATATATATTATCAAACAAAATCGATCAACTTAATGACACTCAAAATCCAATAATTCAACTCAAATTAATAAATATATAACTCTTAAATCAACTCAAAATCAAGATATATACACATATACGTACCTATATATAGCTCCACAAACTAATTTTGGACAGATTTCGACGACACCTAACAATTTCGACAACACCCAAACTTTTTCTCCTGTTTTTTTTTTCAAATGAGCTGTTGTCTAGATCTGAAAATATAAGGACTTTTAGCCGACGAAATTATATATTTTTTCGGCTAAACTTTTTAAATTTTATCGGTTATAGTTTACAGACTATAGTTGACGAAACAATTATTTTAGCCGACAAAAAAAATATTTCGTCGGCTAAAAGTCCACTTTAGCCGACGAAAAATTAACTTAGCCAACGATTTTTTATTTCGTCAGCTAAAGTGGACGTTAGCCAACGAAAAAAAATTTGTCGGCCTGTTTTTTTTGTTGGCTATAATGTTTATGCTGGTAGTGGTTGTAGCAGCGCTATCTTTCAGACTATATTTGCCCCTACTACTTGTGTGCAAAGGGTTGATGCAAATTAGTCTATGGATACAATGAAGCCTAGCAATTTTACTATCATTGATCGGCGTTTTACGCTTACGAAGATCAACCTACACTCAAATAAAGGTTTACAAGGGGCTCAAGATTCCTAGAAACTATAACTGCAGCAATATAGTTTCTAGATTTTGTCTTTGGAAAATAAGGAATGAAATAGAGGTTTTATTTTGGAAGAATAGAGAGTTTCTAAATGTATCAATCTTCAGAGAACTACTTCTTTATATAGAAGTGGTCGTGTCTTTTGGAACTGGTATGACTCTTCATGTTGGTAACTCTTCACCAAAGGTTAAGTCTCTTCAATAAGAGTTACTAATTTTCTGGTGTTTGATTATTTACCAACAATCACATAGTTTCAATTAAATTCAAACTAACATACCTTTTGATGGTATATGTTCACACCTTCACCTCTCCTTAACAATTTTCTTGATAATTTGAAAATTGTTCTAACAATCCTCCACCATTTTCAAAATATAAAGGATTCTTTTTTATACATTCAATAATTTGAAAAATTCTTGAGCATGATCTTGGAAAACATAATGCATAAACTAAGGTGTTTTGTGGACTTGAACCTTTAGTGAGATGGCGAAGTAGCTTGGCTTTGAACTTGCGATCTTATGTGACCGAACCAGACATATTTCACACATTAGTTTTCTACTTATTTCAAGTGTTTACAAGCCGACACGTGAGATGACCTTGTGTCTATATCCATTTTCTTGAGTGCTTTAGAGACTAGTCCAAGTCACATAGAAAGCGGCACCACCTCCGACACTCATATTGGTAAGCATGTAGTACCCCTGTAACTAAAGTACTTTCCATTATGTCTATTAAGAGTTTATAAACTCAACCTCCAACATTCATTATAGGTACCAAGCACTACTTGACCTTGAATGGATATGGTATAAATATGTAGAAACATATAATTGTTTATGTATTTTAGTGCTTGCAATCACTATATATGTGTACTTGCTCATTGAACTCAAGAGCTTGATGTTTCAAGTGTTGAGTTTAGTTTCCATCATTGTGATTAAAACTTTGGACTTCCACATCCCATTTGATGTATTCCCCATCAAATCCTTGTAAAGTTTAAGATTTACAAGTAACTTACAAGTATACTTTTATGTTGCATAGCTATGTCTAAATAAAACGAGAATAATCATAGTAATATTTTCTTGGCAAATGCCCTTTTAATAGTCATGACTATCAATCGATTTCTTATAAAAATTTAGGATCCATCTAACATTTGACTTGGAAATTCTATTGACATCTCAACTAGTATTATGTCAAATTCATCCTTCTATTAGATGACATACTTGTTCTTTGTACCTGAGTATTCTTTATCAAATTTATTGACGCTATCAAGCGTAATGCTTGTTATTACATTTTGATAAATATCATGCAATGAATTTAATTCACAGAACCTTGCATTTTTGGTATTTATGTAACTACTAGTTACTATCCAAAATAGGATCAAACTAGCACACAAAAGCAATTTGCTTTAGACATTCTTGTGTCAACATAATACTGATGTTTTATATTTAATCAGTTTATGAACATCAATGATCAATGGATACTCACAAGCTACTGTAAAAAAACATATAAAGCGACCTTCAATCATATATATCATATAAGTAGTCAATGACTAATTCTCATTCGACTTTCAATTTGGTATGATATTACAATCAAATATACCAACACGCATCTACTCATACCATCTAATCTCACTTTATCATTAATAAGAGTAGATCAAATGTTGGGTTTCTTCATGGTACAGTTACTTAGATGATCATATCATAAGTCATATGCAATATGCACTTACGAATCTGACTTTTATACATCTCATACAAGATTATAATAAGAACAAATTAAGTAACATAGATAAACATATATAGATCATGAAAACATGTATATCAGTATATCACAGATTCACAGTAAACGAACATTTCCAGATATATGTGTTCAATTTCTATATATTTACATGCTTTATGAAAATCGCAGACTAACATGATGAAACTGAAACATGACCAAAATAATACTTATGATAGAAACATAAAAGTAAGTAATTGAGTTGCTTTACAAGCCATTCTTACTTGCTCTTCATATTGGTTCGATTAAATCGTATGTAAAACATAATCAAATTAATTATATGCTGCTTACATGTAAAGGAAGTTGCAGAATCTGGTCATGATACAACAAACCGAATATGAAATGCAGAAAATCAAATGCATATATAAACACACTTCAATTATCTAGAACTATCACCTTCAAACAAAATATGAGCACAAACACATATTCAAATATTTATATAATTAAAATATTTAATCATACATACATAAGAAGGTATCATCCTTATTAGAGTCGCAATTACATATGCATAATTCATGGAAGAACTCCATTATTTCCCCGAAGCCTATTTACTACTTCGAAAACTATAGCCACAAACTTCTCTTTAGAGTGATACTCTATTCGATGTTTCTTGAGAAAACAACAATTCTTCATGATATGGCCAATTTTGTTACAATAGAAGTAGGACAATCTCTTATTCTTGTTCAAATTTTTACTCGGATGGTCTTTATACGACCCAAACTTCCTTTTCCTACTACTTTGATTGTTCTTGGATTTTTCACCTCCACCAACAACCAAATCAACTTTTGAAGAGGAAGTGCAATCGATTTTCTCATGGGTGTCATTCTTTTTGCCAAGATTAAGAATCTCGTCCAACCTTTTATTGGTTGCTCTATAATCCTTCTCAAACCAGAGTCTACAACCCAATTGTTCTATGCTCAAGTCTTCCACCATGGTTTCCATATTCTTTACAAAATATTTCCATGAAATCGGAAGCTTTTCCAAGATAACCAGGACATTAATGCTGGAATCCATATGTATATCATGTTGATGAAGCATGTCGATTATATGAACTAACTCATGAAATTGCTCAACAACGGATCTGGTTTCTATCATTTTATACTTGAAGAATTTTGAAATTAGAAAGGCCTTACTTGTAGGATCGGTAGAAATATAAAGTTCTTACAAGCACAATAATCTTGATCCCATTTGTCTCGTTCACGCTTCATGGAAAAAGTCTCATCCTCACCTTCTTCTGGTCTTGGTGTCGTAAGCACATAAGCCAATTGTAGATTTATGAATAATGAGTGAAGCTTCTTTTGCCATTGTCTGAAAATTGTTCCTTCAAAGCAGTCTAGCTTCATTGTATCAGAAAACCCTAAACCCTAAAACCCTTACCATTGTTGATCGGCGTCTTGCACTTACGAAGATCAACCTACACTCAAATAAAGGTTTACAAGGGGTTTAAGATTCCTAGAAACTATAACTGCAGTAATATAGTTTCTAGATTTTGTCTATAGAAAATAAGAAATGAAATCGAGATTTTATTTTGGAAGAATAGAGAGTTTCTAAATGTATCAATCTGCAGAGAATTACTTCTTTATATAGAAGTAGTCGTGTCTTTTGGAACTGGTATGACTCTTCATGTTGGTAACTCTTCACCAAAGATTAAGTCTCTTCAATAAGAGTTACTAATTTTCTGGTGTTTGATTATTTACCAACAATCACATAGTTTCAATTAAATTCAAACTACCATACCTTTTTGCTAGTATATGTTCACACATTTTCACCTCTGCTTAACAATTTTCTTTATAATTTGAAAATTGTTCTAACAGTCAAAACCACCGGAGAACTACACAAATTAAGACTCAAACCACAAACGCCAATATATGTTTGTAATGAGAGTACTTCTCAATTTGTAAAACAGCTGAATTGGTCCATCTTTGTATGACGTAGGATGAAAATTAATCGATGCATGTACCTTCTAGTCGTAGATAAATTAATGGAATTTTGTTTTTTTGTCGCATAGGTACATTGCTTAAGCGACAGAATGATGGATTTCCATCGCTATGAAAAAATACGACCAAGCTTAGGAAACTGCGTTTAGTCGACAGTGTTTAGGCGACGGACTTTCTGTCACCTAAGCCTTAGACGACAGAAAGTTGGGCTTAAGCGACGGGAACTTTCCGTCGTATAAGGTCGTTTTTCTACTAGTGTTGGTAATTTCAAAGTTGAAGGAAGTGTGTGAATTAGATTCTCTAAAGATTGTTTTCCCTCGTTTGTATTAAAAATGGAAATCTGCTACCTAATGTGAGGTTGAGCTAAAAACAAACAAATATTCCACTCTTTTCTGAAGAATCAACTCAATGATCAATCACTCCTATATAATATACCATATGCACATACCCGTACCTGAATAGAATCTCAAGAGTCGATAGGCTCAGGGCCCCGAACCTTTAAGGGCCCAATTTTTTTCTCATTGTCTAAACACATTAGTTTAGTAAAAAACAAGCATTATATTAGAATGATTAGTTACTATTTTTTTTTAAAAAAAATAGTAGTGTAAGTAAATATAAAAAAAATATTTTTAATGTTTTATGTCGTTAAATTTTGAGTTTATAACTTTAGTTTATGAATTTTTTGAAAAGAGAATAAATTTAAATGAATACTATAGTTTAAGGGCTCATTTTTAAAAGTTCGACTCAGGTCTGAAAATCACAGGTACGGGCTTGCATATGCATTGGAAGTTCTATACAAAATCCCGAACCCAATAGAATATAAAAAGAGTATGTAGAAAATCTATAGTAAAACAAAAATCGATCCCCTGTCAATATAAACAAAAACAAAACAATATCTCAAGCCAATTAACACATTCATATTTGCATATTGCCTATTAGAAAATTCTGCTATACATACACCCTCCCACCCCTGCTGCTAGGGGTGGCCATCCGAAACCGAAAACCGAAAAAAACCGAACCGAGACAAAAAACTTAACCAAAAGAAAACTTGAACCGAAAAAAAAAATCGGACCAAACCGGGTATGTCTGGCCCGGTTTCCGGTTTAGGGTCCGTAGAAACCGGACTGAAAAACCGTAAAAAACAACTCATGAATTAAAAGGACTTTAATTATGTAGTAGGAAGAAAAATGACTTTAATTATAGAAGAAAAATTATCAAAAATCTTTTAATATAAGACGTGTTTGGAATGGTGAAATATGGCTATGGTTCAAAAATCACGTAATTCGGGTAACGTCTCGGTGCCGATAGTAGCGGTCAACCCTATTTACCGTTATTATTCCCTATGGGGAGCCCTATCGTCAGAAGGTAAATGTACTAAAATTTTTATATGGGCGGTTGCGTCTCATCTACGTGAGTGTTTTTCGTGTAGAAGGTTTGACAAAAATACGTAATATAAAGGTAGATATGAGTGTTTCCGTATGATAAGTGACGATGTATCAGAGTTGACCGTTTCGATCAAGCCCTTAACGTTGTCGGATCCAATTGAATTTTTTACCACAGATATCTTTCGTCATAATGATTATATCTGAAGATCGAATTTTAATTTTTAACTTTTAGTCATCGGAATCAAAATATGCATATTAATGTTGTATAACTTGTTTATTAGATTTTAAGCAAATACACAACTATGTGAATCAACTCTACATAGAAGCAAAATTATCAAAAAAACTCATAAAATAAGATGTGTTCAGATACGGCTATGGTTCAAAAATCACGTAATTCAGGTAACGTCTCTGTGCCGATAGTAGCGGTCAACCATATTTACAGTTATTATTTCCTATGGGGAGCCCTATCGTGGGAAGTTTAATGTCCCAAAAATTTTATATGGGCGGCTGCGTCTTATCTACGTGAGTGTTTTTCGTGTAGAAGGTTTGACAAAAATACGTAATATAGAGGTAGATATAAGTGTTTCCGTTTGATAATTAACGATGGATCAAGGTTGACTGTTTCAATCGAGCCCTTAAATTTGTCGGATCCAGTTAAATTTTTTACCACATACATCTTTCGTCATAATGATCATATCTGACGGTCGAATTTTAATTTTGTATTTTAATCATCGGAATCACAATATGGATACTAATATTGTATAACTTATTTATTAGGTTTTAAGCAAATGCACAACTTTATGAACCAACTCTACATAGAAGCAATATTATCAAAAAACTCGTGAAATAAGAGGTGTTCGGAATGGTGAAATACGACTATGATTCAAAAATCACATAATTTGGGTAACGTCTGGGTGCCGATAGTAGTGGTCAACCCTATTTACCGTTATTATTCCCTATGAGGATTCCTATCGTCGGAAGGTAAATGTCCCAAAATTTTTATATGGGCGGTTGCGTCTCATCTACATGAGTGTTTTTAGTGTAGAAGGTTTGCCAAAAATACGTAATATAGAGGTAGATATGAGCGTTTCCGTTTGATGACTGACGATGGATCAGGGTTGACCGTTTCGATCAAGCTCTTAACTTTGTCGGATCCAGTTAAATTTTTTACCACATAAATCTTTGGTCTTAATGATTATATCTGACGGTCGAATTTTAATTATTGACTTTTAGTCATCGAAATCATAATATGCATACTAATGTTGTATAACTTGTTTATTAGGTTTTAAGCAAATGCACAAGTTTGTGAACCAGCTCTACATAGAAGCAAAATTATTAAAAAAAATCGTGAAATAAGATGTGTTAGGAATGGTGACATACGGCTTTGGTTAAAAAATCACGTAATTCGGGTAACGTCTCGGTGCCGATAGTAGCGGTCAATCCTATTTACCGTTATTATTCCCTAAAGGAACCTTATCGTCGGAAGGTAAATGTCCCAAAATGTTTATATGGGCGGTTGCGTCTATCTACGTGAGAGTTTTTCGTGTGAAAGGTTTGACTAAACTACATCATATAAAGGTAGATATGAGAGTTTTCGTGTGATAAGTGACGATGGATTATGATTGACCGTTTCGATCGAGCTCTTAATTTGTCAGATACAGTTTAATTTTTTACCACATACATATTTTGTCATAATGATCATATCTGACGGTAGAATTTTTTTTGTGAGTATAGTTATCAGAATCACAATTTGTCTACTAATGTTGTATAACTTGTTTATTAGGTTTTAAGCAAATGCACAACTTTATGATCTAACTCTACATAGAGGCAAAATTATCAAAAAACTCGTGAAATAAGATGTGTTCGGAATGGTGAAATATAGACATAGTTCAAAAATCACATAATTCGGATAACGTCTCGGTGCCGATAGTAGCGGTCAACCCTATTTACCGTTATTATTCCCTATGGGGTGCCCTATCGTCGGAAGGTAAATGTCTCAAAAAATTTTTATGGGCGGTTGCGTCTCATCTACATGAGTGTTTTTCGTGTAGAATGTTTGCGAAAAATACGTAATATAGAGGTAGATATGAGCGTTTCTGTGTGATAACTGACGATGAATCAGTGTTGACCGTTTCGATCGAGCCCTTAACTTTGTCGGATCCAGATGAATTTGTTTCCACAGAAATCTTTCGTCTTAATGATCATATGAGACGGTCGAATTTTAATTTTTTACTTTTAGTCATCGGAATTATAATATGCATATTAATGTTGTATAACTTGTTTATTAGGTTTTAAGTAAATGCACAATTTTGTGAACCAGCTTTACATAAAAGCAAAATTATCAAAAAACTAATGAAATAAGATGTGTTTGGAATGGTGAAATACAACTATATATAGTTAAAAAATCACGTAATTCCGGTATCGTCTAGGTGCCGATTGTAGTGGTCAACCCTATTTACCGCTATTATTCCCTATGGGGAGCCCTATCGTCAGAAGGTAAGTGTCCTAAAATTTTTATATGGACGGTTACGTCTCATCTACGTGAGAGTTTTTCGTGTGGAAGGTTTGACTAAACTACGTTATATAAAGGTAGATATGAGCGTTTTCGTATGATAAGTGACGATGGATTATGGTTGACCGTTTCGATCGAGTCCTTAATTTGTCGGATACAGTTTAATTTTTACAACATACATATTTTGTCATAATGATCATATCTGACGGTTAAATTTTTGTTTCTGAGTTTTAGTTATCGGAATCACAATTTGCCTACTAATGTTGTATAATTTGTTTAGTAATTTGTAAATAAATGTACAACTTTGTGAATCATAACCATTTTTCACTATAATGATTATGAGAAGAAAAATTATCAATATAAAAAAAATGAAAATACCGAACCGAACCGTAAGTGTGGTTTGGCCTATGGAATAGTAAAAAATCGAACCAGACCGGACTAAAGTATAACATTGGTTTGGTTTGTAGTTTGAGGTATAAACCGAACCGAAGTGGATCAGAGCCATTCCTACCTGCTGCACGTGATCTCCCCTACTCAGTTGTTTTTATCAGTTTGTATGCTATACTGATGCGTATGGCAGCTGAATCCATAGCCTATCTACCTATTTACCTACCTTTCAACCCATTATCTGTGTGGGGCTTTGGGGAAAAAATTGCGAGCTGAATAGTTCGTTAGATCAAATAATTTATATTTTGAAATGCAAGAGCTGCCAGATCGAATAATTGATAGTTGAGAAACATAGTGCATTGAATTTGAAAACAGTAATATCAATAGGCAGAGCCATTAGAGCTCGAAAGAGACTAAAGGTGGGAGCTGCTAGAAGGTATAGAGTGACCCCAACATATTCATTTTCATTAGGGGAAATTGTGGGGCAAAATACCTCAATGAAGTTTGAGATAGGTGGGTGTGCCTGCAGATATATACTTGATATATACACCATGTCGGTTTGGCCACCCAATTATTGGTAGAAACAATGCAGATCAAGCTGGGATTTTCTCTGGGTGCTTCTGTTCATGGACATTCAAGTCAATGCAGGCTACACCATCGAAATTTTCCAAAGCAAAATAAAAAAGTCAATGCCAACAAACAGAACGAGCTACATCTGGTTCTATTGATTCATTTGATCCTGCAAACAGAAAGAGCTATATCTGGTTCTATTGAACCTGCAACCCTTTTCAAAACACTAATCAGAGCTACTCTCTTCTTAAATCGTGGAAAGAAACCTCTTCTCGATTCTCATTCTATTATTTGTCGCAAACACTACAATATCGTATGCGCGTTGCAAGCTTGATTTGTTGTCGTATATCTTACTGACGGACTATATATATATATATAAGGTTACAATGATCTTCATTAGGTACCAACAAATCTTTCAATGGCACATTGATAGATAACACTGGAATCCTATGCATTTGAGACTAAATTCTTCTTGATACAAATTACAGAAGTTGCATATTCTCAGATCTGGGCCAGGTGCCAAATGATAGAATCCAATGAACATGCATGAAGATGACAAGTAATATGAAAACGGAGAAGAAGTACCAGGCCACAGTTAACACAAAATCTTTCATAGATATAAAGAGGAAATAACTAGATTCCACTAATTGGTATAAATGGCTTCACATGCAGAAAATTCGATATTTAAAAACATCAGCTACAAGCCTACAATCATTAGTACTAGGAGCTTTCTTGTCTGGATTTCTTCTTAATCTTATCACCACCAAGATCAGCACAGACAACCGGAGGAAACCACAACTGAATCTCACTCGAAAGATCGAACAAAAGCCTCGGGTGGCGATTGGCTTTTCGCTTCTTTAGAGGCAGTGCCTTTGGTTTTCTTGGTGCAGCTGGAGGAGACTTAAGGCTCACAGCGATCTTCTGATCCAAAGATGTAGGAGTCTTCATCCCTTCATCGTCATCGTCTTCAAGGCCTCTTGATTCTTCTGCAGATGGAACCTTGATCTTCAAGGACGAAACAAACATGTCGAAGTTGTCTTCTTGCTTTTCTTCTTCCTTAATCTTTACCTGGTCGTGCTCCTCTCGTTGATAAACCTCTGAACCATCACGACCTTCTTCTTTATTATCATCTCTATTTGAATTGTTGCGCTTAGTTTGACAACCTTGCCTATCTTCAAACTCCCGAACAAAGAGTTTGAATTCCAAAGGATTGAGATTTAGAGCACCCCCAGCATCTTTAGCGGAAACCAACATTTGAGCCGCTTTCGAGTCGGAGTAGCCATCCATGAAGGAGGAAGCAACCGAGTCTTTATAGTACTACGCCGTGTACATAGAGACTTTCAAGAGGAGAATATAAGAAAAGCGCGCCGACCTCCCGACACAGATTAGTCTGTGGTCTTTGAGGAAACCGTGCGATACCGATCGTAAAAAAGAAATAGTGCGCCTTCCTCAGATCCTGCCTAGCTGAACATATTATCTGGGGTATCAAATCGGCAAACGTTTTCAGTTTTTACTGGTGTTTCCTTTCGTAGCTATCAACTTCTTTGGAGCTTAATTAGCCTTCAAAACCAGGAAAGGAACACAGACACAGCAGACAGAGAGGGAGAGACATCAGTATAGGATACAAACTGGAAAAAGCAACTAAAGGGGAGGAAAACACTGTTCAGCAGGGGTGAGCTGGTTTGGAAATTTTGCCTGTAAAATTAGTTTGTATGCCATGCATGGCAGAATTTTCCAGATAGAGAAAGAGAGAGACTTTAAAACTTACAGTTTGGCGAAGGATCCATTGCAGTAGAAATAGAAAGGGGTAGTGCTGCTCTAACTGGAAGATAGGGAGAGAGAGGGTCCCAATCGCCTTTCGCTTTCCCCATGAGAGTCAGCCATTTTTAACCTAAATTAAAATCTCGTTTTGGGCAAAATCGCTTCTGGTGATCTGATTAATGTTATGTTATTCTACGATTACTTTGATCAAAAGCCACGTGGTTAACGTCTGATCATCGATCAGCAAAGTCCACCTTTCCATAACGTGCTGCATGATAACATTATAGCCATGTATACTAACCAAAAGTAAATGAAGAAGCAGCAGAGAAAGATAGAATTTCAGAAGAATATCCGTGGTATTTTAAATTAGGAGTAGGCAATACAAAATATTACAGTCTAAAAAGTATTTATAGCAACAGCTAGAAAAAGGTGATAGTCATAGCATAAGAGATCAAGATTTAAGCTATGGTTTTAGCAAAGCAAAAAAGATAATCAAAGAGAGAGAACTAGAAAGAACTGGAAAAGCTTTGATTGAGAAAGATGAGGCTTAATTACAACAGAAAATGTTTCAGCTATTTATACAAGAATAAAGCTAATCAAGATGACAGCTGAATCTGGCTATAATAAGAGCTACATAATAAACTAACTAACGTATAGGTTAATATGGATTTTACTTTATAGCTAACACCCTCCCTTAAGCTCAGCTAGGGAAGCTAGCCTAAGATTGATACAGTGAGTCCGAAATATAGGAGAAGCTAAACCTTTTGTTAGAATATCTGTAGTTTGTTCTGTGGTAGAGACATACCCAAGATGAAGATCATGACGTTGAACTCTTTCATGAACAAAGTTAAAGTCATTGTCTAAATGCTTGATCTTGGAGTGAAAGATAGGATTAGAAGCTAATGCCAAAGCAGACAAGTTGTCACATATAAGCAAAGGTGCACAAGAAATTTGAATCTTCAAATCAGAAAGGACATGTCTAATCCAACTAAGTTCAGCAACAATATTTGTAAGACTTCTGTATTTAGATTCGGTGGAGCTTCTAGAAACAGTACCTTGTTTCTTAGACTGCCAAGACAACAGACACATACCAAGGTAAACAACAAAGTCAATAGTCGAACGTTTTTGTATCATTTCACCAGCCCAATTAGCATCACAGAATGCTTTGAGAGTCACAGTATTAGGTAAAGTACCAGCTAAACTATAAAATATGCCCTTCTCAATTGTACCTTTCAGATACCTTAAAATCCTTTTACAACAACAAAGTGAACATCTGTAGGATTAGTCATAAACTGACATACTGTATTAACTGCATATGTTATATCAGGGCGAGTGAATGTTAAGTATTGTAATGCTTCTACAAGACCTTTGTACACAGTTGGATCTACAAGAGGTGTACCTTGATCTGCTGTCATCTGAGCATGTGGAAGACAAGAAGAATTGCAAGTGTTAATGGTCTCCATTCTAGCTTTGGCAAGAAGGTCCTTTGCATACTTTGTCTGACTAAGTAATATTCCTTTCCTAACCTTGGTAACTTCCAGGCCAAGAAAATATGATAAGGAACCAAGATCTTTCATGTCAAAGACCATGCTTAATTTAGAGATAACTTCATGAATCCCTGCAGCATCTGACCCTGTTATAATAATATCATCCACATATAACAACAAAACAACCATTCTAGCTTATGTATGTCTAATAAACAGACTAGGATCTGAATGAGAGAAATTAAAACCCAAACTTGGAAAAAAACTGGTGAATTTCTCATTCCAAGCTCTTGGAGCTTGTTTCAATCCATAGAGAGATTTTCAAAGTAAACATACATAATTGGGATGCTCATAATCAATGAAACCTTGTAGTTGGGACATGTAAACTTCTTCCTTTAAATCCCTATGCATAAAAGCATTTTTGACATCTAACTGTCATAACTCCCAATAATTCATAGTAGCTAGAGCTAATATCACTCTAACGGTAATATGTCTAACCATAGGACTAAATGTTTCATCATAATCAAGACCCTTAGATTGACTAAAACCTTGAACAACTAACCTTACTTTATATCTAGAAACACTACCATCAGGAGTTTTCTTCACTTTGAAAATCCACTTGCTTCCCACCACTACCAGGATAAGCACTTTAGCCGACGAAATTTTTTCGTCGGCCTGTCCACAATTTTTGTCGGCTATAACCTTAGCCAACGACACGTCGTCAGCTAAGAAGTCGTCGGCTATACTTATAGCCGACGAAATAAAGTCCGTCGTCGGCTATACTCCAACACTTAGCCGACGAAATAATATAAAAAATTCGTCGGCTATAATCCAACACTTAGCCGACGAAATAATAATAAAAATTCGTCGGCTATAATCTAACACTTAGCTGACGAAATAATATTAAAAATTCGTCGGCTATAATCCAACACTTAGCCGACGAAATATTAATATATCGTCGGCTAAAGTTTTTAAAAATTAAATAGAGAAAAGCCGACGAAATTTACAATACTTCGTCGGCTATGATACTTATAGCCGACGAAATATGGCAAATTTCGTCGGCTAAAGGTTGTTGGAAAAAAAAACTAGCATAGCCGACGAAATATGGTAAATTTCGTCGGCTATAGTACTTTTTATACTAGAAACCCAAACAAAATTTATACATTACCATCCAAGCAAGCTGCAAATTACAGAAACAATTTCATAACCAACAACAACACACCATCTAAAGTAACATAAACATTTTGCATTAAATTTTCAATTCATAAATTGTTTATAAACCTAAAAAGTAAATTAATATTTGTTCATAAACCTAAAAAACTAAATAAATAATTGTTCATAAACTTAAAAAACTAAATGAAGTCGATATCGTCTAAATCAATATCTGCGCCAGGATGAGGTTGTTGGGGAGGTTGGAGAGGTTGCGGCGGCTGAGGTAAGACAATAGGCGTGGGCATGGGCGGAAGCGGAAGTCCCTGCTACTGTGCAGCTAAAAAATCTTGCATGTACTGGAACATCTGCTGCTGCTGTGTCTGCTGGGCGGCATAGACTGCTACATTGTACTCCTGTAGAGCGGCAGTATATGTTGCTTGGGCGGCCTCTCTCGCGGCAGTATATGCTGCTTGGGCGGCCTCTCTCTCGGCAGTATATGCTGCTTGGGCGGCTTGCTGTTCCCGTAACATCTGAACTTCCGCCTCAAGCTGAATCGTTCTGCTGCTGGTCGAGGCTCCTTTTTTCTGAAACCCAGGAGTGGGCTTCAGTACCCCCTCGCCCTTCTTTCCCAGACCCCGACAGTAGAAGTTATTTCCTCGCGGTGGGAAGGTTGTGCCCATGATCCTGGCCCCAAAGCTGAGATCCGAACTATCGATCCGGGACATGGCTTCGGACATGTCTTCCTCTTGCGTGTCAGGCCATTTCTCCCTGACTATAGCAGCCATCACCTCGTCACTAGCGTGCCTCACCCTCGCCTAATTTGATAGGAAAATTAATTAATTAACATTTTAAAATATATATATATATATACATATAATTTACTAAATTTTAAAACGTAAAACGACTTACAATATCCTCCTGGGCGTCAGGATATGCCTTCTCGTACGTATAGACGTACCGGTTGACCTCTGGATGTTCCCTGGCCGCCTCCTCCATCAACGATGCGAACGGTCTAGAACCGGCATGATGGTTCCTCATGTTGCGTTGCCGGTTTTGAGCGTTCACCCGGGAAACGGCCTACAAAGGAATCAAATTAGTAAAATATTTTAAAACGTATTAAATATAATTCAATATAATAAATAATTATTTTTAATTACCTGTTTATGTGGGTTGTTGAATTCCGATATCAGAAGCCAACGCCACTCGTACTCCCTGAACTGGAACTCAAGAGGGGTGCCAGAACGTCTGTTTCCATGCGTAGTCCAGTGGGTCCGTAACTCGTTCTTCCACTCCTTGTACCTGTAATACGCCAAAAAAAATATAAATATTATTAATTATACATAATTTTCTTTTTTCCTTAACTTTGCAACGTACCTTCCCCCGTGCACAACGTCCGCCCAGGTGTTCCTCAGGTACTCGGGAACGTCAAACCACACCTGCATTTAAACATTTATTAGTTTAGACGTTCATAAATCTACAATGTAATAAATAATGTTAAATATGAATTTTGTTATACTTACCGACATGGCGTTGTGGACCATGTCCTTAACCTCCTGTGGGACCTCGCCCCAGTCTGACCACAACATAGGGACTCTATCCCTAATAAGCGCTCCCACGCGGCCAGAGTACATCCTCGTCTTGCCGCCCGATACTACGTTCCCATCCTCATCAGTATCAATGACGATCCTTCCCGATGTACTCACTGTCTTCTCGAGAGCTTTCCCCGTGACCGGACCTCTCTTCTTCCTTGTCGGCTTGGCTCCGACGGTGCTTATCATAAATTGATGATTAGTAAATTAATTTTATTATAAAATTATAACATAACAAATTACTTATAGAATCATTACCTGAGGGCGTTGGGGCGGATGCGACGGACTCCGACTCTGTCACCGACGATGATACCCTCGCAGAAATTAACTCTGTAGCAAACGGCACGAACAGATACACCGCTGATGGGGTCACCTGCGGGGGTAGTGGATAAATCGGCGCCCCTAAGTCATCGACTGCAGGTATTGCCGGTATGAAGCGCGGAAGGAAGAGAAGAGGCGGCGGCATCTGTACCCCGAAAGACCCACCCTCCGATGCACTAGGGCCCGGTGCCGGTGCCCTATGTATCTCAAGCATACGTGGTGCAGACACCTCCGCCTGAGTCGGAGGCCACAGCTGCCTCGAGGAGTGAGGGACGCTGGGCTGCCTGGAGGAGCGCGGTACGCTAGGCTGCCTGGAGGAGCGAGGGGCGTCCTGCTGGCCGAAGGAGCGAGGGGCGCTAGGCTGCCTGGAGGAGCGAGGGGCGTCCGGCTGGCCGGAGGAGCGAGGGGCGCTAGGCGGCCTGGAGGCGGGAGGGGCATCTGGCTGCCTGGAGGAATGTGTCGGCTCCAGAAGAGACGTCCGTCGGGCCGTCATTGGGCCCTGAAATGAGCCTCGAGGGTTGCTAGACGTTCCCTCTGACGATTCACCCCTTTGGCCCTTCGAACTCTTTGATTTGCTGAATAATCCTTTCATCCTAAATAATATAATTAATATTTTGTTAAATGTATAAAATTATAAAAAATGAATAACATTAACAAAAATTTATTTTTATATACCAATTAATATTGTAATATACGCAAATATATTAAATATACCATTCAATATTTTAATATACCCAACCATATTAAAAATTTCCAATTTACTTAATACACTCAATTTCCAAATATATTAAAAATCACCAAATTCACCTAAATACACCCAAATTCACCCAAATACACCTAAATAAACTCAAATACAGCCAAATTCACCCAAATACACTCAAATATACACCCAAATTCAGTAAATACACCCAAATACACCCAAATACACCCAAGTACACCCAAATTCACCCAAATACACCCAAATATACACCCAAATTCAGTAAATACACCCAATATAATTCAACATTATCACAACATAATACAATTCAACATTATCACAATATAATTCAACACAATTCAATATAATGCAATATATTGAAAAAACAAATGAAATTTATTCTATAATACAATATAAACATGAAATTGCATACCTAATTGGTTTGGGAGATGAGGGAGGCGGATTGGAGGCCGGAAACCGTCGAAAATGGTGAAAGAAAATCGAGAGGAGAGGGAGAAATTCGCCGGCGGAGTGGAGAAGTGGGGTTCTGTCTCGCTGGGTTCGAATATATAGTAAGAACTATAGCCGACGAAATAAAAAATTCGTCGGCTATAGTCCCACTTTAGCCGACGAAATAAAACATTCGTCGGCTATAGTTGGACTTTAGCCGACGACAAAACCCTAATTTCGTCGGCTAAAGTCCAACTATAGCCGACGAAATTACTAAAAAATTTCGTCGGCTATAGTCCAACTTTTACCCGACGAAATTACTACGAATGTTTGTAATTTCGTCGGCTAAAGTATATTTTATAATTATTTAGTAAGTTCATGCACAATTTATTTGTTTTATCTTGTGAAACGAAAAACCGACCGTCAGATATCATCATTATGTTGAAACATGTGTGAGGGTAAAATTTCAGCATCATCGGACACACGTAAGGCCTCGATCCGCACGGTCAATCCCGTTGGTCAAACCCCTAAACACAAACAAACGGTGATTTGGCCACCTAAATTACGTATTCTGTCCGGACCTTCAACTACAAATAGTTTCATATCGAGGAGACGCAACTAGCGGTATAAAATTTATAAGAAAAATAACCGTTGGAGATAGGGCGTCCTCTATGGCGAACGAATAGAAAAAATGCAATGACCGCAAGTATTGGCACCGAAACTTATCGGAATTACGTGAAATTTCAACCGTAGACATATTTCATCGTTCCGGTCATATCTTATCTCACGACTTTTTTTTGTTTGAAGCATCTACGTATAGTTTGTTTTTAAAACGGAACATTTACTTAACACTTAGTAAATTAGTTATATAACATTAGTAGGCATATTTTGATTGTGACAATCCATCTTGTGAAACAAAAAACCGACTGTCAGATATCATCATTATGTTGAAACATGTGTGAGGGTAAAATTTCAGCATCATCGGACACACGTAAGGCCTCGATCCGCACGGTCAATCCCGTTGGTCAAACCCCTAAACACAAACAAACGGTGATTTAGCCACCTAAATTACGTATTCTGTCCGGACCTTCAACTACAAATAGTTTCATATCGAGGAAACGCAACTAGGGATATAAATTATTATTTTATTCATTTAACTTTAGCCGACGAAATATTAGGGTATTCGTCGGCTATACTTTAGGGTTTAGGGGTTAGGGTTTAGGGTTTAGCCGACGAAATATTAGGGTATTCTTCGGCTAAGATACTTTTAGCCGACGAAATACAACATGTTTCGTCAGCTAAGATACTTTTAGCCGACGAAATATGATGAATTTCGTCGGCTAAAAGTATCTTAGCCGACGAAACATATTGTATTTCGTCGGCTAAAACTGTCAAATAGATAAAAAAAACAGTTGGTTTAACCGTACCCATAACAATTTCCTGCATATATAACTAACATTAAGATACATTATGAATTGTAGAGCTTGTACCATATAAAACACATCAAATTGTATTACAAATTCAAATAACTAAGAAGGCTCGTAATCAGAATCATCCGATGAGTCTTCTTCGGTGTCAGAATTAATTTCCGGTAATCTATGCATTTCTACATCACAAGAGTCGTCGTCTGTTTCTTGATTTGGATCCACATCAATAAGGCGAGCGTCTAAATCACGAATTCGAACCGAACGACCCGGTTTAAAATTATTAAGGCGAATTGTAGAGGAGTCAGGAATACCTATTGCACTGTGTTCTTGATACGCAACATTTTCTTCCTCGTCTTCGGCCTCTCCAAGTGTAGCCGCCCGGTAAATGTTTCGAGGGTGCACAAGATTGACTACTTTCCACGCGTCACCCTTAACAAGGTCATCAAGATAAAACACTTGTTTCACCGATGTCGCAAAAACAAACGGGTCATCTTCGTAACAGCTTGTACCAGTGTTCACCGATAAAATCCCGTACTGATCAATCTTCATGCTCTGCGAGCTTCTAGTATCAAACCATCTACACTTGAACAGGTGCACGGTCATGCCTTGCCCATAAACGAGTTCCACCACTGAATCAAGAACACCATAATAATCAACTCCATTCCGGCCACCATGCGCCATAACCCCAGAATTCTGTGTTCTTCGTCTGTTGTCTCTCATTTCACATATAAATTGCACGCCATTGACCTTGCACATCGGGTAAACTCTTGACATTATCGGCTTCATAGCTAGAAGTCTTAGTTCGTGAGACCAATTTGGGTGACCATCAAATTGAATATGGTTCATCTGCAACCAAAGATTCAATGTATTGTAAATATGAATAATTATGCAATCAATGAGCCATGAATAGAGTTAAAGAATTACATACCCAATCGCCAAAATAGTTCGCGAACTCCTTGTTGTGGTAGTCGAGATCACCTTGAATGTCTGGACAATGTAGATGGATGTCTTTCCAGTATTCAACTTCTTGACAGTTAATCAATACCCACCAATGGGCTATGACGAGCTCATGGGGTTGCAACTTGTAGGACTCTGGTAAAATTCCATAAACTTCAACATCATTTGAGACTATGGAAAGGTTAAACTTCGGTTCATCAACCGGTATGGTTTGTGGAGTTTCCTTCAATGCTCCTAGATACAACTTCATGTAGGTGACGCACTCGTGCGCAATATATGCTTCTGCTATACATCCTTCAGGCGCGGATTTGTTAGCCACATAAGCTTTGTAGTCTCTAAGTTGTCTGTAAATAAATAAATTTGTTGTCATATGTTACGATTATACAATGAACATGTACAATAAAAACATTAGGTGTAAAAAACATACCTTTCCATAGGATACATCCAAGTATAGTGTACTGGACCGGTAAGCAACAATTGTTCGGGAAGATGGATCATCAGGTGCGGCATGATGTCAAAAAAATTTGGAGGAAATATTCTCTCAAATTTACACATGATATAAATAATGTCCTGTTGCATTTCCCGGAGATCAGATTTTGTCACTTCCCTTGTGCATAACTTCTGGAAGAATCTTGACAACGCTACTAACGGCTCCACCACCTGACGGGGAAGGAAGGGTCGAATGAAAATAGGGAAGAGACGTTGTAGCAGAATATGACAGTCATGACTCTTTAACCCGTACATTTTATTGTCCCGAATGTTTACACACCGGGCTATATTTCCTGCGTAGCCTGAAGGATACTTCACAGAACTCAACCACCTGAAAATTACGTTCTTCTGTTCAGGCTTCATGGTGTACGGAGCTTGAGGCATTTTTTTCTTCCCTTCTTTCAACCACAAATGTCTTCGTATCTCTATTTTTTTAAGATCAATGCGTGCCTTCGGACCGTCTTTCGTCTTTCCCTCCAAGTTCAGCACGGTTCCCACCACACGGTCACACACATTCTTTTCTATGTGCATCACATCTAGGTAGTGTCTGATCAACAACTTACTCCAGTATGGGAGTTCCCAAAATATGCTCTTATGTGTCCAAAATTTATACCTGTCGGGTCTGTCAGGTATTGCCGCCACTATATTAGGATGATTGCTGAGCTGCCCAAAATCATACTCATTAAGCACTGCTAAAATTTCTTCCCCTGTCCATCTTCTAAGAGGCACACCAAGTTCTACAGTCCCATCAAATGCCTTGTCATCGAACCGCCATTCGTGATCATACGGAATGAGAGTACGGTGACCCAATCTACATATCTTGTTGCAATAACTACTGCTCCCCTCATCGCTTAGGCACTCTGGACAAGCCTTGTATCCCCTAACAACGTTGCCCGACAACATCCCACGAGCAGGAAAATCACTAATGGTACCAACAACCATAGCATGCATCTGGAACATCTCGTGCATGAACTTATCATAAGTGGGATGACCAACGTCCCAAAAAAACTTAAGCTCTTCAATCAAGGGTCTCAAATACACATCGAGACACTTCCCTGGATAACCGGGTCCCAGAATCAACAAACTCAACATATTGTATTCCTTCTTCATGCACATCCATGGAGGAAGATTGTATGGTAACAAAATCACCGGCCATACACTGTATTGAAGACTCATGTTGCCAAAAGGATTGAACCCGTCGGATGAGAGCCCGAGCCTCACATTTCGGACCTCAGACTCAAAATGAGGAAACTCCCTGTCTATATGCTTCTAGGCCTCCCCGTCAGCAGGGTGTATAAGGGTATCTTCGCCTTGCAATTCCCTATTAGCGTGCCATCTCATAGATTTGGCCGTGTGTGATGACATGTACAACCGTTCCAGCCTATCCCTCAACGGGAAATACCGAAGTACCTTCATAGGTTTCCTATTGCCTGTAGGAGTCAACTTATACCTGTCACTCTGACATACTGAACATGTGTCAAGGTCACCAAGGTCATTCCCTTCTGGATCTTTACCCCAGAAGAGAACACAATCATATCTGCATGCATGGATCTTGATGTAGGAAAGCCCAAGATCTTTCAGTATACATCGGACCTTATGATGAGTGGTAGGAAGACGATGACCGTGGGGCAGCATCGAAGCAGTGTACTGTAGATACTCATCAACAGCCTTCACAGTCGATTTTGTCTCAACTTTAATCTTCATAACGTCCATCACACTTTCAAGAACCGTTTTCTGACAACCGGGGTACACAGGGGTCTGTTGGAAAGCAAGTAGTTTGTTGTACCTGTCAATACCAGCAGTGTTGACAACTCTAGGGAAGGGCTGCACCGGCTCAGACATATACGGTCCTTCAAAGCATACACCCCTCTCATAAGGAAACATATCGTTGATGAAGGCTGTTGTTGGATCGTTGGATGTACTGCCCGTCTCAGAAAATTGTCCATGATCATGCGGACCCCTTGATGATGTTTCACCGTGATATATCCAACATGTGTACTTCTCCCAAAACCCATTACTTTTAAGGTGCTGTCAAACCTTGTCAATTGGAAATTGATACATATCGTTGCGACACTGACATTTAGTGCACGGACAATAGAAAATTGTATTCCCTTTAGCATTATTGATCACATATTCAATAAAACTAACAACTCCTTTAGCATATCTTTTGTCCTATTTTGGAAGCGAAATCCAACTCTTATCCATATCCTGAGAAAATAACATAATATATATGTATAAACGCTAATTAATTAAATTTACGAATCATTCAATTTATATTATATCTGCAGTTAACGTACAATTAATATATATATACATGCATATATATAATAATTACTAATTAATATAATCAAATTAATATATATATATATATATATAACAACAACTTTCATATATATTATCAAACCCAAATCGATCAACTCAATCACACTCAAAACACAATATGATCAACTCTAATTAAAACTCAAAATCAATGTGCATAACGAAAATAAAACTCTTAAATCAACTCAAAAACAAGATATATACATATACGTACCTATATATAGCGCCACAAACTAATTTCGGATAGATTTCGATAACACCCAACAATTTCGCCAACCCCAAAACTCTTTCTCCCGTTTTTTCTTTCAAATCAGCTACTGTCTAGATCTGGAAATATAAAGCATTTTAGCCGACGAAATTATATATATCGTCGGCTAAAGTTTTAAAATTTCGTCGGCTATAGTTACAGACTATAGCCGACGAAAAAAACTATTTTAGCCGGCGACACAACATTTCGTCGGCTAAATGTCCACTTTAGCCGACGAAAAGTTCACTTAGGCGACGAAAGTTTTTTTCGTCGGCTAAAATTGACTTTAGCCGACGAAAAAAAATTTCGTCGGCCTGTTAATTTAAAATTCGTCGGCTATGATACTTATTCTGGTAGTGCACAATGTTTCTATTGGAAGGACAAGGAACAAGAGTCCAAGTTCCTTGTTTCTGTAATGCCTCTATTTCTTCTAGCATGGCTTGATCCCATTCAGTCTTGCTAACAGTTGCTCTGAAAGATTTGGGTTCAATAACATCAGATATATCTGACACAATAGTAAAACCACTAAACAACGGATATTCGGTGTATAGCTTTTGTAGAGCAACTGCAGAGTAACAATAAAAGTCCTCGAAACTTTTCTTTTTGACAATACCATTCTTTACTCTAGTCATCATAGAATGATCATTGTTGTTCTGCTGAACAATAAACTCTAATTTTGGAGGAAGATTCTGTTCCAAGTTACCACCAAATTGCAAAGCATTCAATTCACTCTCACTCAAAGCAGAAACATTGTTTGTCACAAGAATTGTACCTACATTCTCAACTACACTCTCAATTAACATATTACCACCATTAGTGTAGTCTGTACCAATGTTTTCAAAGGCGAAAACGAAAGCGAAGGCGAATTGTGGAAGCCCCGCGAGGCGAAAGCCTTGAGGCGACGGGGCGACCGCCTTTCCAACAAATAATAAATAAATTCATTATATATATAATCTCAATACATAACAAAAAATATTTAATTGTTATTACAACCATAAATTCATCCTCAAATAGTACTTCACAAGATTCAAAAACAAGGTTCTAATTAGAGTTTAGGGTTTAGAAAGATACACTTAATTAAAAAGATACACTTCAATCTTCCGCATCATATCCACTAACACCATGAATATCATTACAATCATCAATGTTCAATTCATTAGTATGGGGAGGCAAAGTAAGATCTTTTATCTCATCATCTTCATCTTCACTTTCATCCCTAAGTAATGTAGCAAGCATTTTCATTTTCTGCTTGTTTTTTCCTTTACCTAAATGTAGAACTTAGAATTAAATTTGGATATATACATCTATTGTAAATTATATAACATAACATGAAAGCAAATAAAAAAGACAAAGATGAGTAAAAAATTGCTTACTTGAACTTTCCGGGATTTTTCTTTTAGAAGAAGATATATGAGAAGCCTCATTTAATTCCTCATCACCACTCAATATAGGCTCATCATCCATGATCGGCTCCTCTAGTGGCTCCACAGAAATGGGAACTCGAGTTAACAAATTTTGTTCAAAACATTCAATTGGCACATTTCTTATAGCATCGACCTCAAATACATCCTCTTCAAGCCAAGAAAGATCATTTGGCAGAACCGGATCTTCCACTTCTGATATCCATTCATCATCGGAGTCAATTTCCTCCATTAGTATAGGATCAAGCATCTTCGTTCTTCTTCTGATGTTTCTCTCCCTTAACAAAGAGTTGTACTTGACATAAACCAATGCATTTAATCTTTTATGTTCAAGTCTATTCCTTTTCTTTGTGTGAACCTAAGACCAAACATAAGGTTACAATTAGATATTAGGAATATGCAACCTATAATATAATTTTACCTTTATGTGAACATTAAATTTAAAATAAAAGAAAGTCACGAAGAATATGAATTAAATTTACCGACTCAAAGGTGCTCCAATTCCTCTCACATCCGGATGCACTACAAGTTAAGCTAAGAACACGAATAGCGAATTTTGTTAACTCAGGTGTTTCCTCTCCAAAACGCTCCCACCAACTTGCTGAAAAAAAACAAGTCATTATTATCTACAAACAGCCTATAACATTATATGTGTACCACAAAGAAAACATATGAGGCATTACCTGGACTTCTTATTTTTCTAGAGTGTATTGCAAGCTTGGTTCCGAACTCTCCAAGGCATTTGTCATACATTTCTAATTGGATATCAGCTTTCAAGCGATCCTCAAACACCATCATCCGGTCAATGCACTCATGCATTCCTCTCTTAACTTCCAAGACAGTTGAAAAGTTTTCTTCATAACGCAATTGAGGGTTTAGATAGTAACCGGCAGCATGCAAAGGTTGATGGAGTTGAGGAGTCCACCTTGCATCAATTTTGTTCCAAATTGGTTGATAATGCCTTTTGTTCTTCTTCAAACCAAATGCAATCTTTTCTTTGGCAGAATCCAACAATTCATAAATTTAGCCCATAGCAGGTCTTACCTCAGAATCAACCTCTCTCAACACACGCACTAATGGCAACACACCCTTCACACAAAAAGCAACATTACTCCAAAAATTCTTCTCAAAAAGAACAATTGCACGGACTTGTATCGCTTCATGGCTTTTGACAAAAGGTCCCTCATTCCAATTCTTGCTGTTAAACATCATTTGAAGGGGCTGTTTTTGCTTATAAATACTTTGAAGGGTAAGAAAAGAAGTTGCAAAGCGAGTCACAGCCGGTCGAATAATCTCCTTGTTGCTTGTAAATTCTCTCATGAGAGAAAGAACTCATGTGTGACCATACAGAAACTTAACCACTTGCTTAGCACTTCTAATTGTTTTCACAAAGATTGTTAGTTTGCTAATATCTTCAAGCATAAGATCAATACAATGTGCAGCACATGGAGTCCACCACAACATTTCCCTTTTTTGCATAAGTCTTATCCCTGCATTCTAATAATTGGATGCATTATCAGTGATTATTTGAACCACATTATCTTCCCCAACTTCTTTCACTACATCATCCAAGTACTTTAGCATTAAAGATCCATTTTTTACACTACCAGATGCATCAATGGACTTCAAAAAGAAATTACCAGCCGGACTATTCACAAGAAAATTAACAAGCACTCTACCCTTTCCATCGGTCCAACCATCTGACATAATTGAACATCCATATTTTTCCCATGCCTTTTTATGTTCAAACTTATATGTATCAATATCTTGCACTTCTTCCTTTAGAATCCAAGTTCTTAACTCATGCATAAAAGGAGGCTTAAACCCTACACCATACTTAGCAATTCCCTCTACCATAGCTAGCCAAAATGGATCATTAACCGTATTGAAAGGAAGTACCCTAGAAAACATAAAACGTCCAACCATATGACACACTTCTTTCCTTAATTCTTTTTTATAAGCTTCGTTCAATACGGTTTGCCTAGGCTCGGAAGACACAAATGAATCAAGTGGTCCTATAACTCTTGGTTGAGCAGCACTACTCCCACATTCTTCACCTAATGGAGATTCTAAACTACTACTTCCACCACCAATTCCTGCCCCAATTTCACGCAACATAACATTCTTCCTATATTTCTCATCTTTCAACTCTTTAAGAGTTTGTTGATAATCTTTTTTCACATCTGCAGGGACTTTATTGCAAGCTTTCATACCACCACTAATACCTGCTAAATGGTGCTTGAGCCTATTAATCGTACCACTACATACTTGATTGCAGTAAACACATCTAAAATATCTCTCCCCTTCCACTTTTTTGGCATGCTTCCATGCTTTATCTTTCCCATCTTCCCCTCTATCACCCATCACTAACATATCAAACAAACATAAAAATAAATCAATGTACAATAAGATGAAAGTAACAATAAGCACAATATTTTACATTAGAAAAATAAGCACAAAAATTTTACGATGTTGATGTCAAGTGGCTCATGTCATTTATTGTCTAAAAGCAAAATAAGCACAATATTGTCTAAAAGTAATGCGTCATCTATGTTTTGATTGTGAATTTTTAACTTCTGAATTTTAATGCAAATTTTTTTACGATGTTGATGTCAAATGACTCATGTCATTCTTGTGTTTGTATTTAAGCTACATATTTAGCTTTTTTAAGGGGACAAAAATATAAAACTATTGACTATTGTTTTAATGGGTCATATCTCTTTAAGCTACAGTGCTCCGCCTTAAGCTACAGTGCTCCGCCTTAAGGCGCGCCCCAGCGTCGCCTCACACCGCCTCTGAAAACACTGATACTGATCAGCAGACCATAATTAACCTCCTACTCAATATGATGTTGTTCTGAACGTCTGATGAGAGCATAAATAATCAATAAGTGAGTTGGGTTGACGTTGGTATATACTTAATACGAATGTGCGTACTCTCAATTAACCATGTGTAGCCGTTAGAACTAATATATAGACAAAAAAGAGTAGCTGAAATTATATTCCTGAATAATCTTAAACACATTTGTGCCTATATAGATAGTTAGAACTTGCCCTAAATAATTTAGTATTGTAACAGGTAAACATCATAGGTCGAGAACTATACCAATCTTTTACACGTACTGGTTTAACTGATATTCATTCTTTCTTTGTTTCTTTGACAAATTTCCAACATTTCGATCTTCAATTGGCTGGGAATCGAGTATGGAAGTTTGTATATACTTTTCCTCTACACTTGGAATGGTGATAAGATGCTCCAGTGCTGCAGCTACTTGAAAACCAAAGAGGGCCATGACACCTCACATTTTAGCTTGTATATATGTATATGTTTTTTATGTGTGTGTATATATATACACGGACAAATTTTCTTAATTTCACCACTTTTTGTATCTTTTGAATAAATACAAATATTTTGACATAATAATATTCTTATATATATATATTTAAGTTGATTTAAATGAATTCATATTTATTATATTAACATATAGTGGCATGCAATCAACCGTTTAGAATCTCTGGCTCAGGCACTGAGGGGCTCAGTTGGATGGGATTATCAGCTGAAATCCTAAATATGCATGTCAAGTTTTGGATGCCTTGAGTAGTAATGACGCATTAGAAAGTATGGAGGGCTAACCAGAATTACATCCTGATAGTTGAAGAGTTCTCAAGCGAAGAACTCCATAGGATAGGCCTGAACTATACCAGAAATTAAGAGAAAAATTCTTAGGATGTTTATTAAAATTGATAAAATAGAATGATGCTACAAGTGTTGAAGGATGCTTATATAATGATAAGCAAACCTTAGGGCAACTGACACCAAGCATAAAATTCCAAAACATAAAAGAAAACCAAATCAAAAATAAATCATAAAATCTAAAAACACTAAATCCCGAATCGGATTATTAAAACGATATTATTTGACTTCAAGCTGATATGGCTCACTTAAGTGATTCTTGTAGAACTCGCCGCTCACATTCCGAAAAATTATTATGCGTCCAAAACGGACGTTCTGCTAGAAACATGTTCCAATTCTGATTCACGATTTGTAGCACCCCGAGAGGAGAAACTACAGTGGCCATGATTTTAAGCCAATAAGAAGCCAACACGTCCGAAGGACGTGCCAACAACTTATTAACTTAAATTCGTAGGCTTTTTAGTAAGTAAAATAAAATTTAAACTTTAGACTTTGAGTGGCACCACAAGAAATTTTTAAAACATTCATAAGAGGTTTTCCAATTTCGCGGAAGGTGGTCAAATTAAAGGGTCAATTAAAAACTTTAGCGACAACAATAAAAATATAAAACATGGTTAACAATTCAGGGTGACACCTTTACTGTATATGTCAAATGCTCTGGTAAATGACTCGAAGGGTAAAACAGGAAAAGTGAGTACAACTTGGACCAAACATCGAGGAAGGAATGAGGCTCCACACACACAGCTCTCTCTATCTATCCCGTCACAATACACAGTACTTGCAAACAATCTGTTGTAGGGGTGAGCGTCGTCCTCGATTGCTCACATATAGGCCCACTAATAATAGGTTTGAAAACCATAAAACCATATATATACATATAGATTTGAGCTCTTAATAAAACCATTTAAAAATCTTCAGCACACAAAAACATCAATTCATATCTTTCGGGGAAAAACAGTCAGTATGCTAAAACATGGACCAGAGCGCTCAAAGAACAATACAGCTTCCAGGGCTTCACGAATCTCTGTGACCGAATCCCGGGTTTGTCTATATAGCAAACCGGGACCAACTACCTATGCATCTGAAGATAAATAGTAGCGAGAGTGTCCATTTACTGCTAATGCCCAACAAATCTCTCGTAACAGCACACCGCACTTACGTCTCGCTTAACTCTGTACGAGACGAGCGTAAGTGAGATAATTAAAATAAACAGGGCATCGCCCTCCGGAGGTTCACGGTTATCGATACCATGGGAGTGCTATATACTAGGTCCCGTCACTCTCAGGTCACGCACCAGAAATCAGGACAACGGTGCTCAAGATAACACATCATCATATAAAAATCATTTCGTTTAGCCTCGGGTTTTCTTGGCCCAATCATAAATCATTTATCACATAGATAAAGAAAACATCCCGAGGCATCGACCATGAGCATACGAAATCATGAACTTTCATATATATAACAAAGGGGGTTTAGCTTCCCTATCTGGAATATTTGGTTCCTTACGTAAGCTCCAAGAATCCAGGAACTGCCACGGTAATCCGAGGTCACCTCGTAAGCTAACTCGTCTAAAGATTCACTACAGAATTAGAGTAACTTAGCAACCAAGAAACAATAACGATCATTTTGACCTCAGCATTCCTAGCTTGACCAGGAATGACCACATTGACCAAGTTGTCCAATCAATTTCCTTTTTGACTCTTTAACCTTTTTAACTTGCTTTTCCGGTTATCGACTCTTTACTTATTTACCGGTAGTCTGACTTAACTTCCGAACTTTCCTTAACCATTTTAATTGGACGTTAGGGTGTCACATAATAATTCGTTGAATTACTATGGACACCCAACGTGTCACATTAACCAATTTATTTGTCAAGAGTCGATATATCGATTTACGCGAATCACCAATTTTTCTTAAAACAGTCAACTTGACATTTCCCAGAATTTTCAGTTATCATTTTCCGATAACAATTTAACACTTTACAAACTTTACCAAACTATGTCAAATTTCGTTGAACTTCAATTCTTTACTAAACCGTTTTTCTGAAAATGGAACTTTCTCAAAATGGAAACTTTCTCATAATGGAAACTTTCCCAAAATGGAAACTTTTCCAACATAGAAAGTTTCCCAAAATGGAAACTTTCTTTTTTACAACTTTTCTGAAATTTCTCATTATGACTTAAAGAAACCCCACTACTCCAAAACTTCTACTAACGTCCGACAACATCCATTCTTTACCAAAGCATCACATTCATTTGATCCTACTTCTTTTCTAACAATTCACGGATTTTATTTCCATTAACAAACACACACAAGAACAACCATTTTGTTTTCGGCATAAGAGTTTCACCTTTTACCAAATGGTAAATGACTACACCCGAATTGCTCTATACACTCGAGCAATTCCTTTGCGCACCCAACACCAATTCAGCTGCCAAGAGCAGCTCCTCAGCTCCTATAAACTTCACTCTGTTTCATCAATCTCGAAGTCTTGCCGAGAGTGATCCCCTGCACCCACAGTGTGACAACTGCTCTCTCGGCCATTCCTTCACTTTTGTTCTTTCTCCTTCAACTCCCAGATGCCCAAAGATGATGCATAAGGCTTCCACAAGCTCAAAAAGCAATATAGAAACCCTAACACACCGTCGCTGGAGTTCCTTGCTTCACTGAGAACCCACTGCCCTAAAAACCTGAATTTTTAGAAACTTAACTAATCACACTAGCTTGTAGAACATGCCTAGGAGATCGAGATTCTTACCTCAAGCAACAAATTCGATGGCCGGAGGCCAAGGAAATCTCGCCTGAAAGTGGAGAGGCGAAATTGGATTCCTCGGGTACCTCACTGGATGCTTGATCTTCAGACACCGGAAGGTTAGGTTTGAGGAGAGGAGTCGAAAGGGACCAGCCACGCGCGCAGCCGTGGCCTGAAGGCAGAGATCTCGACGGCGAAATCAGAGGAGGGAACGACGTCGTCTAGCGTCGTGACTGAGGTCAAGACGAGGTCTGACCCGATCCCATATATATAAAGTAGTGAACGGCCTAGATCGTCCCTCAATGAAATCTGACGGCCCAAATTTAAAGAATGTGAAAAGTAAAAGGTTAAATGATAAAAATCTTTTTACCGGATTGATAATTAGAAGTTACCGGAAACTTTGAAAATTCACAGAAAATAAACCGAAGCTCCAAAAAATATTCTGAAAATATCGAGAGACTCGTGTCGACACATACTATGACACCGAGTCCTTAAATGAGGAATTTGAAGAACTTTGAAAAACTCTAAAATGAACATGGTCGTTAACTCATGAAGTTACCGAATGCAACTTAAACCTCGGTAACTCGTCATTAACCACGGTTAAAACGTGCGGGGTCTCACATGATTAGATCTGACTTTTAGCATGGACAACCTGAAAAGTCCAAAATATCAATTTCTTCAATATACCAGCATATAACAACCTCTTTGTACGTGAATTATCAATCCTCAAATCATTTTCTTGGTTCTATGTCACTTCTTTATTTTTATCTTCTTCCGGCTAATTTGAGCTTGCATATTCTTATCCTACATCATTCTCCTTCACTTGAGAAGAACTCGACCTCGAGTTCATCTTGAATATAAAACAAGAATATGTAGATGAAAAACCAAATAAAAATTTAAACAATTGAACCTGTTGATTATAGGCATGGACTTCTGCATATTTTGATGACACAATCAATAACCTAATACCAAAGATAAGCCTGTCATAGACAACTTGAAAAGATTATTCTTGGCTCTCAAAATTGCATTGTTGACTGACATCTGAATTTGATCCTGAATGTTTAATTTGAGTCTGCAAGGTTTCTTTAACACGAGTAATTTCTTCTTTAACCACTTCAAGCATGTTCTAACGGGCTCCACCAACAAGCAGCAATGCTTCTAAGACGCAAAGCAATCTTTACATACTCACGGTCACGAGTAGCAATGCTTCATGACTTCAACGAAATTATCTACATTAGCCAACCAATCCAAAAAGCTATATGCATGCATGAGACCAGAAAAATAAGGAATATTTGTCATGCGTTTGGAATAATGATCTGCAACATGATTCATACTGCTCTTTGATTCTTTTTGCCCACCTCTTTTGTGGTTGTATTTATTCGTTTCTTCCAGGAACCTACAAAAATCTTCTCTCTGAGCCGTCACATGATTCATAATTTAAGTAGTCAGGGTTGTAGTTAAAGCCGTAGTAACACCATATTGATCTGCTTTGATAATGAGTTTGTCGCCCATTTCTTATCAAGAATAAGAGACATTAATGTTTGGCTTTGATTACAACTTGACGCAGTAGAAGTATGGAGAAACCAGCGTTACATCTCGATAGGTGGAGAGTTCTCAAACGAATAACTCTATATGATAGGCCTGGAATAAACTACGAATTATGAGAAAAACTCTTAGGGTTTTTGATTAAAATTAATAGAATAATAGAATGATTCTACAACTGCTAAAGGATGCTTATATAATGATAAGAAAATCCTAGGGCAACTAACCTCAAGCCTAAAAGACCAAAACATAAAAGAAAATCAAATCTAAAGTAAATTATAAAACCTAAAAACACTAAATTCCGAATCAGATTAGTAAAATGATATTATTTTGTTGAAATCTGATAGTACTCACTTATGTGAGTCTTGTACAACTTAGTAATCTCATTCCGAAAAGGTATTATGCTTTCGAAACGGACGTTCTGCTAAAAAGCTGCTCCAATTTAACTTTTAGCTACTCCAACCTGAAAAGTCTAAAATACTAATTTCTTCAATATACCAGCAGATAACAACCTCTTTGTACGCGAATTACTAAGCCTCAAATCATTCTTCTTGGTTCTACGTCACTTCTTTATTTTTACCTTCGTCCGGCTAATTTGAGCTTATCACCGTCCTACATCAGGTAAGACTAGCATTTTAGCATAAAGTTAAATCTTGCGTTTGTGTGATAGGCTTAGGAACAGTAACTAGATCGAAGATATTAAGACAATGAAGAAGAAGAAAAATCAGAAAATTCAGAAGCCTTTTCCTTCATCATCGAGAAAAATAATATTCAAATTCAATCTTAAAACTCATCATCCATTTTTGACGATTCTAGTCCAAACACCATTCTTCAGTTTCATCATTCTATTGAAGATTGAAGCTCAAGTAACCATCTGGATAGGGTTACTGCATTTTAGTTTCTATTGATAATAAGCCCTAGTCTTAAGGAGTTTTTTTTCTGTTGTAAACAAGCCCTAGTTTTAGGGAATTTCAGTTTTTCAGTTTGATCATAGCTAAGATACCATGATCTTAGGTCAGTTAGTTTTATTTTCCCGTTGTAAATGACGGTTATAAAGCCAACATTTGCTTCAATAAAGAATTATCAATTCTCCAAATTCTATGTGTTCTTCCTGTGCTTGTTATCAAGGCTTCTAACAAGTGATATCAGAGCCCCGTCACAGGGACCTGATTTGAGAGATACAGAAAGAGAGTGTGAGAAACAGAAGAAAAGAATGGTTGAAAGCAGCAGTAATGACAAGTACGTACAACCTGCTATTCTAGTCTTCGATGGTGACTATGAGCATTGGGTGAAGCTCATGGAGAATTTTATGTTATCCAAAAAGTATTGGAATCTCATACAGAATAACATTCCAACTGTGGAGACAAGGTCAGTACCAACTAAAGCACAGCTGAAGCTGATCGAGGAGCTGAAGTTGAAGGATTTGAAGATAAAGAACTATCTGTATCAGGCCATTGAGCGTGATATACTGGGGACCATTTTTGAGGATGACACCTCCAAGCAAATTTAGGACTCAATGAGGCAGAAGTTCCAAGGTTCTACAAAGGTGAAGAAAGCACAGTTGCAGGCGTTACGTAGAGAGTTTGAAGCTCTCAAGATGAAGGAAGGTGAGGCAGTTAATGCATATTTTGCGAACTCTAGCCATAGCTAAGAATATGAAGGCTTATGGTCAAATTGTAAGTCAAAATACTGTTGTTGAAAAGGTTTTGAGGTCATTGGTCTCAAAGTTTGATTATGTAGTATGTTCTATTGAAGAAGCAAACGATTTGGATACTATGACTATTGATAAGTTGCAGAGCAGCCTTCTTGTTCATGAACAACGGATGAGGGGACATAAAGAAGAAGAACGGGTTATGAAGGTCATTAGAGTTGCAAAGTTTGGAGACAAAGAGGAAGACAGATTTGGTATAAGAGGAAGAGGTCGTGCAGGTTATAGAGGAAGAGGAACACAGCCATTTAACAAGGCTGTGATTGAATGTTATAAGTGTCATAAACTGGGACACTTTCAATACAAATGTCCGGAGGGGAAAAAAGATCAAACTATGCAGAACTGGATGACGAAGAAGAAATGCTCCTCGTGGCTTATGTTGACTCACACCAAGCAAAGAGAGAAGAGGTATGGTTCCTAGATTCTGGTTGTAGTAACCACATGACTAGAAACAAGATGTGGTTTTCTGATTTTGATGAAAACTTTAGACATTCTGCGAAGCTTGAAAACAATGCAAGAATGGTTGTTATGGGAAAAGGAAATGCGAGATTACTTGTTGAATGTATAACTCAGGTAGTGACTGGAGTGTTTTATATCTCTAAGCTCAAAAATAATTTATTGAGCATTGGACAGTTGCAAGACAAAGGTCTAGCCATTTTGATTGATCAAGGGATATGTAAAATATTTCATCTGAGTAGAAGTTTGATTGTACATACTGCAATGACAAGGAATATGATGTTTGTTATGCTAGCAACACTTGCTGTAAGAAGTTCAAGCTGTTTTCAAGTCACTACTGATGATGTTGCTTAACTTTAGCACAACAGACTTGGTCACCTTAGTTTCAAAGGGCTGAGAACAATGATGTACAAGAAAATGGTGAAGGGTTTGCCAACAATCAAAGTTCTAAAGGAATTGTGAAAGCACTGTCTAGTGGGTAAGCAGCACAGAGAAGTCATTCCCAAGAAGAGTACATGGAGAGCTACACAGAAGCTACAACTTATACATGCTGACTTATGTGGACCTATGTCACCAAAATCAAATAGCAAGAAAGGTATATACTTACCTTTAATGATGACTATTCTCAAAAATGTTGGGTTTATTTCTTGTCTAAGAAGAGTGAAACATTTGAATACTTCAAAAGATTTAAAGTTTTTGTTGAAAAAGAAGCTGGAATAGAAATGTGTCGCTTGCGTACAGACAAAGGTGGAGAGTTAACTTCAAATTAGTTTAATGTTTTTTGTGAATAAAATGGCATCGAAAGACATCTTACTGTAGTCTTTACTCCTCAGCAAAACGGAGTTGCTGAGAGAAAGAACATAACCATCATGAGTTTGGTGAGAAGCATATTGTCTGAGAAAAACATGCCAAAAGAGTTTTGGCCATAAGGAGTATACTAGATTGTTCATGTTCTTAATAGAAGTCCAACACAAGCTGTCAAGGACATTACTCCTGAAAAGGCATAGAGTTGGCTAAAGCCAAGTGTGGAGCATTTTTAGGATCTTTGGTTGCATAGAAAATGTTCATGTTCCAGATCACAAGAGGACCAAATTGGAAGACAAGAGTATGAAGTGTGTACTGCTAGGGTTGAGTGGAGAATCAAAAGCATACAGGTTGTGTAATCCATCAACTAAGAAAATTGTGATCAATAGAGATGTAATTTTTTGAAGAAAGTAAGTTGGGATTGGGACAGAAGTGAAGAAGAAGAAGAAGAAGAAGAAAAGAAGAAATTGCTCATTTGGAATGATGAAGAGGAACCAACAGAACAAGTGGAGGAAAGCAATGAGAAAGAAAGTGAAGAAAAAGATCAGTCAACTGAAGAAGGAAATACTAGCTCATCCACAACTGATTCGGCTGAAGCACTACTTCCACATCAAGGGAGGAATAGAAGAACACCTTTTTAGATGCAAGACTATGTCACAGGAGAAGGTCTGTCTGAGGACAGAAACTTGCCGCATAAGGTATTATATAGCTCAGCTGAAGATCTAAGTACTTTTGAAGAAGCAGCAAGGTGTAAGAAGTGGAAAAATGCTATGAAAAATGAGATAAAAGTAATAGAGAGAAATGACACTTCGGAACTGATAGATTTGCCAAAAGGGGTGAGAAAGATAGGAGTAAAATGGATTTTCAGGACAAAGCTAAATGAACAAGGGGAGGTAGATAAGTTCAAAGCTTCTCTTGTAGCCAAGGGATATACTCAGCAGTATGGAATTGTTTATTTGGAAGTATTTTCTCATGTTGCTAGATGGGACACTAATAGAATGATCTTGGCCGTGGCTGAATGAAGAAGCTGGAATGTGTATCAACTGGATGTAAAAAGTGCATTTCTACATGGAGAACTGGAAGAAGATGTGTTTGTAGAACAACCACAAGGGTTTGAGAAGAAGGGAGAAAGAATAGACTTTACAAGTTGAAAAAGGCACTGCATGGGTTAAAACAAGTACCTCGTGCATGGTACAGCAAGTTAGGAACTTATTTCTTAGATGAAAAGTTTGATAGATGTCCTAACGAACGCACATTATTTGTTAAAACTCGATGGAATGGTAAAATGTTGATTGTCAATGTGTATGTACATGATCTAATCTTTACAGGAAGTAGCATCGAGATGGTTGAGGAGTTCAAAGCTTGAATGAAGTTGACGTTTGACATGATAGATTTGGGAAAATGAAGTTCTTTCTAGGAGTGGAGATTGTGCAGAATGAGGGAGGAATTTTCTTCAGTAAGAGAAGGTATGCACAGGAGGTACTAGAAAGGTTTGGTATGGAGAAGTTGAATTCGGTCAAAAATCTCATTGTACCAGGCTCTAAGTTGATGAAATATGAAGGTGGTACTTCTGTGGATTCTACACTCTATACGCAAATGGTAGGCAGCTTAATGTACTTAACTGTCACTAGACCTGATCTAATGTTTGTTGTTAGTCAAGTCAGTAGATACATGGAAAAGCCTACTGAACTTCATATGCAAGCTATAAAGAGAGTGATGAGGTATGTTAGAGGAACTGTGGAACTTGGTGTTGGCCACGAAATGGAAGCTGATGTTGTAGAAGAATTGATAGCATTCTCAGATAGTGACTATGCAGGGGACATTGATGATCGAAGAAGTACTTCAGGATATGTGCATGTCAAAGTGTGTGGATGAGAAGGGTGCTTGAGAAGCTCAGCTGTAAAAAAAGTAAGCCAACCAAGATTTTTTGTGATAATAGCTCAACTATAAAGTTGTCAAGAAATCCAGTAATGCATGGTATTAGTAAACACATTGATGTCAGGTTTCATTTCCTTCGTGATCTTTGCAAATATGGCATTGTTAAGTTGGAGGGTTGTAGTTCACAAAACCTAGTAGACATTATGATAAAGGCACTAAAGCTAGAAAGTTTCAAAAAGTTAAGAGAGTTGGTTGGTGTGTGCATAGTGCCAGTTGGAAGTAAACTGATTGCTGAATGCAATTCAGTTTAATAGAGGAAATGTTGAAGATTGAAGCTCAAGTAACCATTCGGATGGGGTTACTACATTTCAGTTTCTGTTGATAATAAGCCCTAGTCTTAGGGAGTTTGTTTCTGTTGTAAACAAGCCCTAGTCTTAGAGAATTTTAGTTGTTCAGTTTGATTTAGTCTTAGCTAAGATACCATGATCTTAGGTTAGTTAGTTTGATTTTCACGTTGTAAATGGTTGTTATAAAGCCAACATTTGCTTCAATAAAGAATTATCAATTCTTCAAATTCTATGTGTTCTTTGTGTGCTTGTTATCAAGGTTTCTAACACATACTAGCATCTATTTCAAATCTAATTATTCACGGCAACACTCAGAGAGGTGATGTTAGTGGTGCTCACGAAGGTGAAGAGATAGAAGACGCGCAGACAAGGCTTATTGTTAACGATGATCTCATCAGTTTCAATGGCAGACTCTTCGACAACGAAGTTCATGCCGCTTGTGCTCCTCCTACTGGAGCTTGAGGGAGATACCGTTGTTGAGAATCTGTCGATCTATTTGTGAAGGCGCTTTGCTGTAGAAGTTGAGGGTCCTGCCATTGCAGCTTGAATTAAGATGGAGTGATGAGGGTGAAGACGGAGGTGTTGTGGTTGGGTGTGTTTCCTAATGGATAAATTTATTTTTTTAGCTAGTATACGAAGGTCTGACAAGATATGAGAAATCTGCTTAAGAGATTTTCAGAAGTCCAAACATATCTTCTAGTCAGACAAGAAATAATTAATCAAATCCGTTCTTTCCCGTTAAATAAACAATAATTGACCATTTGGTACTAATTATAGGGATTGATTGCTCATTCCAATGAAAACAGAATTGACATGCCCATTCTAATTAATCTTATTAAGATTACCTTTTTGTCCCTGATCTATTATATCTGCTCCTTTCTCCTCTATCACCCATTTCAATCGATATTCTCTCTCTCTTGTCTATCTCTTTTCTCTCTCGTCTCTCTCTCTCTCTCCTCTAGATCGGAGTCTGAGCCAGCTCCAGATCAAAGCTCGACGCCGGTGACCATGTCATTTCATTGGTTGATGTTCTCCATAGATCTGGATGAGTACCATGGAGATCTGGACGATGGATGGCGACCATGGAGATCTAGACGACGACGACCACAACAGTGTCGGCTCAACCATGAAGATCTTTGCCTCTGCCTTTGGATTCTGACGCCGTCGCTCGAGTTTGTTCATCTGCTAGAGTTTACTACCCCAATAAAAGTTTATTAAGGGTAGTAAACTTTATTTTTTCATGTAAGTTGATTTTTCACTATTTTTAATGTGTATAATGGGCATTGGAGATATTGTTTTACAAGTTTACTACCTCTGGTAAAGCTTACTACATGTGGTACAAGTTTATTAGGGGTAGTAAACTTGTGATTTACTACCAATGCCTCGAGTTTGTTCATCTCCTCGAGTTTACTACCCCAGTAAAAGTTTACAAAGGGTAGTAAACTTTAGTTTTTTCCATCTAAGTTGATTTTTACTGTTTTTCATATGTATAATGGGTTTCAGAGACTCTGTTTTGCAAGTTTACTACCTCTAGTAAAGATTTACTACCTCTGGTACAAGTTTATTAGGGGTAGTAAACTTATGATTTACTACCAATGCTTCGAGCTTATTTATCTGCTTGAGTTACTACCCTAATAAAATTTTACTAAGGGTAGTAAACTTTAGATTTTGCATCCAAGTTGTTTTTTTCTTCTGATCTCATCTCTTTCTAACTGTCACTCACAGAGCCTTCGTCTCCACCATCTCCTACAACCTCATCCTTGCCTCCACTATCTCTGACGACCTCATCGTCCCCTCCACCTAATCTTCTTCTTGTCCTCGCTGGTCACTACAACACTGAGTCTGAAAAGCAACGTCAAATCCAGATCTGGTTATGTCGTCTACACGCCGACGCTAGGAAACGTCAATACTGGGGTTAGTAGACTTGGATTTGATGAAATACTAGGGTTAGTAGACTTGATTTTGAAGTATACTAGGGTTAGTAAACTTGGTTTTGATGTATACTGTGTGTTATTAGACTTGGTTTGAAGTATACTAGGGTTAGTAGATTTGGTTTTGTAGTATACTAGTGTTATTAGACTTAAATTTAGAGTATACTGGGGTTAGTAAACTTGGATTTGATGAAGATGTTGACTCAGTAAACTTTATGTAAAAGTTTATTGCCCATAGTAGAAAAAAAAATTCTGCGAAATTCCGGCTACCAGTAATTTTTCGGCGTCCGGTAACCAGAGTCTGGCGGTTGGTGACCGGAGATGCTCCGGCAAAATATTCTCTTTTTTTTTCTCCAAGTGTATAAGGAAAAAGGGTAAAATTGTCTCAAAAAATATTATTTTATTATGAATTTAATAAAGATTTGTGCATTTAGGCATTAGTAAGTACACCTTGTATTGAAATAGATATTTGACTTTTTAATTTATTGATTTGAGGTTTGACTTTTTTTTGTACAAATGATAATTCTCCCTATAATAAACGCCCTCTAAATCCCTTTTCATTTCCTTATTGTTGCTTTCTTCTCTTCATTGATTGGCCTAATCCTTGAATTTCGCTTCCATGGTTTTGCTCAGAGTTCGGCAAGTTGTCGAAATCTACAATTGTCTTAAATCTGAATTAGTTCCAACCTTCTGGAGCCTATTTTAAGACCAAAGCCCAGGCCCAAAATATGGAGCCCAAGGAGAAATAAAAGGGTGGAAAAAGTATGCTGTGCTATGACACCTGCATTGCGAAAACACAGATCACGAACCCACGCGTCGCCAATAACTCAGATCTCGTCCAACAAATGAACGGACAGGATTGCTCTCTGAGTGAGTTGTGGGATTTAAAAGCAGAATTTGAGGTCTAATTTGAACACAAGGGCGCGAGATCGGAGTGCTTCTTCTTCCTCCACCCCTATATTTCAAGGTCAGATTTTCTCTTCCCCCAAAAACTCAATCGCTTCATTTCATCCAAAGCATGCGAGTTCATTAATCTTCATCGTCGATCAGAAATTTTCGTTGTGGAATTTCAATTTCGGATGTAAATAATCTGTTCATTTTCGTCCTTGATTCTTTGAATTCAGATCAGCTGCATTGTTTAGTTTGCGATCATTTGTGAGAATGTGAATCTTTCGTTTCTTCGGATTTATGAAATGATGAATTTTTATTTTGTTGAGGATTGTTTTTTTTGGGTTCAGTCATTTGATTGAATGTAAGGATTTGTGTCTTTATTCAGCATTTAATGATAGGGATTTTTGATGACAAAAGCAAGAGATTGGGGATTTCCTATCCAAAATATTTCGGCATTTGAATTTTGTTGCTGCATTGGAATTAATATTAGCGATCTAGTGTTTTGTTTGTGCATGCGCATATATGTATTTGTGTGTGCTTTTGCATGGTATTGATTTGGTTTCGTTTTATATTATTCATATCTATGTTATTCATCATTTTTCTTGCTGTGGTGCAGTTGATACATCTCTACAACTAGTAATAGAAAATGGCTGAGGCTGAGGACATTCAACCACTTGTCTGCGACAATGGCACAGGAATGGTTAAGGTAAGGCATCAGGTTACTACACACAGTCTTTTCCGATGCATGTAGTATATTATGATTCTGAAAATGAAGTATTTTCTGATGCATGTAGTATATTATTTATCATTGCCAACTTTTAGGCTGGATTCGCTGGAGATGATGCTCCAAGGGCTGTCTTTCCTAGCATTGTTGGCCGCCCACGTCACACTGGTGTGATGGTTGGCATGGGTCAAAAGGATGCATACGTTGGAGACGAGGCTCAGTCTAAACGTGGTATCTTGACACTGAAATACCCTATTGAACATGGTATTGTGAGCAACTGGGATGATATGGAGAAGATCTGGCATCACACTTTCTACAATGAACTTCGTGTTGCCCCAGAAGAACATCCAGTTCTACTCACAGAAGCACCTTTGAACCCTAAGGCCAATCGTGAGAAAATGACCCAAATTATGTTTGAGACATTCAACACTCCAGCCATGTATGTTGCCATCCAAGCTGTTCTTTCCCTCTATGCCAGTGGTCGTACAACTGGTAAGCAATCTGAGTAATGTAGCGTGTTGTGAATTTAATCGGGATTGTCCATGTTGAGTGAGCTTTATCTACTAATATTGTTGGGCAGTATTTGGGAGATGCTCTTAGTTTGCCTTTGGAATAGATCAATGTGCATATTGATTCAAGATAATCATTTAAGGGGATTGTAAGATATATCAGATGCAACTGTGGTTTGGAAACTGGAACCATTGGAATAAATGATATGACCTGTAAACGTTTCGATTGGGTTGGGTTGAGTAATCCAATAATAAAACAATAGGTTGTATGCAATGCACCTTTGAAAGTGTGAAGTCCCTCATTAGTAGAGAAACAATGCGATTGAGATGATGATGATAGCTTAAGTTAGATGTATACTGATGGCGGAGTTGGTGAATTCTAATTATTCTAAAACCATATTTAGGGTATAGAAGTTTCTTAGTAGAGCAAGGAAATTCTACCTACTTACTGGTTTATTTGTCTGTTTTTTTTGTCTTTTCTTATTTCCTGGGTGTCCTTAATTTATTTATCAGGTCTTTCGATTTCAAGAACACTAGTAATGTGGCACCCTTTTTACATTTTAATACTCGCATTGCTTTGGCTTCTATATATTAATTGGTTATTGTCAATTTTACTTCTGTAAATTCCATGCAGGTATTGTCCTGGACTCTGGAGATGGTGTCAGTCACACTGTTCCCATTTATGAGGGGTATGCTCTTCCACATGCCATTCTCCGTCTTGACTTAGCAGGTCGGGACCTCACTGATGCTCTTATGAAAATCTTGACTGAGCGTGGCTACTCCTTCACCACCACTGCTGAGCGAGAAATAGTCAGGGACATGAAGGAGAAGCTTGCATATCTTGCCCTCGACTATGAGCAGGAGCTTGAAACATCTAAGACAAGTTCTTCTGTTGAGAAAAGCTATGAATTGCCTGATGGACAGGTGATCACCATTGGTGCTGAGCGATTCCGTTGCCCAGAAGTACTTTTCCAACCATCCATGATTGGAATGGAAGCTTCAGGCATACATGAGACTACATACAACTCTATTATGAAGTGTGATGTGGATATTAGGAAGGATCTGTATGGAAACATTGTGCTCAGTGGTGGGTCTACCATGTTCCCTGGCATTGCCGATAGAATGAGCAAGGAAATCACTGCTTTAGCACCAAGCAGCATGAAAATCAAGGTTGTTGCTCCACCTGAGAGGAAGTACAGTGTGTGGATTGGTGGATCCATCCTGGCATCTTTAAGCACTTTCCAGCAGGTATTCCATTTTAGTTTTCTGGATTGAATTTGCATATTACAAATAGAAAATTGTCGTAAGGATTGAATTTGCATAATACAAATAGTAAATATTATAATAAGCTTTCAGCAATACTAATGGTGGGTTATTTATCTTTTGAACACAGATGTGGATCGCAAAGGCAGAGTATGATGAATCTGGTCCATCAATTGTACACAGGAAGTGTTTCTAATTGCTACTGGATGGGAGCAGTGAGTTTGAGGTTCAAGTATAGCAATTGCGGCATGCAAGTTTTCACTCTACCTTTACTTCTCTAGAAACTTGTGTCCAGTGCCGTCACAACAATGAAGGACGAGTCGTAGCCAGGCTACGACAGAGAGTTATAACTCTTTTTAGTTGTCATTCTTCTGCATTAACCGTCAAACAGTATTATTAGCCCAATACTAAGACAAATCTCTCTGCAATTTATAAATTTTCGGTTCTTCCATCTTTGCTGATTAAAAACAAAAATGCCATTTAAATCTCGAGAGCTTTTCTGATAATTTAATAAACTTTTGTGTTAGTAATCTTTTAGTGTCTTCTGATGTTGTCTATAATGTTTGTTGTTTTCGATTCTTTGTATATGCCTATTAAGATTCACTTAAGGGTGAGGCTTCCTGGTTAGTAGACCTCTTCTGTTCCGGCAGTTTACCTTTCTAATATTTTGAATCTATTAGTACATACATGATAACATTTCTACCTCTCTTCATTATTTCTCCTAGTGTTACTCTTGGTTATTTGGTCATGGTCTCATGGATCCTACAGTGTTTGATCTATTTAGGAGTTCTTGAGTTCACTGAACTAGATCATGATTTTTTTCTTTGCCTGAATGTTATTGGTGGCTTGTCTATGAACTGGATTTCAATCCCAATTTGGTCTGTTGAACTAGAATCGTAACTTAATTTGTAGTCGTTCTCATGTTATTGGATCTGTTTGATCTATTTGTGTGTTGTTAGAAGAGGCAAAATTACCGAGCACTTCCGTGATTGCTCCTTTACTTCCGAGGAGCTTGCTGCCATATACATATATTGTGTCCCATGTCAGTTTTTATATCTGGTATGGCTTGATATAAACCCATTAAACCCTAAACCCTAAAACCCTAAACCCATAAATCTTAGATTGGTAGATTGATTTATTTGGTTTGTGTCTTTGGAGATGCTTCACATTTGGTGTGTAGGAGAGTGAACTAAATCACTAATGCAAACCTCCTAAACACCCCCTGGCTGGTTTAGTATTGTCAACTTTTTATGTTAATACTGATTCCGGAGGTGTGTGAATTTGGGAACGCCGAATGTGATTATAAGAGCTTCTTCCAAATGTGATAAACCACGAATCAGACCCAAATGTGCCTAGCTCTTGTTCAGGAAAAGAGAGTAGTCAGGAAGCAAGGAGGTAGCCGACGACGACGACAGGAGGCTTGTCAGCTTGTGCATGATCAGTGGGATGCCACAGATAATACAGCTTCATTTAACAGAAAGGTGATGCATGAGGACTTCTTTTCACGAGCTAACCAGAAATATAATACCGGCCATTGCCAAGATAGAGTCGTTGTTGGACTCCGGTTTCGGCTTAGCTTGATGGAGTTGGCCTATTCGTGGACCGGGTGGGACTTACATTTTTCACCATACAAAATATAGCATAAACCACATATCCTCCAAAAAATTTGAAAAACAAAAACATTCATTTTCATTGTTTTTAAACAAATAAGGAAAATATTTAATAAATAATGTTAAATTCTTTAGAAAATGTCCACGTACTAGCCTTGAAATTTCGAGATGTTTTTCCACTAACAAAATCTGATTCTCAAATGCTCATCAACCCTACATTCTTATAGTGTTATTCCCACTAATAAAAACTTCAGCATTTCACGTTCAGTTTTTCTATTTTCACTCTTAGTGTAGGGGGTACCCTCGTCCTCTTTCACGTTCAGTTATTCTATTTTCATGACTCTCTTTTATCTCACTCTCATCATCAGCTCAGATATATCTATACAGTTATCCTCTTTCACCAGCTCACCTTCACCGTCCTCCTTTTTTGTGGAATCGCGCTGATGTCATTCTTTTTCTTATCTCTCCTCTACTGGCACCGCTCTTTCTTTTCTCTTTCCTCTGCCAGCGTGTTTCGCTCTCTTCTCTCTCACAGTAGCATACCCAAGCCCTAATTGCTCTTTTAATCTCTAATCGGTGATTTTCTGGCTTGAATTTCACCTCAAATTTCGGTGAAATATCATTTTTTTTATTACTCCAAAGCCTCCATCTCCTTCACTCTCTTAACCTCCCATCGATCCTTCCATTCATTCACCATCTTCGTCATCTAAGCCAAATGCAACTGATAAGTCCTTCCTCCTTCGTGATCAGATAATTAGGGATCGAGCGGAGGTGGACCAGCTCTGCCGTCGCGACGTCCTATTGCCCCCAATATGGGGGCCTACTGCCCCTATAAAGGATCGTACTACCCTCAATAGGGGATTCTCAACAAAAGCAGACCTACATACTCACATAATCTAATTCCTACAAAAACACCACAGAGCATAATAAACTAGTGTGGATCAAATCAAATGAAAGAACCCTACAACCCCAAATTGAACAAGTCTTACAGCCCACAATAGGTGGTTCTACTGCCCGCAATAGGTGTGTCTAATGTCCTTAATAGAGAGTTCTACTGCTTTCAATATGTTTCTCTTTCCTTTATTAGCCTCAATAGAGGATCAACTTTTGCCTTTGGAACAAGATCCCTAGATTGAGGAGTCTAAAGATGGAAGAGACATGAGGATTTACCTGGCGGAGGCGTCGTGATTCCGAGAGAGGGGAGGCGTCGTGATTCTTAAAGAGAGGGAGAGGACGCGACATAATAATTAGGAAGAGAGAAGACGTGGCGTCGCAGTTCTTAGAGAAAGAGATATAGGACACGCCGTTCTGATTTGAGAGAGGCGTTTATGGTTGTTTAGGTTTATGGGTACTATCATCTTTTTCTTCTATTAGTTAGCTGTTGAAAATTTTGTTAGTTGGAAGAAAAATCTTAAATTTAGGGCTAGTGGGCATTAACCCTAAATTCTTATTTGTTTGTCATGTGTCATGGTTTGATTTATCAAGCTAACCTTTTGCAAATAATGTCATATTAAATCAAGGTAAATCAAACACTTTCATTTCTTGCTTTAGTTGCTTCCACACTTGTTGGAATATTGCTGCTACTACACTTGCTGAATGTTGTTGCTATTACACTTACTGAAATGTTGTTGCTACTTCACTTTCTAGAATGTTGATGCAGCTACTACTTGCTGAAATGTTGCTACTCTAGGCAGTAGCACCTCCGAACGAGTTTGAAGCTGTTACTTCCCAGAGGTGCTACGTCCAATGCTGCTACTACACTTGTCACTGTCACCACCAAGTTTTTCTACTGTATAAATTCTACTGCTCTACTTCTATAAGTGATATTACATTTGTCTTTACCAAGTTCAATTCTGCTACAGTAGCACTTTTAAACTTCTGATACTACACTCGTTGCTAAATCATTATAGTATTACTCAATTTCAGTTAATGTACGTTTCATTTTCAACTTCTGCTATTCTACCCTTCACTTTCAAATTCTGCTACTACACTCATCCTTTTGCCTCAACTGGAAGTAATTCAATTTTCCCTTAATGCCAAGACAACCTCCATCTGATTATCATCATTTTCAATTCAAAATCCCTAATTTATAAATTCATCTTCACAATCGAACCCTAAATCTGATTCCCTCTTACCTCTTCCCAATCAATTTAATCAATGGAAGACAACGCAATGAAGTCGTTAATTGATCACTAGCTCTCGGCTTCCTTTATGTCGTTCTCAATTTCACTTCGCCGGACTCTCCCAACGAAGCCCTACCCTTACCCGCTTTTGATTTTTTAGGTCATTGTTTTCTCGCCGGCCAATTAGACCTAGCTCTCACCAACGACCGCCACCTTAAGCCCTTAAATAAGGTAACACCTCCTCCCTTGAAAATGGTGTGACTCTCTTATCTCTAACTAGTCTTTGAGGACTGGATCGACGCAAGCGAGGCGTGGGTTGACGTGAAGATAAAGACGTGTTGATTGAGGTGTATCAGATAAATCTAGAGATAGAGACGTACTAGATCTAAAATGTTGTCACAATGAATGAATAAATGATTTGGGAGAGATGCTAACTCAAAGCAAATGTTGGTAATTTTATTGTAAAAAGAGGGATTTGATTATCTCCAAGCACAAATCTTAGAGCAACTTCAACAGCTCTTGTAAAACTATGAGTATCTCTATTTTAGAGGAAAAACATTGTTTTTGGCTCCAACAGTTCATGTAAAACATCATCTAAAATACAAAAAGTAGGAAGAGAGAGAACATGATTCTCTATATCTATACAATTCTCAAAGTTTGTATATTTTATAGGAGAACCTCTAAAATTTATTGTTTGCCTTTTATAATTCAATCTCTCCTAAAAAAAGAAAATGATATTATCTCTCTTCAATAAAAAATAGAGAAATTAAAGCAATTAACTATGTGATTTTGATATGAATAAATATAGAATACTTATATAGATTCATTGAATTATACAAGAAAAATATTTAATTTTGTAGAGTACAATAGAAGAGTTGTTGGAGTTAAGCTCGTTTTTTATAGAGATTTTATGATTTATTCTTCTTTAATAGAGAAATTTGTAAGAGCTGTTGAAGAAGCTCTTAGTACAGCTGCTTCTGTGTTGCAGCCCATGTGGTTTTTAATGATTTTCAACTTACATAGGTTTATTTGATATAAATTTACCATTCTTATATAATTAGTTCAGGTAAATATAAAAAATTTAATAATAAAAGTAAAAAAAGTCAAATGGTAAAAGCCAGAGTAACATAATGTTCTTACTAAACCAAACTTTTACTACCAATGTCTAATAAATAAAAAATACTCTATATTAATCAAAACAGCATCTCATACAAAAAATAAAAGTAATTCTTTTTGCATACGAGTGATTTTATATACACACACCCTAAATCTTGTAATACACATCCTTTTTATTTTATGATTTAAATCAGGTTTTGTAGGTATATCAAAATACCAAAACAGACATCTATTTTCTACAAAAAAAATTAATCACACTCGCCCTTGTTTTTTATTTCAACAACAGAAATCCTAAAACCAAGACTCACAATTCATATGCACATCCAAAGAAACTCTTCTTCAAAATTCAGAGTTGAATTCGTGAGTGTTGTCATAATCAAATGAATCCAGACTTTGTTCAACAATCTTCTATTAAGGTATGTACTCTTTATCTTATTTATTATTTTCATATTGATTGTTGAGGAGCAATTGAAAGACCATAGGTAGTTTCTGGGTATAATCCGTTCTAGCTAGTGACTACTTATAAGAACCCACGACTGAATCCATGACAAAACTTTTGTCATAATCAAATATGCTTGATCACCCAGAACCCCACAAAACCACAGTTCCTTCAGTTCATTTTTAGAAAATGACCAAAATTATTTACCCTTAGAGACTGGTTGAACCCTAGCTATATCTGGTATATCTAATATTATTGTTACCAATGAAAGTCATGCAAACTAGTTAGTGTATTTGAATTTAGCACTAATGGAATGGAAAACAATAGTTCATATCCACGTACCCACGTCAAAAGCAACCTAAATATAGTTGTAAAGATAATGAGACCTAAACTTTGAATAGCTGAATTAGCAATGCTAAATTTTTAGAACGATGGATGTTTGATTGACCTATATATGCATATGTACGATAAAGTGCATTGCCCGGTTAGAAATTTCAATCTTATGGTGTATGTTTTACTTGTTATAGTGCTTGTGATTCAATTTGTTTGACATTTGAGTTTTATTGTATTATAGCACGGTAAATTCCAACAAATGTCTCAACCATATGCAGTAGGACAGGAGAAGAATCTTCGCGTGATTATACCCTTGAATTCACAACTTATCAAGTAATATTTTTTTAATTAAAATTTGGATTGTGAGTTGCTATGTATATTAGGTAGTAACTCAAAAGTGTTGTGTATAGGTGTTTGAAAGTAAAGCCGCACTGCTTTGATGGGTCCATACAACGGGGAACATAAATAATTGTGTTGTAGTGATACAACGATCCAATCTCGGAAACATGTCAGGCAACAAAAGGAGGCCCAGAATAAGATTCGGTTATGAAAGGGGCGGAAATTTCAGGAAGTTCAAGAGAATAACCAAGATGGTTGACAAAAGTACTCAAAATTCTGAAGTAGAGAGTAATAATGTTGCTGAAGAACAATGTCTGAGGCTGACTTCTACAAAGAAGTGTGAATGTCCATTCTTATTAAACGCCTTTAATATTGGTGGTGATGAGTGGGTACTAGAGGTTGCTTGCGGAATCCACAATCATGTTTCCCCATCATATTTAGAAGGTCATTCTTATGCAGGGCAACTATCTAAAGAAGATCATGAGTTGTTGATGGAGCGTTTAATGAGACCCAAGGATATATTAAGTACTATAAAGAGTCGAAATCCAAGTAATACATCAACCATGAGAACAATATGCAATGCTAGGTACTTTGCTCGTATTATCGCATGACTCAAATGTAGCAATTGCTTAAGAATTTACATGATCATCGTTATATTGAGTATCATAGATGCAAAAATCACATGGTTACCGATTTATTTTTGTGTCATCCTTTCAGTCTTCAAATGCTACGTACATTTCCTCATGTGCTTATCATGGAACGCACCTATAAGACAAACATGTATCATTTTCCACTTTTTGAGATTGTGGGTATTACAAGCACTGAGCAAACTTTCAATGTTGTGTTTGTTTACATGTCAAAGGAGCAAGAAGATAATTACAGATGGGTACTTAGTATGTTAAGGACGTATGGTTGAGGACTATATGCCCGGGGTAATTATCACAGATCAAGAATTAGCACTTATAAAAGCAACTGAAAATGTCTTTCCTGATGCTCGTCAAATTTTATGTAAGTGGCACATTAGTAAGAATGTGCTAAGAAAATGCAAAGGGAAATTCAAAACGAAAGAAGGGTGGAAAGTATTTAATAAGGATTGACATAGCTTGGTGGATTGCAGCACTAAAGATGAGTATTTACTTAGTCTTACAGCTTTTGAGTCAAACTATTTTGCACTTCATGAAGAGATAAATTATTTTAAGACCGATTGGTTGAACAAGTACAAAGATTTGTTTATTGCAGCATGGACAAACAACTATATGCATCTGGGTGCTAGGACATCAAATCGGTAATGTTGATACATTGCCTCATTTCACTTTGTCTTTCTTTTCTTTTTTATTTATAAACCTATTTTCGACTAGGGTGTAGAGTGCTCATGCCAAGCTCAAGCGAGAACTTAAATCTTCCTAACTTGATTTCAATATATCATGGGATCGGAGCACATCAACTCATTATTGTGTCTGCATCATATTGAAGTCAAGGCTTCATTTGAAAAAAGTTGATGCTTTATGCAACATGAGTTCCAACATGCATACTTGAGACAGTTGATAGGATATGTGTCGATTGCTACATTGCAAAAGATTGTTCATGAAGCAGACAAGTAAGCTCTAATTTAACTAATTAACTTAATCAGTTAACTATGCATATTTTTTCTGAGTGATCATATGATGTAAACTTTCTTTCAGTTAACTATGTATATTTTTTTCTATTGATTACCTAGGGTTTATGATACAATATCAGGATTAACATCATGTAATTGTGTTGTACGTAACACTCATGGATTATCATGTACGCATGAGATAGCTGAATACAAGCGTTGTGATCGTCCTCTACTAATTACATATGTGCATCACCACTAGAGAAAGTTAGATATCAGGGCAACAATGGAAGACTCCAATGTCCATGATAATATTCCTTTAAAAGCACAGTTGGAACGATTGGCAGAATGGGCTAGCACAAAATGATGATACCAGACGTCAAATCTTAGTGAAGATTGATGAGTTAATACATCCGAGCTCTACTCTACTTAAGGAGCCAACTGAAAAGACAAAGACCAAAAGGTGTCCAAGTAAGGAAGACAATAGCACTCGTTGTTTACCATCAGGATTCGAAATTACAAATACATTGTTGTCTCAACATGAGACTCATCTGCCTTTTCTAGATGTTCAACAAGTCTCACGTAAGTCAAACACAAAGTCAATTAATGACCATTCTGAGAAAAGTAAGGTACGTACCAATATGCTTTTATTTATATGTAATTGAAATTTATTAATAATTTACTAGTCATCTTATATATAAAATTTTCTCAGACAGATAAGTAGGCTCAAAAGGATACAAGGTTTAAGCCAACTCAAAAATATACAGTATAATTCATATTTGGCATGCGGCCATACATTATCGGTTCAATGGATGTCAAAAATGATGGCAATTGTGGTTTTAGAGTTTTGGCTTCAGCTATGAGATTTGGTAGAAAGCATTGGCGTAAAGTACGGACTGACTTGGTAAATGAGTTAAAAAGGCACACCCGAGCTTTTCTTTATGGAGGACAAGAGGTTGTTGATGAACTTTGTCAGCAACTAAACAATTTTGCATCCAATTTTGCACCTAAAAAGAAATGGATGGAGCTACCAGACTGGGGCATCTGATTGCAACATACTAATGAAACTTGTTATTTTCTATACAGATATGTTTATCACCTGGACACCCAATGCCACCGGTTACGCCTGAATGGAGTTATCATGCATATGATAAAGCAAAAAGTTTGTATTTGAAGTTTCAAGATCATTTTCAACACTATGATCGGTCACCACAACCTGAACGAGTGAATAATATGTCCTCAGAAATAGTGCAAGTTGATGACGACGATGTACATTTCAGTGAAATCGTTGGACATGGTGATGTCTATATGTCTTGTGAAGGAGAAAGAATGCATCTTGGTGATGAGTAAAATGTCAGAAATGTACTGTATAATAACTATCATTTGGGCTGTGCCTTATTTTTTCCGTATCAGCTTTAATTTTGATCTAGACTCTAGACCATATTGAACAAGTAATGCATGTTCTTCTTAACTTGCATGTTGTATTTAATCAGTGGAGGTATATGTTTAATAGTTTGTCTACTTCAGTGCCTTGTGATTTTGAAGAACATGTATATGCTTGATAATTTTTCAAATTCATATCATATCACAGATTTGGAGACTTGGAGTTAGGATACAACGATACTCTATGATTATAAATAAGACATCAATATGACAAAAGAAAAAAAAATCAAGCATAAAATAGAAAAAAATGTGATATCTATAGTAGTTAAAATATAATGATTATAATAAATAACAATATGTTCTTAGTTTTAGATACTAAGGGTAGTTTAGGATGTTTGGGATGTGTATTAAGTATAATATTGAAATGAAAATCTAAGTGGGTAGTGTATTAAGTAATGGATGTGTATTAAGAGATTTGGGGTGTGTATATAAAATTTCTCTTTGCATACTACTATAGATCAAAAAATACATATTTTTGATAGTGAGTCGATGATTAACAGTTTGTTACAAAAATAATTTGGTCTATCGTTAAATCAAGTATAATCAGATATCATATTAACCTTAAACCTTATTGATATAGTTAACTTTGTTACATTTTTATATGTAGTAATCAAATATACTTATTCAAAATGTTTAGCCCAAGTTGTTTTCAAATCCTAGCTCCGTCCTTGATCATCTCAAGGATGAAAGTCGGATCAGGTCTTGTACTATTAGTCTTGTGCCTAGGCTTCTATACTTATTTTTTAATATCTTTTTCAAATATGGATTTTTTTTGTAGTTAGCTATTGTATGTGGTAGTGGTCATTTTCTACACGTTTTGTTGCCCTTATAACGGTTTATTGTAGATATTGCATTCATTAAGGGCATAATTGTTTTTTGTTTTTGTTCTCTCTTTTTGGGAATAAAATTGTCAAAACTAAGGCTATAGTGGGCATTGACTCTAGTTTTATTGATGAAAAGTAGTAACCTCATTGAGGTGCCCAACATACAACTTTTTTATGGTAAACAATACCATTACAAAGAAGCCTAACATGCCTCTCATTACAAATAATTTGCGGGGTGCTAAGACAACATTACAGAGCACTAATAACCAATATTATGCCCATCGAGTCAATCATCACCTTGAGGAAACCTTGAGCTTTTGCTTCAATTATCCCTCCCTTGAGCCAGAACCAATCTTAGAGACATAATCTAGGCCACTCTACTTCTAGTTTTCTTTGTTGGTTTAGTCATACGAGGTCGAAGTCCTAGTACCTCCTGCTTAATCATAACCAGAGAAAAAATAAATATTAATTTAATGTTAATGCCTTAATTGTTTCCAAAGTTTATGCAAAACATATTAAACTTACATCGACTTCCCTCTTAGATCTACATCTTTGTCCACCTGGGCTATCGTAATACTACACAAAACATATGCACCATAATTAATTTTGAAACTCACTTGAGATAAATTAAAAACGATACATTTTATATCGAGATTTACATCCATATAAAATAAATGAAACCAACTACAATTAAAAAAGGCCAGATGCATTTTCTTTATCTTATCGACATGTCCTGCGCTTTCACCTCCTTGACGTGTTAGTACTACGAAATCCCAGTCATGGTGTAACCATTCTGGCCTTCTGTAACGTCTTGGAACTGGATGCATATCTAGTTCTCCGTGATCCACAGTTGAAGAAGTTGGCATTTGAGTGACACATGAAGGTGGTCTGGCTTTTTGAATGAGCACTGTGGACAGTCTGCCTCCTCTTATTCATCTTCTTCTGGATGGGCTGCAGGGGAATTAGGCATTCCAGGCCACATCAACTTGCCAAACAACCTAATTGCATCGGGTGATGCTAAATGAAAAATTAATAAAAGATTGTTTAACTACCGAATCAAATAAATGTTTTTTTAGAAGAAATCAAATAAATGTTTGAAACATAAGATGAGAAACGAACAGAAAAAACATAATAAATCGAGACATACACATGATTAATTCCAAACACAAAATTCTTCTACTTTTCTCTACGTGCGATTACAACTTAAACTGAAGAGAAGAGTTTGTAGGTTCTCGATGTTTCACTCTAATGGTTGTATAGCACAAATCATAGTTTTGTTTCTCTTGCTAGTATGCAAAGTTCAGTGTGCACAAGTGTTGTTGAGAATAAATCTAAGTAAAAATTCCCAATTTAAAGAGCGTTTATGTGAATCTATATGCGAATATTCGTTTCACTTACATGGTATGTCATTACACGAAAATTGCACATATAGAAAATACATAGAAGGGTATCTAATTCATCTTATATCCTTTTATGAAGGATTGTCTTCCTTTTTTGTTCTAGAGTATGTGTATATTGAGTTTATCCACCAACTTTTATGAAAATTCACAATTTTAAGGCTAGAAAGGGAATAGCAAATGTAATAATATTAGAATAAATGTATTGTGTACAAAATCCTGATATTATTTTAGCACATAACAACCTGCACCGACAGTAAACCCATGGTTTGAAGCCTAAGGTCTACGTCCACTAGCAAAGGATCGATACCCAGTTCCATACATTACTTGCGATCAAAGTATGCAACCCGACCCCGATACCCATGTGGGTTTAGTCTAGTGGTCGGGGTTAGGTCAATCATGTTGGGCGAATGTCACAGTGATACTCTTGGTAGTTAGGAGGTCACTAGTTCGATCATCCGCATTGTAAAGAATCTCATAGGAAGAGCTCTAACCTTAACTCCTCCAGTGATAGCTCACTCTACTACCATTTTGTGAATCAAAAAAAGTATGCAACCCCGATTCAAATTATAGACCATTTTTTTATATGCCACCTCTTTACGGTGCTAATGATACACCACCCTCTATGGATAATGCATGCCACAACAATGCCACACTCAACCCTGCCGGCACCTAGACCTCCTAAATTTGAAATGGTAGCAGCTCCTCGAGCAATGCCAATCCAACCTGAATCGATATCAATCCACCACATATCCCAAAGAATAAGCATTGTTAGAAACCAATACTTGCCCCTTATTAGAGGACCCAACTTATCTATGTTTGAGACCCAATCTCATACCAAGAAATCAAGCACAATCGCTCCACAAATGAGATACGGAGATGACCAAGTTAACAAAAGCCTACACGTACGTGTAACAAAATACTGATGAAAGCTCACCCCTTCATTGGAGGTGACCCGCATCCATGTTGGAATACTTGATATCCAACAGGGTTATCAAGCTTGCTTCATAGACAAGGATAAAAGGAGGAGATCATGTTGAAAATAACTAGAACTACACTGAAGTACCAACCTATTTTTTCCTCTTTAAAGAATATGAAGTCTCTTTGAGAGAGAAACCAGGTCTAAAATGTCAGCCTACTCCTCTCCCACTCTCGTCCAAATTTTCATCCATCTGAATCTAGATCGATGGGGGAAGAGTTGAGACGCCTTACTAGCTCTAAGTTTTTTTTGAGGGGGCGACGAACGTACTAGTTCCTTCAATCTTTATTTTTTTTTCATCTTTCCTTCAATCTTTATTGCTTTTCATCTTTTTATTCTGGGTTATCCAGCCTTTTCTCACCATTGTGGTGATTTGCTACCCAATTTTGTGGTTAATTTCTGACTCATGTCCAACATGATATCCATCTTCTTCTTTTCTCTTTGTCAAACAATCCCGTTTCTAGATAAAACAATCATTCAATCAAAACAACTCATCATTAATCTCTCTCTACAACCTTTAAAGGGGCTCCTATGACATCGACCACAAGTGCATGTCACTTATCTATTCAAGTATGGGTGCTCACTCATAGGTTTTCCACCCCCTCCCAATTTTTATTCTTATGATTACTATTATTTCTATCGTTATGTGTTCGGGATCTTAGATTCTCATCAGCTGCCACGGTTTCTTGGTCTTGTAGATGAAAAAATGATGTTATTATGAGGGATCTCATCCCTGTGGTTGGTGCCCCCACCTTGGTCTTTCTTGGTCGTATGAGGCCACGATTTGCTGCTGTCGACTGATTCTCAGCTAGCCCTGTGCTACCGGCTAACTTTAGATCAATTTGAGCATCGTGTGCCTGAAAATGGTTGGTGAAAGATGGATCCATTTTAGTTTCACGGGCAAATAGACTGTGGTAATTGGTTTATGCATGGTACTATACCAAAACTAAACCTGTTTTTATAACGGAATACCTTGGACTACGTAAATTAGCACTGTCTAGTGTTTAGGACTTGGATATTATTCCTAAATGTTCTAGGGTTAAAGTAGAAATGTAATTAATGTGTGTCACGATATACACACACTATTATTGGAAGGGAAATGGGTTTCGAAAAGGGACGCACCTAGAGGTGGGCTAGGATTTGCTGCAGTTCATCTCATTTTTTTGGTGAGAAAAAAATTGGTATATATCATGTATGTATATACATGGATGGCTTCAAATTGATCTAGGAACTTATATTTCCTCTTCCTGCACCAAACATGGTCAACAATATCTACAAACGAAATCTTTAAGGAGCTTTGGGATAATTTTATAGTTATGAACAGAGAGCTGAAATGACTCCATGCCCTGATGCTAATCCTGAAATTTTCATGCAGGCTAACTATTGGGTAAGGTTAAACTTGTTTAGTGGATATTTATGGCTTCTCTCTTTTTCATCTTTCAATGTACTCAAATTTCTATTTCTTTCTTGCAGGTTAACATATTATCTCAGCTTCTCTTATGGTTTGACCATCACACTGGAAGAGTAGTTGTACCAAGATTCCTGCAAAGATTAAAAAGGGGATTGGAGAATGGAGTTACAGGACAAAAGGCCAAAGAAAGGTGTATGTTGTGTGCTGTGGTGCTCTGGTCTCAAATTTTATAGAGACCACAAAAAAAATTTGGGCTTCGCCTAATAAAAAGAACACCAAGAACTTTAGCGTACCCGGATTCTAAATCTTGGTTTCAAATATGAGAAAACCGTTTAAAAAAAAGGAAATATAAAATTAAAACATTATGCAGCATTCAATTTCAGATTAATAATACATAAATGAAAATTGGAATTTCTAGAATCACATGAATAATAGGAAATTAATCGGTATTGTATTTCGAATTCTTCTTTTTGCGGAGTATCTTCAATACACGGTCGTGTATGTACACAACACATGCGAACGGTTGAGATTAGATGATATAATATTGATACATAGATAGTCAAACATATAAATTGTTATGAATATAATAGTTAAGATTGTGTCGTGTACATACACGGTAGTGCATACAAGAATTTTTCTTCTGTCTATAATCTAAAATCTGATATGCCCACACAATATTTTTTTCTTCCTTTTAATTAAATAAAAGAAAAAAATTGTCAAAATATTTCATGGTTATTTGAGTGACTTACAGGTCAAAAAATCAAAATTAACAGAATACAAAAATAAAGTTTAAAACCATCTTATAATCGATAATTCAAGATGTTAAATTGTACCACTCTGGTAAATCATTGATTCGATAAGTAAGTTGTAATCATAATCAAGCTTTTGGTTTCTGGCATCCTTTGCATCTTCATCTTGACCTTCAGACTTTTCAAAAAGTTTCTCCATTCTCTCTTAGTGAAAACGAGAGAGTGAAAACGAGAGGCGATAACTTATAGAATATAGATAATCAAATGACCAGACGTCGACTTCTATATATGACTATAGGAGTAGAGAATTCTAGAACAATCCGTTTTGAAATTACAAAACAATTGGCTCCATGCCTGGAAATTGATTTTTGATTTTTGATTTTGTCCACATAATAATATTATTAATTTTGGAAAGTATGTAAATTTGGCCTTATCTATACGTTTTAGTCGTGTTTTATGATACAATGCAGAACCGCTCACCTGCGGGACTAGTTTTCAAGGACGGTCGATTTATAACTATTAGATCTAAATGAGACAAATCTGAGGGGTGAAACAAACCTTACACAGTTTTCGTCGATCCACACAATCCCTTACCCCTTCTCTTTCTCTCTTTTCTCGTTGTTCTTTTGCGTTCTCTACATCTGTAAACTCTTACCTTTCTTGTATGCTTGTACACTCTAAAATCGTCGAAGAGATGCACGCTCCAGTCTACTACTAGAAGTATGATGCCGTAAACGACATACTAAGCTGCCAGAGGATATGATCGAGTCAATTAAGAAGAAACAAGGTGCTTGAAAGGCGGGTTGGTGTCTGCCGACGCTGATGGGCAGCGGCGTTAGCTCACTGAACATGCAGCTCCGGCGAGATCTCAATCTCTATTTTTTGTTGATCAATTGCTTCAATTGGCATGATTACTTTTCTCAAGTTGAACTAGATTTTGAATTTAGGGGTTTAGAAGCTCTGAATTTACCGAGGAAACATTTGAATTCTGCCAATTTAGATGCATAACATTCAGAGGAAGGAAAGTTGTCTGGGTTTAATGCGATTAATTGGGGTTGGGTACCTGAACTTCGATTTCTTCCTTTATCTTTGGTTTCTTGAGGACTGCATATTCATAATCGAAAATGAATCATTGCTGGATTTCGGTTCAACCTTGAAATCATCAAGTAAAAGTTTTCTTGAATGAAATCTTTTGCCCTCTTGATTTGATTCAAACCTACTGTAGAGAAAGCCCAAAAGAATGACGAAGAGAACAGAGAAGAGAAAGGGGAAAGGATTGACCGAAGGGGTAAGGATTGTGTGGATCATCGAAAACTATGTAAGGCTTGTTTCACCCCTCAAATTTGTCTCATTTAAATCTAATGGCTATAAATCGACTGTCCCTTTCTGTCCCTGAAAACCAGTCCCGCAGGTGAGAGGCTTTGTGATACAATGTATCGTAATTTCATTTGGGAAACAGAATCAGCTTCTAAATGAATAATGATATCAATGATTTCTCTCAATCAAGCTAGAAGAATCGAAATTTCCTCATATTATATTTTGATGCACATAAATAAACTACATAAAGTAGAGCTACATACAAATAACCAAACTAAAAATACACACAAAAAAAGGTAAATACCCTTACACCTTTCTTATATATCTGAAACATATGACATGCATAATTCATATAATCAGCAAGCAGTACAAAAAAAAAAGAAATATTATTTGGGGTTGTCAAAATGAAATATTTTTGAGACTTTCACACCCAACACTATCAAACTCTAAGTATACTCACCAAATTAGTCCGGCCAATAGAATATCAATACCATCCTATGTACAGTCTCCATCCTCTGTACAGTCTTGTAGCAAATTGGTCTCTTCTACGATTGATCATCTTCATCCTCTGTACAGTCTTGTGGCAAATTGCAAGGGGTTATTCAGTAGGAATTAGAATGTTACCCTTACTCATGGTTACAGAGAGTAATTCAGTGGCTGATTTGTTAACAAGCTTTAGTCTTTAGCTCCCCTCCTACTGATGTTATTCCTATTTTGGAAGCGAATCTCTTAGGCTCTTATAAGCCTATAAGCCTAAACACAACTAATATAGGCTCTTATAAGCCTATATTAGTTGTGTTTAGGCTCTTGTCCTTGCCTTCGTGCTTTTGTGTAATAAAAAAAGAATATCAATACATACGTACAAAAGATCTAGCTAACTTGGTTCAAAATATAAACAAAATCAATGACATGATAAACTTTATTCTTTCACAATCACGTCCTTTGTTTTGTGCCCTAGCCTGTTAGACCCAACCCACGTAGCAAAAAAGTAGGTTTGTTGGTTTGGCTCGAAAGGCCAACTTATGATGACAATCACAACCAAAACGTTGTCGCCATCACTCCGCATTGCCACAAAAGGATTAGTGGAAAGATAGTGTTGCAAGCCATCGCAAAACAAACACCACCCACCCCCACATTCACAGATCCAACTGGAAGACATTGCAAAGCCTCCATGCTAGGCCAACAATCCCACACTTCTCAACAGAGCCACCAAACATGTGCCGACCAAGCCAGATTTGAAGCATCCCTTCAAAACTGGTGGACTGGCAATTTGAAGCCTCTTTATTGGACATTGCATATAGGTTTATGAGTGTTTGTGTCACTCCATCCATTACTAATTGGTTTGAATGTGAACTTCAAACTACTTAATCATTGTATCAGAACGGGTTACTCATGTCTACGTGAATTCATAAGGATCAAACGAACTTCACCTCACCCAAATGTTGTCATGTGTATAACTTAAAAATTCGCCACATGTGTAGAGAAATGTTGAGATATAAATCCCACATAGAGAAAATGAGACATTGTCTGTAGGTCACTATATCCATTACCAATTGGTTTTGTATCTGAACCTGAAACTAGTTTGTCACTCCTCCTTCACAACAAAATTGTTTCTTAACAGGATCATGCCATGCATGATGAGTTCCATAGATGGAACGAGTTTTGTCGAGGACAGAAAGTCGTCAAGTGACCCTAGGAGACCAGCTGCTCACTCAGATAGAACTTTTTGCTACACTTAGAAAACTCTAAAAGCCACAAAAATTATAGTAGAACCTCGATAAATTAATAACCTCGTTAAAATAATAATTTTTACCTGTTCTGAGTTGGGAATAAAGTACTAAATTAATAATTCGCTAAATTTATAAGATAATACAAATACAATAATATATACATAGGTTCAACGGATATATAAATTAATAATTCCTAAATACATAAATTTAAGTTTTCATTTATGAGATTTTTATAAAGAAATAGTCAATTGTGGTTTGTTTCTTTTTTAAATTGAGATAATCTTGATCACTTGATTGATTTCATATCATTTCTTGACTCACTTACAAGTCAAACTTTTCCAAAATCCACTATACGTTGCAAATGTTTATGAGTGTTACTTAGATTTTCTATGTATTCACATAATGTACTATGCATCGTCAATTTTTTTTCTTTTGAGATAAGAAGTCATTAACTGTATCATGAGACTTTATTCAAGGGTTTAAGAGCATTTTTTTCCTCCTCTCTACTCACCGCTTTGTACCTTTCCTTCGGTACCAATGTTGACTTTCGAGAACATTTGTTTTACTACGGCCATGGTTGTTCAAGATCGAGGTTAGGTCTCGTTTGGAGCAGCCGGTGTCACTACAGTCTCATCTAACCTATTTGTCGTAGGTCAGCTGCTCTCCCTAAATAAGCAACCAAATTAGAAAGCGCTGATGGGAACCTTGACATCTGTTTAGGGTCTCAAGAATCGTTTTAACATGCAAGCAGAGGGCGTCCGCTTCACCTTGCTCTTTGTCCAGGAAGAAGATCGTCAAAAAGTGCTACATGGAACCTGGTTCTTCGGTCGTAATCTCTTTGTTGTGGCGCAGTATGACGACTTGTGTCCTGCTATTCAGGTTCTCTTTTGGCATACCTTCTTTAGATTGAAATCCTAAGGTTAACACATGTGCTATACATGGTAGAGGCAATCACTAAGGTTGGCCATACTCTTGGAAAATTGAAGGCATGGAGAAAGCGACAATTAAGAGAAGGGGCGTGCAAGGGTTTTGGTGCGCCACCATGTTTCGGATCTGGTGAAAGAGGCGTATCCACCAATGTCATTCGATTTTGGTTCTCTCTAGACCATAATGAATCTTCGTTTCAAATATGAGAGGGTTTATGGCTATTGAAATGTTTGTGGGATGCTTGAGCATAATGTTGCAGGGTGTGGTGCGCCGCCAGACATGTCTGGGTCATTTTTCTAGAGGGAGAGCCGGTCTGCTACAGAGGTAAGGGAAAGGCAGTTGGGGACAGTCCAAACCCTAGCCCTAGCCCTATTCCGTCTGTTCCTTTGCACCTTAACCCTAATCCTGGGCTGGCTAGGATACCAAGTAGAGTGGGGAGTGCTTTGTCGGGTGGGATAAGAAGAGGAGGACAGCGGGGGTCAATATCTCTTTGGTCAAGCCCCGACCTCTTTCACATTTTCTCTTCCGGGGATCTCGGCTGTAGACTTGGTGGTGTAGCTGAGTCAATTTAAATTCCTGGCAAGTCAGGAGGGGACAGAGGAAGGTATAGCTCCGGATAGGGAGGGTATCGAGATTGAGATGGTGGACAACACTACTGGGGTGAAGAGGAAAGCAGAGATGGAACTTGGCTCTCATGGTAAGAAGCATTGCGGAGATCAGATGTTGATTGAAGCTCAACCCTTGGAGTTTACCTTTGCACCAGAATTGAACATCCCACATATGCATGGTACACTCACCATCTCTCCGGTCAAGAGACGTGATGTAGGTCGACCGGCTGGTTCTAAGAATAAGCCAAAATAGGTGGTTAGCTTGGGTCCAAAGAAAGGGAAGAAGCCATCCTTTAGAGCTTGGAAGAAATTGGTAATGGATGATTCGAGCTAGGAAGTAGGGTCGGAGGATGTGAGCAAGGTTGGTGAGTTGGTGCTTATGGCTCCAAGCGTTGACGATTCTGCTAGTGGTCCGGGTGTTTCTGGGGTGCATACCCTAGAGTAAGCTTGATGATTTGGTCTCTTGAATAAGTGAGTAGATTCTGACAGTTTCGAATTATTGATCACAGCTTCTATATAAGGGTTTACAGTATTAAGATGACTTATGTCATACATAAGTTGTTTTGCATAGCTCTTTCTTTAACGTTGTCCTTGCGGGTGTGTTATTTCATATTGTATTCTTACTTTTCAGTGATCAATAAACTTGATGTTAACGTCCTTAAAAAATGACCTTATTCAAAAAAATATCGTAAGCCTTGTCACTCTCCAACAACCCAAACCAAACCCCAAAGAAGGAAAGCGAAAAGAAACCAATAGCCCAACTGTTTTCTCAACGATCCTAACTGTCCAATTTTTCTATTGTCAATTATTATCAATTCATCATTTCTCACAATCCTGTTCACTTGCTCTAGAGAAAATATGCATGGTTGCCTTTAGATCAAGACCATTTAAATTCAATGGATGAGGTTTAATGAAACTATGGTCGAATGGTTCATTAAATTTAAATGATCTTGATCTAAAGACAGACGTGCATATTTTTACTGGTGAACGAGATTGTCCTTTCTCATATCCCAGACCAGTTCTCAATCAAAAATAAATCCCGAAAGAGTTGACGCGGGTGCTGGCACTATTTCCTGTGAAAATAAAAGAAACATAGTATTCTTCAATTGGCAGCCCAATAATTCTGAGTACCTTTTCCCTCTCAATGAAGGAATCGACTGGGATAGGTTAGGAGGCTCTTAACTGCAGCAAGCTGATGTAACTCACAGCAAATGAAGCTAGCAGTTTGCAAAATCTTGATGATGACAACTATCACAGATTTGCATCATTCATTAGTCTGATATCATCCACCTTCTTCCAATTCCCAACTATAAATTTGCATTTACTATCATCTCAGAAGTAGCTAGCAGTTGGGAGAAACTGTAATCAAAGCACCAAATTCAAGTTCAATATCTGCCTAAGGCTCAAGTATTGTACTATTGCTGCGTGTCATACTCGGAAGACGTACATTAGTTTGAATACCTGCCAAGGATTTCTTCTACTCGGGTTTTTGCTCATGTATTTCATTCCCATTTTGAACTTTTTTGAATTTTTCGTAACTTTGACGTAAGACAATAGACTGGTTTGAATTTGGACCAGAGTAATGGTGAACCTAGCTGATTAGGTCTACCAAGAAACAATTCCAGTCTGCTATTGACTACTGCATTCTTCAGCTAATGGTAGAGAATGTCAAACAAAACCCTTGTTGAAAAGGAATGCCATTTATTGGAAAATTACAATTTTTCAATGACAGTTTATGATTGACTAGAGCCAGCTTTTACATCTTTACAGTCATCACCACCCAGAAAACTGGACAACCAAACCCCTCAGGCATTTCCTGAAGCTTAATTGGTATTTTACAGAGGTGATTAGGAGAAAAAAAACAGAAGAAAAAAGGAACCGTCAAACAAAAGGAGTAAAATGCCTGACTTTTTTCCCGGATGTCTCTATATCATTGTATCTTTAAATTTATGATATTTTTCTCTACTTATACACAAGATCTCCATATTCTTCCCTCTAAAGAAATAACGATTATGGAAACATCATCGTGGTATCGCCTCCGATCCCCTTGTGGTATTTGAAGCAATTCATGGAAGTCCATACCTGCAATTCACCAAAACCAAGTTCAGATGTTAGTGTTGTGCAATGAATGACTCACTTCTATTCTAAGAACAATTTCTTTACTATGTTATGCACGTACCGGCTTTTTTGGCAGCACGGAACAATACTTCCTCCACAAGATGTTGTGCAGGATCTCCTTCAGGTTGTAATGTGATAAAAAGTTCAACTTCAGAAACAGCTTCTTCATTTGTGAAGTATTGATACAACCCATCAGAGGATAATATCAGGAACCTGTCCTTAGGGTCTAATCTGTGATGGTGGAGATATGGGAAGCAAGTGATGTACGGGGAAGTCCCTATATAATCAATTTGAAATGCCTCTAGAAGTGCATTGTTCCATTTAGGCTGCAAAGACCGACATAAAAGCGCACAGAAATAAGCAAACAATGTTACGTTAAAAGCATTGTTGATTAAGCAAACATCATTGAATGAGTTCAAACAGATCGTTATCATTTTAGTCACGACACAAGTTTGGGATTAGATGAGAATTGAAAGTGTAACTGAAGGCCAAAAGTGATAGCTGAAGCTTAGGGACACATTAGCCTTTCTTCATTAATCTTGACCTCCCCATTCCCTAAGCAATGTAAAGAAAGTTCATTCATGTCATTAGAATTTTTGAATCATCTAAGTGTAAAGATATGATCGTTGATCAGTTGATGTTCACCATAATTACATGTAATGAAAATGAAATTCTCAATCGAGTTGGGCCACAAATGGAGATGCAGAGAATCAAATGTAAAATGTATACATACCTGTTTGAGAAAACCGGCGCCAAAAGCTCTGGTGACCTTCAATGAACCTTTAACACGATCATTCATGACAGCACAAGCATCCTCTGGGTGTTCATTTCGGATTCTATGAACTTCCTGAAAAAGAATGTAGCATAAAAAGATAAGATTTATTTCTCATCAAAACTACTGTAATCCATAAACAAACAAAAAGGATCCTAAAAAAGGGGACTGGTATTTCACCTCTTTCTCACTAGTACTGTGATCCATTGTCAGCTGCACGGCGCTCAAATTGGGAATTGCATTCTGTCTATCCCCATCCTCAAGATCATGTAACGTTTCCTCATTGATCCTCTCCAAATCTTGTCTAATCTTCCCAAGCCAATAATCCGGCTCCGCCTTCTGCGCCAAAACGACCCGACTATCACCCACATTCATCACATAAACATCTTCCCCCTTCATCAACATGACAAGAACACAAGACCCCATCAAGGCCAACTCCGGATTTTCCAAGAGCATTTTATCAGCAACTTCCAAATAGGCCTCCTCTGTTTTCCTCAAAGCTTGAGACAACGCCTTCAAAACATCCGAGTGATTATTAGCCGATGAGCCATCTGAGCTAGACCTATTCAACTGTTTCTTCAGTCTCCAATCAAGCTCAACTCGCTCCCTATCCCATTCACACCTCCACCTCCTATCCTCCCATTTCCTGCCGGAGCCTCGGTACTTCGTTTTCGTGTTCCTGAACTCTTTCTTCGTCGAATTGGTATCAAAAATCACATCCCCGCTTGCGCAAGGATAATTCTCTTCCTCAACATACTGACAACATTGTTGATTACTTCCCAACTCACTCTCCGAATCCGAATTTTCCGGCTGAACAGGCGAAGTTGCAGGCGCAGCTGCTTCAACCTTCTCATCCCAAATCAGACCTTTCAGCTCCTTGTGGACAGCAGTGTACAAATTCGAAAGAAGATAATCCGGCGCATCTGGGCCGTTAAATCCATCGTAGATTCCGACGAAAACCCATCCATCCTCCTCCGAAACAA